>CP126890.1:121152500-121752500 GCA_030440675.1 Furcifer pardalis | reverse complement strand
GTTTGAGTTTTACAGGGTCCTTGATCTCTTTGGCACAGTGCAGAAAAGTCAAGATGTCCTTCCGGAACTTGGAGCTCATTCCAAAGTAAATTATGGGGTTGTAGAAGCTGGCAGACTTTGCGAAAAGGCTGGCGAGGATGCTGGTTAAATTGGGCACCGTGTAGCCATAGGCGGACCACATGGAGATGACTGCGTATGGGGACCAGGCAATGATAAAGGCTGTGCAAATAACAATGGAGACCTAGATGGCAGAAAATGGAAAAATGAGTTTCACACACACACAGTTTCCATCTCCTTGCCCAAGAGATTATAGTAAACAATAAAAGTTCTGCAAGATCATGCAACTTGGGTCATATTATTAGGTCTTCTGTTGATCTACTGTCCCAATAAATGATTTAATCCAGCCCTTAAGAATTCTTCACCTCTTACCTAACTTTACATTTTTAGATTAGTTGAACTTTAACAAATATTTCACATTTGAAATATTACATAACAAATTGCCTTCTTGGATATATAGTATAATATTATATAGTATATAGTATATATTATATATAGTATAAAGCTGAGAACACCGCCCCCTCCTCTGGGCCCACAACAACATCCTGAGGAGAAGACTCCATGGCCTAGCAGTGGCTGAGAACATCGCCCCCTCCTCTGGGCCCACAACAACGGCCTGAGGAGAAGACTCCATGGCCTAGCAGTGGCTGAGAACATCGCCCCCTCCTCTGGGCCCACAACAACGGCCTGAGGAGAAGACTCCATGGCCTAGCAGTGGCTGAGAACATCGCCCCCTCCTCTGGGCCCACAACAACGGCCTGAGGAGAAGACTCCATGGCCTGCAGATGGCTGAGGACCTTGCCTACTCCTCTGAGCCAACAACAACGGCTTGAGGGGAGTTAGTCTGTGTCCTGGTTTGGTTGTATTTTGTATTTGATGAGGTTATATTTTATAATTTTTATTGTACTGTTGCTGTTTTGACTGTAAGCCGCCCTGAGTCACCTCGGCAAGTGGGCGACAATATAAATCTGAATAAATAAATAAATAAATAAATGTCTGGGGAGCTGAGGGCTATATCATCAGAAGACTGTGTTGTGAGTTTGGAGTAGTTAAAGCAGAACAGTCAAAGAGGAGACACTAGGTTAAGATGCATATGTTGTATCAGCATAAGAGAACCAATGTGATGGGAATGGAGTAATTATTGAAAAGCATACTGCCAGTAGGGATAGGGGAAGACAACACTGGCAAAAAATCTTTCATAGACAATGGCAGTAACATGCAGGTAAACTCTTGTTAGTACAGTTTGGAAACTGGCAATGATAAACCACTTCTGAATGCTTTATATATTAAAAATTTATGATGAGACAACAAGAAACAAAACAAGATATAATGTCAGAAGATGGGACTCCCAGGTTCAAAGGCACTCAATTAGGTCTTTTAAAAGAGCAAAGGAGAAGTATGAGCAGCCCTTAATGAGGCTTCTGGACTAATTCCAAAAGGATATCCACTTGTGGATGAAAGAGGAAAGTCCAAAGCTGCCTGACGTATATAACTGGAACTTGGAAGTTAGATGTATGAACTTAGGTAAACTCAAAATTGCAAAACTAGACATAGAATGTGGACATTACTAGACTAGGATATTTTCAATCGTACAATTACAAAATGTTTTACTCCAGAAATGATAAACTCAAAACCAATGGCCTGATTCTAATAGTGAGGTGTGAGGTGTGATGTAACACAAGCAATTTGGGGCACAATGCAAAGTAAGATTAATTAATATCGCCTTCATGAAAAGTCTCTCAGCATAATTATCCTTTATATCTGTGCTCTAGCTACAGATGCTTGGAGGGGGGGAGAAAGTTTTTATGCATAATTCTGTATATCCAGGAGGAACTTCTGGACCCTAATAAGTAGGAAATAACCAGGTACCATCAAAGGATTCAGCCTAAAAGTTTAAAATGAAGCAGAAGAGAGATTCACAGATCTCTGTGAAGCTACCAATCTTTTAATTGCAAATCCATGCTTCAGGCAACCAGACATATAACTGTACATGTAGCGATGGCTGGATGGACAATATATAAATCAAACTGACTGCATAACTAGAAGCAGAAGAAGATGCTACATTTTCTCTGCCAAAACCAAACCAGAAGCACATGGCTCATTGTTAACATCAAAAATAAGATAAAACCTGAAGAACAGTAGTGGGCAGCAACAGGTTCACACACACCGGTGTGTGTGTGTGTGTGTGTGTGTGTGTGTGTGTGTGTGTGTGTGTGTGTGTGTGTGTGTGTGTGTGTGTGTGTAGCAAAATTGGGTGGCCTCTGGGCAGGGTGGTGGTGAAATTGGGTGGCATTTGGGCAGGGGGGTAGCAAAATTGGGTGGCCACGCCCACCTCCCTGCCCTGCCCCATTAAGTTTTGTCCCTGCAAGTGGTTCAAGATCTCCCGTGCTCAAAAGCCAGTCATATCCAACTCTAGGGTGCAGTGCTCATTTCCATTTACAGCCAAAGAGCCAGTGCTGCCTTTGTTAGCAGATGTATACATGGCCATATGGCAGGCATGACTAGATCACCCATGACGTAGGCTCCGCCCATGATGTAGGCTCTGCCCATGATGTAGGCCCTGCCCACAACATAGGCTCCGCCCACAACATAGGCTCTGCCCATGGTGTGGTAGCGAAACTTTTTGCTGCCCACCACTGCTGAAGAAGATCAGTAAACTATCATATCAGACAAGAAACGAAACAGGAGCAAAGCATAAAATAAAAAATACATAAAAGGTTGTGGCACATAAAGATTAACTATTATATTTCAATGTGAGCTTTTGTGGATCAAGTCAACTTCCTCAGATGTAAGAGTGAGGCTACATGGCAATCATTCACACATGGCCTCATCACAGTCCCTTTATCTTGATAAGGTCCAAGGGTTGAAATCCTATGGCATAGTGTAGTAAGCAGTGATGGGATGTCAAAAATTCTACTACCACGCCATGACGTCATGGACGTCATGGGCGTGGCCAATGTCATGACGTCATGACGTCATGGGCGGAGCCAACGTCATGACGTCATGACGTTGTGGGCAAGGCCAAAAATAAAAATAATAATAAAAAAAATAAACATGCACACAGACCCGTAAATAACTTAAAGAAATAAAATAAATAAATAAATAAAATAAAAATTAAATAAAAGTACACCCACCCACCCAAAACACCATAAACCACCCACCCACCCCAAACACAAAACCCTCACTTACCCTTCTTGGGGCCGACGACCCCCATGGCCCGGGGCCACACGGCAAGGCACGCCCCATCGCCGCCGGAACCGAGGAGGAGGCGGGGCGCTCCATGTTGGCTCCAATTTTTAAAAAACCGGACCCGGAGCCACTGCCTGCTGCTACTGTCGCCGCTGCTGCCGCCTCCCGCCATCGCCATCGCCAGGGGGGTGGAAGGAGGAGAGGGAGGGGACTGGAGTGCCGGGAGCGTTTCTGTAATTGATCCGGGTAGATGCATTTGCTTTTTCCCTCCTTCCTTTTCGTTCCGGAGCTTTCTCTTCCCCGCCTTGCCCGTTGATCGGCTCCCATCCCGTCTTCTTCGTTGCCGCCGTCGCTGCTGGAACCGGAGGAGGAGGAGGCGCGCTCCGCTGGCCTGGGGCGACGGCGGCAACGGCGGCGATGGCGATGGCGGGAGGCGGCAGCAGCGGCGACAGTAGCAGCAGGCAGTGGCTCCGGGTCCGGTTTTTTAAAAATTGGAGCCAACATGGACATGGAGCGCCCCGCCTCCTCCTCGGTTCTGGCGGCGATGGGGACGGCAACGGCAGCAGCGATGGCAGGAGGTGGCAGTGGTGATAGAAGCACCAGGCAGCAGCAAACGGCGGCAAGCGGCTCCACAGGAGGCTCCAGTCAGGGGCGGCCGGATCCAATTTTTTTTAAATCGGAGAAAAAAATGGCTCCAATTTAGTGCGCATGTGTCAGATTGAGTTTCTGCGCATGCGCACTAAATTGGAGCCATTTTTGCTCCAATTTTTTTTTAAATTTTCCTCCCGGTGAGGCGTCCGATCCGGACGCCTCAAAAACGGTTTTACCCCCACGGAGAGCCCTCCGGAAATCCTTAAAACGGTTCTGTGGATCCGGTCAGAACCGGTGTCATCCCATCACTGGTAGTAAGTCACAAACAGAGTAGATCAATTGAATCAATAGAATTATGGAATAGTTGACTTACCCACCAATTTAACAGATTTACCCTAGTTGAAATGAAAGCAATTTGGAACAAATAATTCACCAGGAATAGACAGGTTACAGCTGAGGTATTTCAAGTTATATAGGCAGAATATCTTGAAATTCTAAGACTATGTCATTACATATGAAAAACAAAACAATGGCTGACAGACTAGAAATGCCCAATATACACTCCAGTCCCAGAGAAAGAAGATGCCAAGATTGCAGTAACTAAAGGACAGAAAGACAAGAGGAATGACTGTGTAAAAATTATATAACTTGAATGCTTACAATAGATGAAGACTTTTCTATACCTTGGTTCGGTCATCCATCCAAATTAAAATTTGAACTAAGAAATCAGAAAAAGAATAAGACTCGGAAGGGCAGCTATGAAGGAACCAGGAAAAAATCTTCATGTGTAAGGATGTGTTGCTGGAGATGAAAACCAAGAGCACTCATATTATGATATTCTCTGGTACTACGGCCAGATGTGAAAGCTGGACAATAAAGAAAGCCAAAAGAAACTGACTCAATTGCTCTGTAGTGTTGACACCATGGATTGTCAGGGGGGGAAAGTAGGTCCTAGATCAAATCAAGTCTGATCTCACACTAGAAGCTGAAATAACTGGATGTAGGATACAGTATTATTCTTTGGGTGTCTTGTGAGAATACTGATGAGAGATGGCAATAATTCTGGGGAAAATAAAAGGCAGCAGGAAAAAAGGAAAACGATGAGATGGATTTGACGATAAAGGAATAAATCAACTTCGGTTTGCAAGATCTGAGAACATCTGTTAATGACAAGAAGTTTAGAAAGTCACTGATTCATAGGCTTGCATTAGTCAGAAATAACATGATGTTACTTGAATAACACCAAAGATGCTAATTATAAATTATATTACAGATCAGACTTGGGGGCTTACAACCAAAATCTGGTCGCCTGAATAGCCCCAGTTAGTTACTCAGTTTCCAACAGAGATGGTTTGTGGCTTTCCTTAGATGCAGTTTCTCTCTCAGCTGGAAGCACATCTGCGCTACTGTGTTCATCCAGTTGGTGCTGAAGTAAGTGGTGGCATCTTAAATGTGTGTGGCCACCAATTGTTCAGGATATGAGATAGTCTACCCCACTAGCAGGATAGCTCAGTGGTTTAAGTATCTGGCTGCAGAGCCAGTGGTTGGGAGTTTGATTTCTGCGTCTCCTGGAAGAAGAACCAGTCTATGTGTCCTTTTGTAAGCTCCACAGTCCCAGGGTGTCCCCAGAAGAAAGGAATGGGAAACCATTCAGTGGTTAAGAAGCTTCCCTTGTTAGCTGGAAGGCTGGCAAGTTGGCAGTTCGAAACCTGGGTACTGCATGATGGTTTGAGTGCCCGTCTCTGTCCCATCTCTTGGGAACATGAAAGGAGCCTGATTTGGGCATTCCCTGAGTGGAGTTTCTCCCGCAAAAATCCTTTCAACCCAGAATAATTTCTGACATGAAATTATTATTATTAGTGGGCATAAGAACCTGAAAGTTATACAGGTCTGATTCAAGAGGATGTATAGTATAGCTGGAGCTGCATGTTTGGAGCCTATAAGACTAACCTGAGGAAGTTTGCTGTCTGAAATGGAACAGCCTATAGGAACTGCAGTGGCTCAAGTGGCTAAGACACTGACTGGAAGGTGGGAGGTCAGCAGTTTGATTCCTGAGTACTGCAGGATGGAATGAGCTCTCGCCTTTGTCCCAGCTCTTGACATCCTAGCAGTCCAAAAGCAAGAAATTGCAAGTAGATAAATAGAGACCACTTTGGTGGGAAGGTAAACAGTGTGTCTAGTCATGCCTGCCACATGACCATAGAAACATCTGCAGAAGCAGACAGAGCTGGCTCTTTGGCTTTGAAACAGAGATGAGGACTGAACCCTAGAATTGGATACGACTGGTTTTCAACCAAGGGAAACCTTTACCTTTACAGTATCCCAGAAAAAACAAACTTCTTCCCTAAAGAAGGAAAAGACATATCTGCCTCTACATTAGGCAGCAAAATTTGCTGCCATTGCTGACTTTTGATGGAAATGGTTCAGCCTTCAGGGATGTATTTTCCTAACCCTCAGGCAATTGCTCTCTCTAGTTAGTCACACATGAAAGAAAAGCCCAGACTGACCCTTGTGACACTTCGTTCCGTACGCCTCTGCCTCTCTGTTGGATCCGCCACTCCGCTTAGTGCATGGCTTGACTTTACTGTGTTGATGATGGAGACATATGAAAAAACCATGACAGACACAGGAAGGAAAAAGCAGCAGATGAAAATAGACACAATGTAAGATTTGTAGATTGTTGAAAAGTTGGCTTTTGCCCAGTCGATTTCACATGTTCCGTACATCCGATCTAGGAAACAAAAAGAACCCAGTTAATGAACTGTCCTAATAAACAGTTTTGGATATTTTTAAGACATTTAAAATTGGTTCAGAGAGGTTCCCCTTTAGAAATTCAAATGAACAATATTTCAAGGATTTCGTGAATTTGCATTGCTTTATTGGCCTTGCTTTGTTCAAGGTTCCTTATGCACAATAGCAGCAACGATACACCTGTTATGCCCTCTTTTCTTTGCCATTCTGAAATTAACTGAACAGAAATAACTTATGCTTTTGGCAAAATCAATAACCAATTGACAACGCCAATCACACAGATGGCAATAATGACATGAACAGAACAGCTCCCCAGCTTTCTGGATGTGTCAATTTTAATTCCTTATCTCCCTAGAAAGAGTTTATGCTGAGTGAGTGGAAGAAAAGTGAAGCAAACGTGTGGGTTCATTTTTTAGATGCAATAATCCCAGAACTTGCAGTTCCAAATAGGTAGAAACAATGTACAAAGGACAAATAACAAGTCACTTGAAATTCATTCCATTTTGCAGAAGCTAAGGCAAAGTAACTGTCCATTACCTGTGTAACTGCCCCATCCCAGGACTGGAGCAATTGACCAGAAGAAGGCTGCTATCCATATAAGAAGAAGCGCCACAGAGATGCTGCTGTTGCTGATACAGTGCCCTGAAACGCACATCAGGGAAGTTAGGGCTACCATGTTTTGAAATTGAACTATGAGGACACAAAATCTTAGCAGGATGACTATACAGGGAATACATACACAGAGTCTGCTAGAACAGACTGAATGAACCAGTTGTTGCTTGGTATGATAACACTTATACAAGTCCCATTTATTCAATGAATTGGTAAGAGGCTGCAGTGTCTCAGTGGTTAAGCAGCTTGCCTTGTTAGCTGGAAGGCTGGCAAGTTGGCAGTTCGAGACCCAGGGACTGCATGATAGAATGAGCGCCCGTCTCTGTCCCATCTCCTGCCAACCTAGCAGTTCGAAAGCAAGACATTGCAAGTAGATAAATAGGGACCACTTCGGTGGGAAAAGATCTTGGAGACATTAAAGGAGCCTCATTTGGGTGCCCCCTGAGTGGAGTTTTTCCAGCAAAAATCCTTTAAGCCAGAATAATTTCTGACATGAAATTACTATAATAAATTGGTTCCAGTTTGGATTATTAATAGGATTCTGGCCATAATTTCTTGAAAACTAGACCTAAATTAGATACATATATTTCAACTACTGTGCTTAAAAAAATTAGAAATATAGGTTGATGGTACACAATACAGTACTATGTATCCCAAACATACAACAACCTCCCAACACTCCTGAATAAAATTGTTTTCTATCACTTTAATGAATGAATTGCTACGATCAATTTTATATTGAAGTGACTTCTTTTGAAGCACATGAATACAATTATCATGCCCAGTTACTTCTGTTTCTCAACTGGCTAAGCCATATTCAGTCTTATGGAAAATAATTGTGGGGAACAGCAAAGTAGAACAGTGCCTTTTCTGTCAGCAGAGATTGCAGCCTTGCAGGGCTCCATCCTGAAGTCAAAAGCATCTCTGAGCATTTCCTATCTTTTGTGGGGCTGTCTGGAATTGATGCTTCTTTAGTTGCTTAAGGATGGTGGGAAAAGCTAAATCATGTTTAACCCACACCCCTATCCAAAGAGAATAGGCAACCTTTTCCTGTATCATTAAGTGGCTGATGAGCCATTCCTGATACAGGAAAATCAAACAATTCCCCTGTTCCTCAGTAGAGGGGCAGGGAAAGTGTAATTATTTTTCTCCCAGCTATTGATTGTTGTACCTCTGTGTTAGTTAGAAGAGGGAGTTTTTAAAATTTATTTTTCTCCATTGCAAGAATTGGAAAAACTGTTCACAGTAACAGTTTTGATTGGTGCTACAGAGAAAAATGAAGAGAGAGAAAAGGTTCATGTTCTGGAACTTCTAGGATCCTCCACCAGTGTTATGTTCTTGTAATATTTCTTCAATCTTATCTCTCCACCTTCCTCAGCATCTGTCTTTGTCTTTCTCCTCTTTCCACATATGGCTGCTGCTGCTTCTGCCATATCCGATTCTGAATACAATATTGGTGATCATCATGGTGATCAGCCATGAAGACTGTCCTGTGAATATAATGCTGTGGCTTTTCATCTGCCTTCCGCATCACAGTGTAACCCCCGTACCACTGACCCAGCTCTGCAAGTCACTTTCTGGTCCTGAGCCCTTTTAGCATACAAAGTCCTCCACAACCTCAGGCCAGTATTGATGAGGCTGCTGCCCTCCATCAAGATGGATTACAGTGGGATTTAATCCACTGGGGGACCATCACCTTTCCCTATGGACTTGGGCGCCCAAGGCCACTAGTCCCCAGAGTTGTCAGGTTAGTTAACCACTGCCTGACGCTTGACGTTGAGTCACTGGGGTTCCCAACCTTTTCAAGCCGGGGGCTGGGTCACGCTCTCTCAGTCAGCTTCAAGGGCTGGATGGCCATTTTGCACGATGGGGGTGGCCATTTGTCCCAACAACTTCAAAGGGGTGGCCATTTTGTTTCTTTAATGCCCTTGGAGGGGCGGGGGCCACATGAAATGGTGCTACAGGCCATATCCAGCCTGTGGTCCTTAAGTTGGGAACCCCTGACCTGCTCTATAACCATAGCAGGATATATGGTATGGAATTCCAAGACGTTCTTTCCAAATGGGCAAACCACTTTGTCTGTTGTCTCTATATGTCATCATGTGATCCTGTAGCTTTTTATCATTAGATGAAAGTTCTACTGTGAGAGAATTCAGGCCATATCAGAACAAAATCATGAATTCTGTGTTGGGGGAAAAAACATTTACCTCTCTCAGGATGGCACCCTTTTATATAGCGGGTCACACTAATCACAGTGAGTGTATTAATGCTAGAAAGACCAAACAGCAATGTCAGAAATCCATCCACCTAGAAAAGCAAATAGCAAAGGAGTGGTTACCAAACTCATCTTTAGAATGCCAGAAGCAATAACAAACTTTGGGAGCAGTCCAGTATTTCATATTAAAATTTGCTATTTGGGGCATAAGAAGCATTTAAAGTCTCAATGAAATATAAAATGTCAAGACAGGTTATTATTTAAATAAGTGAATATGCAGACATCTGAAAATTCAGGATCCGGATGGGGTAATGTTCCCTGAACAAGAAAACACATGTTTAAATACATGACCCTATACTAATGGAACAAAAGGTGAATAAGAGAAAATAGATTTTGAATGGCATACCGCAAAAGATTGTGAAGGAGCCAAAGCTGAACATTTCTAATTGCTGTTGATTTGCACAGACAACGAGTTAGGTCAATGTAACTTAAACGGGCCCAAATTTAGATGTGGATTTTAGCCAAAAGTAATAAGTAGATAAAGAACCCAAAACTTTCCCCCTGATTTATCTCCAAGTCTGGAAATTTTTCACCTGCTAAATGGCTGCATATCAGGCTCTTGCAAAGACAATATGAAAATTGTCATAAAATGAAAAATATTGATTGGTTTTGGAGCTCTCAATGGTTTGCAGCAGCATTGAACTTGCCAACTTTCTGTATTGACTGTCCATACAGAATATGTGAGGCCTCATCTGGCCTGGTTCCTTTTCTACAGTATTCGCTCCCCTGTTTTCAGGGCTGCTGGGAGATACCCAGTTTGATATTTTCTCAGTCAAGATCTGGAAGTCCTTAGGGGCCTATCCTGCTTCCTATGCTTCCTAAAATCTACATAAAACTCCTGGAGGAGGTTATCTATAGGTTTGGTCTAAGGCAGTGGTGGTGAACCTATGGCATGCATGCCAGAGGGGGCACTCAGAGCCCTCTCTGTGGGCATGCACACTGTTGCCCTAGCACAGAGTTTGCTAGGGTTCATTAGTAGAAAGCCAGAGGGACATGGGGCAGGTTGTTCCCCTCCCCCTCTCCATGTGCACCTGAGGACACTTCTCACATCACCCACCCCTCTGCCCAGGAGCCCAATGGGAGTGCTTCTTCCCTCCCCTGTCTGGAGTAGGGATGGCAGCTGACATGCAGTGTGAGGGACAGCAGCCTGTTGAGTCTGTGGTGAAGGTGATTCCAGTGGTATTATTGTGTTTTTCTTTTAAGACAGAAGATGTTAATGTATGAGTTGTTTTTCTAAACTAAAACCTCAGTATTTAATTTACATTGCCGTGTTGGCACTTTGCGATAAATAAGTGGGCTTTGGGTTGCAGTTTGGGCACTCGATCTCTAAAAGGTTTGCCATCGCTGGTCTAAGGTGTCACCCAGCTGTTTATCTTACTGTCTGGTCTGACATTGATGGCTGTATGCAGGAGGTGGTTGGAAGCAACAATGAACCAGCTGAACTCAATGAAGACATTTTGGCTACTATGTTGTGTCATGCTCCCATATGGACTAGTGCAATGCCCTGTAGGTGAGGTTGCTTTTGTACAAGATTTTCACACTATAATTAGACTTTACTAGGACTGCTAGATCATTATGTGGAACTGGACAGCTTGATTAGCCACCAACGCTTTATGGATCATGTTTTTTCCAACTATATTTCTAGGCCCATTGTTTTGAGCTAAGCACCATGCAAATGTTTCAACAAACTAAATAAGGAAAGGTGAAAAGCTTATTGGATGATCCTGGGCCAATCACTTCCTCCCAGCCTTAAGTTTTGGTAAGGTTTAACTATGGTGGATGTGAACGTGCTTGTATAATGCGTAGAACTCCTTGAAAGAAGGGTGGGATAATTATAATGAACAAATCACACAGTGTTATTCATGTACTGTATATTCAAAAGTCAGCTCTAACTCATGCATATTCAGTTCAGTTCATTTATCTCCTGATTTTCTCACACTCTGAGGTAACTTACAAAATGCTGGGAGGGGAATACATGGACATATGCACTATAATAGCAAAACAAAGCAATCACACTTATATACCGCCCCATAGCGCTTAGTGTACTCTGGGTGGTTCACATTTTACTCCGAAGGAAGGAAGGCTGAGTCAACCTTGGCTCTGGTCAAGATTGAACTCACAACCTTTTGGTTGCAAGACAGCAGTTGAACCACTGTGTCATTAGGATTAAAAGCAGTTAACCATAGAATGATGTTAGAATATTAACTTAAAATAATTTAATAATATTAAAAAGAAAACAAACACAGACACGAAGAAAGCCTATTTTATATATATAGAGAAGAATAAGACAACACACACATCCCATTAACATCTCTCATCTTTATAGCCAATCGACTTGTCAAAAGCTTGCCTGAAAAGAAATGTGACGGGTGAGAGGCAATCTTGCCTCTTGTGGACGGAAGTTCCACAGCCTCGGAGCAGCCACAAAAAAAAGGCCTTTCACAGCCTATGTACCACTGAGGTAGTGGGATGAAGAGAAATCCTGCCTGGAATACCTGAAAACTTGGGGAGACCTATATGGCGAGATCAGTGGTGGGCTCCAAAAAATTTTTAGTACCACACTGTGGGCGTGGTATGGTGGGCGTGGCCAGGGGGAAAGCTCTGCATTGCACCCAATTTAGGACTGCTTTATTTCAAAACTTGGATGGGCAGGGCCAGCCAGAATTTCTGCTACCGGTTCTGGCAAACTGGTGCGAAACTGCTGATGCCCACCACTGGGTGAGATCCAGTACTTCAGCTAAGATGGACCCAGGCTGTATAGGGCTTGGTCTTATATAGGTCGTCACCAGCATTTTCAAACTGGTCCCAGAAAAAGACCTGCACCCACTGAAACAGTTGTTGTGTGGCCTTCTGTAACTGACTGCATTCAACAGTCTGGTTGCAACTGGAGTTTCTAAACACTTTTGAAAGGTAGTCCTCAGGTAACCCAATCTTTTGCCATCATAGCTGGATTTGATCCCATATAAATGTGTATAGGACAAAGGTGCGACCTTATACACGCTTGGTTGTAAACGCCAGCAAATATTATGAAACTTAGTTCTAAAAGACAGACACAGGACTGTAGTGTAACTATTTAATGTGATGGAAAACATTTTGGAGGGATTCATGTTTTGGTAAGGACTCGCCATAAATGAGATGGAAAGGACTAGAATTTCCTCCCTAAAAGAAATATGGGAGAAAGCAGTAGTAACATTCATTGAGCCATAACATTCACATTCTGAATTAAATGGGAATGATTATCACTTAAGCATACTGTATAAAGGAGTGCAACGTAAACCTAGAGAAATGGGAAGTCTTATTATTAATATTTAATTATTATTATTAATAATGAAATTTGATGTATCAGCTTTAATGCAATTGATAATAATTATAGTACTACCCTATACACAATATAATAGCACTGAATTTATTTATTTATTTATTTATTTATTTATTTATTTATTTATTTATTTATTTATATTTGAATAATAAAGACCATGTGAAAAAATGGTGTGGGGGACTCAGCTGTTAAAGATACAGAGAAAAATTAAACAAAATTCCAGCTCACTAAAACACACCTGAGGAAACCTTCATTTGCCTTATCTAGAGAAGAGCAGAGGTCTCCTTCTAGCTCTTATATTCTGCTAAAATGGTTTGTGTAGTTGGTGGTAGTAGTCTCATTGCTCTTTATGCTCTACAGAGGGCATCTCTTGGAGAGAGACACACCCTCAAGAAAGTACCATGGCACGAAAGCAGGCCAGGAAGAAGATATAGATGAAGACTTCAGCCTTTCTCCGCGTGAGTGAAATGAAGATTTCTGCAGGTGTTTGTGGACTGCAACTCTCAGAATTCTGCTTGGGGAATTCGTGGAGAACGTTATGGTTTTGAGCCCCAAACCCCACATTGGTACAACAAGCACAAATGAGCCATTGTTGTCGTCAATGACGGCTACAACTTGTATCCAAGAATGTATTTTTTCAGGAAGCAGGAAAAAAATGCCATTTGCGTGAATTTGTTTAAGGTGGTTTCCAGCTTGCCATGAAGTGACCCACACACTATGATCATGGAGCCATCTCCTGTGGCTAGAGTTGCCATAATTCTCCCCCACAAAACTGGGACAGAAGTACTGTATGCTTGACAAAAATGCGTAGGTTATCTACAAAATCGCCTTTTAAAAAAACAAACATAATATAATGACAGCTATAAAACTCTTTTACATTAAATATATAAATACATAAATGAATTTATTTACAATAGTTAAGATGAAACACACTGGTCACACTTATTGGGTGGTGGTGTGAGATGAGGATGTTAAACTTTTGTCTCCAGGTATACTCCAACTCCAATGTGGCAGGAAATTGCTCATTTGATGGCGAGAGTTCAATTTTATTTTAATGATGTGTTATAATACATGATGAGCAAGTTTTTAAAATCCGGGACTTTAACATGATTTTTATTGAACTGGCCGGGACAATTTTTTCTACCTTGAATCTGTGGCATTCCTGGTTTTCTGGGACGTATGGTAACCCTACCTGTGGCACATATGAAATGAGACATGCAAGATTTAACATCGAGACTGCAATGGACTGTCGCATCCTTGAGGATATTATCAAGGTGCGCCTTCACAGCCAGTCCATCTGGCATGCCTCTTACACCTCCATGACCATTGGGAATCAGAGTTCCTCCTCCACTCCTTTTGCCAAAGCCCAATATGATGGTTTCCAGTGGCATTTCCTCCACCAAGGGGGACCATCTCCCCACCTAAAGGGGCTTATCTGCCTGTAGCACTTGACCCCTTTAGGGAGTCAGCTTAGTTAACCGCTGCCTCATACTTGGTGTTGAGTCGCTGGCTGTATGGTCTTCTCCAATACCATAGCAGGATGTCTGGCCAGACATATAAAAATATATACAAATGAGCACCTTAGGATGTATCATCAAACTGTTTACATTGAAGACTGAGGCTTCAGGATCACTGGGCTTCTTAGTTGAAATGTTTGAAGTGGTAGGTGTGTTAGCTGGGCTTCTTATCTTTCTCTTCTCTTTCCCACCACACATAATGATGAGAAATTTTCAAACCCGGGTTTGGGCAGGAAGCACAGTTTGCAAGAAACTGCAGACTGTGGTATAGTAAACTATGGTTTATTTAAAGTAAGAACTGACATATCTGAGCATGAGGGGAGCAGAGAATATGTGAAGTTGAGGGGTTTTTTTTTCATAACACAAAACATCATGTGACATCTGAGCAGCTCCAGTTTGTGGGAGAAATGCTTTAATCATGATCTTTGAAGAGTTTCCCCTACTTTTTGAGATGTGAAAGAGGATAATTACTCAGTCCTGTAACCTAGCAATTAATTCTGGCAACTTGAAAAGCAATGAATTAAATATATTTACCCAATTTCAATATTGAATCTGTCAGCTTTTTGTGTTACCAATTAGAAAATATTAGCAGAGTTTTGCTCCTACTCTAGTACTACATCAACACTATTGTGTATGTGTTTTAAGGGATAATTACCAGTTGTTTATTAGCTGCTTGCATTGCTAAAGCATGAACAGAAGAAAACAACTCCTTTATAAGACTTTCTTCTTATGCAGTGTTTTAAACTGCATTCCATAACACTAACTCTGAGAATCAGAGTGATGTAGAGGACAGTGTTAGAATAGGAATCAGGAGACCGGGGTTCAAAACCCTACCCAGCCATAGTGTGGCAATGGAAACCATTCTCTGAACATCTCATATACTTTCAAAATCCTATAGGGGTCACCATAAGTGAGATGTGACTTGGTGAGACATAACACCAACACCAACAGTAAAATCTAATTACTGTACTTCCACAAGTAAAAGTTCATGGGGGAAAGGCTCATTGGGGAAAATGCAGCTCTCCCAATGACTTAGTGGTTAAGATGCTGAGCTTAGAGTTTTGATACCCGAGGGCTGTACTTGGGGACATGAAAGGAGCCTCATTCAGACATCTCCCGAGTGGAGTTTCCTCCACAAAAATCCTTTCAACCCAGAGTAATCTTTGATACACAATTATTATTATTTGGAGGGGGGGGATAATGCATGTCTAATGAGGAAAGTGTATAAGAAGTCCAGATTAAGGTTGGCAACTTTTGTACTAATTCTGCTCCCGTGAAATGGCCCAACAGAAAGAAACATAAACCTATGCAATGAAATAAAAGCACAATATTTTATGATCTCAGAAGGAATAATCAGACGTTCAGTACAGAAGAGGGAAGACTTGTTTTTTGGATCAAAATCCCCCAAATCATGAAGTATGACCACTGATGCCTAGAAGTAAGTGATGATGTACATTAAAATATTCTAGGCATTTGTATTCATAATCACCTCACACACATCTCCTAAAGCTGAGCTCTCGTATTTAGGACAGGTTGATGTTTGAAGTCTTCCTCAAATCCAAACCAAAGCTTCATAGCTTAATTTATACATTCAAATACTTCTCCCAGACTCCCCCAGCTAGGAGGGTCAACAGACCTCAATGAATCTAAGGGTAGGGGCATTTCTGTCTTGAAGGCTACCAGTTGCAGCAGATTTCTGATGTGTTGAGAGAGTTAACAATGGATCCTTTTAGGCTTCTTGTAACTGAAATAATAAAATATTTTTCATAACTCTCTAAACCTCCCTCCCCAAGAATAGGAACCTCAGCACATGAGCAAAGAAGCTGAGGGTCAGTCTGGATTCTACTGCAGGTATATAACTGACTGTGTAAACCTATTCATGTTTGTTCAGACATAAGCCCAACTGAGTTAAAAGGAGTTACCTCAAGGTAAGTATGCACATAATATCACATATGCACATATGAAGATTGAAACCTAATGCTACAAACCAAAAGGCATCATATGTATGAATTACATTTTTTCTTCTCAGAAAAAAGGCAGAAGATGTGAGAAACACAGAAGGCTCCAAATTAAATCTGTTGTTTTTCCCCTCCACCCCCACCTCACCGCCTCCTTACGCAGCACACAATGTAGGGCAATTGCATGATAAAAAGGGTCGTCTGGGAGCATCCTTAGGAACTGGACTGCTAAATCCTTGCCAACAGTAGCTTCATTAAGAGGTCAGTACAATAATCCCGAGCATTCAGGGTCTCTAAGGTCAAAGGTACGTTAGTTTAATAGGGGACGCTAAGGACGGATACAGGAAGATTAGAAAGTCTGAGTCTTCATTTCAGAATCAGTGATAGTTGGCACTATGCTAAAAGATTACCCTTTCTGACTGGGGGTGATTGATAGCAAATTATTTGGTCTTAATAAGTGGAAATAGATGTTCGAATGCCAAAATCGGGCAGCAGTTCTATGCATATATAAACCCAGCATGTTTTCCTTCCCAGTACAGACTAAGACTCAAGAAGGTTGGGTTCATATCCCTGCTCAGCCATGGAAACTCACTGGGAGAATGGAACTGGCCAAACTACTCCTTAAATCTCTTTCCTACTTTGAAAGCCTTATTACTGTTGCTATAAATTGATTGCTGGCACGTAACACACACATCTCACAATTATACATAGGGGTGTATTGCTAAGGAGTTAAGTAATAGGTCGCCTTTGCTCAAAAGCCAGTTGAATCCAACTCTAGGATTCTGTGCTAATTTCTGTTTATAGCCAGAGAGCCAGCGTTGTCTGCGTCTACAGACATTTCTTTGGACATGTGACAGGCATGACTAGACACTGGAGTGCATGTAACGCTGTTTACCTTCCCACCGAAGAGGTATCTATTTATCTATTTGCAGTTTCTTTTTTTTTAACTGCTAGGTTGGCAGGAGCTGGAACAGAGACAGGCACTCACTTGATCAAGCAGTACTTGGGTCTTGAACTGCTGACCTGCCTACTGTCCAGTCGTCAAGTTCAGCCTCTTAACCACTAAGCCACCAAGACACACATAATTGGAAATAATTTGTAAAATACTGTGAATCTCGAACTCATCGCAACAGCCTTTCCTAACCGGTCATCCTCCACGTAGTTTAAATTATAATTTCCTTGATCCCCAGCTAATATGGCCACTGGAAGGGCACCACTGTTGATGTTCAATATCTCTGCATGGCATCAAAAATTAACTTGAAATGTTCCTAAAACAGAATGCCTTAGTAGGGTCAAACTTCCTGGCGTAAGTAAAGAATAATTGTATGGGCTTCGGAGGCAAGGACCAGCTGCACAAATTACCCACGAAGGTTGTCCATGGCAATGTTCTCTTTGTGTCTCTCAAAATAAAATAAAACAAAATAAAATAAAAACTTTGGGGGAGTATTTGGAGGTGTCAGGGACTCATGTTTGCCCACCCTGTCTCTCATACACTGATGTCATTTTATGGAATATCAGATTCTTTGTAGCGTTTCAGAATTTCTGAGGTAGATTTTTGGGAGGGAGCAGGGGGGCCCTGTACAATATGTATGTATGTATGTATGTATGTATGTATGTATGTATGTATGTATGTATGTATGTATGTATGTATGTATGTATGTATGTATGTATGTATGTATGTATGTATTTGCCCCTTTTCCTTTTGGGGATTAAGGGGATTCCATCTTCCTCATATAGAAATAGGGAACAAGACGCTTTATGGGAGAAAACTTTTCTGGGTTTCCATTCCTTTCTGTTTGTGGTTTAGCCATGTAGGATGAAATAAATCCATTTTTAGTCAGATGGTTAGGATAGTTGAATGGCTTACTTATACAATGTCTCGCCTCAGCACATTTACCTCCTGTGGATTTCTTAATGCTCTTACAACTGTCTTACGACTGTCAGATGCACTGTTTGGCTGTCAAGTTATTTCCATCTTATGCGGTGTCAGGAATAATGAACTATGTATAGGAACATATCTCTAAAATACTGTACCTTACTTTATTAAATACGTGAGAGCAACTCATTCTTAATCTTTTGTTGCATTCATGTTCTATATTGCCATCGATTATTTCAGTTCTTCTAATCAAATAATATATAAGAGCAGAAATTGCTCAGGTACATAGTATAGTAGCATATTATACTATGTAATAGGGCTTTCAAAGCACGTGAGATATTTAAGGAGTTGTTTAACCAATACCAATTCCACACCCCGGTGAGCTTACATTTCTGAGGAGGGATTCAAACCCAGGTTTCCTGAGTTCTAGTCCATCATTCTACTATATCACCCTGGATAACTCTACTTTCTGGACTGCAACTCCCCAGATCTCTCAACCATCACAGCAAGAAGCCAGTTCTTTTAAGATCTTATGTTCACATTGGGTGGACATCTAGAGTTGTGTAATCCATCAAAATGTACTTCTTACCTGACAAGTCCATATTGATGTGATAATAAATCCATCATCTCTGAATACATTGAAGATTTCAATGATCCCTCGGGAGTAGCCAAAAACAGAAACACTGGCATCAGATACTGCCAGATTAAATGTCAAGTAATCTGTAGGCTGAAGGTTGGCTCGCTGTTTGTACAATACAAAAATTACTATGCTGTTTCCAAACCAAGACATCCATCCTGTAAAATACAATTTTGAAAAATGTGTAAAGTGCAAAAAAAAAAAAAACACAAACCAACTAACATATTTCACCCTCACATATGTGTAATTCATTTTCTCCATGATCCCAAATTGGTGGGTGAGGTGGCCACTGTAGCTTTCAATAAACATAACATTAAAAGCCTTGCTTTCATAGACCTTAAGGCAGGATTTAGAAAACTTCTTTTTTGGCCGACAGATTCAAGACCCATCTGTTTGTAATGAAGATTTCAACCCAAGAGAGGTTTAACTAGTATTTTAGGATTGAAGGTGCTTAGATTATATTTGTTAATCTCTCCATTAGACAGCTGCATTAATGAGTTCAAAAGAGTTTGCAAAGGAATTTTTGCAGATTAGTCAACCCAGTTATATAGTCCTCTGAATGAAGATGTGATAGCTAAGCAAAATCTCTGTTCGAAAAGGCAATATAACGCTGTGTATTCATGTAGTGGGAACATCTAAAACACCTCCTCGAGGGCAAGTAAAAATTGTAGAATAAAAAAATTAAAAGTAATTTAAAAACATATAGTATTTAAGTTAATAACAATTATAGAACATGGTCTTAACATTAAATCGAAAGCATCCTTAAACAACTAGGGCTTTAATAAAAAATGAATGCCTTCAAGTCAATTCTAATTTATGGTGACACTTTCCAGGGTTTACCATTCCCTTCTTGGAGTGTCCTAGGACTGTGAAGCTTACTAAAGGCCACATAGGCTGGCTCTTTTCCTAGGAGGCACAGTGGAGAATTTATAACTGAGTTATCCAGGCAGCTCAGGCTTTAAAGCCCATTAAAAATTATCAGGGGAGACAGAGTTATATCCATGTTCTCTGATAAGTCATTTAATAAGAATGGGACCACCATGGAAAATACATTCTCTTTTGTACTCACTAGAATTTATTACAGCACACAAAAGCCCTTCCTGTGTAGGTAATCTTCCAGCCATGACAAGTTCTCTAATAATATCTGGATTCACTCAGTCAGCTGATGGCCTGGTCACATGGTTCTTCTTGCCACCACCTGCAGTGCATGCATTTGTGCTGCATTTCTGGGCATTTTTCTCACCTCTGCTGCTTCTCTTGGAGGAGGGAGTGAAGGATGAATGTTTTCAAGCCATTTTTGAATTTTCTGCCATTTTTTGTGGTATTTCAGTGCAAAAACGTGACGATTTCAGCACTTCCAGCATCAGAAGCAATCTGGGCTGGTGGGCAGATGAATCCAGCCTGGGGGCCAGATGAATTTGGCCCAGGGACTGGATCTGGCCCATAGGCTGTAGGTTGGGAACCCCTGGTGTAGCACTTTGTAGACAAGCACTAACATGTCAAATATGGGCCTGGAAATGTCTTGGCAACCAGTGCTGCTGATACAAAAGTGGTGATATTTGCTTTGATTGCATGTTCCTTGTGAATTATCTTTACTGGTTGAAGCCATAGAAACCAAGGATGTCTGCAAAGAAGGGAAAGGGATATTTGGTGCTCCCTGAGAATCCTAAATGTATATTTTATTCTCAGATGAACAAATTAATAGACTGTGCTACTTCACACAGGATTCATGTGACATCCCACTATGTAATTTTGTCTCCATCCTCCGAAAAATGATTGCAGACACAGAAACACCTTTGAAAGACAACACCAAGTAGAGAAAATGAAGCAAGTCTAGTCTGGATGTAATCAGGGCAGGAATGATTATGCCAAGGTCTATTTTCTCCAGATAAGGGCTTAGCTGATGTATCACTAAAGCTGATAAAGGCATACTGACTCAATAGATTTCCCACCCGACTGTAGTGTACTTTTAACCTACCTGAATTAAATCTCATCTTGTTTGCCCTCATATAACCCCAAAATGCTTCCAGACACCTCTCCAGGGTTTCCACAGACTCCTTGGAGGAGATATTGGCTGTACTTTAGCACAAATCTCTGGATAGCTTCTTTCAGTAGCTGTATGTTGATGTTAAGAAGTGTGAGTCAGTGTAAGAAATCTGAGGACCCAGTGACCATGGGGTAGAACTATAATTTCTCAATATTTCATTCTAAACGCATGAAACAGATCCTGGATGACAGATCTTGTGCCTCTCCCATCCAAGATTCCCACAATTGTCAATAAATTTAGTGCTCTGTCACCTCAATGCCCCAGTGAAGTTTCAGACACAACTATATGTATTAGATATTGACAATGTTTTATATGTTCCTGACTTGAGTGTAGCTTTTGGCTGTCTGATACGCTGAGCACTATTAGCAGCAGAAAATTTAGTTTACCAAAACAGTGACTTAACTGTCAAAAGAATGGCTAGAAACTTGAAAGAACTAAGCTAAGACTGGCAACCAGCAGAAACCAAAAGTTTGCAGGGTACACAGATGCTGAGCAGAGGATAGCACAGTCCACCAATAGTTTCTTGTATATGTATGATGATGTGGTTGTCTCATGAACTAGTCATAATCAAGATTTCATATTTTGTTTGTTTGTTTACTTATTTCAATTTACTGTATTTGCTGGTGTAGAAGACCCACCCACCCCCTTAAAATACACTGGAAAAATGGAGTGCATCTTGTATTGTATATAGTGGCCTATAGTGGGCTATTTTGATAATAATAGGGTGCGTCTTATACTCTGATGCATCTTATATGCCAGCAAATACAGTATATATTGTCCTTCTGCCCAAAGGCCACACAGGGCAGTGAAAAACCAAATACCCCTGAAACAAATAAAAAAACTTTAAAGCATCATAAAAACATGCTAAAACATATAAATAAATAGCAATTCAAAGACAAATCAGAAAAACCATGAGGATTGGGCATGGAGTAAAGAATGACCCTAAAGGCTTCTTGTTTGAAGTTTATTGCACCAGTCAATATACTTTGCACATGATCAAGTATAATGAGTAGAAACAATCTAACTAAGATAAAATGGGAGCACAGCATTTAAAACTAACACAGTAAGATTAATACATACTGTATTGAGTTTACATACATAATAGATGTATGTTAATACTGAAACTTTGAATCAGCCATAGAAAAGAACAGGTGCAAGTGGTCCTGGTTTGGAGAAATGTCATCAGAATTACAGCCACTTGTGGCACAGTAGTTAAACTGTGACCAAGCACCTTGTTCACCTCATCAAGCATCCCAGGCTGAAACTGATCCAAGACAGTGCTTTGGATGTTTCGATCAGATTAACTATATTAACACTGGAGTCCAGATCTCCTTGGATAGCTTCCAATTAGTTTGAAAGTGGGCCGCAAAGTGATTGCAGATGTCTTCCACAGAGTCAGAGCTCATTGGTGTAACAAGTGGCACACATAGAACTGCTATGGATGGATAATTTGTTACAGGACTTTTGAAATAAATGAAGAGGTGCCAGTACAGATGATGGAAGAAACCAGAGCCTGATCAAACTGTCACAGAGTGAGAAGGTGAAACCACGCATCAAACACATTGCCATGAGGTATCATCTGGTGTATGACCTGGTTGAGAAGAAGTCCATCCAGATGATCTACTGTCCAATTGCAGAGATAACAGCAGATATCCTAACAAATATCCTGATTAATATTTGGTTAATGAATAGCAGGTATCTTGACAAGAGACAACTTTGAAAACTACAAAGCAGGAAGGGATTTTAATGTTCTTGCACGCAAACTTGGGAAGGGATGTTGGAACAACAATCTTGCATGCTCTAACACTGGGCATCAGTTGGAGGGGGCTTCATGGCTTCATGTGATTTTCCTTTGCTGCTAACTTGATTGGCAAAGTTCTCCTCTCCTCTCCTCTTGTTTGTTTCTTGCTTCTATTGTTCTATTCTATTTTTTCTATTCTAAATGCTTCTAGAATGATTTTTGTCATACTTAGTGATAATTTATGTGGCCATTGGGTCAGTGATGAGAATGAGCTAATCTCTCCATGTTTTATGTGCTGTTGTTTTTTTCTGCTTATGAAGAGGAATAACCAAAGTTTTCCAATAATTCTGCCAAACAGAAAAATAAGCACACTAAAAACATGGCTAATTATTATGAAGACAAGAAATAATGGTTTCAACCTGAACTGTTGTAATAGCAATTAAACTTTGGAGAGAATCTTCTAAAAGAATCTACCATTGCTGTTCTGGAATTTCTTGCTGATTATCCCTATAATTTTCTATAGTGTCATTTTGTATTAACGTGACTCCAAAAATAACTAATGGTTTTTGAAATCTGCTTAGTTAATGGCAGTACAACATATTCATTATTTTCACCCAGATCTAGGGGTCATACTTTAATTTGTAACGATCTTTTCAATATTAATTACAACTGTGTTTGTATTGTAAAGTTCTAGCAAGCTGCTGCTATTTTAACAGATGTAATGCTAGCTACTAACCTAGTAGGCAGGGCCGGATTAACATGAAAAGAGGCCCTAGGCTATTCCACTTATGTGGCCCTTTCACCTCCCATTTTTAAGTTTGTAAATTACATGAGAGATAATAAAATACATCGTTACTGTGATATATATCAATATAAAGGCCCCTCTTGATCTTGAGGCCCTAGGCTGAAGCCCAGTTAGCCTATAGGAAAATCCATCCCTGCTAGTAGGGTATCAAACTACTGTACTGTATTACATTTATACTTGAATAGAAGGAAAGAGTGTTAAAAGGGCAAAATTTAAAGGAGAAAGTATCTAGTGCAGCTAAGTGATTATTAAGTAAAATTGCAGTGTTATAATTTAATTATTTAAAATTGTACTCACCAGAATGCAACAAGGAACAAGAAATTGCAATACAGTACAAGTAATCCCTCCTGGTGCTAGATAGTATTGGGAAATTAAATATATGTACTGGAATTTTGGTCAATTCCTTTGTTAATTAGCATGATTTTTTTAAACCTAGCAATAATGCCACAGAGAAAGCATAAAAGAGAGACTCGCCAATTTTCAACATGTGCTTCCTTCACTAGCTAACACTTACGTCTCAAAAGCTACGCTTGAAACATTTTTAAATAGATCAAAGTACTCTATCTGTATTTAAAGTTTTGATGAGTAGTTACAAACAGAGGAACAAAAGCACAGGAATGGAAAGGAGAGGATGTCTCAGCCATCTGGCTGGGAGATTGTCCTAATCACATGCATTATTATGGTCAGATACTTAGCAGCACTAACAAAGTAATGAAAGGAAAAACTGACAGGAAGAGGAGGGGCAGAAGTTAGTGGCAGGAGATAGACACTTTAGCTTGTGAATGCCCTCCTCCAACTCATATCCATTGTTAGAAAGCATGTATGCTATATTATATTGTTGGATTATATCTCTACATTGTATTGTTGGATTGTACAGTTATATTATTGTTTGATTGCATTGCTACATTATTGCTATTCTGCTGCGTGGTGTTCTATCACAGTATTGCTGCCCTATTATTGTATTGTATTGCTGATTGTACTCTATTTTTTGTACACCACCCTGAGTTGGTTGCACCAAGTAGGGCGGTATAGAAAACCAAAAAATAATAAAAATAAATGTGGGATTGTTAGAATTTCCAGTGGATAGGAGCTTTATGCCCTAATAGGCAAAAGGAACTGCTGAATGAAGTCACCAAAAGGTGCCTTCACTTTGGCAGTTTCACGTCTGGCCTAGACACGGAAGAAGAATTGCCTATTCTAGTGTCAGACAAAGTACCATATTTGCCAGTATATAAGATGCAACATAGTTTAAGACGCACCCCATTATTACCAAAATAGTTATTACCGTTATTACTATAGGCCACTATATACAGTACAAGACACACTCCATTTTTCCAGTGTATTTTAAGGGTGAAAAAGCGGGTCTTATACGCCAACAAATATGGTAAATGGCATGTTTGTTTCTATCCAAAGGTTCTTTTGTTTATTAGGGCGGCATTCTATCTGCACCAGCTTTACCATTAGAAAACTTTCAAAGAAAAAGGAGGAAACGAACAAAGAAACAAAGTTGAGAAAAGAAGGAAAGGATGAGATGGCAGCAGAGTACAATCTTCTGCACACATTGCCTTTTTGCTATTAAATTTGTTAGAAAGTCACCTGTTCAAACAAAACGGAAATTTCTCCCCATTTCACTGGCCTTCACATCTTGTACCCATGATTTCTGTTCAACTATGTTTCCAAAAATTGTTCCAAGTTGTTCATATTGGCTTTGGTCATATTTACTTGCTTGTCAATCAGAAAAGTTACATCTGTGAACTATAACTTCATGTTGGCTCAGGATTTTGTGAGCTATAGTCAATAATACTAATACTAATACTAATACTAATACTAATACTAATACTAATACTAATACTAATACTAATACTAATAATAATTCTGTAAGTTCTGCTGCCTATGTATGTCTCATCAGCTACTGTTTGTCTAAACCAGGGGTTCCCAACCTTTTCAAGTCAGGACCTGGGTCATGCTCTCTCAGCCAGCTTCGTGGGCCAGACAGCCATTTTTCCCCGCCTGCATGATGGGGGTGACCATTTTGTCCCAACAGCTTCAAATGGGTGTCCATTTTCTCGAATTCTCCATTGTTTATCAAATGCCATCGGAAGGGGGCCACATGAAATGGGCCAGATCTGGCCCATGGCCCTTAGGTTGGGAACCGCTGGCCTAAACTAATCTATCCAATATATTTTCTGCATGATCAGTAGCTATTATGCAATCCAATGGGAAAAGTAGAAATTGTCTTCAAAAATTTGAACCAGTTAAAAACTAAAATTATAATTCAATTCTAAACTTCCACTTTTCTTGATTTGATACTATTAGAAATGCATTGATATATTAAATATAATAAGAACCTTTAACTCTCCCTTTCTCTCTCTCTCTCTCTTAAATTCAATTTGTTTTGCTACATTGTATTGCTTGATTGTATTGCTACATTGTATTGCTCATCCCATTGCATTGTTGTATCCTATCGTTATATTTTATTGTATCATATTGTGTTATACTGTTGATTATTTTGTTGATGTGAGCCGCCCTGAGTCGGTTTTTACCGAGTAGAACAGCATACAAATAGAATAAATGAAATGAAATGAATAGGGTTGTTGTCAGAGTTTGAAAAGCCATGCTGGCTAGAGAACCATGGGGGTTAGAGTCCAGAAAACTAATTGCTTGTATGCTCTGGTTACTGTTATTGTCAACTAACTTTGTAATGCAAGCCTTGAAGCTTCTTATTTCTCATAGCCCTGCTGCAGACAGAACATTTACTCTCCAATAAGCACTGTTCACTGATGATACTTATTTTCAGCCCCTTCAGAAAACACAAAGCTTGGCTGATACCAGAAGTGACAAAGAGTGACAAAAGGGTGACTCTCCATGTATTTTAAAACTACTCACCCACAGCTAGAGATTTTCTAACAGTTCATTTTGCACTAGGAGCAGAATTCAGACAGTCATAGTTTCTCAGATTTCAATTGTCTTAATCTACCATTTAACAATATCATCAAGAAAAAAAATGCCCACAGAGAAGATCATTTGTAAAAAAAAATAAAAAAATCCGATTTTCAAAATAGTATTCATTTACATGACACGTTTCCCAAATGGATTATTAGGGGATGGCCACTGACAAAGACTCCAAATGGAAGCTTCCAGTTGGAGTCTTATATCTATCATTAAACAAACTCTAACACAGAAGCCCACTTTCAAAGGGTTTATTTATTTGTTTTTGGAATACAGTATAATCGAATTATTTCTTAAAGAGATATTGGTTTCATAAGGAGAAGACAAGTAAGATTGTACAAAGAATTGTAGGGCAGAAACCCTGGTAATCTTCATGGGGTTGTTTGCTAATGAAGAGCACCAGTGAGCACCAAATGGATTTGGGAGAGGTGAGGATGGAGAACTCTACCTTGAAGAGCCCAAAGATAAGTCATTACAAATGACCATTTGATTTCCAGGTTTCCCTTCCAGTCATTATTTTCCTGTATTTGTTCTCATTTTAATATCAATGTCACAATGGTCCAGTCAACCGAAGATTGCTTTATTTTGAGTTATGGAGTATCAGTCTAATTTACCTCAATGCAGAATGATATAATCAAGCACCTTCTGTTTGATAAACTAAACTAATCACAGGCAAAAAAGGTCTCCTGGTCATCCACGTAATAACACTTTTCAGTGGCATTGCTTTATTGTTTTATCCCCATCACTACTGAAAAGATATTTAAGTCAATGGCCTTATGCATTTTAACTAGTACACAAGAACCAAATTAAAGTCTCCCACCATAGTTGTTGGCAAATTCTAAAGTGCTATCTGTTCTTTTTGATTAAACAGAGACCAGCAATGCTTAAACCATGTAAACAGTTTTCAGATTGGACTCACACAGAAATACAAGTCATAGATTTATTTGAAAGTCTCCCCCGCCCCCACCCCACCCCACCCCCAAAGTCCTTGCTATCTGGAAACACTGTAAAGGATCTGCAAACTGTTTCCCCCTGTCTTTGTCAAATTAATCTTAAATTGCAGTTTAGTAGAGGAATAGGTTGGATTATGTGCAACCTGCTTAACCCCCAACTCCTGAGTTTCAAACCAGCTTAATCCCTTTGAAATGAATGGGACCTAATCACTTTACAGTCCAGCATGTCAGTTTAATTGAGCAGGAGACTGGACGGGCAATACCAAGCTCCCCTCCCTCCACTTCAAATGCTTGGTTAGCTAATAAAAAACATCACTTTTCAATTTGAATAATATATATTATATGAGAAATATATGAGAAAAAAAGTTACAGTTTATTATTATTCTTTATCTGTCTGAATTTACAGCTTGCCTTTCTCCCTAATCTGGGACTAACAACTGCTCATGACAAGATTAAAAAACATACACATTTACGGCACCTTAATTCTTAATGAAGCACCGTAGAATGACTTTTTAAAACTCTATGCAGAGACTTCATTTTAGACCTTCTCTACTTGCTCAAGCCATACATACATACCTAGTGTCAGCAGGTAGAAGCCAATAATCGTCTCTCCTTGTTCTGAGACAGGCACCTCTTTATTCAAAAATGAGATGTTGTTGTTTCTCCATGGTGCTTGAGGAGAAACCTGGAGAGTCATTCTCAGCCTAGGACGTGTCTCTTTCCCTACGTCTTGGGTACAAACAGAAGAGAAACCTCCTCTTCTTTTCTAAAAACCTCTGTTCTCTCTTTTGTCCAGAGAGCTGAGCCTCCTCTCTGTCTCCTTAGATCGCCTCTGCTTTGTCCCTCTCAAGGAGACATGTAAGCTTTTACACCCTGCTGGCCTGCTTGTATTTGCTAATCCTGTCTATTAATACTGACAGTTGCCAATCTGTGACTAGACAAAGACGCTGGAATTTCATAATTTACCTGTGGCACCGACAGGAAAGCACAGGTTATAGCATTAAAAAAACTAGGTAACTGTGTCCTAAAGAGATCATCTTGAGAAAAGTTGTACAATGGAACTGTAAAGGGCAGATCACAATGAAGAAACACAAATGCACGATCAGCAATAATAATAATAATAATAATAATAATGGATTCATACAAATAGATAAAAGTAATCCTTTGCTAAAGTTTGTTTTAAAAAAACATATAAAGAGCAGATTTTGGCTTGCACAACTGCCCCACCACCACCACCCCTTCCTCCTCTCTCCTCCCCATCTGCTCTCAAGGATTCCCTAACCCTCTAGAGGAGATTTGGTGGAAGGGATTGAGAGGTTACAGAGTAGAATGGAAAGAGTAGAATGACTCCCCTCCCTGTTCCACCCACAGAAGCTGATCTCTCTGCAGGAGATGCTAATTGGATATAAGCACTTACGGAATTACCCAACGGTATAAAGTTTTATCCAAAGCTTTCATAAAAGCATTAGCTATGACAAGAATTCATTGAAGGAGTGTTCACAAGAATTCAGGGTTAGAGAGGAATTCAGACAGTGTAAATGAAAGGAGAATTCCTCTTAAACAACCTGCCTGATCTTCTACTTTGCCTATGGTGCAGTTGTAAAATGAAACCTCTGGATGTCAACTATTTGACAGACGATGGAAGATCCCCAGCTGGCCTGCATCTTGTCAGCTTATCAAGAGCTCTTAAGATATAAAGGAATAACAATGTATTAGGATTGTGCAAATGCCATTTGGACTTGTTCTGAATTGGTTGTCTTAAAAATTACCAGGTTGTAAGCTGTCAAGTGCTTTTTTATACCCAAATATTTTACGGTGTTTGCACATGTTTGTATGCATCTGAGCAATGAATTAAAAAAATTAAAAAGGCAGAAATAAAGGACTATGATCTAGGATGGGGGTGGAGTGAAAGCCCAGTCTCCAGTGTGCAGGCAAAGCCCCTTAACAGTTCTCCTCTTGCCTACTAGCCTGCCAGCCAGCCAGGAACTACAGTAAAACCTTGACAGCTTCGGGTAACATTTCCCCCCATTTACACTGGCAAATCCTATGAAAATGCCATCCTGGGTTACACATTTTTAATGGAATTGTTTCAGGTTACGATGATCAATTAGCAACCATTTTTTAAATTCTCAATGCATCCCCATGGATGCTTCGGGTTACAATTTTTTTGTTTGCGTTACGACGGAGGCTGTTGGAACGGTCTTCCATTATAACCCAAGGTTTTACTGTATACAGTTTACTCCTTGACTAGCTCCACCTACCTTCAGCCTTTAGAATGTCTGACTTAAGTTTCACCTCCCACCCTTCCCAGTCTCAATGCTGGTCAGCAACAGATAAGCCATAAGATTCCTTAGGAGGGGCAGCACCATAGCAACAGCCTGAAACAGGTCCCTCTCACTTACTTTAAATCAGGGGTTCCTAACCTTTTCAAACTGGGGGCTGGGTCACACTATCTCAATCAGTTTTGAGGACTGGATGGCCATTTTGCCCTGCCTGCACGATGGGGGTGGCCACTTTGTTCCAACAGCTTCAAAAACGATGGCCATTTAGTTTCTCAAATGCCCTTGGAGAGGTGGGGGCACATGAAATGGCACCATAGGCTGAATCCAGCCTTAGGTTGGGGACTCCGGCTTTAAATCCTCTCTAAAAGAACTCCAATGAGTAGCTGGATTTATATAGCCCACTTGTTTCCCAGTTTCAGGACTGCCAAAGACTCCAGTGCAGTCAACTGGGACCCCGAATGAAGGTACTGTAGTATAATCAGAGGGCTAGCACCAGGAACTCATCCCTCTGAAGACACCAGAAAGGAGATGGCTGAGGCTCATGTTATTCTTTTAATAAAAGTTGCTCTGCGGCATGGACTCAACCTGGAACCCATGGAATTATTTTTGGGGGACCCCATTACTGCTGTCACCACAGGAGATGCAATTTTTATGGTTGAATGTACCTATTTTACAAAAGTTTGCCTGGTGCAACTTAAGAGTGCAATTGGTTTTTCATTGTTCTATTTAGGCTAGACCTGCCACTATCTGAGAGAGAGAGAGAGAGAGAGAGAGAGAGAGAGAGAGAGAGAGAGAGAGAGAGAGAGAGAGAGAGAGAGAATTGTAACTTTTCAATTGTGAATCTACAAATAGCTGCTAAGGATATCATAGGTTGACCATGTGACTAATGTAGAAGTACTGCACCAAATGGATAAAGAACAAGAACTCTTTAAGACCTTTAAGCAAAGAAAGCTCCAAAACCGTGGCCATATCATCAGAAACAACATAAAGTATAGAATACTCCAACTCGCTCTGGAAGGAAAAATCCCTGGGAAAAGAGGCCCTGGACAGAAATGGACTTCATGGCTGAAGAACCTGAGAGACTGGTGTGTCATGTTCTCGGAAAAACTGTTCCGAGAAGTTAAGAACAGAAAGACTATCACCATGACGATAGCCAATATCCGGAATGGATACGGCACTTGAAGAAGAAGAGATAAATGCTGATCTGTGATTTTGGCATAATCCAGAGGAATAACAAGATCTTTCAAGATCTCTCTTGTTGCTGATCCACCACTTCTACATCTCTGCCTGTGCTTCTACTTGTCTTGGTTTCAAGCTAACAGACTTTACTCCATGTTGACTGAGCTACTTAACTCAAGAAACTGTGGAGGAGCATGGATGGGATTATTCTATGCTGACACTCTCCTTTATTAGTCATTCGGTGGAATAAGTTTTTGTGTCGTTGCCAAATAATACTTTACTGTTTTATCTTCTTATCATATTACAGTTTCCATTATGGAAGAAAAGAAAAAGATAATAGGAAAATTAGATGAAATTGGCAAGCTTAGAACTAATCCCAAGGAATGTCTATCACCCTTGAAGATAGCAGGCAATGCTTTGTACCAAATTGGAGAGTGGGGAATAATGAGTACAGTAAAACCCCAAGTTACAGAAGCCTCGAGTAAAGGAAAACACAATTTACAGAAGGAAATACTGAGGAAATGATGTCCCGAATTACAGGGGAAAAAATTGAGTTACAGAACAGGTTTCCCCAGAGTGCATTGCATCTGGGAGGTTTTATAGCACCGGCCCCATGCCATTTTAGAGTCTGTGGGTGGCATAAAGAGTTGTCTCTTGAAGATTTGAGTTTTTGGTGAGGAAGCTGCTGGCGGGCAATGGGAGCGCCTCCTCCTTCCACCGGGTGAACTTCACCACCAGGCTGGATGGAAGTCTGGCTGCAACACTGCTGTTCATCCATGCTGAAGGCTGCCTGAGGACTCACCCCTCCTTCTGCTGAGTCATCATCTCTGGGTCAACATGGACAAGGTCAACAGCCCTGTGGCAATGATGACTCAGTGGAAGGAGGGGTGAGTCCTTGGTCAGCCTTCGGCGCAGATGGACAGCAGCGATGCAGCCAGATTTCCGTCAAGGTCCATGCCCCAATGTTGAGCTGGCGGAAGGAGGAGCGGCATCAGCGAGGAAGGCACACCTGACACTGACCCTCAGGAAGAAGTGCTGGACCCCAGGAAAGTGGTACTGGTGGAGCATTTCTCAAGTGGTGGAAAAGGTAGGGAGGTTAGGTGCGTCTTTTCCATTCTCTTTTACTGTGTGTCCTGCATTTTATTTATTTATTTTTATTTTGGGGGGAGGTTGGAAACTTTTTTTTAATTTTTAGTGCATTCCTGTGGGGGAATGTGCTTCAACTTAAGGAAAAACCAACTTAAGGAAAAAGTCCCGGGATTGATTAATTCCGTAAATCAGGGTTGTAATGTAATTGTTAATTAGAGGAAAAATCTACAACATCCCTCCTCCCTCCCTCTTGAAAATAACACTGGATTCTTAGTTTTATGACCAAGAAGCTAGAGGTATTCCGGAAATTTTAGCCAAAAAGTAACCTTACCAGTTGTCCTTGTCCGTCCCCCCCCCCCCCCCCCGTGTTACTGGTGTGGTTTCTAATCCCTATAACTGAGTCACTTTTACACCACATGGCATGGTCATAAAATTGAGCCAATATATTTCTGTTTGTATAATCTGCTGAGCAAAGTCTATTATTTTATTTATTTATTTTTTGGATTTCTATACCGCCCTACTTGGTGTGACCAACTCAGGGCGGTGTACAACATAATTAATATACAGTCGATCAATAGAGTCCAACAGTAAAGGCAGAAACATACAATACAGTATATAAAAAATGTAACAGTATAATAGCAAGATAATATTCCATTCAGCATTACAAATATGATTCAGTGTCATAAATACAAATATCAAGTCACAAATACAAATACAAATATCATCAACTTTCACAAGTATAACATACGCCCGCCAATAGCTGTTCCTAATCAGCTGTCGGGGAATAGCTGTTCCTAATCAGCTCTCGTCGCCCCCGCCGCCAGTCTTTTATTGGCCTCCGGGCCGAGGTGGAAAGAGGTCCCGGAGGGAGGGCGGGGGGGGGGGGACGCCTCACTGGCCACAGCTGCGGCAGCTTGTTCCATCCCCGGGCGAGGTGGAAAGACCAGGGGAGAAGCGGGAGCGTCCTCTCGTCGCCCCCGCCGCCAGTCTTTTATCGGCCTCCGGGCCGAGGTGGAAAGAGGTCCCGGAGGGAGGGCGGGGGGGGAACGCCTCACCGGCCACAGCTGCGGCAGCTTGTTCCATCCCCGGGCGAGGTGGAAAGACCTGGGGAGAAGCGGGAGCGTCCTCTCGTCGCCCCCGCCGCCAGTCTTTTATCGGCCTCCGGGCCGAGGTGGAAAGAGGTCCCGGAGGGAGGGCGGGGGGGGAATGCCTCACCGGCCACAGCTGCGGCAGCTTGTTCCATCCCCGGGCGAGGTGGAAAGACCCGGGGAGAAGCGGGAGCGTCCTCTCGTCGCCCCCGCCGCCAGTCTTTTATCGGCCTCCGGGCCGAGGTGGAAAGAGGTCCCGGAGGGAGGGGGGGAACGCCTCACCGGCCACAGCTGCGGCAGCTTGTTCCAACCCCGGGCGAGGTGGAAAGACCCGGGGAGAAGCGGGAGCGTCCTCTCGTCGCCCCCGCCACCAGTCTTTTATCGGCCTCCGGGCCGAGGTGGAAAGAGGTCCCGGAGGGAGGGCGGGGGGGGGGGAACGCCTCACCGGCCACAGCTGCGGCAGCTTGTTCCATCCCCGGGCGAGGTGGAAAGACCCGGGGAGAAGCGGGAGCGTCCTCTCGTCGCCCCCGCCGCCAGTCTTTTATCGGCCTCCGGGCCGAGGTGGAAAGAGGTCCCGGAGGGAGGGCGGGGAGGGGAACGCCTCACCGGCCACAGCTGCGGCAGCTTGTTCCATCCCCGGGCGAGGTGGAAAGACCCGGGGAGAAGCGGGAGCGTCTATGAAGAGGTTTTACATATTTTAATACTAGAAATCTATTGGAATTGCCATTTCTGGGAATCCATCTTCACTTCACTTCCATAGTTTTGGGAAAGAGCTCAGTAGTGCAATTTCTAGGAAAGGAAAGGAAAGCTTGGACTAACATTAGGTAGCCCTCGGTTCTTTTATCGACTGCCAAAAGAACTGTATATTTCATGCAGATACTTGGGTCATATGATAAATAATATTAATGTCATCTCAATACTGTACATTATTTCATCATACGAATAGTGCAACAGAAGCATCATTATATCACAGGGAGAATATAAGCAATTTGTGCAAGAGCTCTGCTCTGGCACAACATTCATGCTTGTAATTTTATAGCAACTACCTTTCTGCCAAGGTAGGATAAATAAAACATTTTATAACGAATCTGATCTTATACTCTTTGTGTAAGAGAGCAAATACTTCTACAAATACACACCTAATGGCATTTTACTGGTGAAACTCTGAAGCCATTAATCTTCAGCAGTTAATGAGATGCTAGTGGTCTTGTTAAGCAAGTTAAAGAATTCTTTTTAAAAACAGGTTTACAATCAAATTTTGATATACTGCTGAGCCATGGTGTCCTACTGGCTGTGGATTCAACTGTGAGTGACTTCTTAACCAGCTCTTTCAGGTGAAGCAAAGAAAATGTTTATCTTTGTTGTTCAGTCGTACAGTTGAGTCCAACGCTTTGCAAACTCCATGTACCACCACATGCCAGGCTCCTCTGTCATCTGCCATCCTCCGCAGCCCGCCCAGATCTATACCCATCCTGTCAATGATTCCATCCATCCACTTCATCCTCTGCTGCCCCCTTCTCCTTTTCCCTTTGATCTTTCCCAGCATCAAGGCCTTCTCAAGTGAGTCCTCTCTTCTCATATGGTGGCCAAAGTACTTGAGCTTCAACTTCAGCTTCAGTATTTGTCCTTCCAATGAGCAGTCAGGGAACCAATGTTGTGTACCAGTGATAGTCTATGTACAGTAAAACTAAAGAGCCTGTGTAGTTAGCCTCTAAATTATTCTCTGAATCTTTCATTTCTTTCATTCCTTTGCATTTTTGTGCTTTCCCAGGGTTATCCACTTCTAAATGTGAGTTCATCTGGTTTGAGTCTGAGAGATACAGCTTTACAGGAATTAAAAATTCTGCCTGTTAACTTTTCAGATCTTTCCCAGTTTGTCTCTGATACCTATATGCTTAACATAAATATTTTATTGTTCTTAAATATGTATAGAGAAGTCATTATCCTACTTCTCTTAAACTATTTGTATCCAAACATTTTGGAGCTACATTCATAAAGTTTTCATTTGAAGTGAAATGATTTCTTTATATTTTCTATAGGTCTAAACAATATCTCGTTTATTTTTTTTTCAGGGCTATTGTCATTAGGATTATTAAAAATTTTATGCATAGCATCTCTAGGTCTCTCTGAACCCAAAACATTTCAGGTGACAACGTTTTAATCCATTTAAAACAACATCTCTTAAGATTTTCCCCATTTTCAGCACTCCTGTCTGAGAATTCCCATAGTTTCAATTTCTTTCTACATCCTCTACCCGCTATGTCAGGCAGTTTTTTAAAGATCAAATCTAGCTTTTTATCAAATTTTCATCAAATTTAATCTGGTCCCAATTTCTGCTGTATTCTCTTTCACTATTTCAAAAACTTTTTGCACTCATGAACCCAGTGCCTTCATTTGGTCTTTAATCTAAAATATTGATCTATGTCATTCAGTTTTAATTTCATTCATTGTCTTTTTCTTGTTTAGCTTCAATTGCACTTTAATTAAAAGTCCAAATTCTATTGAGGTCCATAGGATTCCCCCCCCCCCCAAAAAAAAAATTAACTTCTGGAATTCATCCAATAATCTCTCTTCTTTAGCCCTTTCGCCACTTTTGTGGGTTTCACAAATCTGTTCTTTATTATCAGATTAAGGTTTCAAGCAGGCTCTTCCTTGTCCCTGCAGCACTAGAGAGTCTGTTCTATTGTCTGATCTCTGTTTAAGTAGCAATTTCCTGCCTTCTGTGATTCAGGAACTTCCACAGACACTTCAACTTGATTATCCTTCTTATTATTCTTCAGATTTGTATTATTTTTTCAATGTTATTTTAATCAGAAATTCATTAGAAATCTTTTTGAAGAATGTGATACTGTACCTTTCTTGTTACTAAAGAACCTGCAACATTGCTGAATGTTCCAGACTGGCTAGTGGTCCAGAACTCCATTCTGGAACTGCAGGTCAATTAAGTGGAGTTGGGTACTCAGACAATGCACCTGACCAGTGCATTGCTCTAACATGGCCAACTTTGACATGAACCCAGCCAGCTGTTTTGTCGTATTTAAAATGGCTAAGAGAGAACTGAAAACACTGGCCTCAGTCCCCCGTGTGTCATCAGACCCTGCGGTAGGTCCTCCTGATGGTGAGAGCCTGCTAAAATCTCATGGGAGATGATGCTTTGATCCGCCATGTCAAACTAGATGTGTGAAGTACAGATTAACCAAGTAAACTGCATCTCATAAATCCCATCTAATAGTTTTTATGTATTTTAGAGTGGCATTTAATATGGGTTTTAATTTTAATTAAATCTGGTTCCAAGGATGTTCCTGGCATAATTTCAGTTTCAATCCCACACAGAAGAGAGTCTCCTACTATAACTACTCTTCTCTTCTCCTTTTTGTACGGTGTGGTGTCTCTGCTTTGTTGAGCTTCAACGTCTTTCATGTCCTCTCATGGGGACTCTTATTTGTCTTCTTCTATATGTTGACTGGGACTGCAGTGGCTCAAGTGGTTAAAATGCTGAACTCGCTGACTGGAAGGTCGGAGTTCGATTCTCTGGTACTGCATGATGGAGTGAGCTCCCATTTCTGTCCCAACTCCTGCCAACCTAGCAGTTCAAAAGCAAGAAATTGCAAGTAGATAAAGAGGGACCACTTCGGTGGGAAGGTAAATAGCATTCCATACACTCCGGTGTTGAGGCATGCCTGCCATATGTCCACGGAAATGTCTGCAGATGCAGACAGCACTGGCTCTTTGGCTATAAATAGAGATAAGCACTGAACCCCAGAGTCAGATACGACTGGCTTTCAAGCAAGGGCAACATTTGCCTTTATCTATATGTTGATTGCCTGACTGCTCTTCAAGAATCTGAACGCAGCTTTGCAGTTCCATTGATGAAGAGTATCTTCTCCTTCTTTTGCTCCTAACTGTGACACTTTTACATAGTGCTTCCTCCACTGTTTTGGTTCTTTCATTAGCACTCTCCTCCTCTGTGTTGTCTTTCTGTTCTTCTGCCTCCAATGCTTTCCTTGACTGCTGCAGCCCAAGAGTTCTGGCTATGTACTCTTCATCTTCTCTTCTAGTCTTTAGCACGGTCACTAAATTCTCCAGTTTTTTTCACTTTTCCTTCCAACAGTACTACAGATGTATGCTGTGTTTTCAGCCACGAAGACAAACACTGCACACACCTTGCAGGTCACCACCATTGAAGAGTCTCTTCCCTCCAAAATCTCTTTCTTTTTTGCTTCCTTCTGTTTTTCTGTTAGTGTCCCTTTCCATATGTTGTCTCCCTTAGATGCTATGACTACATCCATAAAACATTTTTTAAAAAAGAAAAAAAATTTTTTTAACTGCAGTCTCCTCCACTGAACACACTTCTCAAAGTCCAATTTGTTCTTCCTGTTCACTTCCTCCCTGGGGTCTGTCTCAGTTTTATTCCTCTGCTGTGCTTTGTTATCTTGATTATATGATGATAACCTCAAAGCCATCAGCTGATGGTCAGCTTTCTTTCATTTATTCATAATTCTCAGCAGTACTTGAACTATGTCACCTGTGAATGATACATCACATTGCTATGTACTCACAAAGAGTCATGGTTACTGTATGAGGGAAAAGACTAATGCAGATCTTCAGCCAATGTGCTATGTGTGCTAAATAGCTTCTGCTTAACAGAGAGCCCCTACATCATAGTAACATGAGATTTTCCTGTTAGTACAAGCATTTTTGTCATTACACAAATTTAGGATGGGTTTTCTTCATGGAGATCTCTGTTTGCACAATGACACCATTTCCACAAGTGAAACAATCTCATGCCATATTGTTTCATGTGTAGGCAAGTTTGAGATTGTTCTGCATTTTTATATTTGTACTACTGGGTTTATTCACATGGCACATGAAAGCTCCTGCTGCTGCTGCTGTAAACACTTTTTTGTTTTTTTATTTTAGCACAATGGATTTATTTTTGTATAGATACTATGCAATTTGATGGAAGTCATGTATAGCTAGCTTTATAGCTTGATGTCACTACTCCATCAATAGTTCTGTCATTACATCTTGAGAAAATGAGAGGACATGGTTGGCTCAACAGATGGCAATCTTTATTAACTTGATGAAAAACTTATTATAACTGAATATCTTTAGTAAAACAGATGAACATGATAAAAACCTGAGAAAGCCCCCAAACAAACAAAAATTCAAAGTCTAATTAATAAAAGCAGGATTAGGCATGCTGGCAGAATACACATTCCAAAATTCAAACTGGAACAATAATTTTGTTAGTACAAATAAAAGAAGCTCGATATCTATTCATCAATCAAGATGTTACAAAAGAAAACGCAAATTGGAAGAACGCCTTACTCCTTGTTATCTTGGGAGGTAAGAGGCACATTGTAGGCAATCAGTTGATGCAATTGTGTTAGATTTTATCCGAAACCGCTCATAGAGCTAATGAGCAACAGAATAGATAGAATAGTATCCTGGCCCATGGTAGTGGATCAGGATACTTAAGAGACTGCACCACCCTAAGAACATCTGTCTGTCCCACCAGAGCAGACCGGAGAGGCTCTCTAGTGGTTCCATCTGCCAGAGAGGCACGAATCTCAGGCACAAGGAGGAAGGGCCTTCTCTGTGTCTGCTCCGGCCCTACGGAACCTCCTGCCAATTGAATTATGTCTCCAGGCAGAGCTGCTGCTCTTCAGGAATGGACTAAAGACATGGCTGGCAGGGCAGGTGTGGGGCACCAGTGGCATAGTGGCCTCAGCCTCCTAGTTAGTTAAGTAAATATTCTCTCTCCCCTTTAATCTTTTAATTTGTAACTTTTAAATTGCTGATCCTTTTTAGTTTTAGTTTTTATTTTTTTTTTAGTATATTTTATGATGTTTGAAGTTTTTATATGTTGTTATTTTTAACTGCCGTATATTACTTGATTGTTTATGAGCTGCCCTGAGTCGGGTTTCCTGAATGGGTGGCATAGAAGTACGAAAATTAAATTAAATTAAATTAAATTAAAATTAGAAAGTTAGAAACATTTGATTCTGCATCTTAGAGGCATAAGCAATTAAAATGGTGGATAACACAGCCTCCAGACACTTTCGGCTAAAATTTCTGTTGATATAAAGTCATGCCACATAAACCAGATGACATTATCATTTGGCTAGTATTTTCTCAGGGGTGCATGTAAATTTAGATACGTACTTTGAGATTGTCTCAGTAATTATTGACCCTCCAATAACATCCTACTACTTAGGATTCTCCCAAAGCTATGTTCCTCTTTTGGGGGAGAAGAGCAGGAAGGAAGCCTCACCCTATACTGAGTCAACAAAAAACTCACCTTTGTTTTTAATTACAGTACTCCTTTTAAAGTACAGTACAGTAATGCTTTCTTTCCAACGAACCCGACCTCTTCTACCTTATTCCTTAGAAGTGAGTGCCCTCTAGAGTATTTAAGTGTTTTCTGCAGTTCTCTGGTTGTCCTGGTTCCTGAAATATTTTGTCTTCAAAGGCAATTGGGCCCTACGTTGGTTTGTGATTTGGGCTACTCTGCCTAAAAGGCATCTCTTTTAGACACCTCTCTTGTCATGCTTCCATTTCTAGCATTTGCATTTTGTTTCCATCCTGCTTAGTTCTGTGTTTAAAAATCAACTGACAAAGCATGGAGACTAGGGACAGGATCCCTGGGGAAATTTTCTTTCACTGCAACCCCCAGAATTCCCACTAGGTAGAATTCTGGGAGATGCAGTCAAAAAAATCTAAGCCCACAGAGGAGTTTTTATCACTCACATATCACCTTCTACAGAATGGCTGGGAGTTGCCATTAAGTCGTGTAAAAGCTGCCTCTCAAAAATTTACCAGTCCCAAAATTCCATATGGTTCTCCTGGAGGTTAGCAGTGCCCAGGCACCTTTTTCTTCTTCAAAGGCAAATGATAGTCACTTCGGAGGTTTATGAAGGCCCATATGTAAGCAATGAAAAACTCCTCTGTGGATTTAATTTTTATTTTATTTTTTATTCCTCGTGAATTCTAGGCCTTGGAGTGCAAGAAATCTGAACATCTTATGCCTAATGGAGACATCAGGCCTGGCCATCATGCTCTGCTTCTGGTTCAATCATATTTGCATCTTTTTGAGCTAGCAGTGGTGTGGGAAGCCATGTGTCTCGGCTATGCCTGACTCTCTCCTACAAACCTTCTGTTAAAGGGAAATCTATTCTCTTGCACTGCCCATCACCTCTTGACATGGAACTAAAAGTCAACAATATTATGGCTGCTTCTGGCCAGGGTATCACCCGTATTTGGATTCAGCCAGTTTGGGAGAACCAGTAGTAGAACTGGCTGCCCCCCCCACCTCCCCACCCTGCCCTGCCCCTCCTCCTCCTGTCACCCCACTCCAGCACCTGGAGCCAGCATTACTCTTCTGTTCTCATTCTATGGCAAAAAGCAGTGCTGGCATCGTAAAGCCATGGCCACTAGTGAAAAGGGGTGCAGTGTGGAAGGACACAGCAACTCCAAACCTCTCTCTCCCTCCCATTCCTCCTCACCCAGCGTGCTGAGGGAACGAGGCAGAATCTTCTCCTCCTCCGTCATGCATTAGGCGGAGTGGCAGCGAGGAGCCCAGTGAGCCAGGTGGCGACCACCCAGGTGAGAGGAGGGCTGGCGACCTGGCATCAGGGGTTGGAGTTGGCAGCAAGGGTGGGTCAGGCTCCCTCCCTCTGCCTGGCGGATGGGTGGGTGGGTGGAGGGCCGAGCCAGCGGGCAAGTGAGCAGCCAGCTGCTCTGAAGAGCTGCATTCCTGGCTCCTCTTACTGCCCCATAGCACTTGCATCCTCTGGACAGTTCACAAGTTAATTAGCATTTTGTCCACAACATGCTGGGTCCTCATTTGACCAACTTGGGAAGGTTGTTTACTCTCAGATATGCTTGCAGACTAACATGGCTACCACTTCAAACATTTAATTGTTGTTGTTGCATTTTTCTGCTTTAAAACCCCCACCCAGTCACATGGCCACACCCACCCAGTCACACGCCCACTTGGACATGCCCACTCAGTCACCTGGCCACACCCACAGAGTAGGTTAGGTACTACAAAATTTTGGATCCCACTACTGGGTATCACTATAAGCTCAAAGGACTGTAGGTCCATTGCGGCTTTAATCCTTGCATTCTGCTGGTTCATAATCCATAACAATACAGTATGGACTGTAAATAAAGAAAAAGCATTGCGTGATAAAATCACCTTAACAGTTCCCTTGTGGTAATAATTTTTAACTTGGATGAGTCACCATTGTAGTTTGGAGACATCACTGGCCGTAATAGTCCCATGTTTTTCTTTGGTTCATCTCATACTGCCATCACTTGACAAGGCCATATCATGAACAAGTCATAGCTATTAGCCACCTTATTGTAGAAGCAGAACTTGGAAAAGTGTGATTGCTTTATGATAACAGTCAAGTCCCAAACCAGAGTGAAAGCAAGACAAAAGGAGCAGGTACCGAAAGGTTCACCAGAGTGGACAACCAGAGCAGGGAGATGCAAAGCCCAGTATCGGTGGAAACATTAAAAAGTCCTACAAAATCCAGTAATGCAGTATCATATTGTTTGCATAAGTATTGGCTCAATGATTCTGGAAAATGCAGTTCATGTATATCCCACCAATAGGTGAAAATTATGTTTGTTTTATTTTGAATTCTTTTTTCTTTCATTTTTTCCATGTAATGGTGCTTTTGATCTGTACACAAGGGAAACCTTCTTCGGGGTTCTTTCATTTCAGATTTCATGTCCATGTTTTTTGGCATAGCCTAGGCCAGGGATTGGCAACTTGAAACAATTTTTGCTGGATAAACTCTTCAGGAGATGCCTGAATGAGGCTCCTTTCATGTCCCCAAGACCTTTTCCAACTGAAGTAGTCCCTATTTATCTACTTGCAATTTCTTGCTTTCAATCTGCTACGTTGGCAGGAGCGGGGCAGAGATGGGAGCTCATTCTGTCCTGAAGTACCCAGGTCTTGAACCTCCAACTTGCTGGCCTTCCAGTTAACAAAGCGAACTTCTTATCCACTGAGCCACTACAACCATTTGGCTTTTTAATAGCAGCAATATATTGCTTGGGCTGACATTTTCACCAAGCTATTTACAACAACTCACATTAACTCTTTCCTGGACAGCCACTGCCATTTCAGATCCAATGTAAGTTTATGTGTTGTTTTCACCATCATGCATCACTTTATACTTTTTAACGTTTTACCACTTTAATGCCCATTCTCCCAGCTTGTGGAGATCCTTTACAATCTTCACCCACTTACATTCCATTTCAAGTCTGAAGTGGGCTTGATCCACAAAAGCTCACATTTAAATACAGGAGTTAGTCTTTAAGGTGTCACAATGATTTTTTTGTCTGTTTGTTGTTTTGTTTTGCCACTGATATGCTTGCACAGACTAACACAGTTACCACATTAAAAATGTCTCTATATTTAAGAATGATAAATAAATTTATGTTAAGCATGTAGGTATCAAGGACAGACCGGGAAAGAGATGAAGAGTTCAAAAGGCAGATTTTTAAAAACCTTCCCATTGCCTTTCTGTCACATGAGTTTGGGGTCCTTGGTTGATTTTGATTAAGTGGGTGGGGGTTGTTTTATTTTCTTAATGGTGTTTGTTTTGCTTTTTTGAATAGTGTAAGCCGCTCAGAGTGGGTATAAGTTAAAATAATAAAATTAATACAGTAATACCTTGGATAACGCTAAGACTTGGCTCCACAAGTCTTGGTGTTATCAGATTTTTAGTGTTATCCGATCCATGTTAAAATCCTATGGGATGGATCGGATAACGCTAAAGCTCCATAGAGATACATTGTAACATCACAGGCTTTAGCGGTTGTTATCCGATACATCCCATATAGGACCTTAACATTATTCGATCCAATTCTCCTCCCCAGATTACTTAACGTTACGCGGTTTTAGTGTTATCCGAAGTAAACGTTATCCGAGGTATTACTGTAATAATAAAATTATTATTATTGTTGTTGTTGTTGTTGTTGCTGCTGCTGCTGCTGCTGCTGCTGTTGGTGATGGTGATGGTGATGAGGAGGTCTGATTTATTGACATTGCTATACCAGGAGATGCATGAATAGAAGACAAACAACTGGAGAAAAATCACAAAATATTGTGATTTGCAAACTGAAGCCGAGCGTCTACGGAGGAAGAAATCTGCTGTTGTGCTCATAGTGATTGGGGGCCCTCGGAGCAATATCTAAAGGACTCCCTAGATATTTTAAAGTTTTGGGCTTACTGGACTTGAGCATCCTAACTCTCCAAAAGACAACCCTACTAGGAACTGCATACATACTCAAGAGGTTAACTTAAACAGTTCTTAGGTCCTCGGTTAGGCTTGAATTGTTAATTTTATTCCAGTCCTTGACTGTGAACCAAATGGTTGATTTGTAGATGATGATGATGATGATGATAATTGTTGTTGTTGTTGATGGTGATGAGGAGGTCTGGTTTACTGACATTGCTATACCAGGAGATGCATGAATAGAAGACAAACAACTGGAGAAAAATCACAAAATATTGTGATTTGCAAACTGAAGTCGAGCGTCTACGGAGGAAGAAATCTGCTGTTGTGCCCATAGTGATCGGGACACTCGGAGCAATATCTAAAGGACTCCCTAGATATTTCAAAATTTTGGGCTTACTGGACTTGAGCATCCTAACTCTCCAAAAGACAACCCTACTAGGAACTGCATATATACTCAAGAGGTTACCTTAAACAGTTCTTAGGTCCTCGGTTAGGCTTGAATTGTTAATTTTATTCTAGTCCTCGACTGTGAACCAAATGGTTGATTTGTAGATGATTATGATGATGATACTAATACTACTAATGCTAATAATACTAATGCTAATAATACTAATGCTAATAATAATGCTAATAATAATGCTAATAATAATAATAACCACCACCCCTCAGCAGGACGGACTACGGCCGTGACACCTCCGAGAGAGAGACCTATCCCGGCCACCTAGCGGAGGCACTGCTGCTCTGTGCAGGCAAAGGGGACCGAGCATCCTTCGCCACGGCCAGAGGCAGCGCCGCCATCCTCCTCCTCCTCCTCCTCCTCCTCCTCCTCTGGCCGAGCTACGGAGGACCCAAGGAGGATGCTCCAACCTCCAGACTCTCCCTGAGGCGCCGCAGCACCTGAGGCGAGGGCGGCTCCTCCTGCTCCTTCTCTAAAGGCCCGAGCGGAGGAGGAGGAGGAGAAGGAGGGCCTTTGCCGGTTGTCAAGCGAGAGGCGCCGCCCCCGAACCACCACCACCACCCCGAGTTTTCGGCCCCCGAATCCGGCATAATAGCGGGAGCTTCCGCCCCGCCGGAGCCAAGCGGGGGGGAAAGCGAGGCCTTCTTTTGGGCAGCCAGGCGGCCTCGGTGCCTCCATTTTGTGGCGGCCCAGTGAGCCCCACCCCACCCCGCTCCACGCCGAGGGAGAAGCGCCTGGCCACCGCCGCGATGCAAAGCCAAGGGAGCCAGCCGGGCGACGGCGCCGACTCAGCGGCCTCGCTGCTGCCCAAGCCTGGCTCCTCCGCCTCCACGCCTCCGGCCTCCAGCCCACCTGGGCCCATGGCGGCGCCGGCGGGGAGCGGCGAGAGCCCTGGCCGCCACGGAGCCCCCGAAGGGGCGGCCAGCTTGAGCCCTCGGCGGCAGCAGGAGCTGCAGGAGGAGGTGGAGACGCTGCGGGAGGAGAACGAGACCCTCAAGGTGAGCGGGAAGAGGAGGGAAGGCGGCCCAGCCTCAGGCCAGCCCCTGGAATCCCTTTGGCCTTCCTCCTCCTCCTCCGGGAGAGGCGGCCCAGGGGTCTCCGCCGGCGAAGAAGGCGACTTGTAGGGGGGGCTCAAGGCGGGGCCTACCTGGCATGGAAAGGCAAGAGAAAGCAGCCCCAAAATGACTCAACGCCTCCCCTCATTCATTCATTCTATTACAGTGATGGCCAATCTTGGCACTCCAGGTGTTCTTGAACTTCAATTCCCAGAATCCCTGATCAGCAGGTGTGTTGACTTGAGCTTCTGGGAATTGAAGTCAAAAAACTCCTGGAGTGCCAGGGTCGGCCATCACTGCTCTGATACATGGGGGCACACCGAACTGTTAAGGCGGCAGGTCAGTAGTTCTGATACCTGAACACTACAGGATGGAATGGGCTCTGGTCTTTGTCCCAGCTCCTGCCAAATTAGCAGTTCGAAAGCAAGACATTGCAAGTAGATAAATAGAGACCACTTTGGTGGGAAGGCAAAGAGCGTTCTGTGCGCTCTCGTCATACCTGCCACATGACCACAGAAAGGTCTGCAGAAGCAGACAGCACTGGCTCTTCGGCTGTGAAACACAGAGGAGCACTGAATCCTAGACTTGGATACAACTGGCTTTCAAGCAAGGATGACCTTTACCTTTGTATTGTATTGTATTGTATTGTATTTTTCGACTTATATGCCGCCCCACTCGCATAGCGACTCTGGGCAGCTTACAGAAGAAACAGCTACAGTACATAGCACATTCATAGCATAAAAAACAGTTACAAATATTACATAGCAAATTACAAATATCACATATACAGTACATATATCTCTGATAACAATTGCAATTACAAAACTTCAGGACATTCTAATAAATAAATCAAGATGGAGTACTACAATAAATCAATATAAAATAAAGTACCGTGCAACAAGACAAAATAAAATAAAAATAAATATAACACAATATACACAGGCTATAGTCCATAGCACACATTTGACAAGTATCAGGCTGGGAAAGACTATCCTTAAAACATAGTATCTGAAAGAGCCTCCTTGAAGATTGTGGTATTTTAAAACAACAATCGGGCGTACCCTGGGCAACGGCAACCTTGTTGCGCCCACTAATTATTCTCACACTAGGTCAGGCGAAAGGAATTGCAGAATGAACTCGCTAAAAAGTGCCTTCATTTTGGCATAGCTGAAATGAAACAAAAAAGACCAAAAAAAAAAAGACCAAAAAATGTTGTGGCACCTTAAAGACTTAACTCCTGTATTTAAATGTGAGCTTTTGTGGACCAAGTCTTCTTGGTCCACAAAAGCTCACATTTAAATACAGGAGCTAGTCTTTAAGGTGTCATGATGTTTTTTTCTCCTTTTTTTGCTGTTCTGTTTTATTTATTCTCAGATATGTTTGCACAGACTAACACGACTACCACTTCAAACATTTCATTTTGGCAGTTTCATGTCTGGCTCGACACAGAAGAAGAATGCCACCCATCTGGGATGTTTCCCACTCTGGGCTGTGGACAAACAATTAGACAACAGCCACATAATATGACAAAATAAATACCTGATGGCACCTGAGGGTAAACAAACTAAAACTAACCAGCTAACTTGCTGGCAACGGTGTGATATTCTCATCCCATGTTTGCTTGCTCAAAGGGGAAAGTGACAATCCTTAGAGGTCCAGCCCATAGCAACACATGTAATAAATATGTAAAGGCCGAGTAAGGTAAAGGGCCTCCCTTGCTCAAATGCTAGTAATCTCTGACTCTAGGGGGCAGTGCTCATCTCCTTTTACAGCCAAACAGCCAGTGCTATCTGTGTATGCAGATGTTTTTGTGGTCACGTGGCAGGCATGAATAGATGCTGGAGCACATGGGATGCTGTTACCTTTCTGCCGAAGCAGTACCTATTTATCTACATGCAATTTGTCACTTTTGAGCTGCTAGGTTGGCAGGAGCTGGGGCAGATGACAGGTGCTCAGTCCATCACACAGCACTCAGGGCTCGAACTGCTGACCTGCCAACCTTCTGATCACCAAGCTCAGCATCTTAACCACTAAGCCACCACAGTCCCAAATAAATATGTACATCAAAGTAACTCCATTCCATTTTCTGGAGGCGATGCTTTGGTTCTCTTGTTCTGTGGTATGGTCTCAAAAGCAGGCGTAGGGTCGTATTTGAAAAAGTTGCCTTAATGAAGTAATTAAGACCATTTCTGATACAGCAATTTGTGAATAAAGTATGTCCAGTTCTGTATAGAGCTTGCCCAACCCTCAAGTGTCCTTCTGACAACATGGAACATACATTGCCATAGTGTGTTAGTAATGTTTTGGGTCATTATCACTTGATAACTAATTTGGATTGCTGGAAAATTCATCATGCACTGTGTCTCCTGGAAGAAGAGCCAGCTTGTGTAGTTTTGGGCAATCACAATCAGTCTCAGAGTACACCTGAAGAAAGGACTGGTAAAACTACTTCTGAGTAGTTTATGCCTAGGAAATTCTGGCAAGGGTTGCCACAAGTTGGAAACAATTAAGATGTCACACAGTTATTATGGTACTGTACTAAGTTGTATGTCATGTAGCTCGCAAGAAATATTACATTGAATATATATGTAGTTATGCTTGGAGCCACTGAAAACAGTTGTACCGTAAGTTATTAATTTCTAACTCCTACCAGTATCAGTGGGAATCTTTCTAAGTATTATTAAGCCAAGACATTACTAATTCAGTGGATAGGCATAAATTAATTATTGTTACACATGTTAGTATGTGCAGATTTTTTAAACTTTTTAAAAAACAAGTTGTATGATCTGTTGTATAATCTGCTTGTACCTTCTGATTGTATTCCAGAATGAGATAGATGAGCTGAGGACTGAAATGGATGAGATGAGAGATAGCTTTTTTGAAGAGGACGCCTGCCAGCTACAGGAAATGCGACATGAATTGGAGAGGGCTAACAAAAATTGCAGGATCCTACAGTATCGTCTTCGAAAGGCAGAACGCAAAAGACTCCGCTATGCAGAGACTGGGGAGATTGATGGAGAACTTGTGAGAAGCTTGGAACAGGATTTGAAGGTACTATAAGACCAGACATAGGCAAAGAGGTGGGAAGCAGATCAGGGGAAGAGCTGTTAAGCTACCAAACTACTATGTGACTTCATTTTCTGATGATTATCAGGATTTAGCTTCAGCTTCTGGTCCATTCCATGACTGCCTACAGGCAACTCTCCAAGGTCTGGAAGGCATCCCTTGTTGAAGTGGAGAAGGAGATACAGAGCTGCATATCAGCATATTCATGATAGTGACCTCCAAAACTCCTGATGACTTCCCTGAACAGCCTTACATAGATGTTTAACAGCGAGGATATAGTCGATCCCTGGGGTACCTTATATAATTGCACCCAGGGATCCAACAATTCTTCCCCTAGATGTACCGTCTGGACATGTCTCCCAAGGAAAGGACAGGAGCCAGCCAAAGCCTGGCCACTAATACCCAATCCTGAAAGTCTATCCAGGAGGAGAATGTAGTCGATGTTATTAAGGGCCACCATGAAATCCAAGATGGCCAACAGCAAGGAATAACCCCTGTTGGCCTCTCTTAGAAGGTTAGCCAACAGGATGACCAATGCCATCTCATGTTGAGGCCTAAATCCAGACTAGAATAGACTCAGGCATTCAGTAGTCTCCAAGAACAATCTCAACTGCTTTGATGCTACACTTTTTACTAGCTTGCCCAGAAATGGAATATTGGTGACCGGATGTTAGTTATTAAAGTCACTGGCCACCAAATTAGGCTTTTTTGGGATGGCTTGGATGATCGTCTCCTTTAAATGGTCACGTAAAATACCCTCTGAAAGAGAGGAGTTACTGATCTCTGATTCACCCTGTCATGCACTCCCTGGAAATGTTCATTAATCAGGATGGGCAAAGTTCTAGTAGTAAAATGGTGGCAAGCACCCTGGAGGTTTCCTGAGATGTTATTGGCTGAAGCTGAACCAAAAACCAAAGACCAGATAGTGCATTAAATATCTCCACCTGACCTACTGCTTTGACTCTGGAGTCAAGGTCCCTCCAAATTACTTCCACCTTAGGGCTAAAATAAACTGCCAAAAAGACTTTGATTTTCAGTAAACCACAGAGTTGGATGAACTCTGAAACGGATTCTGTATTTAGGAGTGATAGTGTTAATAGTTCTGGAGGTCTCCATGTACCAATTCTCAACCAGGACAGAGACACTATTGCCTGTCAGTGAGTTGGAAATCCTCCCAAGGAAATCTGAAACTTGTTGGGTCCATCAACCTGCAAGGACGGACCTCTTAGGGATGGAGTGCCATTCCACCTTTAACTGTATCAGGTAGTGATCTGACTATAACAAAGAGCTCGCAATGCTCTCAACTCACCTTCAGATCATCTCTCAATGCATTCAGCAAACCAGGCCCAAGAGTGCTTTGTCACATGTGTCGATTTGGTGACATTTTGGGATAGCTCCATAGATGTCATGGCTACCATGAAATCTGCTGCTGCTCTAGATAAAGATACCCCAAAGGGACATTAAAGTCCCAGGATCAACATCCTAGGCTACCTCAGTACTGATGAGGTGGCAAAGTCTGTCAGTTCCGTGAGGGATAGTGTTGGGTAACAGAGAACTCAGTAAGCAAATATTGCTACTCAATCCCTAGAACTCACTTCAACAGGGATGAGTTTGAACTGGACACCATATTTAAAGGGAACATAACATGGGATATGGAATTAAATAGGGGTTGTCTACTGATAAAATATGTTAAGATACATTTGTGTGTACATACATTTTGAAACATATTTAACTCATAAATATTTATTTCTGAGTCAATGTGCATAACTTTAATTATTCATGTTTTAACTCATTTATTGATCAGTTACTAGATTAAATTCATGTTTTAACTCATTCATTGATCAGTTACTAGACTAACTTTAAATATACTGTATACAGTTGCAAAGTCTGTATTTGAGATGAGTGTCTATACCAGGGTGGCCAACCTTATTGCATGGGCCTGACCATGCCCTGGAACAGCTGAGTTGGAAAGACAATGCGCCCCAGAAGCGAGCACATTTATGGCTATCATAAATGCACCCACTTCCACATTTATGGCAGCCATGGGCGCATTTGCGCATGTGTGGGTGCATTTTACAGCTGATGTAAATGCTCCAGCTTCCACTTCCATGTGCCGGAAGGCAATGGGTCAGATTGAATGGCATTGGGGGACTGGGTCAGCCCACAGGCTGTAGGTTGGGAACTCCTGGTCTATACTGACAGTTCCTTTTTTAAGAACATAGTTTGCAATTTAATAAACAGAAACTGCTATCTTAAGGGGTTTTTTGTATTATATTTTACAGTGATAGCAGTATCTTATGTATTTTCTCTGTATCTCCCTTCTCAATCACAAAAAATACTAAACAATTTTAAAATTGAATAAATATGCATCCTTTTCAGACTTGCCAATGAAAATGTTTCTTCATTAATTAAACTTGGTACCCAAGATTAATATTCTAAAATGTTATGATTACAGTCCAGGTTATAACATTGAAGTAATTTCTGTCCATTGACAAAACTAAGATTCCCTTGAACTGCATCAAATGATTAATGCCACAGTGGTTAAAAAAATTGGTCGTTGACCTGGAAGTTCCATGTGCTATCACTATCTAGGTCAGCTAATTATTGAATTCCACCAGTGCTCATATTGATTTTATCTTGAAACTAAAATCGATGTGACAGCAATTTATTCAACTTTTAATTGAATTATATTCAAAATAATAAGGATTGTGTGCCAGTCCGTCAATTCTGACTTATGGTGACCCTTCCCAAGGCTTTCTAGGTAGAGACTACACAAGAGTGGTTTACCATCCTTTCTTCTGGGAGCAACCTGGGACCGTGTAGCTTGCCCATAACTGCCCAGGCTGGTTCTTCTCCTGGGACTCTGGGAGACACAGTGGGGAATCAAACGCACAATCTCTGGTTCTATACATTGCCTTAGGAATAACTGTATAAGGTCCATTTTTGTTGGCAAAATGAGTCATATAAAATGGCGTGACTACAATTAACTGTATGGTAGCAAAGATGTTTTGTTTGTCTTAAAGTTTCAAATACCGTTCTGTTTAGGTTGCAAAAGATGTTTCAGTAAGACTTCACCATGAGCTGGAAAACGTGGAAGAAAAACGTACTAGCACGGAAAATGAAAATGAAAAGTTAAGACAGCAGCTAATAGAAGTAGAGATTGCTAAGCAGGCTTTACAAAATGAATTTGACAAGATGAAAGAGGTTTGTATTTGCTATATTCTTCTGGGGAATCTGATGATAATTAACAGTTTTTATACCACCCTGGACTTCATAATTGTTGGAGTGGAATTAGAAACTGCAGAATGAACTGCTTTCATTTTGGCAGTTTCACATCTGGCCTAGACATGGAAGAAGAATTGTATTTAATAGAAGAGATTGTCAGAGATTTACAGAATGCTAGACTAAACCTTGAAGATACAGAAGGGATTGAATGACGTTGGTAAGATAATACATATTTGGGAAACTGAACGGTGGTGATTCCATTTTTGTTGCACTAAACCTTTGTCTTCTACTGTGAAGTTTTGTTTTTGTGAATGGTCAGAAAGGTTTGAGATTTTGGGCTGCTCTGTACTTGTTTGAAGGTTCCTTATGTCTTCTTTTGAAATGAGAAGAACTGATTCGTTGAAGCAAGGAATGTCTGCTGCTATTTGGTATTCAGAAAAATATAGCCAAACCTGCTGACTCAACCAGTCACATCTCCATGGGGTTTAGCAAAAATTAAACAGAACACATCCTTCATTTGCTTAAGAATTTTCATGAACCCTGAAAGCATGTTACTCATTTTTCCTCTTCCCAGGTTTTTATTGTGACTAGTGATAAAGAGCTTGTGAAGTTTATATCTGGTTCTCAGCATGAAAAAAACTAGAGTATTTAAACCCTGTAATTTCTCTGTTACATGTCCAGGCATGGGAGAGTGAAGGTAGATAATTTATCTTTTTCTGCTTTTTTAGAATGACTAGATTGTTCCAAGTCTTTTTCTATTAAAAAAGACACCTGCTTTGCAAGTGAATTAATTTTGTTATGCTGTTGGTTTAATGCATGTAGTTTATCTGAATTGTGTTTGAAATAAGAAACAGCTTGATTTTGTGAGTAGCACCTCTTTTTCTTTACCATTTGCTTTGATAAGTACCACATGGAAGTTATATTGTACTATATGTCTCCTCTGCTTTCTCCTTAATCATGGCCATTTTATTACATTTGGTGATGTATAAGAGGCAAGGCTGCTATGATTTCAGATAAACTTGGTGAAATGTGAAAGGTTGCTTTGAATATAAAAAAGACTGTCCTATTAAATGGCTGGGGGTTTGGTGCATTTAGAAATCTGTTAACAACATAGTATTCTGAATATTGTGTGAACAGACTTTAGCTTTCTTGATAGTATAGTAACTCACCCTTAATCACATCTGTTGATTTTTGAGAATGTTAATGAAATGGGAAAGTGTTCTGCTCTTTTTCCTAGTGATTTCCTAGTAATTTATTTGTATTAGGTTCCCTTGAACAGAACAGATTAATAAACATCCAATCATTTTGCACTTTTCTTGTTAGCAAGAATAGAAAGCCAACAAACATAGTGAGATAGAATAAAATGTTTAGATTGCAGCCCACTGATAAGATGAAAGGCATTGTTTTACTTTGATACAAGAGGAGCCCTAAAAACAAAGGCAAAAGATTGAATCTTCTTTTTTTCCCTGTTAAAAAAACGGAATCCTCCCCAATATAGAATATATTTGGTTATCAGTGATGGTGAACCTTGGCAGTCCAGGTGTTCTTGGACTTCAGTTACCAGAAGCACAAGTCAGCACTCCTGCTGATCAGGGCTTCTGGGAACTAAAGTTCAAGAACACCTGGAGTGCCAAGGTTCACCATCACTGTTTGGTTTCCATGTACCTGCAGATGTTTTTCTATAGAGAGATGAACTAACTAGTAAACATACTTTTGACGATGAAACTGATGGTTATGAGTAATGCCTACCTGTGGGTGATTAGATAAATTTCTAACGGAATTGTTGACTGAGCTGTTAGCTGGCCATCATCCAGACTGCTAGCATATGCTGTTCTTTGTAGTGTGAAAAGTTTATATTGGTAACTGGGGGTTATTGCCAGGCAAGGATGGAGACATATGCCACTTTTCTTTTGGGCCACAGGCCGGTCACGTGGTTCAGGGGGGCAGTTGCTACAGCTGGATGGAGTCCCGGTTGCCAGTTAATCCGGCCCACGAAGCCCTTGTTGCTCCTGGGAGCGATGAGGGCTTTGCGGGCCAGATGAATTGGCATCAGGGCCACATCTGGCCCCCAGGCCATAGTTTGGGCACCCCTGCTCTAGGATGAGTTAAAATGAAGGCTGTCCCTGCATCCACTTAGGTACTGTTGTAAACTGAGACGTGGCAAGATTACTGTTGTTTCTATTGTTAGTAGAAGTATGCTTAAAAAAATGGAAGTTTGAATAATCACTTTGAAAGAAGGTAAAGAAAGATGGTATGTAGGTTCTACTAGTTTCTACTGAAACATTATTTCATACACAGACTCTGTAAATTCTGTTTGAAATTCAGAAATACGTCAGTCAGGCAAAGCATGAGATTAACTTGCTGTGAAATGTTTTTCACCAAGCAGAAGTCTCTGACATTCAGAAAACTGTAAAACGCACGGGGAAGGCAAGGAGCATGACATTGATTAACTGAGTAATGGAGAACCAGAGGGAATAACAGTATGGAAAGGTCACCTTGTCTATCTTTCACCTACGGTGAAGCAGAATGGTTGAAAGTTAACCATGCACTTGGAACATCTTGTTTAGATTACTCTATTTCATTGTACTAGAGTCTCTGTATGAAATGTGTTTGGAAACTAGATCAAAATACAAAAGCATTGGAACTGAACATAAGGAATACCTCTTGACAGATATTAAAAGTGCTATGGTGCAACCTCATCCATTTTCAGAGATTCTTCAGTGTGCTACTGTTGTTCTATAAATCCCAAATTATAGGAACATCTGTTCCCACCTGAAACTTCCTGTTCTTGGTACTGTATCAGCTGCTTCTCTCTGAAGAGAGGTGAGTGATGTCAGGATACCAGACCTTTTAGTTTTGACATATCATCTTTAACATTTCCTCTCTGAGATTTCCCCTGTCATTCTCTTCTTTTGTTCTGCTGTGTCCTGTATTTATGATTACATATTACATTAATATTGATAAGGGCAGTTGTGTAGCAGTTCTTCTGTATGGCATAGAATAATGGACTATACAGGATACTCTGAAACAGATAAAAGTACTTGAAATTTTATTGCAGCACACAAAGAATTTTTTTAAATTTAGAGGATATTCAACAAAGAAGCATTATAGTGAATAAATAAAAACTTAAGAAGTCATCACATTCATGTAGAAAGCAATAGTATGTCAGTCACTTAGATGAAAAGTTTCTTGCTACTGATCATTCTAATTTAGATAAATGAATATGCAGAAAGCAAAAGGACTTACTAGCTGAAGAATCTTAGAGACTAGTTTAAAAGTGGCACAAGATACCGGTAATTGTTTAGTGCTGTTGTGTCTAATATCAGTATAGCCAGGAGAAATAAATAAACTGGGAAAATTCTGGTGTTTTGAATTGTAATACCAATTACACTTTACAGCATATTCTGCCCCATAGCACTTAAAGCACTCTCTAAGCAGTTCACAAGGCAATTTGCATTTTTGCCCCAGACGTGCTGGAATGATGGTTTAATGGATTTTCATTACAGAGTTAAGAAAATATTTAGTAAAATATTTTTCTTTTACAACAGTTATTGAAGAGAAGAGGAAGCAAAGACTTGCAGAAAACAGAAAAAAAGTCTCAGCTTACACCAACTGAGGTGAGCTCAAGTATTTCTGTCTATTTCATGGTACAATTTAATAAACTTGATGACCATTGTTGGATTGTAGAGTGTAAAAATGTATGTAACCAAATCTTTCCTTAGGAAACCTTTGGCTGTTTGTGTGGGACTTATTTATTGGACGTGACTCAAATGCCTAGATATATTGTAATGTATTTTTCTAAGTGTATATGTAGTGTTTCTAAGAGTATACGTAGTGTTGTGCCTGTTTCATCCGCTGAATCTACAAACCTGTGTTTGGATTGATTGTAAAAAAATGTTTAGCATTTTTACTTCCAGTTTTTTAAAAGGTTGGCCTAGTTGTGATTAACTCAAATCAACGACAAAAATAGATCACTACTTAAATGACAATACTGTCCTGAAGCAATGAGACAGGCTATATTCCTTTATTGTTGATTCCTTTTTTAAAATAATACCAAGCATCAGAACTCTTGGTCTGAATTGCACGTGTGCTTCATAATCAAAGTTCATGCACCCACTTTTTATTTTTTAAAGACCTTAAAGGTATACAGCCATAATATGCCTTGCAATTTCTCATTTGGGCTGGGACCAGAACCAGTAGTGGTGTTTGGGTGGTTTTTGTGTGTGTGCCAGTAATGGCTCTCCTCTATCCCAAAGCTCCCAAAAACTTCCCTGGATGAAAAGGTATCCCTGGGGAGCCTTGGAATCTAGTTGAGGGATAAGTACTTTTAAATTAAAGATCAGTTTTGGTGGCTAATGCCACCATCAGCTTTTACTCACACAGAGTTACTCAACAACACTTCAACCATTGTGTGAAACCCCCCCCCCACAAACACTCAAATACAAGTACAATAATACCTCATATAACATTAGTATCGAATAACACAAAAATCGCATAACATTAAGGAATCTGGGGGGAAGAATTGCATCGGATAACATTAAGATCCTATGGGATGCTTCAGATAACAACCGCTAAAGCCTGTGTGGTTACAATGTATCTCTATGGATCCCATAGGATTTTAACATGCATCAGATAACACTAAAAATTGTATAACACCAAGACTTGTGGAACCAGGTTTTAGTGTTATCTGAGGTTTTACTGTATGTGTATCATGCATGAACAGAAATGCTGATATGATTGGAAATGATTGATTTCATTCTGGGATCTAACCCTTTATTGGAATAAATATCAGCTATGATTAACATAGACTTTTGATATGTTTCCTGGAGGTTTATAAATTCTGTCGAACTCTTGGGACAATGATCAGGTATCAGCAATCTAACCTTGATGAGGTTTCCTCTTTATTGTGTGATTGGTGGCCTATTCATGTTTGCTTCTATATGACATGTGGAATGGACATTCACAGAAGAGTTTTAGTCTTCGGTCTTGTTTATGTGAGTGCCTGTTTGTTTTAACCTTTTGTTAATATTGCCAAATGATGTTGAGTAGGCTTTGGGACAACATGATTCAGGACAGAAAATACTATTCATAGTGCACTTTGTTCCTGGTTTTTCAACAGATTTAGTGGCAGATTTCAATTATACAGCAACACATAAATATTTTATGGCTTTATAATCATTAAATGGAATCTGACTGTGTTGAAATTAATAGAAAGGCTCACAGATCTCTGTTCTTGCACGTAATATAATTTTTGAATATTTTCTTTTTTTTAATAAGGAGGACAGTGAAGATCTGAAATGCCAGTTGCAGTTTGTCAAAGAGGAGGCTGCCCTTATGAGGAAAAAGCTGGCCAAAATAGATAAGGAAAAGGATAGAATTGAACATGATCTACAAAAGTATAAGTCATTTTATGGTGATCTTGACAGTCCTTTACCAAAAGGAGAAGCTGGAGGCCCACCTACTACTAGAGAATCAGAACTCAAGCTTCGCCTGAGGTTAGTAGAGGAAGAAGCTAATATTCTCGGAAGGAAAATAGTGGAACTAGAAGTAGAAAACAGAGGGCTTAAAGCAGAGCTTGATGACTTAAGAGGAGATGATTTCTCAGGGGCAGCCAACCCTCTTATGGGGGAACAGAGTGAATCAATCTCAGAGTTGCGACAGCATCTACAGCTAGTTGAGGATGAAACTGAATTGTTGAGGAGAAACCTGGCTGATGTAGAAGAACAAAACAAACGCATCACGACAGAGCTGAACAAATATAAATACAAGAGTGGAGCTCATGACAGTTCAAGGCACCATGATAGTGCGAAGACAGAAGCATTACAAGAAGAACTCAAAGCTGCCCGCATGCAGATCAATGAACTCAGTGGTAAAGTCATGCAGCTGCAATATGAGAACAAAGTCTTGATGTCTAACATGCAGCGCTATGATTTGGCCTCTCATCTGGGGATCCGAGGCAGTCCCAGAGACAGTGATGCTGAAAGTGATGCAGGGAAAAAAGAAAGTGATGATGACTCTCGCCCTCCACACCGCAAAAGAGAAGGGCCGGTTGGCGGAGAAAGTGACTCGGAGGAAGTCCGCAACATCCGTTGCTTGACTCCCACTAGAACCTTCTATCCACCACCAACAGGGTGGCAGAAAGGTTTTGCAGATCGGCAACAAATGAAGGACATCCGCTGTGAAGCAGAACGCCTGGGCAAGACAATAGATCGTCTGATATCAGATACAAGCACCATAATAACAGAGGCAAGAGTTTATGTGACAAATGGGGACATGTGCGGACTTATGGATGAAGAAGATGATGGCAGTAGGATACGGGAACATGAACTTCTGTATCGGATAAATGCCCAGATGAAGGCGTTTCAGAAGGATCTCCAAGCCTTTATTGACAGACTGGAAGTTCCAAAGTCTTCAGATGATCGAAACACAGATGAACCTTTGTCAGTGAGTCAGGTAGAATTTTATTTAATACACCATCTGGATGAAAGATCACAGCAAGGATATGTGATCTACATTTTCTTAAAATTCTTAATATAAATTTGTTGTTAATTGTAATACTAAACTTAAAAGGGACTGCAGTGGTTTAGTAGTTAAGATGCTGAACTTGACAATTGGAAGGATGGCAGGTCAGCAGTTTGAGACCCGAGTACTGCAGGACAGAATGAGCTCCCATCTCTGTCCCAGCTCCTGCCAACCTAGCAGTTCAAAAGCAAGAAATTGCAAGTAGATACATAGGTACCACTTCAGTGGAAAAGTAAACAGCATTCCATGCGCTCGATGTCTAGTAATGCCTGCCACATGCCCATATCTACAGATGCAGACAGTGCTGGCTCTTTGGCTGTAAAGGGAGATGAGCACCAAACCCTAGAGTCAGATACGATTGGCTTTCGAGCAAGGGAGATATTTACCTAAACTTAAAATTGAGTTTTTTAGACTTACACAGGGCTGGAATCAAGGTTTGACAGGGGTTGCTCTTAGCTAGGCCTACCTCTCTATACTCAGACCATTGCCAAAAGGCCCCGACCTTTATTGCTGCTCATCTCCCCTTGTGTTCTAGTTTGCTTGTGTGCCTTTTCTTCCCAGGTCATCAAAACAAGTGGGGTAGGTTATGGCAGTAAGATGGAGGAATGAATGCCACTGGCTGGCAAGCAGAATGTGGGGGCAGGAACAGTAAGTAGCAGTAAGGAGGAGATGAACCTCCATTGTCTTATCCAAGGTACAGCCAAGATCTGGAGGCAGCACTAGGCTTCTAGAAGCAAAATGTTACTATTTAAAGGAGAACAGCCAGGAGAAGTATGTAAGGCAATAAAGCAAAAATGACATCACTTTTATAGTAGGCCACATACATAGGCTGGAGAACAATGATTAAAAATATGTTAAGAAAAATAACTGTCTGCATAATGCTTTCCATAGCTGTAGGTAACCTTGAGGACCAGGGATGAGTAATAAAGTGAGAATTCAGGCAATGGTTTGTCCTGGAGAAATGAATGGATGGGCAGAAAAACCACTGACCTTTATCTGGATATTGCTCTTGTTAAAAAGGTTTGCCAGACAACTGAAGGTTGAGAGAGCCTTGCACCATAAACTAGAGAGAAGAAGCGTGGTAGAGATGGTTGCATACAGAGAAGCATCTAAACATACTGTCATGTTTTTATTCAGTAATTTATTTAAAATAGATGTGCCCTGCTCTTTCTCTTAGATATTCAAGTTGTTTAATTTTAAATTTTTAAAATAAAAATGTAAACTGTCTTTCAATTTACAAAAAAGCCACAGCAGGAAAAAAACTGTGAAAGAACAAGAGAAATAGATAAAATCTGACATAAACATATGGCACCCTTCTGATAAAATTAAGCAAGCTGCTTACATAAAACTGTATGCTGTGAAGGAATGTGAAAAATACAAATCTATGAACCAGTGCCTTTCTAGGGGCAATCTAAAGCTATTCTTCCCATTCTGTCAGAATGCAATGTCCTGAATTTAGAACAGAAGCCTTAGCTCAGGGGTTCACAACCTACGGCCTGTGGGCCCGCCTGGCACCCAACGCCATTTCATCCAGCCTGCAGCGACAACCCCGGAAGTGGACATTTTTACAACAGCCATAAACACACCCACACATGCGCAAATGTGCCTGCCGTGGTTTATGGCAGCGTTTGTGGCAAGAGGTAACCACATGTCTGGTCCACTCAGCTGTCTGAGGGGGAGTTGTCAGGCCCGTGGCCCGAAAACTTTGAGAACCCCCTGCCTTAGCTGTTGGGATTTAATTGCTAATTATATGGGAAAACCATATAATTCTCCCAATGAGAAAGGATAGTGTAACCTGGTCTATCCCAACCTTTGCATTTTGGACTTCATCTCTCAGAAGCCTAAGTCAATTCCCCAAATCACTAATTAGTCACTGTGCTGACTTAGGCTTTCGGGAATCAAAGTCCCCCTGTGGGGTGTGTGCCCGACATTGGGAACCACTGGTGTAACCTCTTTTGAGATAAATCTCCCTTTTTAATGCAAAAACCTGGGTTGATTCCTTGAATTTGAACAGCAAGCTGCTTAACACGATTTAAAAGAAAGGATGGAGAACTTTGGTTGTAAACTTTACTTCTAAAAGATCCATGCCATTGCTGGCTGGTGCTTATGACAGTTAAAGTCTAATCTCAAAGAATGAAATATCACCCAGTTTTATCTAAAAGAAAAACTTATTGATAGAAAAGTAGGAAGTTACATTTTCTGGAATGGTGAAGGCATACATGACTTCTTGAATGAGTTAGACATGTGTTTGGATTCCTTGGGATGTAGACATAGTATTCAGTCTTACAGATCTATTGTGGCAGCTTTTATTTTGATTACTGTATATACTCGAGTATAAGTCGAGTATAAGTCTAGGCTCCCCCATGAGGTCCAAAAAGGGGACTCGACTTATACTCGGGTCAATGACACTGAGGGTCCCAAAACTGTGGTGATGCAAATTCAAACATACAGTTAAAAAAAAGTATTAACACTACCATAAAAACTCAAAAACGTACCCACGCAAATGTCTAAATTAATTTATTTTACTGTATTTTCATGTATTTTAATTATTGAAACTCACTAGCAGCTGCTGCATTTTCCACCCCGACTTATACTTGAGTCAATCTATTTTCCTAGTTTTAGAGGTCCAAATTAGGTACCTCAAGTTATATTCGGGATGACTTATAGTTGAGATATACGGTATGCCAAACCAATATGCATTGTTTTGACAGGAGACTGAAGATTTAGTTATTTTAATTAGAGCATATGCCATCTTCACACTACAGTGGGGCACCAAGTGCACAATGTAACTTGTGAATTGAGACATCAGCCTGTATGGCTCCTTCAGAAAATGTTACACACATCATGGCAATAGTTTAAAAGGAAATCCCCTCCCACTTGGGACCATAGGCCATTATTGGTGGAAAATTAAAGATTTATTATAGACATTTCAGGTCAATAATAGTCTGATCATAAAGCTGTTTTGCTATGGCAAATTAAGTGGATGGAAACAAAGGTTGAGATTATATTGTGTGAGCCTGTTAAACAAAAAAGCATTACAATATTTTCTCATTAAAATGTTACAGTCATTTTAGATTGGGGAAAAAATATAGCTACCTTCAGAGTGAGCTTGTATGTTTCAATTAAATAATTTTATGTCTCAAAAAATGCAAGCCATGTCTTTATTGATGCTTTTTTCAAAACCTCATTGCTAAAAATCAGTATTTTCAAAACAGGGCTTGATAGGCATCCTCCCCTACTCGTGAAATGCTAATTTTCTAGTCCATTAATACAGCATTATCTTGTCTTTGTATTTACCTTCCCAGATGTTCCAACCTATCATTTTACTTATTCTCATCCTTGTATTGTTTTCATCCCTTTCTTACGCTACAATATTTAAACTTGTCTTCCTTTTCACATTGTTCTTTGTGCTGTAGACATTTTTCACCATTTTGCCATTCATTGTAGTATTATTTTCAGTTTGTTTTATTTTGTCCATCCTCCCAAGATAAGAAGTACAAGAGCTGTAGTTTCTGTAGTAATCTTGCTGTAAAAACACTGAAGACTGCTCTTTTGAAAGAAAGAACACTTTGACAGATCAGAATGGAGACTGAAGGTACAAGAAGCAAAAACCAAAAATCTACACGGCTGAATCAGAATTGTGTTCACCAAAAATAATAGGTAAGAATATCAACAGTAGATCTTTATCTTTTCCACATTAACTTTGTTTTAAGTTATTTTGATATCAAAACATCCTAGTAATGGTAGCTGTTTACAGAAAATGAAGCAAAATTTAGAATAGTACAAATTTTTTATTTTCAAATTTCTGAATCCTTATATTGAAATGAGGTGCCTAAAACACTGTATTTTGTATTGTACAAGTATATTCACATAGCTATTAGTCTACCTACCTACCTATAACATTCATAGAGTTGTTCAGGTCAGTCAAGTGCCATGAATTTGAAGAAATAATTCTACATCAGAGTTGCTTGGATTCTGCTGTTAAGAATTATACAGCCTCTGAATGTGAGATAAGCCTTTTGACTTTGGCATATTGAGTGTTCAATATCTGACTTGTTAGCTATCAATTGATGGATCACAAGTTATCAGTTTATTTATTTCATTTATTGCTTTTAGCTGTCAAGAGAGTGAAAGTAATTTATAGCATACATTTAAAAAACAAGGTTCTGCTAAAAATATTGTGGCTAAAATAATTCAAGTTGTGATTTTACTACAGAATTCCAACCAATAAACAACGACGTTAAAACTGTATTAACTAGATTATCAGACTAAAACTAATCTGCAGTTAATACCATTTAAAATCAGTTAAAAGCATTCAGAAGCAACAACTGGAGGAGGAGGAGCAAAGGAGCATTTGACATTGAAGGCCCAGTTGAGTGGCTAAAGCAGGGCACATTTTAGTTCCACTTCTGGGAGCGACGAGGGCAGTGCAGGCCGTATGAATTGGTGTTGGGGGCTAGAGCCGGCCTGTGAGCTGTAGTTTGGACACCCCTGCTTTAAGAAGAGAAAATGGCAGCTTAAAATCTATCTCATGTGACTGGCCCGCTGAACCATGTGACTGGCCTGCTGAACCACGGTCTGAAAGGTTTGGTTACTCCTTGGCTAAAGGCGTGTTGAAATTAAAGAAGAGCAAAGAGCCAGTCAGCCTCATCTTTCTTGAAAGGAGTTCCATAGCCTGAGAAAACCACTGATAAGGAGTTCACTCTAGACTTCTGCCCAATATTTCATAAATTGTCACAGTTGTAACCCTTGAAAAAGCTTAACTACATGCTATACGGACATTTATGTTCTGGTTTTATACAGCAGCTCTTTGCAATTGCCTTAGAAATGCCATGTTAATTTGGCTGTGCATTATCAGATGGATAAAATACATAGGATTATTTTGCATACAGACTACTTTTTTTACTATAGCCATTTTTTAAGGATTAGATTACAATGGAATATATTAGATGTAATATACCAAATAAATATTGAAACAATGAAAATTCATATATAATTTGGCAATGAAAAGGTGACTCCATATATTCATTTCTGTTTTGTTCCAGTCCAGATATTATTGTCATGCAGAAAACTGCATGTTTACATTACATATATTCATAATATCTAGTCTTATGAAATGTCTGGCCAGACATCCCTCTATGGTAGTGGAGTAGACCGTACAGCCAGCGACTCAACACCGAGTGTTGGGCAGTGGTAAATAACTTGACTCCCTAAAGGGACCAAAGTCTACGGGCAGATGAGCCCCTTTAGGTGGGGTGATAGTCCCCTCAGTAGAGGAAATGCCACTGGAAACCGTCATATTGAACCCAATGGCAAAATGAGCGGAGGAGGAACTCTGAATCCCAACGGTCATGGAAGTGGAAGAGGCCATGCCAGATGGACTGGCTTTGAAGGTGCACTTTGATAATATCTTCAAGGCTGCAGCAGTCCATTGCAGTCCTGGTGTTAAATCTTGCATCTCTCATTTCATATGTGCCGCAGGAGATGGCTCTGAGATCATAGTGTGTGTCATTTCGTGGCAAGCTGGGATCCACCTTAAGCAAATTCATGCCAGTGACATTTATCCTGATTGCCTCACAGGGTGTAGGCAGCCCAGAACCACCTGGTTTCCAAGACCAGGCCTCCCGGCAGGAAAAAAAAAAGAAGAAGAAGAAGAAGAAGAAAACTACATAATACACACATTATATGAAAAAGAAAGCAAAAGTAAAAAATACATCATTAACATCAACGCTTTTTGAGCTGAATTTCTAATACAATTATTACATACTATACTTTCTTACTGCTATAAATCACTCTTTTAATATCACCCCTGTGCTATATACAATGTCCGGGAAATTGTAACAATTTATAATTTCCAAAAACCAATTTGATCCGGTACAGGTTTAATACCCTTCTTTTTAACAATTACATATTCAACGAATTGTCTCCAAGTTCTCCAGAATCTATTTACTTGAACTATGCCTTTTCTAATATTCACTTCCCATGTAAGCTTATCATTAAGTGCCAGTTCCCACATTTCCTTATACCAATCTTGTATATTTAACAATACATCATTTTTCCAATTATTTGCAATACATTGTCTGGCCGCTGACAGCATCACAGCCATTAGTTCTTTATCATCACTATTCATTTTAAATTTATCCACTTCTGTTAGCAATACCGTATCCGGCCCCAATTCAAGCTGCATATCAAATATATTCTTCATTTAGAGCCAACTTCTAGATGTCATTGGATTGCAATTCGCTTCAGTTCAACACACCTATGCTGGGTTGGACTAATGGGAATTGCTGTTTAGCAACATCAGGGACTACAGATTGACCACCCCTTCCTTCTTTGTTCACTTTTACATCTTGGAAGTTTTGATTGTTTCCACTCTACATGGTAAAATTGAGTGAAGTAAGGGTGAATTCACTTCTGAACGGGGGTTTATATCACATTGGTGTAGGTGTTAGAGCTGATAAAGCACAATGGAATTTGTTAAGGGCATGACTATTTCTTTCCTCTGCAAACATTTGTGCCTGGAGCTCTTGGTTACAGTAAAATCAAGATCTGGTGACATTTGTTCCCAACATTTGGGAATCGGAGCAGAAGAAGGCAGGTGTTGCTCTGAAGTGTAAATATTCCCAGCTGTATGAGAAAAGAGATTTTGACAGAAGCAATGCCTAAATACATTATAATGAAGCAAAGAAAGATGAACTGTAGTTGAACTTCAGGAGTTGTTTGCAGTATAAATGCGAAGCCTTAAGGACACCGTATTTCATTTCTTTGGCAGCATTCCCTTGATGCTGCAGCTGTGCCATAGGGGAACGAGAATGTTTTCACAGAATTCAGGGATAAAAAAATGTTTAAAAGCAATGATGTTGAGAGCACTAGAAATAAACATAAGTGAAAATGATCATTGTTTGTTTCCAAGCAGGCACTAGTGGGGTGCTCACCAAACAGAAGGCACAAGTAGGATCTATAAGAAAACACTGTGGGATGACTGCTTTTGTTCCAGTGATTCTATTCCACCGCTGCACCTCCTAGTTTTCTTTCCCTTCCAGCCTACTGAATACCGATCAGCACTCATTGATTATTTGTGAGGGTATTTTGGGAGGTGGGGAGGGGTCGGATTGCCTACACAGATAATATTCCCTAACTATTTCCACGTACTTACTTAAGCTATTCAAAGCTTGCCATTTTTGAAGTGGTAGCCGTGTTAATCTGCACAAGTTTATTTAATAGTAAATAAAACACAACAAAAAAAGACAAAAATGTTGTGGCACCTTAAAAACTAACTATTATATTGTAGTGTTAGCTTTCATTAAATGTTAGATCGATTCCACTTTATCAGACAGAAAGAGTGAGACTTAATTACGTTAATGTATACATTGCCCCATATCAGGTGGGGATAGAAAAATACAGAATGGTTGGTTATTATAACAGATACAGATGCTAATCAACCTTTTGGCCATTAGTTTTTTTTCCTGGGAAGCAAAAGTTTAGTCTCCTTCTAGCCCCTGATTCCTTGGCCAGTAGAATGTGCTGGGCTTTAGCTGCCTGGTTTCAGTTCCCGAATAGCTCTGATACCGTACTTCCCTCTTTTTGTGTGGCAGAGCCAATTTTGTTAAACAATGACTGGCACTCAAAAGAACTAACGTCTTTGTTTGCATGTAAGATCCCCTCAGCAAAATGTTGCGATATCTATCAGGTCTGATACATTACCTGAGCCTGTGAAGATTGAGATGGGACGAACTATTGAACACCAGCAGAGCGTGCCATACTGCTGGTGTAGGTACCCCCGTCTCTGTTGTGGGAGTGGCAGTCACACAAGAGCAGAAGTATATGAATTAACAAGGCTTCTGCTTACACAAGGTGGTTCTGGATACCTTTTTACCCAAACTCCTAAAATGGAAATCTGCTTACAAGGCAAGCCACTACACAAAGAAGAGCAGCAAAGCAAAAATCTTTGGTAAAGATAGAAGTCTTGGCTTTATTCATGGGCTATTTTATTTTATTTAGTTTTTACACATTTAAATCTTAAACAAATTTGCACTCAAATCAGTGGAACGTTAGGATTCTATGTGTGATAGAATGTTTACTTTGGCCTAGGAGGTTTTCTGAGAGGTAATATAATTAAACTTATGTTTCCTTTTTAGGTGTATTGATTTATGCAATTTATGTGGCTTAGCTCATGGTAGAAAAGAGCTGCTAAGTAACAAGGCACCAGTTGCATTATGAGATGCACATACAGTAATACCTCGGATAACGTTTGCATCAGATAACGCTAAAACCGCATAACATTAAGGCATCTTAATGAGACGCCGATGCCGGGACTCCTGGCGCCGCCACCGCTCTCGCCAGAAACATCGGCGGGGGCGGAGAGGCTTCTCACCTGACATGGGACTTAGTAATTGTTTTGTTTAGTTGTTTTTGCAATAATTTGAGTGATTTGACCGAGATGTGGAACTTCTGGACTGTTACTTGATATTGATGTTTTATTGAATGTCTTGTTATTGTAGTGATATTGATATTTTGATGTTATGTATTTATGATTTATTGACATGAACTTGTAATTTTACATATGCTGTGAACCACCCTGAGTCGCTCCTGCCGAGTAGGGAGATATAGAAATAGAAATATAATAATAATAATAATAATAATAATAATAATAATAATAATAATAATAATAATAATAATAATAATAATAATAATAATAATAATAATAATAATAATAATAATAATGTGGAGAAAAATTGCAACGCATAACGTTAAATTCCTATGGGATGCATTGGATAACGTTCGCTAAAGCCTGTGCCGGTTACAATGTATCTATGGAGTTTTAACATCCAATGCATCCATAGGATTTTAATGTTATCCGATGCATGAATCGGATAACATTAAAAATCGGATATCACTAAGACTTGTGGAAACCAAGTTTTAGCATTATCCGAGGTTTTATTGTACCTAATTGTACAACAGTTATTTGTACAGTATAGTAATATGACCAGCACCTGCTTAGTGGCACTTTTTGTGTGGTAAGTTACATTATTTCATTTACAAATGATTAAATCACCAACAGGATTCTTTAAGTTAGTCTAATATGGTTCCAAGGACTGTCTTGAGAAGCTGATCATCTTCCTTTCTTTAAAGGAACAGAATTTTAAGAACTGGAAGATCCCTTTTTGCCTCATTGCTTTTACTATCATTTTACATTTGGACTGAAATATTTCTGAAAGGATTCTTCTCTATAGAAGGTAGGTTTATCTTTTGTTTTTATTTTAAACCTTGTTACTTTTTCCTCTGTTGAAGATGAGAATGTTTTCAAAAGGAGGAGCTTAAATGTTGCATCTCAAGGGTTATCTGGGCATCTGCCCCTTTTTTCTCCTGATTTGAATATAGGCTAGTAATCATCTTACTGGGAGATAGATTATGTAAGAAAAAGATGAATAAGTTTTCAATAAACAAAGGCAGTGAACAAGTTGGTAATGTACTTTAATACATTAATACATTTGACTTTTAATTCTCTCAGGATGCAGGGATATTCTGGAATACTGCTGTTGAGATAAGAATAATAGTTTTGTACTAGGTATTCAAACTCTGGCAGAGCTGATGGTAAATCTGGCAAAAGCTGTCTGACACCTGTACTTTCCCTTGAAATGTAACATTTCTTTGGTTTATGCCACTGTACCCTGTTTTTAGTATCTGCTGTCTGTAACTCAAGAAGATACCGTACTTATTTCAGATAATGTGTTTATTGGCCTACGGAAGAGAGGATGGTATATAAAAAAGAGTAGAATGCTATCAAGAATTTTCTTAAAACTGTTACCGTAATTTCAGTCAAGGGAAAGTGAAATGGATGCAAATGACATTACTTGTACAGTAAAACCTCATATAACGCTAAAACCTGGTTCCACAAGTCTTCGTGTTATATGATTTTTCGTGTTATCTGATCCTCTATGGGAGCCATAGAGATACATTGTAACCACACAGGCTTTAGCGGTTGTTATCTGAAGCATCCCATAGGATCTTAATGTTATCTGATGCAATTCTTCCCCCCAGATTCCTTGATGTTATGCGATTTTCATGTTATTCGATACTAATGTTATATGAGGTATTACTGTATAAAGTTTACTAATCAATTGAGTTTTGGACCTTATCTAAGATAAGTCCAGAAGTGTCCTTGTAGCAAAAGAACATGCTCCTGCTGTTCCCCAAAGACTGTGGTGTTTGATGACACAAAGCTCAAACTATAAATATGTATTATAATTAGTTCATCAAGCTTCTAAGATCACTCCAGAATTTTGTTTGGTTGCTTGCCTGCTTCCAACCAGAAATGCACCAGAGTAATATAAATGCCTGAAAAGAAGTCCTTCATAATGGGAGGCAGAAGTGCTTTGTACATTCCTACACTCCAGAATGGGTTGAATTAGATTGTTAACTATTTCATTTATTCAATCAATCAATCAATCAATCACATTTTAGCTAAAAGCACACCATTCAAAGCATATAAACAGTGCAAACAAACTTGATTTTAAAAACTACAGACAGGTAGTAATATAATAAGTTAATAAAAAAATCTTTGGATGAGGATCCTCAAAGTCTTTTCTAAACAGCAGTGTTTTAATTTGCTTCTGTAAAGAAATTCTGGCCATGTTAACCTGCAATGGTAAAAGAGTAGACCATACTGCCAGTGACTCAATGCTGAGCGTCAGGTGGTAGTTAACTAACCTGACAACCCTGAGGACTAGTGGCCTTGGTGAAGTCCACAGGGCCGGATGATGGTCCCCAAGTGGATTAAATCCCACTTGAATCCATCTTGATGGAGGGCAGCAGCTTCATCAATACTGGCCTGGGGCAGAGGAGGACCTTGAGTGCCAAAAGGGCTCAGGACCAGAAAGTGACTTGCGGAGCTGGATAAGTGGTACGAGTGTCACACTTTGATGCAGAAGGCAAATAAAAGGCCACAGCATTTTATTCACAGAACAGTCATTATGGCTAATCTCCATGAGGATCACCAATATTTGGAATCAGATACGGCACAAGAAGAAGAAGAAAGGAGAGAAAGAGTCTTGCAGACTTTTTGAGGAAGGTTGCTCCTTAGTGAGGGTGCTACTGCTGAAAAAGCCTGGTTTCTTGCTGAGGATTTGCAGGCCTCTCTTGAGGGAGTGGGATTAGTATGTAGCATGAATGTGCTCCAGCAAGTAGCAAGGTCCCAGCTATGGAAGCTTTTATGTGTCAAAACCTTGAACTTGATATAGTAATAAACAGGTAACCAGTGCAAAACAGCTTGAGTCAGAGATGAGAGAAAATATGCTTTCACCAATAAGCAACCTGGCCACCACATTCTGGACCTGTTGAAATCTCTGTAGCACCCTCAAGGGAAGCCCATGTAGAGACCATTGCAGTAGTCTATCCTTGGGATTACTAGTGCGTGGACCAATATCATTACAGACCTGCTAGATAAGATTGTAGCTGAGCAATATGGTACAGATGGAAAAAGGCCAAATGGATGACAGCAGTTATCTGACATTTTATCAATCATGCTGGGTCCAGCAGTACACTGACGCTATGAACCCAGTTCTTAATATGAATAGCAACTCCACCCAAAGAGGGATGATTCCCAGTGTGGAGGTAGATGACTCACATAACAACATGATCTCCAACTTGTCCGGATTCAGCTTCAGTCTGTTTGTCCTCATTCAGTCAAAAACTATAGCCAGGCAGCATTTAAGGTTCATGATAGCATCTGGTACAGAGGGGTCTAAGTGGAAGGTAGAGCTGAGTGTCACCAAATGACTAGATAAAGACAGTTTGCTCAAAAAGGAAAGCTAGGTCATAAGAAACAAGGAGATGTCATAGGTTTATAAAAGATAAATTTAAGAGAGTTTTGAGGGATCCAAGCGGTGTTCAGCCTTGAAACCAAGAAATGCACTAGATGTCAGTGTTGTAACAACTTAAAAAGTTGTTGTTTACTGAGATTGAAAATAATTAAAGTTTTAACTTCTAGCATGTCATTACAGCTCATAAATAGCTGGTCTTAAATGTTTTCAGTTTCTCTGGGGTCTGTTCCAGATTAGCTATAAGATAGCTTGATTAGATTGACAAGCCTTGAATTAAACTAAATAAGTAAGATTATGCATCAGCTACAGAGATATCTGTCCTCTTTGTGCCAAATATTCCCCACCCCAATACTGACGCTTCAGTAACTGTCATTTAATGTCTGCTTCCACAAACCTTACTGTCTGCCACTGAACACACAACCTTGTTGGCTGGGAGAATTTAGAAGTCTTCATTCAAAAAGTAACTTTTTCATGATTTGCCTAACCCTGTTTGCTTGTGGACAGAGAGTGAGTCATGTGTGTCATATCTGTAATTTTAAAACCCATCTGCCATTTTGAGACTTACACATCTCATATTTCTTTTACACATAGAAAGCTTCTTTTCCATTCTGCCTTTCCATTAAATATATGAATAAGTTAATAATTTTCTGAGCTCATTGTAAGACTAAGGCAAATTGTTGTCAAAGTGGCCAGTGCACATTATTATTTTTACTTCTTAATTTGTGTTGTAGGTATCTGTCTCACAGTGAAATGAGGATGGTTTCTCTCAGCTCAACCAGTGAACAGGTGCTTATCTTCCAGATGGGTCACCACATCGGTGTCACTGTTTGGAGAAGAACAGTGTTGAATGAATTCTCTGGATCTTCTATGGTGGGATTTCAGTAGAATGAAATTCAAGAATGGATTCAGTGCTCTTGTTAAAGCTTCATATGTCCTATGGACTCTCTTTGCTAGGACCACAACGTCATCTTGCTGTAGAAACAGTTTTTATCCTTAGATCACACTAAGGTCTTCAGTGTTTTTATCAGTTAGTTAGTTAAGGATCCCTCTTTCACCACATATATGACATTTTATAGCTCACCAGTTTTTCTTTCAGTGACATATATTAATACTTATATCCTCACTTAAAAAAAAAAGAAGATAGCTCAGTGGTCTAGATATCTGGCTGTGGAGCCAGAAGTTAGGAGTTTGGTTCCCCACTGTGCCTCTTTGACAGGGTCTGGACTCATTGATCTATAGGGTCCTTTCCAGCTCTGGATTTCTAAGATTATTATTATTCTATTATTATAAACAATGTATAGTTCTGTATATTCTGATGTCTCCTGCAAACAGCATGAAGAAATGCTGTGTGCATGATCGTGTGGTGGTAGGTGCATGTATTGGATTAGGAAGTATATTAGTCTGTATTTAGAAGAGAAAAAGTCAACATTAGTGTTGACTCTGAAATTATGCATACGTATGTACGTATATACACCGATGTTTCTTGGCTGGAACACATGTAGCTTTGGCTGTAATTCTATTTGGATTTTCCTTTACAAGTTTCACAAGTCTAGTATTTGATATACAAAAACCAACAGAAGCATTTTTGTAACTACTGTATGATCAGAAGTGAAAAGGTATTTGCACAATATGTATCAGAATCAAAGAACTGATTCCTCATCTTTGCTTGATGCACTCCCATTTCTTCTTTCTAATGTTAGGTCTAAATGAGCTGGGATATTTTTTTGAATTAAATGACCTATTTGTAACTGCATTAGTTTTCTGTGCACAAACATTCTTAAGAGTTATCACTTATCATACAATCAGCAACTATAAGTTTAGAAGAAGAGACAAATATACTAATCATGTTCAGATATGAAATGAGGTCAATTAAATGACATAGAGGAGGATGGGAACCTAATAGCTACTGGTAGATGCTGTTTTTCATGAACCATTGTGATTTTGGAAGATTTCATTCTGTCTTGAAACATTTTCCGTTTTCTCCTATGTCATACACCAGTGGTCATAACACCTGCGGGCCGTAGTTTGGGCACCTCTGATTTAAGCAGAGAAAACGGCATCTTAAAATCTATCCTGTTGCAAAACAGATTGCAAGGCACATTTTACTTGGGTTTCCAGTGGGAGGAACCATGTGACCGGCCCGCTGAACCACGTGACTGGCCCCTGGCCTGAAAAGTTTGGACACCTTTGTCATACACAGTTACCATTAAGATTTGTCAGGTGTACTTGGATTGACTGTTTGGATGTAATCTAGGATTTTTTTTTTGTTCTGATTGTTTATTTTTGGTTCAGATTTCAATTTTGGGCGGAAATCCAGCAAGGCAATTTGGCTTTGAAGAGCAGAAGTGTAAGCAACATTTGAAGTACAATAGTCTACTTCTAATGTATTCTCTCTTAACTAGCTATTGCACCTCAAATGACCAAGGTCAGTGTGCATATACTGCACCCATGGTTCTCCGTTGTGATGTCTAGATGTATTCTAACCCGGGCCTGAGATGCAGTATATTTTTGGAGAAAATATGTGGTGTCAGAAATAACATTAGAAGTATATTCCATCCTCTGTCTCTGAGTAGTTGGCTCTTAGTATGCTGTGCAGGTAGGGTGACTTATTTCCCTTCCCAGCAGTCTGAATGAAACATAGATCATACCAGGCTGACTTGCTAAGTGTCACAAGCCATGCCGTCTTCCTTTTTCTTGAGCTTCATTCCTCTTCGAAGTGCAAAGAAGGTGTGAGCAGTTGTTAACTTACTAGGAACAAAGACGATTCTCTTAAATCAGTGGTGCCCAAACTAAGGCCCCGATGGCATTTCATCCGGCCCGCAAAGCCCTTATCGCTCCTGGAAGTGGAAGTAAAATGGACCCGTACGGGCACGTTTTACTTCCGCTTCTAAGAGTGAAGAGGGCTTCGTGGGCCGGATGAATTGCCGTCAGGGGCCGCACCGGCCCCTGGGCCTTAGTGATTGGCTCCCTGAACCACATGATCGGCCCACAGCCCAAAAAGTTTGGGCACCCCTGTCTTAAATCAATTGGATAATTTACGTTTCCTTTTCTGCTTTGCTTCAGAACACCTAGCATGTTGCAGGTCTTTTAGAGAGTTTTTAATGTGCCACCTAATACACATATTTGTTTAATAGATTTTTTTTCACAGCTGCAACGAGGGAATGAAAGCGATCAGGCTTTGTTGTTTTGTATGGTAGCTGTAATATGCCTGGAGAAGTTATTATGTTAATTCAAACAATGAACTGATTTATATACTGCGTTAGATAAATTGTTAAATAAACCAAACTTCTGTACCACAGAATTTCATATTTTTGTGTCAACCAAAACGAACAACTCTGCAATCTATATATATTTATGCTGTTTAAGTAATTTTTCACATTTTTATTTGGTTTCTGCTGCTCATTCTTATGACTAGCATCTAAAACAGCAGGGTCTCTTACAGCATCATCCAGTTGGTTCTCTTGGCTTCTTTTGGTAACTTCCTTATTATGAGTGTACACTCAGAGAAATTTAGTGGTATTCAAAACACTTTCATTACATCAAAAATAAGATAAACAGCACAATTCTGTTTATTTAGAAGTGAGAGATACTGAAGACAAAGAGCCTTACTCCCAGGTAAGTGGCTGCTTCTGTGCATTTATTACTAGGATTAATACCCAATGGATTATCTGAATAAGGGGCTGACATCATCATTGGGATTTGCTCCACTTCTAAAAGGAGTGAGCATGAGTTACTGTATTTCTTGGCTGCCACATGATGCAAAGGTCAAATCGACTCCATTTGTGGCTACCCCCCTTTCCAAAGCATCCTCCCCCCCTGCACCACTGGAGGGTTTCTATGTTTTTTCATGCTGGAGTAACTTGAAAGGACTTTCCCCCATAAGATGTGTGTAAAGATGGGGAAGGGGAGACATCTTAGGTTGGTTTTTGTATGTGATGTAAACAACATGGTGTGGTGTTCAGGATAAAATAGAACTCCACATTGTCCCAATCCTCATTTTTAAAAAAAATGTAGTCAGACCTCGCATAACAAATGCCTCGCATAGCAAAAAACTCAGTATTCCAAAAAACTTTCTGACTCGCATAAAAACATTTTCTTTATCTGAAACCGACATTTCCTATGGAAAAACTCGCATAATGAAAATTTTCATTATGTGATTTTTTCCATAGAAATTTTCGTTATGTGAGTTTTTCCATAGGAATTTTTTTTATGCGAAAAAACTCGCATAACAAAAAACTTGCATAGCGAGCAGACTCGCAGAAAGAAATATTTTCATTATGTGAGGTTTGACTGTATTAGATTTTCAGTACCATGCAAGTCTTAGGCTACGATTAGATTTTTTGTTTTAACAATGGTATAATGACCATATATAATTCTCCATTAGAACAGAACTAAAAAAAATACAGGACATTTACATGCAGTGTTCAAAGCCTGTGTGTGTCAGAAAAAATAGTTTCCATAGGCTATAGTGACAAGTATTTAGTGTGATTTCCCTTGGCTCTTTGAGACTGTCCTAAACAAATCTAATGGTGGCCTAAGACTTTTGTACAGTTCTGCATAAGAATAGTCCTAGATCACCACATTAGTTTATTGCTAGGTCTTCATTCTTATGAAATGAGATTTGTTCCTCTGATGTGCTAGGAATGCTACTAATTTTTCTAAAATATTGTGTAATCTTTTCAAAATCAAAACATTTCATTTTGTCTTGAATGCTACAGGTGTTTTCTTGGGAATAGATGGGGAGATAAATATGGGAAATAATAAAAGATGATAAGGTGATCTAGTGCTATTCTCTATTTAAAATTTTTAAAGCCAGGTTTATGGAAGATAGACAGGCAGAATCATAAGAAGAAAGGAAAGAAGGGAGTTGTGGGTTTGGTTGGAATGCCAGTCACTTCACCAACATGGATTCTGAACTTCTGATTCAGTCCACAAGCCTAATGTGAGCCAATAGAATACTATAGCGCTGTCAGTGTTGATATTATTTTGAAAACAATTAAGTATTTATAATTTCATTCAGTCTACTATATGAGGGTCATGGATCAGAGAGCAAACTCATGCTTTGTATGTAGAAGCTTGAATTATACAGGTAGTATTGCTGGGAAATTTTTTTCTCATGATACTCAAAATGGCTGTTACCATCAAGTACTGTAGTTTGGAAAATTTGCTTTGAAAAGGTAATTTATTATTTTATTTGTTATAAAATCTTCCAAAGAATTGTTTATTACTAATGTTGGTAGTTTTAGAAATTATCTGCAAATTATTTGCTTTGGTTACTCATTATACTACACACCCAATCAAACTTTACAAAGGAAAGATAGCAATACTTGGTCTCCATGTAAAGTTCAACAAATGAGGCAGAAAATCACAGCAATGACAAAAAAACCTAACTGAAGAAAAATAGTTTTGAAGAGAAGCAATGTCCACTTAGTTGCTTTCTGAATCATTGCTTTCATTATGTGCTTTTATTGAGGTTAGACTAGAATATACCGTACTTATACCAACATTTATGCTGGCATTCCATTGCGGAGTTAAGAGGTTCTCCACTGTGCCTTCCTGAAGAAAAGTCAGCCTATATGGGCTGCACAGTCCCAGGGTAATGATGAGCACTTTATACGTAGAAAGCCCTAGAAAGGGTTGCCATAAACTAGGGGTAGGCAACCTATGCCCCATGGCACCAATTAATCCAGCTCTTGCTCCAGCCGCTGCTGGAATCAGCTACGGGGTGGCCACCAGTCCAGTCCCCTCAACTGTCTGAGGAAGCATGACCCAGCCCATGACTGAAAAAGATTGGTAACCCCTCCATAAACAGAGCTAGACTTGATGGCATGTTTTTGTTATGTGAGATGGAGATACCGGAGTGCATGGAACACTGTTTACCTCCCCACCGAAGTGGTACCTTATTTACTTGCAATTTCTTACTCGCAATTTCTTACTATCGAACTGATAGGTTGGCAGGAGCTGGGACAGAGATGGGAGTTTACTTCCTCGAACTGCTGACCTGCCGATCTTCCAGTCATTGATTTCAGTGTCTTATCCACTAAGCCACTGCAGTTTTTAGGAGCTACCATTGAAATTGCTCTGAAAAACAGCTGAAGGTAAAGAATAAGTGTCTAGTCATGCTTGTCAAATGACCACAGAAACGTCTAGACGCAGAATGTAATGACTGTCCAAGCCTGCTGATGATTGAGAGCTACGGTCCTTTGACTGATAGTTTTGCAAAAGTAACAATCATTTGTAAGAACACTGAAAATATGAGGGGCCATTAAGAAGTTGCATCTCGCTTCTCTTGTCCCATTTCCATCCTTGCTTCTTTTTATTCAAATCCTTTAGCCATGGTCCATGATGGTACATTGGGGTGGCTAGTAATAAAAGGACTTTGCTGTTGTCCCCCCTCACCCACAGACGATAATCCCTGGAGGGGCCCATCTTGGTGTTTAGATGTTTTTCTACACATCCAAACACCAACCCAACATTTTCCTCTTCCAACACGTAGTTGAGATTTAATTTGTTGCTTCTATTATTTATATTGACAGCTTTTACTAGATTAATTTTTTGATACACTAATTGCCTGATTGTTAATTTGGTTGTTATTTTATTGTCTTGGGTTTTACTATTGCTCTTCATCCCAAGGGTATTTACTACTTGGATAGTGGATGATTTAATGAATCATTACTGTATATACAAATTTGTCAAAGGAAAAGCTGAGTATCATAACTGTGCTATTTCTCTGTGTCCTAGCAGCCAGATGAATCCAGCATGGATGAAAAGAACGTCAGTGCATGGCAAAATTATTTAGGTGGATTGTATCCCTTTATGTTGCATCTGTAAATAAACTGTTAAATCATGAAGCACAGGTGTAAATTTGTCCATCACAAATCTTGTTGCTAAGCAACAGAAGCTGCCATGTTCCTGACTGGCTGGTATTTCCAGCCCTCATGAAATCCGTGTGCATGTGAGGTAATTTGATGTGGTGGTAACAAAGATACACATTATTGTATTAAGATTAGTATCCCAAAGGAAAGGTCATAACTTCCTTTTCTGACAAACAAAACATGAAATTTACCAACTGTTGCAGAGATAAAGATTTCATTAAGTTATATTTTACTACAAATATATATATACAGTAATACCTCATATAACATTAATATCGAATAACACGAAAATCGCATAACATCAAGGAATCTGGGGGGAAGAATTGCATCAGATAACATTAAGATCCTATGGGATGCTTCAGATAACAACCGCGAAAGCCTGTGTGGTTACAATGTATCTCTATGGATCCCATAGAGGATCAGATAACACGAAAAATCATATAACACGAAGACTTGTGGAACCAGGTTTTAGTGTTATATGAGGTTTTACTGTATATGGAAGCACAAGACCTTGAGGACTATCTTACTTTGCAGATTGTTCAGACTTTCATATTTTTCATGATTTGAGTTTTATTCAGGATGTTTCTGAAGATGTGGGCTGCAGTTCATGAAAATTTATATCAAATAAATTTTACTAAATTTTAAAAGTATCATTACATTGTTTCTTCTGTTAAAGGATTATATCAAAACTGCTGAGTCTTTCCTGGGATTTTCTTTGTTCTCTAAATTGTTTCATGGAATTAGATTTGGATTTGCAGATTTTACATTTTGGTTCTTATACGAAACCTATGGGTCCTTATACCAAACCTATGGGTTTGGTATAACCTATTTTCCAGTTAATCTTTGCTTATCTCTTTAATCTGAAGAATGACCACCTTCAATCTCATTTTCCTTTTCTGAGTCTCTTGTCCGGACCATATATTTGATTTGGTGTTGCTTTTTGAAGGCTTGTTAGCAAGTTAGCAAGTCTGAACTATCATAACCATAATGAAATGAGAAAACTGTGGGCTCCTGTTTTTCATTTTTACTTTTCTCCTTCCTCCCCAGATCTTTATTTTCTTAAGCTAAGTACAAAATGAAGATAGTTTCTATCAGTGGTCATCATGGGAAGGAGATACAGGATAAGGCATTGATACTATTAGGGCTGTTGACCTCCGAGTTCTCATTTCATTTAGCACTACAGCAAAAGTCTGCCCCTTTCAGATGATATTTTCTTGTTTTTGGAGCTCATCATAATAAGTCCTAGACTTATGACATCTTGATTTCTGAGGCGCTTAAACATCCCCTTAGATTTGGACTCCAAGTTGACTGAAGTCAATCTTGCCCAATGCTATTATAGGTTGCTATTGCAACCCTCTGCCATTTTTGCTTCTCCTTTCTGACATTTCCCAAAGCAAATGACAGAGCCTTCTTACAAAATGTTATAGCTCAAAAGGGCACTCAGCGAAGATTTTTCAAGTTTCTGTAGTTCAGGGATTCTCAACTTGTGGCCCATGGGCCAGGTGTGGCCCACAGTGCCATTTCTTGTGACCTTCCACTGCCTCTACCACACCAGGAAGTGGCATGTGGTGGAGAAAGGGCAAAATGGCTATCCCTCCGAAGCTGTCTGAGGCAGCCTGGGCTTAAAAAGGTTGAGAACTCCTGTTGAAGTTCACTGATTTGCTCCTATTTTAAAATACAACAGCTCATGTATGAGGCAGTCCTCATTATGGAGCTGCACTCAATCCCCTTCTCCCTAGCTTTAAAAAGACAGGATGGAAAATTGGTGGGCTTCTCTTAGACGAGGAAAACAGATAGCAAATGCCCTACCTCTACAATGGAAGCACTAATGGATAAAAGAGGTCTTCTCACCTAAGAGTTTTCCCCCAGAAAAATATATGGAGAAAAACGTTAAAATACAGAGATTCTTGTCTCTGCCTTTGCTTCTTGAACTCTCATTCAATAGCACCCATGTTTTCCAAGACTATAGATTTTTCTCAACAACTGCGGAAAGTTGGGTGAAGAGGTAGAATCTATTCTTTTAAAATATAATTATGAGATCCTATATAAGTAGAAAACCTAGCAAAAGAAAGCAAGTGAACGAAGTCAAACATTTTGAAATCCATTAATACTGAAGAACAACAGCAAGTTTTTTAAAGTGTTTATTAATATACTGCAGCATATAAAATGTTATACTATGAGCAAACATTTAACATATGGACTAAAAAGCATAATAGCAGCAAGGCATCCATGTTCAACTACTGTAAAGAAATGAAAATGGAGAAAATGAAAACCGGGGACAAATTTGAAGTACAATCCTTCCAGGCAAGTTTATCTATGCTCTTTCACTGGTCCCATTACTTTACTGGGAACTCATACCAAATAGTGTAACTCCCTCAGAATCACACTCTTGTTTAAACAAGGATCAGAAATGAAAGATTATCCTCAAATGCTTTTAAAAAACCTTTTTGCTGAAACATTCATGAACACTGATAAACAATAATACAATACTGTTTTACTTTTTAAAAACCAGTGCTAGTTCTCATAACACCATTCTAGAACTTCCAATGAAGATATTCAATGGAATTTTTGCAGTGCAGATCCAGCTTTTTATTCTATTTTACATAATTAGTACAGGAACAGATTAAAGTTCTCAATAAAATTCAGTTAAACTGAATAGGCCTCTTTTATTTACACTACAGTTTAGTTTTGCTCCACAAAATCTGATTGCTGTGGAGAATAATTACATGAAATTTAGTGTAGAAACAGTGCTAAGAAGTCAAAATAATACAGCAGGCAAATAAAACTGTACAGAATTTGTTTTGTTCCCCAAATACATCACATTTAAGTGAGAAAAAAAAATATGGATGCATTCTGCATGCTCCATATAGGACTTAACTCCAGAACTGAACAGTCCAGGCAGGCAACAAAACTAGTAAACACATTTGAATACAAGAAGTTGACACAATGCCAAACAAACTGAAAGTCTTAATAACCCACGGGAAACATCTTTTCACACGAATCAGCATGGCTATCTTTTGCAGCTTTCTTCATGTAGGACAAAGAACTGCAAAACAACACACACACACACATATGAGTTACTGTACTGGCTCAACAGTGTAAAATATAGGCTAATAAAAATTGAATGATTGGGTCTGCATTCTAGAAACTCTACCATATTCATGGTAATCATTAAGGATGATAAATATGAACTCCTCTCCATTACACAAACAAAACAAATCCATAAAGACACACACACACACACACACACTACTATCACTATCATTAACTTCTTAACAGAAATGAGTGAAATAGAAGGCCATATCTTTGACCTTAGGATTAACGCCTTAAAAAGGAAAATTCACTTGCATTCTTTTTGAATTTTCAAGCACATCATTCACTAATATAAAAAAATAAATATATTATCTCTCCTAATGCCTTGCTCCTCAAACTTGGGACTCTGGATGTTCTTGGGCTCAACTCTTTAAGAAATCTTGGTCAGTACAACCAATGGTGAAAGCTTCTGAAAGATGCAATCCAAGAACATCAGTGGCCCCAAGGTCGGATATTGTTGCCCTAAAACATGCAACCTACAGATTAGTCACAGAGGGAGTCAAGACATGTCCTTCGCATATTACCCATTCCTGTTTCACATCTAAAAGACACAAACCTCAGAGCTTTCCAGTTTTCAAATCAATGCTAGCACAACACAAAAGCAAACAAAAAAGTCAGTTTTCAAAACTGAAAAAGCATATATACTTCCAGAAGTATTCCTTATTGTCAGGACCAAATAGTTATTAATCTTCAAAAAGCTTTAAAAGATTTATTTAAAATTTATATCCTGTAAATAAAATTAAGATAGGCTTTTAATATTACTCTTAGTTTGAACAAGAAACAAAAATTCAAAGCCCAAATCCATTCCTACAACCATTTTTAAAAAAATAAAGATCAATATCCACTTCTATATGGTATTTCTTATATCCATATTTTCTACTTCTAATCAGGAATGGTGAACAGGGTCTAATACAGGGGTATCCAAACTTTTTGGGCCACAGTCCGGTCACATGGTTTAGGGAGCTGGTCGCTATGGCCTGGGGACCGGATCCAGCCCCTGATGCCAATTCGTCCAGCCCATAAAGCCCTCGGTGCTCCTGGAAACAGAAATAAAGCACACCCACATGGGCGCATTTTACTTCCACTCCCAGGAGCCATGAGGGCTTTGTGGGCTGGATGAATTGGCGTCAGGGGCCGTATCTGGCCCCCGGGCCATAGTTTGGGCACCCCGGTCTAATATATGCAATTTAGTTCTGTTACTTGGTTCTATCCAGCCCATAAGCAGTGGAATGATGAACTTTTCTTCTCTTTACTATCACTTTCTCTATGTAGAACGCAGTACTGTATATCTGAAGCAGATAGATATGTACTCACGTGTAGGTTTCCACACAAGTAAGAAAACTAATTCAGACATTTTGCTTGTGTGGAGAACACACATGGGGAAACTGAGAGCAGAAAGGGAAGGGGTTGGGCCCTTCCCTGCTTACCCATTGAAGAAAACCAGACAATTAACATCTGAATCGGGCTCATGCTTATATGTGGAATCCACAAGTCAAGCCAGATAAGACTCATTCTTTACAGAACAGAGATTGTATTGGGGGGGGAGGGGGGGATAGAAACTTATTAAATCAATTTTCCTGCTGCCTGGACCACTTCTTTGTATGCTATTTTCTAAGAACAATAGTCTGGGTAAAGTATGTTTTATAAACAAATGTCTAGTTTGGTAGCCCAGAAGCTTGCAAAACTCACCAATCAGCCACTAGTAAGACATTCATATAGGCTGGTAATATCTTCAGTATTATTACTTCAATTTGAAAGTTTTGTGAGTTAGTGGAGATTCAGTTCCTGAAATCCAAACTTCCCCTTTTAAAAAACATGTCTTCCTTACAGGGGGTTGTGCAGGAGGAACATGTCCTGCACTTATATCTGGACGTTTCTGAACATGACTAGTGAGAAGGAAAGGACTCACATAAACTTCAAAGAGGAATGTTAAGGTTTATAAAAAAAGAATTTTTTTTAAACGAATATACCATCAGAGTAAAGCAAAGCTAATCTTCTCCTATCTAGAAATTACTGTAGACTGTGCCTCCCTTATCACGATGCCTTCATGATAAGGAAAGATGCTGTAGATCGGGGTGGCCAAACTACAGCCTGTGGGTCGGATCATAAATGTGTTTACAACAGCCAAGGGGTGCATTTATGGCAGTGTTTTGCACATGCGCAGGCACATTTTACTTCCACTTCCAGTGGGAGGAACCATGTGACTGGCATGCTCAACCACATGAGTGGACTACGGTGCAAAAAGTTTGGGAACCCCTGTTGTATGTAGTAGAACAAGGGGATTCTTTCCATCTCCTCAGCAGGTCATATAATTTGGGCTTGTGGTTCATTATCTGGACTGGCCAATCTTTTGTGAAAGCAAGTGTATTTTTGTGAAATCAAGAGCCTAGGTAAATATTAGGTACACTCACCTTTCAAAATGTAGTCTGTTAATAAGCTTGGCACTTTTTCACTGTCTTCCTTCATGGCATGAAGAACTGTGAAGTATGAAGGGTATGATTTCAGTGGAAGAAGCAGTAGTTTGGATCACAATTTTCAATATAAACATGCACCTATACATCTTATACTGCACACCACTTCCCTGTTTCTGCTTTTTATCTCAATGAAATATAGTTAAAATACTGAATGCATTTGTTGTTGTTCAGTCGCACAGTTGATTCCGACCCTCTGCGACCCCATGGACCACTGTCCGCCAGGCACTTCTGTCCTCCACCATCCTCCTCAACTCGCTCAGCTTTGTGCCCATTGTCTCTACAATACCATCTAGCTATCTCATTTTGGGCCACCCCCTTCTTCTTTTGCCCTCCACCCTTCCCAGCATCAAGGCTTTCTCAAGTGAATCTTCTCTTCTCATTTGATGTCCAAAGTACTTTAGTTTCATCTTTACTATTTGACCTTCTAAGGAGCAGTCAGGGTTGATTTTTTTCTAAGATTGACCTATTTGTTCTCCTTGCTGTCCAAGGGACTCTCAAAACTCTCCTCCAACACCACATTTCAAAGGCATCTATTCTTCTGAATGCATATATCCTAATACAGTCTTCATTAAAATGTGCTAAATCTTCAACTATGTATTATTTCCCTCCTGATATTACTAGGAGAGTTGCACCTGAAAAGGGCTGCAATATTTGAGGTATTTATTTATTTATTTGAATTTATATTCCGCCCTCCTCGCACAGGCGACTCAGGGCGGATTATAACCAATCAACAAACATACAACACACAGTTAAAACTCGAAAAACAATTTAAAACCATTTAAAACAACCTCTCATTCCTTTAAGTAAAGGTGTAAAAGAGGGGGGGTAAGTATAAGGTGTTAAATAAGAATTTAAATAAGCCAGCGGGGAGGGGTCAACAAGCCATCATTACCCCACACCATTTGAGTGTGTTTTCAAACAATGCACTGAAATCTATTGGGTTTTTTTCTTTCTTAACATGCTTTTCTCTGGTAGAAAGAGGGAATTGCTAGGAATACACAGGAGGGTTACAACATAATCTATACTTCCTGTGAAAAACTTGCTCCCAGCAAGTTAAATATATATTAGATAAAGGTCAACGCTGGCTTTACTTGAAAGCCAGTTGTATCTGACTCTAGGGTGTAGTGCTCATCTCTGTTTACAGACCCTGGAGCACACAGAATGCTGTTACCTTCCTACCAAAGTGGTACCTATTTATCTACTTGCAATTTCTTTCTTTCGAACTGCTAGGTTGGCAGGAGCTGGGACAGAGACAGGAGCTCACTCCTTCATGCGGCACTCGGGAGTGCTGGTATGTCACCGCCTCATCTCCCTTGGTTCCCTCTCTAACTTTGGTGGCAAGCATCACAGCTGAGGACAGACTGATGGGTGACGAAGAGTGATGTAAAGAATGTTAAAAATAGCTCCTGCTCAGCTTACAAACTAACAGATCGTTTGGTAGTGAAGACAATTCTACTCTTTTCTTCTTCCTCAAAATTTCTATTTTTGTATATATTAGTACACTGTACTAGTTCAGCCTTTCATTTTGCTGCATATTTCCTCTACAGAAACAATGAACAAATTTCTCGTTGAGTGCTGCATCAGGAGGAAAGGGTGATGATGTGCACATCACTCCTGTGTTTGATTTACAACTGTTCAGTAGTGCCCAAACCACACTGGAATGCTCTCTGAGGGGGAGGAAGGGAGGGAGAGAGAAGACAACCATCCATAGAAGAAAGTCTAAACCAGGAGTTCTCAATCTTTTTAAGCCACCCTCCCTCAGAAAGCTTCGGGGGCTGGACAGCTGTTTTGCCCTTCTTCCACCACGTCCACATGGCACTTCCTGGTATGGTGGAGGCAGTAGGGGGGTCACATGAAATGATGCTGTGGGCCAAATCCAGCCTGCGGGCTGCAGGCTGAGAATCCCTGGTCTAAACAGCATGTCCTGGAGTTGTTTTCTACAATATGAAACAGCTCAATTTATCAATTTCCCCTCATAAAAAACAAACAGTGGTGTGTGTGTATTATTTCAGATCAATATTTGGAATTAATTTGTAACTGTGTTTGTAAAGAGCAACAAAAGTGAAACGCTTGCTAACAAGAATAAGCCTAAAATTCCACTGTAAAACTGCCAGGATTCACTTTGGTTTCTTGAAAAGACAGTAGCAGTTATTACAAGAAAGAATTCCTGGAATGCAGTGAACATTAACGCCAACAGCATTTAAATCCATGCTACTGCTACACTCATCCGACAGCAAATTCAGAAAGAATGTGACTATAGAAAAGCTTCCAAGAAAGCGAGGTATACTTGGGAAACTATTTGTGATTTCAACTGTGGTGGTGGTTGTGGTGAAGAATTTACAAAGTTCAAAAATTTTGCCTAAAGCTTTAAATTCTAGACTGTTCTTTAAAATTAATTGCAAAAAGTTTAACATAAGTCTACCTCTAAGCTCAAACCAGACACAGAATCTTCTTGAACTACTGGTATTTTGTGGTCAATACTTGCAAAAAGGATGTAGCTTCTACTATCAGACCATTAAAAAGAAATGCCTTGATAATTACAAGAATTATTATTGACAAATTCTGCTTTGATATATGTAGCAACCACACATTTCCCAAGAGGCTTTTTTCTTTGAGACTGCTTTAGTTGTTTGAATAAAAGTTCACCATACACAGGGTGACATAATTTATGAAAAGATCATAGCCCAAGCCTTGTAATATTTGTAACTGCACAGGGTTATTAAAAACTGCTACAATGTTGGCTGTTTCATATTAGAATGATATTCATAGTTTAACAGCTGAGAGTATATTAAATGGTTTGACGTCTGCCACATGATGGTGTTAGCAAGGAAAGAGTCAGAAAGTCTATTATTGGGTCAGGGATCAAGTTCCAATAAGCCTGTGAAAAATAGTACATTAATCTGTCCTATAGAGTAGTCAACAGTGTCATTCTGTGGGTCTTTATGAATATGAGGGAATATTTTCCAGCTTTTTTCTACCAATGGGAAAGACGGTGCCTCACTGCTCTGCCCACAGCTTTTGCTAACAGCCTATTCATAATAATTGTTAAAGAGCCCATATTTTTATTGTTACAGGAGGGCTTTTGCACAACTTTGTCTAATACGCCAGTTATGCCCACTTCTAGACCGGGACTCCTTGCTCATGATCACAAACGCTTTGGTCACCTCCAAACTTGATTATTGTAATGCGCTCTACCTGGGGCTGTCCTTGCTGAACATTCGGAGGCTGCAACTGGTCCAGAATGTGGCTGCCCGGGTCGTGATGGGGTGTGGGTGTTATGCTCGCGCCTCAACATTGCTGCGGGAGCTGCACTGGTTGCCAGTTTGCCTCCGGGTACAATTCAAGATGCTGGTTATTATCTTTAAAGCCCTATATGGTAGTGGGTCAGGATACCTAAGAGACCGGATCGCCCTAAGGACATCTGTCCGTCCCACCAGAGCGGACTGGAGAGGCTCTCTGGTTGTACCATCGGCTAGAGAGGCGCACCTCTCCAGCACTAGGAGGAGGGCCTTCTCCGTGTCTGCTCTGGCCCTATAGAACCTCCTGCCAAGTGAGCTGTGTCTCCAGACAGAGCTGCTGGATGGTTGCCCCAGTCTGTTTGCTCATCTGACCTCCTCCCTTTCTGTGTGTGTCTTGCTTAATCTTTTTTAAAAAAATTTAAAATCTTTTAATCCTGATTTTTATATTATGTTTTGTTGTTTTTTTGAGTGGTTTGTAGAGTTTGTTAGTCACCCTGGGTCTTTCTGAGGAGGGCGGCATAAAAGTGTGACTTTAATACTAATACTACTAATAATAATGCCATTCAATCGTGTCTGATTCACGATGACCCTATGAACAAGAGGCACCTAAGCTCTTGTAAATCCAAGCTTGTGGTGTCTTTAGGGCGTCAATTTGTCTTACCCACTAGTGATTTCAAATCAAAACCACCCTGGGAACAATTCAGTTTCTCATGATCCACACAGTCAAAGGTTTTCCTATGTAGTGTATAAAGCACAGGGACTGTGGTGGCTTAGTGGTTAAGATGTTGAACTTGACGACTGGAAGGTCAGCAGTTCGACACCTGAGTACTGCACAATGGACTGAGCTCCCATCTCTGTCCCAGCTCCTGCCAACCTAGTAGTTTGAAAGCAAGAAATTGTAAGTAGATAAATAGAGACCACTTTGGTGGGAAGGTAAACAGTGTTATATGTGCACTCCCGTGTCTTCATGCCTGCCACATGTCCATGGAAATGTCTGCAAAACATAGACAGCGCTGGTTCGTTGACTATAAACAGAGGAGCACTGACCCTACAGTAGGATACAACAGGCTTTCAATCAAGGGCAACCTGTACCTTACTATAAAGCACAGACTCATCTTCTTCTGAAATTCTCTGGTGTGCTCTAGTAGTCAATTGGTATTTGGAATATGATTTGTAATGACCCTTTTTGGTGTCCAGCCAGGGATCTGCAAACTTGGCTCTCCAGATGTTCTTGGACTTCAATTCCCAGAAGTCCTGATCAGCAGGCATACTGACTTGGGCTTCTGGTAATTGAAGTCCAAGAACACCTGGAGAGCCAAGTTTGCAGATCCCTGAGCTAGACCATCAGGGACTCCTCACTCCTTATAAGATAAACAAACTTTAGTAGTAACACCTTGAGCATCACTTTGCTTGCATGGGAAATTAGAGCAATGCTTCTAGTTACAGCACTTCTGCCTTGGGGACTAGAATGTCTATTGAACATTGTCAGTCTGTGAGCCATTGTTTGCTAGCATATTCCTGTTAGGATTTTGACAGATTCATCTTCCTGTGGTGATTTATTTCTTCCTAGCACTTTCAGAGCAGCTTTCCACTTTCTAGAACTACAGGTTCTTTATATCTTCAAAGAAGCCTATCATCCTTTTATCATTTTTGATAGGTCTCCTGCTTCATTTCTGTCTTCTAGGCCAGTGTTTCCCAACCTTTGGTTTTTGGACTTCAATTCCCAGAAGTTTGGTCAATTCCGCAAAGCACTGTCATCAGCCGATGATCACTTAGACTTCTGGGAATTGAAATCCCCCTGTGATGTGTGTGCCCCACATTGGGAGCCACTGCTCTAAGCCACATTTTTCCAGCTCTTTCCCAGCAGCTGATTAAGTTATTTCAGACTGTGGAGTCTTATATTACAGTACTATCTCTTATTTCATTTTGATGGTCTCATCAAAGGATTTTCATGGCAAGGAACATTCTGCAGAGGTTTACCATTGCCACTTTCTGTCCAGTAGTTTAGCTTCAATATCACCACTGTTACATGTTTTAGAATGAGACAATTTATCTCTGCCACAACTATATTTTCAAAAATTGCAATTATTCATATTACTTTAAAACATAGACATAGGTTTGGCTAATCATGCACAAACTCTGCCCATGCCTCTTCTGGCTGCTTTGAGCTAATAATAATAATAATAATAATAATAATAATAATAATAATAATAATAATAATAATAATAATAATAATAATAATAATAATAACAACAATAACAACAACAACAACAACAACAACAACAACAATAATAATAAGGTTTGATTTGGTTACAGAAGGAACATGTATAAAAACATTAATGCACAAAATAGTAATAAAATTTAATTGAATGAGGCTAGCAACTAGGTAATATGGCAATTATTCCATTGTTTAGGTTAAATGAACAAATGCATCATTAATATCTTACTTTTTGTTAAGGTCTGGAGATCTTCAACCGATGGTGGTCCACCTTTCTTCTCATAAGGAATAACTGTTGTTAGGTACTGTCAAATGAATGCCATGGTTACTCTATGATTTTTGTCAAAATGAGCATCATACATAAACAGTATAATTAAGCAATACTGGGTATAGCTTCCTGCACAATCCAGATTTATTAACTTTCATTTAAAATGAATCGAAATGCCTTGAAATGATCCAAAGATATTTCAGAAATAAAAAGCAAAATGGTGGCCCATAATGTTAATTTCAAATACAGTGGTACCTTGCTTAAAGAGCATAATGCATTCCACGGGATTGCTCTTTAAGTGAAACACCATTGTAAGGGACCAATTGTGACTTGGGGGGGGGGGATTGCGAACCCCGATTAAGTGAGTTTTTGGTTGGTTTTAGTTGTTAAGCGAGGCGACCATTCAGAGAAACTTCTGCTCTGTTAAGTGAGTTAGTCTCTAAGCAAGGCGCTCTTTATGCGAGGTTTTACTGTATATTCTTGCATATTAAATACAACTTCACATGCTTCTTTCAAAAAAAAATTCTGCATAGTCCAGATAGCTATATAGTATACTCCACATCAAATTATATTTTTTTGCATTCAGTTATTCTGTACAGCAAACACAGAGGTATAGATCTTTCAAATACCAACTACAAAATAAGAATTCCAAATTAATTCAGGAACTATCACTGGAGTTCACCATTAGGGAAATACTCTGTTTACATATTTCTACACAAGTGTGACTCTATGGAATTATCTGTTGCATGAATTGTAGAAAGGATTTATGCCACCAACTGACCAGTTTCTTCATTAAAGAATAGTTATAAGTACTGGGACTACTGAAATAATATTATGCCTTGTATTTTGGGCCCCTAAGGAGGCTAATTTAGTGAGTCTCCCCCTCACCCCAGTGTATCTACACATACTCCTTGTCAGATTTAACATTTTCTCTTGCTCCATGTTACCGTAATTTCTTTGACACTGTCCCTTTACTATACAGTCATCCACTTTCCATTATTGTTCACAAGTGGGTTTACTGCTGTGGCGGCAGTAAAATGGGTTAAAATGGACTTGTCAGGACATTGTAGTGTTAGTATTGTAGTAGGATAAAATGTATTGTTACATCGTCTTTTTAACTGGCCTAACCCAGCTGCTGCTACTAATAAGAATGAGTCAGCAAAAAGACTACAGTGGTACCTTGTGCTTAAAGAGCATAATGCGTTCCACAGGATTGCTCTTTAAGTGAAACACCATTGTAAGTGACCAATTGTGACTTCTGGTGTGGGGGGGGGGGAATTGCGAACCCCGATTTATTTAAGCGAGTTTTTGGTTGGTTTTATTTGTTAAGTGAAGCGAAAATTCAAAGAAAATTCTGCTCTTTAAGTGAGGCGCTCTTTGTGCGAGGTTTGACTGTATTTAATAAGAGCATTTTGGGGCCTCACGCTTGAGGAGAGCTAAAGGACAGCTGAAGGAGCACATGCTGTCTGAGGGAGCCAGGAAGACTTGGTAACCTTGTCAGGGAAGCCAATGTCTTGACAGGGAGCAAAGACATACTGGAGCAGCAACAGAGCTGTAGCCAAGTAGACTCAGGAGGAGTCTGGACTGCCGACAGAAAGGTATGTGGAGAAACTGTTTCAGCTGAGCTCTGCACATGCTCTTACAACAAGAGATTTTCTGCTGTATATAGACTGTATCTTTCTTCACTGTGGGCTGAACTAAAGCCAAGCCTCTAAAGCTGAGAGGCAAGAGTCTACTGTTTTGTACATAGATTTGTTACAGAGATGTGATCTATTTTATGTTCTTGACCTTGAGGAGTAAAGCTATTTTTCATTCCTAAAGAGACTGTCTCTGTGTGTGAAACTGGCGCACCGCTTTCCTGCTGCTTTACAAGCCTAATGGCCCTCTGCTAAAATCAAGACACACTCACAGTATACAGTCAAAACCTCGCATAACGAATGCCTCGTACTGCGAAAAACTTGCATAACAGGTGGGCATTTAAAAAACCTTTCTGACTCGCATAAAGAAAATTTTTGTTATGAGAAACGGTCTTTCTCTATGGAAAAACTAGCATAACGAAAATTTCTATGGGAAAAACTCGCATAATGAAAATTTTTTTGTTATACAAGTTTTTCCATAGGAATTTTCATTATGAGAAAAAAAATCGCATAACGAGCAGCCTTGTAGAATGAAATATTTCTATTATACAAGGTTTGACTGTAACCCAATCCTTATCAATCCTTATCAGGTCTTATCCTATCCATTATAATGCTTTATTTCTGCTTGGCCTGCACATCCTCTTGCTTGAAGAATCACTTGTGAAAGTAGATATTTTACTTAAAACTCTCACAGCACATGCTTAAACTATTCAAGAGTCTAGTTACTTTAAACTTTTAAAATTTGTAATGAACACTATATTCTTCCTTTCTGTTTGACCTTTTATTAAATGATGGTTTTAACATGTTCACAGTAATATTTTATCATAGGTAAGTCAGTACAGTAATGCCTCGGATAACGTTTACCTCAGATAACGCTAAAATCGCATAACGTTAAGTAATCTGGGGAGGAGAATTGGATCGAATAACGTTAAGGTCCTATGGGATGGATCGGATAACAACCGCTAAAGCCTGTGCGGTTACAGTGTATCTCTATGGAGCTTTAACATTATCCGATACATCCCATAGGATTTTAACATGCATCGGATAACACTAAAAATCGGATAACACCAAAACTTGTGGAACCAAGTCTTAGCGTTATCCGAGGTATTACTGTACTATTTAATGGCAAGTAGATAAATAGGGACTACGTTGTTGGGAAAAGATCTTGGGGACATGAAAGGAGCCTCATTCAGGTGCCCCCTGAATGGAGTTTCTTGAGCAAAAATCCTTTCAAACTAGAATAATTTCTGACACAAAATTATTATTATTATTTAAATTTTTAAAATTTTCAGGTATTTCTAAGACAGGGGCATAAATTCTGCATTTATCTTATTCTTTCAGTAATTTTGAATTGAATGCTTATTCATATTTCAGTAAAGAGAAGTTGAAAAGCAAAGGCATTATTTTTGAAGCTTACTGTTGTTATAATTCTTCCCTTCATATTTGATATTTGGCTGTCTTATACATCTACAAACAAATTACTGGATCAGCCTGAACTCATAGCAAAACCTCAAAGATTTTGGAAGTAAAATAAATATCTTTTCGTATAACCTTAAACAGATTATAGAGCCGCTGCCTCAAAAACTAACAGGTAATAAAAATTTACATGTGTTTGCTAGAAATGTGTGATTCTTTGTGTTAAATTTTCAGTCATAGTATGAGTATAAGTGTAGCCATCTTACAATTTATATTGATTTAATGTTACGATTTATAATGATTTGATAACAATCACCCGAGATTAATTTTTGTTTTGGATGCTACCAATAATGGTAAAAAATGCAGAAGTAAGGGATTGGCAGAATATTAAAAATATATTTTGTAATGGGGAGAAAAGAACAAGAAAGAAATATGTTATTACTGCAAAAGGAGGGAGATACTGTATTCCAGTATTAGCTATTAAACTGCTAACCAAATGAGAAATATTCCTAATATTATAATAAATCCAAATAAGTTAATATAAAGTAATACAGAATTTCATAAAGTGGATGAAAAGTTGAAAATATTTTAAAGAAGATTCTACAAAGATTGTAAAATAAATAATTAACCACTTGTTTAAAAGTATGTTAAAAATCTAACATAAATGTAAGAAAATGTTTATTGCACCAAGTTCCCCGTTAACCCAGATAGCAGACTTGGAAACATTTCCAAACAACTTAACAAAAAACCTAGAGAAAAGGTTATTAGACTGAAGGGCTGGTTGAGCAAAATAACTATCAGACTTAAAATAAAAGATACATTAGGAGTTGACATAGAAAGGACATTGGGGTATAATGTGATGCAATTGGGTAAATGGACTAAAATTGGGTTAAAATTATGGAAACTGTAGATAGTTTACAAAGTTTAAAGAATTAATAATGCAGACAGAGATGGATGAAGACAACAGAAAAGTTTAATAAGTGAAATTTATGGAATATTAGTAGAGCTAGAGAGCAACAGCAAAGTTTGAGAATAATTTGGGGAACAGATTTAAGAAGTGAAATAACTGAAGAGGCTTGGAGAAATTTATGAAAGAAAAGAATTTTGAAAGATATGTCTGTGGGATCAAAGAGAACTGTTATAAAATAATGTTTTTTGTTCAGTCGCACAGTCGATTCCGACCCTTTGCGACCCCATGGACCACTGTCCGCCAGGCACTCCTGTCCTCCACCATCCCTCTTAACTCGCTCAGCTCTGTGTCCATTGTGTCTACAATACCATCTATCCATCTCATTTTTGGCCGCCACCTTCTTTTGCTCTTCACCTTTCCCAGCATCAAGGCTTTCTCAAGTGAATCCTCTCTTCTCATTTGATGTCCAAAGTACCTTAGCTTCATCTTTACTATTTGCCCTTCTAAGGAGCAGTCAGGGTTGATTTCTTCCAAGATCGACCTATTTGTTCTCCTTGCTGTCCAAGGGACTCTCAAAACTCTCCTCCAACACCACATCTCAAAGGCATCTATTCTTCTGCACTCAGCTTTCCTAATGGTCCAGCTCTCACAACCATACATTGCCACCGGGAATACCATTGCTTTGACTATACGAATTTTTGTTTGCAATTTGATGTCTCTGCTTTTTACTATGCTCCCCAGGTTTCTCATCGCTTGTCTCCCAAGAATCAGTCGCCTTTTTATTTCATGGCTGCAATCTCCATCTGCAGTGAGCTTTGATCCCAAGAAAGTAAAATCTGTCACAGCTTCTACTTCTTCCCCATCTATTTTCCAGGGACTGATAGGGCCTGTTGCCATGATCTTTGTTTTCTTTATATTGAGTCTGAAACCAGCTTTTTCACTCTCTTCTTTCAACCTAATCAGGAGCTTCTTTAGGTCCTCGTCACTTTATGCCATCAGGGTGGTATCATCTGAATATCTCAAATTATTGATGTTTCTCCCAGCAATTTTGATCCCAAATTGTGACTCCTCCATCCCTGCATTGGGCATTATGTGCTCTATGTATAAGTTGAATAAACAGGCTGACAAAATGCAGCCTTGTCTTACTCCTTTTCCTATTTCAAACCACTCCGTCATTCCATTTTCTGTCCTAATTGTTGCTTTTTGATTCATGTACAGATTTCTCATGAGGCATATAAGGTGTTCTGGTATTCCCATATCTTTAATTACTTGCCACATTTTGTTGTGGTCTACACAGTCAAAGGCCTTAGTGTAATCAATGAAACAGAAGTAGACTTGTTTCTGATATTCTTTCCCCCCCCCCATGATCCAACTTATGTTGGCAATGTGGTCTCTAGTTCCCCTACCCCTTCTGAACCCCGCCTGCACTTCTGGTAATTCTCTCTCCACATGCTGTTGCAGTCTATCTTGTATTATCTTGAGCATCACCTTGCTAGCATGTGGGATGATCGCAATTGTTCGATAATTTGAGCATTCTTTGGCATTACCCTTTTTGAGGATTGGAACATATACTGATCTTTTCCAATCCTGTGGCCATTGTTGTGTTTTCCAAATCTGCTGGCATATAGAGTGCAATAATTTGATTCCATCATCTTTTAGGGCTTTGAAAAGTTCAACTTGGATACCATCATCTCCACTGGCTTTGTTGTTTGCAATGCTATTTAGGGCCTTCTGACTTCACTCTCTAGGATGTCTGGCTCAAGTTCAATTTCCTCATCATTGAAATTATCAAGGGTGTTGAGGTCCTTTTTTGTAGAGTTCCTCTGTGTACTCTTTCCATCTTTTCTTAATCTCTTCTGCATCAGCTAACTCCTTGCCATCTTTGTCCTTTATCATGGTCATTTTTGCTTTAAATGTTCCCTTGAGTTCCCCAATTTTTTTGAAAAGATTTCTAGTCCTACCCCTGATATTGTTTTCTTCTATTTCTTTGCACTGTTCGTTCAGGTAAGTTTCTTTATCTCTCCTTGCTTTTCTTTGAAACTCTGTGTTCAAGTGATTGTATTTAATCTTTTCTCCTTTGCCTTTTGCATTCCTTCTGTCCTCTGCTATTTTAAGAGCCTCATCGGACAACCACTTAGCTTTCTTACGCTTTTCTTTTGGTATGGTTTTCTTTGCCGCCTCCTACATGATGTCCCACATCTCTGTCCATAATTCTTCTGGCACTTTGTCTATTTGGTACAAGCCATTAAATCTGTTCCATACCTCCACTGTGTATTCCTTAGGGATGTTGTCTAGGTCATATCTGTCTGGCTTAATTGTTTTTCCTATTTTCTTTAGCCTGAGCCTGAATTTTGTGATTAATAGGTTGTGATCTGAGCCACAATCTGCCCCTGGTCTTGTTTTTGCTGACTGTATGGAGGTTCTCCATCTTTGGCTGCAGAGTATGTAATCAATCTGGTTTCGATGTTGGCCATCTGGTGATGTCCATGTGTAAAGTCTCCATTTGTGTTGCTGGAAGAGAGTGTTTGCTATGACCAGTGCATTATCTTGGCAGAACTCTATCAGTTTTTGGCCTGCTTAATTCTGTGTTCCAAGACCAAACTTGCCTGTTATTCCATTTACTTTTTATTTCCAGTGCCCTTTCGGCCATTCCTCTCTGGCCGGAGGGAAAAGGAATAGCAAGGACAGAAAAGCCGCGGGTCGGGCAGAGGAGAGGACCTGCGCCTCCGACCCAGCGCCCCTTCAGCCATTCCTCTCTGACCAGAGGGAAAAGGAAAAGCAAGGAGAGAAAAGCCGCAGGTCGGGTGGAGGAGAGAACCCGCACCTCCGCCCCAGCGCCCCTTCGGCCATTCCTCTCTGGCCGGAGGGAAAAGAAAGAGCAAGGAGAGAAAAGCCGTGGATCGGGCGGAGAGGACCAGCGCCTCCGACCCAGCGCCCCTTCAGCCATTCCTCTCTGGCCGGAGGGAAAAGAAAGAGCAAGGACAGAAAAGACGTGGATCGGGCAGAGAGGACCAGTGCCTCCGACCCAGCGCCCCTTCGGCCATTCCTCTCTGGCCGGAGGGAAAAGGAAAAGCAAGGAGAGAAAAGCCGTGGGTCGGGCAGAGGAGAGAACCCGTGTCTCCGACCCAGCGCGCCTTCGGCCATTCCTCTCTGGCCGGAGGGAAAAGAAAGAGCAAGGAGAGAAAAGCTGTGGGTCCGGCAGAGGAGAGGACCTGCGCCTCCGACCCGGCGCCCCTTCTTCTCTGGCCAGAGGGAAAAGGAAAAGCAAGGAGAGAAAAGCCGACCCTTCGGCCAGTGAGAACCTGGTGAGGCGCTGCCGACGCGAGACCACCCCAGCAGACACCGGGCAACCGAAACTGAGTAGCTGCATGCATAGGATAAGTAATTCATCTACACTAACGTTGCTGACTTGAAATACTTTATAAATAACTGACTTAAACAATAGAGAACTTACAGTAGAGACTTGATATATTGGACTTCATAACAAGGATACTTAGAAACTCCTGACTTATAACTTCGTATAACCAACACTAACTAACTCAATTTTTAGTCTGATACTGTTTAAACTGTGATTATGTGCATGATAATACTTTGTTTTAAACTGTGATATCATGTATGATGAGAGGATACTGGCGTAGAAACCGGCAAACCAACGTCAGGCATTTTGCCAAGAGAACCCTATGGACTAAAACAAAAGGCAAAACAAATGGGGCAATTTAGATGAAACAGGATGCTTAGCACATCAGATAAGAAGAAGGGGAGGGACAAGAAAGGGGGAGGAGAAATACAGTGTTGTAAGGAACAATACTGTATAGGGACATGGAACGTGAGATCTATGAACCAGGGAAAACTGGAAGTGGTAAAAAAGGAAATGGAAAGAATAAGCATTGACATCTTGGGAATCAGCGAGTTAAAATGGACAGGGATGGGTGAATTCAGCTCTGGAAACCATCATATCTACTACTGCGGACAAGAAAACCTCAGAAAAAATGGAGTAGCCATAATTGTTAATAAAAGAGTGAGAAAAGCAGTAATGGGATACAATCTCAAAAATGATAGGATGGTGTCAGTCAGAATACAAGCCAAACCATTCAATATCACTGTAATCCAAATATATGCACCAACCACTAGTGCAGATGAAGCCACAAGTGACCAGTTCTATGAGGACCTCATAGAACAGACACCAAGAAATGATGTACGCATTATCATAGGAGACTGGAATGCCAAAGTAGGAAATCAAAAAGTAATTGGAATGACAGGCAAGTTTGGTCTTGGAACACAGAATGAAGCAGGCCAAGAAACAATGTAGCGATGGTATTAAACACAGGTCAAAATGAATTGCTATAATTCAAAATTGTCTGCAATATGTTGGAGATGTAATCAGGAGGTGAGTTCTTATTACCTTTTCTGGTGGGAGTGGGAGGAAATTCAGAAAATATGGAAATTTATTTTTAATGAAATAAGTAAGATTTCAGCTATAAAATTATCTATGTCCAAAAATAATACTGTTATCAGCTTTGTAGATGTTCAAATGAAATAGCAAAAAAGAATCTAGTTATAATTTGGTATCTAAAGTAAGACTATAGGGGAAAAACCTGAAAAGTAAGATATGTTTCAACTTATTTTATTATTGCGTCAGAAGCATTGGTATAAAGAATAATACAATCATTAATGATAAACTGACATTTGAGATTTAGGCTAAAAAAAGGACTGACAAAAGTGAACAGATTTAAAGATATATGGAGAGATTTTATAGAATTTGTTCTATTGTTAGAGAAAAGTCTCATGTCGGTGCATGAAACAATGTATTTTTGTAAAGAAGTGAGGTTCAGAAACTAAAAAAACCGAAGAGAAAGAAAAAAATAGATATTTCTAAAGGTCCCAAAGGTGGTGATAATCACAATAATTTATATTACCATTTGTTATTTTGTTTCTATTTGGCATATTTATTTATGTTTTATGTATTTAATTTTTTTATTAAAAAAAACCCTAATTATCCACGTCTGTGCTTCAACAATGGTTGGTGAAAAGGAAATCGAAAGCTTTTATGTAAGCATCTAGAAAGAAATTGATTACACGCCAAAACAAAACATTCTTATAATCTTAGATGAATGGAACACAAAAGAAGGGAATAAACTAGCACCAAACATTATTGGGAAATGTGGCCTATGGGATAGAAATGAAGCAGAAGAACAACTCACGGAGTTCTATGAGGACAACAATTTGTTTATGACAAATACATGCTGCAAACAACCAGATGCCTTATACAAATGGACATCACCAAATGGTCAATACAAAATCAAATAGACTACATAATAGGAAACAGAAGATGGAGAAACAGCGCCAGAGGCTGATTGTTGTACTGAACATGAACTGTTAGTATGTAATATTGGAGTAAAACTGAAAAAGAACAATAAAAGAAAGTGCCAAAATATAATTTAAATGAAATACTTGATGAATTAAAAATCTTCATAAGATACAGATTTGAATTACCAAATTCAACTGACTATGTTCCAGAAAAACTGTGGATCGAAACCAGGGACATTATTAGGGAAAATGGAAAAATAGAATTTTTCTAGTCAAAAGAAAAGAAAAGCTGAGACTGCAAGACTGCAGTTGAACATTCCGAAGACAAAAATAATAACTATAGAAATATACAACTTTAATGTTATATATTTAATACTGAAATATGTATCGAAATAATGAAAGATTTTGAATATCATCACTCATCAATCCAAATGGGAACTGCAGCCAAGAAATCAGAAGAAGACTAACTCGGAAGGACAGCAATGAAGGAATTAGAAAAAGTTATGCATTTATGTGTTGCTGAAGACCAAGACCATCCATACTATTTATTCCTGGTCACCACATATGGGTGCAAAAGCTGGATGGTAAAGAAAGCTGGCAAGAAATGGAAGGATTTATTTGAAATACAGAGCTGGAAGAGAGTACTGTGGATATTGTGGACTGTCAGTAATACAAACAAGTAAATGGTAGAGCAAATAAATCTTCATGTTTCTCTGGAAGTAAAAATGATGAATTTGGGGCTTTTCTATTTGGGGCACACTATGAAAAGGTAAGATTCTCTGAAAAAGACAATGCTGTTGGAAATGGGGGAGACAGCAGAAAAGGAAAGGGAAGACACAGTCGACAACTTGCAGAAACTGAGCAGGGCTATTGAGGACTGGACACTTTGGAGATCTCTCATTCATAGGTTTGTTTTAAGTCAGATATTACTTGAGAGCACACAGCCAAACAAGTTGCTGATAATTTAATGTTCTGGGTATCAATAAACCTGTTGTCAACGCTGCTTCTTACTAGACCAAAGAAGGAATAAGAATAGGAGGTGATAAACAAGAGAGACCGTTACCTGGACAAATGTAAGCATTTTGCTTCCCTCACAGTCTCTTTTGTTTTTCTCTTAACACGATTCAGAAATACAGTTGCAAGAATATCTCAGCATTTATCATCATCCTGAAAATATATTCCTTTTCAATACAGTACTTCCTTGCAAGAATTTTGCTACTGCATTTTAATACCAGGTTGATTTTTGTTAAAAGAAAAAGACAAAAAATACTTTGTACACTGACTGTTAGAATGGCAAATTTCAAATATACTTTTTATTTTTCATAGTTCTAGACTGTCTTCTATCTCCATCTCTGTGCTCTACATCCATTCTGAAATTACACCTGAAGTTGACTGTTCCTTCTAAAACTTTCTTTCCACACCAGAAGGAAAAAGAGCATTTTTTTTAGGTACTGACATACGATAGGTAAAGAAGTTAACTGCTCTGTGAAAAGAACTCAATCAAGAGAAGGAATAAAATTGATTTAGATCTATTTAAGAAGAAGGAAAAGCTGTAGTTTTGTATACTGATGTTCTTTATGCTCAGGTTTCCTAAGGAACTGGAGGGAAAGGTCTCCCCACTACCACCACCAGAAAAACAACGGCAACCTTATAGAAATATATCAAGCCTTCTCCTTAATTCGGGCAGGGAATTCAGAATGCCATTTTCTAAGAGTATCTATCTGGAAGCACTTTCACTATGTTTTTGCTAGCTAGTAGAATCTTTCCCACTAAGCCTAGACAATCTGTAGACCTCTGCTTATCCTCCTCAAATCCTACTGTGTCAACATCTATCTTACATAACTCTGCTCACTCTGACATTTATACTATTTGTGCTGCTAACAGCAATAAGAAGCTTTCCAGAGACTTGAACATAATTAAAAACACATAACTCCAAATCTAGAAAGAGATACATAGAGGTGCTTCATACCAAATCATACTATCTAGCAAATATACAGTATAACTAAAGGTTCTGCCACAGATTTGAAAAGAGTACATTCACTTGGGGAAAAACCCATCTCTTATGTCTTTTAAACAATTTGATCCACATGAAATATGAACATGAACACTATTTGTAAATCTTAAGCAAGAATTTATGAATAGCATACGTATGCAAAAATTAAAAGCTGGTGTTTATGTGTCATTAGTGCCAGTTTTTGATCACCAATCTATACTTATCCTGTCCAGTATATTATAGACAGTAACCTCACCTATATAACATTTGGAGATCAACAACATATCTGTTGTATACTCTGCTACAGTGAAAAGTTTAAGTAATTATTTTGCATTTATGCATTATATATCAACATTGTTACACATTTTCCAAATGTTGTTATGTTACATCTCTTGGTGTATGCAATACACAGAAATATCTGTTTAAATTATGAAAAATAGTCAAAGGAATATATAATCTTTTGAACGTGCAATTCTGTCAATAGAATGAACTTTCAATCTTTCAGAATATGCTACACTTACTGAATATATATTGGTGTTTTACACTTTTCTCTTTCCAGATTGATATATGTAAACTGGCATGACCTTCTTACATCTCAGTTAATTGCAAATTACAAGCTCTGGCTGGGCTTGAAAAGGCCGCAATAGCAGCGGGTGGCAGAACTCACCGCTGCCGGACTTTGGCCTTGGCTGAGGTGAAGAGGCCCTCCAGCCATGGGCGCCAGGACCCCTCCACCTGCCAGCGCTCCTGGGCCCCACCCCTCTCCGGGCTTGAAAAGGCTGTTATGGCAGCAGGACCTCGCCACCTCCCCCCCTGGAATTTGCTGTGCCAGGGTGTATTGTATTGTGTTGTTGTATATTATTATATGCTGGTTTTTTAGACTGAATTTTGTATATTGGATTACTGTGTATTTACTGTGTATATTGTTTAATTATCATGTGAGCCACCCTGAGTCGGGTTCCCTGACTGGGCAGCATACCAATGCGAAAATTAAATTAAAATTTTAAATTATTATGTGGTTGCCTATATTTTATTTTCAAAAGTAAGTCATGGGGGAAGGCTATTTATTTAATGCTGTGTGTATCAAGGCTTACTTGTTCTTTAACTACTAAGGAGAAAAAAACTTTGCAAAGCATTCAGTCTCGAAAGCAGAGGAAACATTTTAGAAAACACACTCCCCTCCCCCCCAATTCATCACAAAAACCTGAATTATTAAAGTCCTACAACTGCCAGACATTAAGATCTTGATTTATACAAAAGGACAGACAGGATAGCTAAAAAACAAACAAACAAAAAGTTCAGAGGAGAGCCCAGCACCTGTTTTTCTCCACCTGAGTTTCCAAATGTTTGACGAAAGCCATTCTGAATGACATTTGAGATTCCTTCCATGCTGAAGCGCTACAGGGAGCAAGAATATGGCAAGAAAAAGGAAGGGGAGAATAGAAAAATTTAAAGAGTATTCATTAGGATTTATGGAAAATTGCAAGGGAAGTAAATGGCAGACACAAGCGGTTAGAAAGAACAAACACAACTGCAGTTTAAGCAGAGAAAGATTTACTTTTAGAGAAACTTGCTCTTACAATTTGAAATATACTACAGAATTTACAAGTTGAAATATACTACAGAATTTAGGAATGAGCAATGCCATTAACAGAAAGCTACTGCAAGGTATTTTCTGTATAAACTGTCTGATGAAATGGACTTGGTCCATGAAAGCACACATTTAAATACAGGAGTTAGTTTTTAAGGTGCCACAACATTTTTTGTCTTTTTCTCCCCTGTTCTGCTTTGTTTACTCTCAGATCTGTATAAACTGTCAGATATCAAATGTCTAATTTTGTCCCCTGTTTTGTGAATCATTAACTTTAAACATGGATGACAGTATCTAAACATTGTATAATTTAAAACGCACATATACCAAAATATTTAGAAAGTTACTGTATGGGACTTCCCCTCCCCCAACCTTTCATTAACTTAATTCTGGGAAGAATTACAAGAAACACAAGGTTCCACCTGGAAAGTTTCTAGTACTACTTATCAAGTGCTGCAACTATGTTACAATTTTCATTTCACTGACCCATTCCACAAAAATGGCTGCTAATGGTAGATAGAATGTACTGTACCAATATCAGGACATTGGCAAAGCTGTACTGCATGTTTTGAGTAGGGAATGTGACCTGCTCAGGCTACTCACTAGAACAAGGGAGACACCCAAAGCTTGTCCATTCTTATGCTAAAGCAGGGGTGGCCAAACTTTTTGGGCCGCTGGCCGGTCACGTGATTGAGCGGGCTGGTCATGTGGTTCCTCCCACCAGAAGTGGAGGTAAAATGCGCCCGCACATGCGCAAAACGCTGTCATAAATGCACCCACAGCTGTTGTAAATGCATTTACGACAGCCACAGGTGCACTTATGGCAACGTTTTGCACATGCATGGACACATTTAACTTCTGCTTCTGGGAGTGGCACAGGCCAGATTATTAGGCACCGCGGGCCGTAGTTTGGGAACCTCTATACTAAAGCATGTTGATTTGTTTGCAGAAAATCATTTCATCAAACTCCAATCTATCTATCAACACTTTACTAAATCCAGGGGGGCCCTTGTAGTCAGCAAAGACATAACAACTGACAAGCCTTGGATGAGTTATACCTTCCCAGTCTAACTCTCAGAATTACCTTCCTCAAATTCAGAGTCAGTCAATCTGTCTTTCTTTCTACGCTGTGCATCTGACTTAACTGTTACTCTGGGCAGTGACTTTTTGCTGAGTAAATCTTTGTGATACCACAAAACTAGAACATCCTTTTCTAGGAAGGAAAATTATAGTAATCTGTTAGCTAATTCTTCCACTCTGGAAGTACCACTGGACTGCTTCCAACAAAAATGTAGAAGATTTTCAATATACTATTGCCTAGCAACAGGCTCAACAATGCTTTAAATATCCCAACATCAATATGTTTGGTATTTATAGTAAGTATATTCCATCTTAGTGAAACCTCTATGCTGCTACTTGCATTGTGGTTTTGTTTACAGTAAATATATATTTAAAAACCCTTCATCAACATAGAGCAAATTATATGCTGCTATTTGCATTGTGTTTTGCTTATCATAAAAAAGCCTTTCTTTCCCAACATTTTGCTCCCTTGGTGACCAACCAGATGCCTATAGGAAGCCTCCATGCAGCACGGTGAGAGCAAGAAAATCCTCCCTCATGGATTGCAGCAACTGGTCTATGGAGTCATGTTGCCTAGGAGAACTACCCAGTTATGATGATTGATAACACCAGTATTACTACTCTAAAGGATTTTGCCTAATCCCCTTCAAAGCTTACAGCAACCTCTACATCTTGTGTTACTGAATTCCACAGCTTAAATACATACAGTGTAAACTATAAATTTGGAAAACAATTATTTCATTTTCCCATAATTAGATTTACTCTATAAAACAGGGGTGCCCAAACTTTTTGGGCCGTGGGCCGATCATGTGGTTCAGGAAGCCGGTCACTAAGGCCTGGGAGCCGGGTGTGGCCCCTGACGCCAATTCATCTGGCCCACAAAGCCCCATACGGGCATGTTTTACTTCCGCTTCCAGGAGCGACGAGGGCTTCATGGGCCAGATGAATTGGTGTCGGGGGGCTGCACCCGGCCCCCGGGCCTTAGTTTGGGCACCATTGCTATAAAGCTATAATCTTTCCAATGTAGAATTCTTGAGCAGTCGACTAACATGGATAGTGGACCCCAATCTTGCAGATGATTTTGCTCTTCCAAATTTTAGATTTTTACTTTCTAAATTGTTCTCGTAAAGGAATCAAACTGATTAACAGCTTCTGAAGTCTGAAATGAATGAAATAAAGTGATATACGTATGTTACTTTAAAACAGGAGTTCTCAACCTTTTAAAGCCGGGGGCCAGGTCACGCTCCCTCAAACAGCTTTGTGGGCAGGATGGCCATTTTGCCCTTCCTCCACCACATGGCACTTCCTGGTATGGTGGTGGTGGGCCACATGAAATGGTGCCAGGGGCTGCATCCGGCCCATGGGCCGCAGGTTGAGAAACCCTGTTTAACATGTTTTATTGGTGGCATCTTTATCATATTATATTTTGGTAGCTTTTATTTATTCTTATTTCAGGTGTTAAATAGATATCAAATACTGAGAGAAAGAAAAATATAAAACCTGAAATACAAAAAAGTTCTCTCTCTTTGGATATAGATAAAATTGTGTAGCAGTAGTTTACCATTCCTTATTTTGATCCACGAAAGGTAACTAGTAATTACAATGATACAAAAACCAATAATCAATTTTATTAAAAAATAAAAATAATTATTTTCTCACAATGGCATACCAACAGCTTCTAGATGTGACATTCTTTCAGTGTACAGGACCATTTGACTGGCTGGATTGGAAGTTCAATTCCCCACTTGTACCTCAGGAGAGAACAGTCAGCCTATGTACACATCCTCAAAGTGGAGTCACCAAAAGGAAATGTTAAACCACTTCTGGGTATTCTATACCTTCAGAAAAGCCTCCATAAATCAAAACTGACCTGATAGCACATGATTATTCTTAAAGGGCCATTACATTTAGTAAGCAGCTAAACAAAAATGTCTATTTTTTATCCCAAATTATCAGGTAGCTATCACTTTTACAATTTAACTTCCTTGTCATATAAAATCAAGGGATTACATCTGCACATTTTGCTGAGAGAAAGAGTACAGACGATATTGTAAAATAAAGGCAAGTTGCAAAAGTAGGAATAACTGAAACATGCTCCTCAAATGCATTGTGTAAAATGTTAGGGAAAAGATGCATAATGAGATAATAATGTTCAACTAGCAAATTTTTTTTATGATCCAGCAAAGCACACTTTCCTGACAACGATGAACACTTCCTCCTCCTCCTGACTAACCACTAACTTTATAGTCACTCAGTAGATGCTTCCCTCCTTCTAAATTGACAAAACCAACTCCCACACAATGCAATAATTTATCAATGGTGTTATTTTAACTTCTTTCTATAACATTATTTATATGTGAAATACTTTTAACCAGGCGATTGCTCACTCATCTGTTTGCTTTTTAAAATACATACTACTCTGCCTAGGCATGAAATACAGGAGACTTAATAGACCACAAGCCAAAGACAGAAACAAACTGCATCTGTCTGATGTAGAAACAAACAACAGTAACAGAAACTAATACAATATTTGACTGCCTCAACAAAATAGAGCACTCAGATTAAAAGAAATAGTAATGCTATTTTATTCTGTTCTGGTCAAACCTTACTTAGAATATTATGTTCAATTCTGGGCACCATAGTTTAAGAATACTGTACTGGCAAGCTGGAAAATGTCTACAGTAGAGTAACCAAGATGCTAAGAAGCTAGAAATTAATCCCTAAACCTATAAGAAAAGGTTGAGGGAGCCTGTTATATTTAATCTGCAGAACAGAAGGCTGAGGGGTGGTATGATAGCTATTTCCAACTTTTGAAGGTCTATCATGTGGCTATACAGGCTGGGATCCCAAATAGTGGATTAAAATTACAAGAAGGGGGATTTTAACTAAACATGAGGAAGAATTTCCTGATAGTACAAATTGTCTGAGAATGCAGTCCACAACCTCAGAAGGTGTTGGGACTCCCCTTCATTGGGTATTTTTAACTTGAGGTTCAGTTGCCATCTGTCATAGATGCTGTAGTTGGGGATATTCTATTCTGGTAAAAGGCTGGACTTAAATGACACTTAAAAGTCCTTCCCACCTCTACAGCTATATAATTCTATAAGTGCAGTATACTTTTACCTATGTCTATTCACATGCTGCCTACAGTTCACAGGAACCTACAGTAAAAGTTAATTTTAATGTTAATGACAACTAGAGGAGACTCATTCAGATCAAAGGAAGTTAACATAATGGTTCCATTAAAGCCCAAGATTATCTAAATTTCAATAGAGGTAAAAATCAATTCAATGAGAAAATGCATGTCACTGCATCAAGTTGTTTCAATTGCTCAATAATTTTGTATCTACATAACTATGCTTCTATTACAGTGTAGGTGTGACTCTGCTAAAAATTATTAATTATCAAAATAGAAACTTCATCTCTTTATTAGCCTTCCAGATTTAGGAAGTAAGTTTCTAATACTTTTGAATTTCTGTACCTGTTGCCCAAATAGGCAAAACAGAATTTATAAGTTTCTGTGACCAAAACAAGGCAAATAATTATTCACAAAGATCATATCTATAGCAAAAGCGTCATAATGTACAACTTCTTCTGATAGCAGATTTTGAAAGAATAGCCTGTGTTACATTGGCAATCAGAAAATGAGGAGTAAAAATATGAATACAGCTTAGAATTATTTATGTACAAATCATTAGCTATTCATAGCACTTTTTATAAGCAACTGAAGTATATTACATTATTTGATAACTTAAAGGCTCAATTTAATTCCTTTTGTGGGGGGGTCTATTTAAGTATTGAGTAATATTTAGTTTCACAAATGTGACTTCACTAAAATTCTAGAGGAAGAATATCAAATCTTGAGAAGAGTTCACTTTATAATACAGACTAGTGGTTTGAAGTATTCATGCTTTTTTAAAAAGAAGTACCTAAAAGTAACCTTTGAAGTTACTTCAAAGAAATGAGAGTGACAATTGCAGCTATAACAGTAACTGACTAACAGGGGATGCTTGGATGAACTTGTTGTTGACTGCAACTCGTATCCGAGAATGCATTTTTTCCTGTAGCAGGAAAAAATGTCACTGGCGTGAGTTCGTTTGGATCCCAGCTGCCATGAAATGACCCACACACTATGATCTCAGAGCCATCACCCAAGGCACACATGAAGTGCAACATGCAGGATTTAACACTAATTTTAAAATAAATTTCCCAAAGTCAAAAATTATATTTGAAAATGTGTGAGGAATTTAAACACCATCAATGACAAAAAACAATGTCATTTATGGTTACAGTAATACCTCGGATAACGTTTACCTCAGATAACGCTAAAATCGCATAACGTTAAGTAATCTGGGGAGGAGAATTGGATCGAATAACGTTAAGGTCCTATGGGATGGATCGGATAACAACCGCTAAAGCCTGTGCGGTTACAATGTATCTCTATGGAGCTTTAACGTTATCCGATCCATCCCATAGGATTTTAACATGCATCGGATAACACTGAAAATCAGATAACACCAAGATTTGTGGAACCAAGTCTTAGCGTTATCTGAGGTATTACTGTACTTAAACTGCACTGGCTAGGAAAGGGTAGAAAGTAAGTTATCATTTTTTAGATTGAAATACATTTCTATACAGAGTCAATCACAAAATTAAAGGTCTTACTGTTCCAGGCATGTGACTTTTCTCTTGCTTGCCATTCTGAGGGGTGCCATTTTTCAGCTTCTTTTTCTTTTTCGCTATTTCCTTTTGTTCTCTTTGCTTATTTTGTACTTCTATAAGGACAGATATGAAGCTGTTCTTCACTTCCTTTTCAAACTCTAACTCATCCCGCAGAGCCAACTGTTGTACAAGCTCCTCAGAGTAGTCCTTGATGGCTGCCTCAATCTCTTCTAAGAGATCATTTAATTCTGTCACAGATAATTTCTTCACTCCTGTTTTCAAAGATGTAAAACATATGTCATTAATAGCATAATCCCATTTTTTATTCATGACAATTAAATATACTCTCTCATTCTTCTACTATAGACTTCAAAAGTGATGGTGTATAATAAAAGCCCATGGATTGAGAGGTGCCTACCTAGCCTGCTGAACCACGTAACTGGCCCACTGAACCACATGACCAACCTGTGGCCCAAAAAGTTTGGGCACCCCTGTTTTACAGACTAATGGAAAGCATGCGCCTACAAAAATACAAAATACAAAAGCTTCTAAGAAAAGATAACTGTAGATATAGTATATTATGTAACAAATTTTAGCATGTCTCAGACAGGGCACCATAGTCAACTCCCTTCAAACTTAGCCAGAAAGGCAATAAAAACTTTTTAAGCTGTTTAAGTGATTTTGGCAGTAGAAATTTTTTTTCATCGTTTCCAACCATCCTAATAGTCCCATAAGTATCAGAATTTTTTTTATAAAAAAACTTAAATATTAAAAAGAGAGTTCCTTACTGTCTTCATAATTATGGTTTGTACTTGACCTCTTAAGTGTTTGGATTTCCTGGGATAGTAAGGACAAATGGTCAGACTGAGTTGGTGTTTCTTCGTCATCTAGATCAGGAGATTCTTGCATCATTTCCTCTATTTCTTCAATCACCTTTTAAAAGATACAGAAAGTGGAAGACTGAATAAGGAAAATTATCATGGCAGCTTCAAAATATATGTAACTTTCTTACTGTTTCTTTTCAATATAAAACAAAAGACAATTGTAATCTGAAATTTAATGTACAGCTTCTGATTAAAATGTGTACTCGTACATCAAAATTACATAAGTCTTCTTCTTCCATGTCTAGGCCAGAAGTGAAACTGTTAAAATGAAGGCACATTTTGGTGAGTCCATTCTGCAGTTCCCTTCTCCTAACCCAGGGATCTGCAAACTTGGCTCTCCAGATGTTCTTGGACTTCAATTCCCAGAAGTCCTGATCAGCAGGCATACTGACTTGGGCTTCTGGTAATTGAAGTCCAAAAACACCTGGAGAGCCAAGTTTGCAGATCCCTGTGACCTAACCCAATGTGAGAAACATTACCCTGCAATACAAGGTTGCTGTTACCAGGATATGCCCAATTGTGGTTCAAAAATACCACCATCTTTGAGGAGGCTCTTTCTGTGTACACCAATTATACAATATTATGATAGCAAAGTTCAAGTAGGAAACATGTCTCTATCACTCATTTCTTTAGAATCTTACAGTTGTTGCAATTACAAACTGTCCATTTAGGAATTTCTCAATTGAAATGAGATACAGCAATTCATCTGTTATTTTAGAGAGAGATAAAAATAACAGCTCTCCAGGTACCAGTCAAAGTGTTGGTTTTTAATCCATGATATCCAATTTGGACTGAACAAATACAGTGGAGTTAAAACTCCCAATTTCCCCAAAGGAGCTTACCCAGAATATACTCGAGTATAAACCGTCCCGAATATAAGCTTAGGTACTTAACTTTTACCTGAAAACCCAGGAAAATAGATTGACCTGAGTATAAGCTGAGGGTGGGAAATGCAGCATCTCCTAGTGAGTTTCAATAATCAAAATACATGAGGATAAGGTTAAATTAATTAAATTGTTGGCACATCTCAATTCGGCATGGTCTTGGAACTCAGGTATAAGCCGAGATTTTTATCCCCAAAATGAGCCCCCAAAAGGAGACATGGCTTATATTCTGGTCAATTTGACCCGAGTATAAGCCTTGTCCCCTTTTGGGGGCTCATTTGGGGGCTAAAAAGTCAACTTATACCTGAGAATATACGGTAGTTAACTACTGAGAATGTGAGACAGAATTTTGCTTTTTTACTTTGAAATTTGTCCCCCCCTCCTTAAATTGCAGCTTTTTATTTGTTCTACCAAGCATCAGATTTGCCTAATCAGAATGGCTCAGTGCTGAACACATGACATGCAAAGAGAATATTAAACTGTATTCTCATGTCATTTTTATTAAGATAGGTCATTTGGATGATAAGGGCAAGTTCTGAAAGTGTTCAATACTCCCATTGTAGGTTACAGCAAACAGACAGCCACAGTGAACAAAGCACATTTCCCTATCTGTTTTGATACTGCTGGTTCAGTCTTTCTCACACAGTGACTGGTAATAGGAAAAACAGAACAGAAAAGCTGTAGAATGCAAAAGCTCTGGACGACCATCAGCACATGCATATGTACAGAAAAATCCAAAAAGATCACATACATATGTATTCAAGAGTTTCAAGTTTACTGATTTAAACCTCTATAAAAAAGGAAAATGAGGTGATAGCTCTCATTTGAAAACACATGTTTTCATAACAGAAAAGATCTCTGTATGAGATTATGTTAACATCATCCTGCATTTTAATTCAATTTTAGTGGGACTTCTTATTAAAATAACCATCTCATTTAAAGATCAGAAAACATGATCCTTTATTCATTGATTGATATGTATTGTCAAGTCACAACCAATGTACAGTGACCCTAACAAGATTTTTTAGCTAAATGAGATGCTTAAAGAGTAGTTTTATCAGTTCCACTGTGAGTGGGGTGTAGTGGATAGTCTGTCACAATCACCATAACCATTTATTAACAGTAAAGGTTGCCCTTGCTTGAAAGCCAGTTGTATCTGACTCTAGTGTCAAATGCTCATCTATGTTTCATAGCCAAAGAGCCAACACTGTCTACACCTGCAGATGTTTCCATGGTCATGTGGCAGGCATGACTAGACACCGGAATACCACCAAAGTGGGACCTATTTATCTACTTGCAATTTCTTGCTTTCCATCTGGTAGGTTGGCGAGACAGAGATGGAAGCTCATTCCGTCATGCAGTACTTGGGTCTCAAACTGCTGACCTGTTGACCTTCCATTCATCAAGTTCAGCATCTTAACTACTAAGCCACTACAGTCTCAGATATTGTTAAAAGATCAGTTGCTAACACCTGGGTCCAAGAGTGCAGCCAGTGGGGCTGTGGAGTAGGAAAGAGAAGTAAGTTCACTTAGTATTGTTCTGACTTTTCCTGTCATCAGGAACACTCTCCCAGATGTACTTCTTCTATGTTCAAGTGCAGTTCAGAAACATAAAATTCCTTATTACTGGTATATGCAAAATGTTAAGAAGTCACTGCTGGGGGGGGGGGGGGGCTTCAGCAAAGGCAAACTAGTTCAGCAAAGCAGATTCTTGTCCTAGAAATACTACCTTTATTTATATTTTATTTGTAAGAAAAAACCATTCTTGCACTTTTCTTTAATATTATTGACATAAAATCTAGAAAGTGATAGTAATGCTCTATTGTAGAAGTGGAAATGGAATTAAAAGGAGTTTGCTTCATTTAAAATACATGTTAAATCCCCACATTCATAAATTAGCTTATTTCCAAGGATATTTAGCATTTCTGCTGTTTGATAGATGTAAATACCTAATACCAAAATGACTTATAAAAACTGTAGAGAGGCATTTTACCTGCTCAGCAGTGAAAAGTGGTTCTTCATTGATGCAGGAAACTATGATAGAATGCATGTCTAGTTGCTCTCTTAGCTCTTCATCATCTGATAAGTCAAGGTTCAAATTGTCATCGACCTATGTAATAAAAAAATAGAAAACAATAGAAATTTATCTTAAAAATGTATCTTAGAAAAGGAAAACTCTACGGAGGAAATATTTTTCAAAAAAATTATCAAACTTCTATTCCACTGGAACCACATGCAATATATTTTTTTTAATTGCTAAGGATTTAAGTTATGTAAAGTAGAAAATAAGATATGCTATCCTTCATGTACAGCACGTAGCTCTATTTTTCAAACCTACAGAAGTATTATTACCGATACTCAAAATTATAAAACTCCTATGAAACAGATGTTTTTATACACCGAACAATTGTTAAGTAAAATAATAATACAGTAATACCTCGGATAACGCTAAGACTTGGTTCCACAAGTCTTGATGTTATCCGATTTTTAGTGTTTTCCGATGCATGTTAAAATCGTATGGGATGTATCGGGTAACGTTAAAGCTCCATAGAGATACATTGTAACCGCACAGGCTTTAGCGGTTGTTATCCGATACATCCCATAGGACCTTAACGTTATTCGATGCAATTCTCTCCCCCCCCCCGATTACTTAACGTTATGCGATTTTAGCGTTATCCGAGGTAAACGTTATCCGAGGTATTACTGTACAGTCAAACCTCGCATAACGAGCGTTTCACTTAGTGAAAAACTCGCATAATGAGCAAGTTTTTTTGCTAGGTGGTCTGACTCGCATAATGAATTTTTTGCTATGCGAGTCAGACTTTTCCCTATGGAAAAACTCATATAACGAGTGTTTCTATGGGGAAAACTTTGCATAGCGAATTTTTTGCATAGCGAGCAGCCTCGCAGAATGAATTAAATTCGTTATGTGAGGTATGACTGTATAATAAAATGAAATGCTGAAAACATAATGCATATATTCCTCAGGAGAGTTTTCTGTAGAGGTCTGCTCACGCTTATTTTTTCCTATAATCTTGTGCTCATGTGCGAAACATATCAAGCAGATCCAAGGTCAGCTGTTTCACATGTTACATTTATCTCTAAAAGCAAATGCCTTGATATTCCTTTGGATTCTTCACATAGAATAAAAACACTTTGGCTAAAGTTTTGATATATGACCACAGGAAGGAAGTTCCATCATGACGGGAAGTCACCAAGAACAATTTGAGAGACCACTACACAAAATGAGAGCCCTGAAGAGAGAGCAGCAAAACAAAGGTAAAATAAGGCATATATACTAGTTAATCGAGGGGGTAGTCCAAACAAGAATAGTACTGTAACTTTACAAGGAAATTAAAAGAAAAGAACAATGAGCTGGCTTTTACAGAGCTCTGTACAATGCTTCTGAAATATGACTATTTAAAAAAGGCTGAGTGGAGATTGGAAGATATTTTGCTCACAGCTAGTATGAAAGCATAACAAATGAAGAGGCACACTATATCAGGTCTTTCTAGCCTAGCATTCTGTTGATACAGTGAGCAAGTAATATCTACGGAAAGCCCTCAACATGCTTCCCAAAAACTGAAACAAAGAAGAATACTGCCTCTGCAATTGGAATGAATACATATATCTACAATAGGTATGTTCATCATCAACTAGATTGAAACTGAAATTTAAGACATTCTGTGTCCAAGGAAGCATGAAGATGATAGTTTGCTCCTTATATTCCACCATTAGCTGCCTGTTCTAATACAGTAAAACCTCATATAACACTAAAACCTGGTTCCACAAGTCTTCGTGTTATATGATTTTTCGTGTTATCTGATCCTCTATGGGATCCATAGAGATACATTGTAACCACACAGGCTTTCGCGGTTGTTATCTGAAGCATCCCATAGGATCTTAATGTTATCTGATGCAATTCTTCCCCCCAGATTCCTTGATGTTATGGGATTTTCGTGTTATTCGATACTAATGTTATATGAGGTATTACTGTACTAGAAACTAGCAGATATTTATTTATTTTATTTTATTGCATTTATACCACACCCTTATCCAAGGACTCAGGGTGGCTTACAATTTAAAACAATTAGAAACACATTATCTACAATAAGAGTTAAAAATTAAAAGTTAAAAGATTAAAAAAAAACAAGTTAAAAAACAACAGAGAGAGAGAGGTGGGGTTATTCAAAGGAGCCAGCCGGCTGAGCTGACCATCTCTGTCTTTAGCAAAATATGAAAAAAGCAAGCTACTTATAGTAAAATATATACATAGAACTAATATATAGCAAACTTAGGGTTGCCATACGTCCTGGAAAACTGGGATTGTCTCAGATTCAATGTCAAAAAAATTGTCCCAGCCAGTTCAATAAAAATCATGTTAAAGTCCCGGATTTTCAAACTTTCGCCATAAAACAAAGACAGTTTGGGATGCGTCTGACATGCCTCTCCTCTCTTTCCGAGCCTTCCCATCCCATTGGTGTGGCTCTTACGATAAAGTGTAGCTTCAGAGCCAGGGAGGAAAAAGCAGGAAGGTGACTTGAAGCAGCTCCTGTGGGGACTTTGCAGGCTTCGTGTGAAGCGTCCTCCTGATGGTGCAGGAACTGGCTTCCAAACCCCTGTCGATGAGCTGAAAGTGTCAGCTCTTAGGGCTGCTTGTTTTGAGTTCCATCAATGAGCAAAGCTGATGAACAGATTCGAGAGCAAAGAGATGGGGAATGAAAGGGCAAGAGGCAGGTTCGGAATGACTCGGCTCGCTTACAAAATCTGTCCAGACCATCTCTTAACTTGGTAACACACGTTAAAGCTGATCGGTTCTTTAAAGTAGTTTGTGCTTCTGCACAATATTGCATGGAAGATAGTAACTTCTTTCTCGGATTTCTTTTCATGTTGGAATAGATGTCTTTAAAAAAAAATAACAAAGTAAAGAGACTAATAAAAAACAAAGAATAACTACAATAATGTATATTATCGGCTGCAGTGACTTAGTGATGAAGACGCTGAACTTGACACTGGAAGGTTGGCAGGTCAGCAGTTAAAAACCCAAGTACTGCAGGATGGAGTTTGGTTAAATAAAGGCTATTTTGTAGGTTTTGCTGTTGTTCAGTCGCTCAGTCAATTCTGACCATTTGGGACCCTATGGACCATTGCCCGCCAAGCACCTCTGTCCTCCACCAGCTTCCTCAGCCAGCCCAGCTCTGTGCCCACTGGATCTACAATACCATCTAGCCATCTCATTTTTGACTGCCCCCTTCTTCTTTTGCCCTCCACCTTTCCCAGCATCAAGGCTTTTTTCAAGTGAATCCACTCTTCTCATTTGATGTCCAAAGTATTTTAGCTTCATCTTTACTATTTGACCTTCTAATGAGCAGTCAGGGTTGATTTCTTTTAGGATCGACTTAATTGTTCTCCTCGCTATCCAGGGTACTCTGAAAACTCTCCTCCAACACCACATTTCAAAGGCAGCTATTCTTCTGCGCTCAGCTTTCCTAATGGTCCAGCTCTCACAACCATACATTACCACCGGGAATACCATTGCTTTGACTTTGCAAATTTTTGTTTGCAAGGTGATGTCTCTACTTTTAACTATGTTCCCCAGGTTTCTCATAGCTGGTCTCCCAAGTATCATAGCTTGTCTCACAGTTGTATTTTTATTTCATGGCTGCAATCACCATCTGCAGTGATCTTTGATTCTAAGAAAGTAAAATCTGTCACTGCTTCTACTTCTTCTCCATCTATTTTCCAGGGGCTGATAGGGCCTTTGCCATTATCTTGGTTTTCTTGATGTAGAGTCTCAAGCCAGCCTTTGCATTCTCTTCTTTCAACCTAAGCAGAAGCTTATTTAGGTCTTCCTCACTTTCTGCCATTAGGGTAGTGTCATCTGCATATCTCAAGTTATTGATGTTTCTCCCAGCAATTTTGATCCCAACTTGTGATTTGTCCAACCCTGCATTTTGTAAGTAACCCACCCATTTTTGTCAAGTATACAGTAGAACCCCGCATAACGAAAAAACTCTGTTTCATGGAACACTTCGTTATGTGGATTTTTTTGTTATGCATAGCACCATTAGTGGTACCCTGCATAATGGGAAAAAAGTTTGTTAACCAAGGTTCCCATTGAGCAGGTATACCCAGGCTACTGAAAACCCCACATAGCGAATGTTGTTCCCCGTTATGCGGGGTATTGCCCTTGCATAACAAATGCTTCATTATGTGAATTTTTCACTATGTGAAGCATTCGTTATGTGGGGTTCCACTATACTTCTGTCCTGGTTTTGTGGGAGAGAATTATGGCAACTCTACACAAACTTGGATAGTTACAAAATAATGGGATGTTCTGATACTCATATTATATCTCGAGAGGTGAAAATCAGGGGATAACAGGAAGAACAGATGATTTTGCTACAGATTATATATCCCATATGCATAACATGCATATATTTAGAAAAATGCACTGGACGAACCTAAAAAGAAAGGTAATGCTGCATGATTTCATCTCACCAAGTTAACCCTGTTCAAGAATGGGCGCAGTTCAGGATAACATAAGCTGTACTTGGGCACTCTGAGTCACTGAATCCACCAAAGACTAGAGCAACACACTTGCTTTTCCAGAAGGATTGTCTCCCTCTCCAGAATAGGTTACCTATCCAATTCCCAGATATGGGAATCACTAAGCCACAGGAGGTCCATTTTCTCAGAATTCAACTTCAATGTAATCACTCCTCAGCCACTCCATTACAGCATCCAAACAACAAACCAACACATGCACGGCTTGTGACACCAAAACAGAGTTGGGTGTCATCAGCATACCGATACCCAAATTTAACTCTCCTCATGACCTCAGCTTCATACAGATATTAAAGAGGATTGTGACTGCAGAAATTAGCAGTGAAATAAACATACTGTAGTGAATTCTTCAACTGAACTCAGCAATATCATATATACTTCAAAGAAGAAAACTCACAACAAGCATATAATGTCAAGCATTCTAGGCAAAATATTTAATTGACGGAGGTTACAAAATTCTAATCAAAAGATTTGATCCATACTTACTCCTTTATCAGAAAGATTCAGTGTTGGCAAGTGCAGTGTTCTGGTGTGGGAAGACTTCCAGTCAACTGGCAATACATTACCATAATTATCAGTCAGAGCATTCCATATCCTAATGGGGAAAATGCAAAACAAAATATCAGCTTCCAAAATGGATATCAACTATCACCCAAAATCTGACAAATACTGTGTATTAAACAACACTGTGGCTATCAAAATATATTGGTGAATCCCAAAGTGACTCCAAAGTTAAACATCTGGCAATACATACAAAAATCCAATCCCCAGAACTAATTTTGAATAACAAGCATTGATTCACAGGACGATACAGACGATACTCTCCCCTCTCCCCCTCCACACATCATGAGATGCACTGAACCATTCTACTGGGGCCCAGATTTTCTGTAATGTACACAATCATCTGAACTGCCTGTCTGTTGAGGTGTGCATGTTTCCTTCTCCATGTGCATCTGTCTTCCTAGCCTGGAGTAAAATGACAACAGTTAGGTTTGCAAGTAGGCAACTGAAAAGACAATATATGGAAAAAAGGATACTGTCAAATAATCTCTCCTTCTGTATCATCTAGCAAAATAATGTGAGATCTGCATTGCTTGAATGGACCATAATTATATATATAATTTAGTATTCTGAGTGCAATAGTGTCCAGTCTTCTGGGAACTTCACCACATACCTTGCTTAGCATTTTAATCTGCACAATCAGCTTCTGCTTACAACTGCCCTCAAAAATATTCCTTGAAGTACTAGTATTTTTCTGCATCCCATAGGATATATGAGAACCAGTGAAATATAGAGCATTCAACTAGAATTCAGGATCAAGCACACTTGGATTCAAATTTCCATTAACTGTGGAAGCCAGTAGGTGACCTAGGTTATTGATACTGTCCGCCCAAATTACTTCACAGAGTTGCGGTGAGCATTAAGTGCAAGAACAAGAGCTATTACATTGTCTTGTGACTACTGGGGGGGAGTGGAATATAAATAAATAATGTTTATTAAACAGAAAAACTATTTAAGTTGGTATGGTTTTTAAAGGAGTACAATTCACAGTTGATATGACATTCCTGTGCTTCTGAAGAAATAAAAATATTCCAGATGGGGAGGATATAAATGCAAACAAACAAATACATAAGAGGCATTATAAAAGTACAGTACTGTATAATTGCTATTGTTATTGCCAATAGGTCTTCTGGGACCATGAGTTTCTGTAAGGCACTACTCTTAAACACAAAAGAAATATAGTAAAGGTAATATTTCAATCAATCAAGAGGTTCCTTTCCAACCAGGGGCCAAATCTCCATAGAAAAACAGGAATTGAGTTTTGTGCTCAATCAATCAGCAACCAGGAGTTTTAAAGTTCAATCTCACAACGATAAGGCTGAAAGGCTCTCTCAAACTTCCTTCTTCAGCCCAAGATTTTGATCCGTATTTTACTCTGTCCAAACCAGTCTCAATAAAATAACATTATATTATACTGTCACCCTTGGGATCTGCCCCCCCCCCCAAAAAAAAGACCCACATATCCCATAGGTGTATCGTGCAGGGCTGGAAGGGTGGGGGCAAAGGGTACTTTCCTCTGGATCCTTGAAGGCAGTTGTATCCTGACATTCACCATCCCTTTGTCTGACTAAAAGACAGCTGGGTTGGGGATCCCCTGCTCAAAGGCCATTGTGGCCAGTGTTTGCAAGAAACCCATCAAGCTCCCCGAGGAGCCCCCTCAAGAGACAAGGCGTGATCTTATTCTTCTTGCTGTGCCGTATTCAATTCCTAATATTGGTTATCCTCATGATGATCAGCCATAAACATTGTCCCGGGAACAATATAATTAAGTGGTCTTCCGCATTACGGTGTGACACCCGTACTACTGATCCAGTCCCACTTTCTGGTCCTGAGCCCTTTTGGCACACAAAGTCCTCTTCAACCCCAGGCCACCAGTATTGATTAAGCTGCTGCCCTCCATCAACATGGGATCCAAGTGGGATTGAATCCACTTGGGAATCATCACCCTTCCCTGTGGACTTCGGCACCCAAGGCCATTAGTCCTCAGGGTTGTCAGGTGAGTTAACCACTGCCTGACGATTGACTTTTGAGTCACTGGCAGTAGGATCTACTCCCATTGCCTCTGAGTCACTGGCAGTAGGATCTACAGTAAAACCTCAGATAACACTAAAACCTGGTTCCACAAGTCTTGGTGTTATACGATTTTTAGTGTTATCCGATGCATGTTAAAATCCTATGGGATCCATAGAGATACATTGTAACCACACAGGCTTTAGCGGTTGTTATCCGATGCATCCCATAGGATCTTAATGTTATCCGATGCAATTCTCCCCCCCAGATTGCTTAATGTTATGCGATTTTAGTGTTATCCGATACTAATGTTATCTGAGGTATTACTGTACTCCCATTGCCTCTGAGTCACTGGCAGTAGGATCTACAGTAAAACCTCAGATAACACTAAAACCTGGTTCCACAAGTCTTGGTGTTATACGATTTTTAGTGTTATCCGATGCATGTTAAAATCCTATGGGATCCATAGAGATACATTGTAACCACACAGGCTTTAGCGGTTGTTATCCGATGCATCCCATAGGATCTTAATGTTATCCGATGCAATTCTCCCCCCCCAGATTGCTTAATGTTATGCGATTTTAGTGTTATCCGATACTAATGTTATCTGAGGTATTACTGTACTCCCATTGCCTCTGAGTCACTGGCAGTAGGATCTACTCCCAGCACGGTCTCTCTCCCCCCCCCCCCCAATGAGTTATTAACAGTGAATGGCCTTTTAGGCTTTCTCCCTGTGAATAGTTGTTCACTTTTTGAATGATAAGAATTTATAGGTCACTGGGACGGGGTGGCATCAGGATTTTAGAGATGCTTACCTTTACCTTTAGGTGGGGCATGTCAAAAAAAAAAAAAGGAAGGAAGGTTGGGAACCACTGGTCTACTCTATTCCCGCAGGATAACCTGTCCAAACTAGCAGTATGCATCTGAATGCTTGTTTCTCCCCCAAGACAGAGGGACCTCAGGCAAAGGGGGAGCGGGCAGAGAGATGGGGCGGGGGAGGATAACCCATTCCTTGTATAACAAATACTGGGAATTCACAGGCCGACATTCTCCCCCCACCCACCCACTTGCCCCATCTGCTGCTTCCCGGCCTCCCTCCGAGCAGTGCACTCACTCATCTTCGTGCAGGACGCTTTGCTCGCTGAGGGGCGGCGGCGGGACTCGGGCTTCTCCTTCCCCGCCATGGCGAGGCGGCTGGAAGCAGAGCGGGAGTTGGGTCCCCAGGTCTCCCCCCTCACGAAGGCCCGCTGCCGGCCTCGTCGCGGAAGGCTCGGGACCCCCGTTCCCCTCCGCCCACGGCTGGAAGCCCGAGAAGTCCTGCCAGTCTCCCGCAGGATCCGACCGCTGCGAGGCCGCCGTCCCAGCCGCCATGGCCGACAGCGAGGGAGCGAGCGAGGCGGGCCTGGGCCCAGCCGCCCTTGCTTGCGTGCTCGCTCCCGCGCCAAGCCGCTTCGCCTCACGCAGGCCCGGGGCCTGGCCTGGTGTGGGGCGGGAAGGAGTAGTACGGCGCGGCCGGTCCAGAAAGAGACCCGGTTGTAGGGATGGTGACACGGCCTGCGGCCTGAGAGCCTCCTTCCCCGCTCGCTCCCTCTGTCCGGCCCGCTCTCAAGAAACCGTCGTTAAGAAGCAACTGGCGCGTTCTCGGGCTTGGGAAGCTTCAGAGTGCTCAGCCGAAAGTCTCATAATATATTTATTTATTTATTGTTCACATTTAGTACCCCGCCCCAATCGGGTAGACCCGACTCTGGGCGGCTTACAGCATAAATTACCATCATAGTAATCTATAATCATAGCAATATATATAGAACCTTGATTCATAAAAATTCATAAAAATTTAAAAAAACATTAAAACACTAAAACAGCTAAAAGCCAAATGATGAACAATACAAATAACAGATTTGGGGGGGGGATGGTAATAGCAATATAGCAGCCATAGCAATTACACTTCTATTCCGACCCATAGAACATAGTGGACTCTGTGGACGGTTCATATAAGTTAATTAGCATTTTGCCCCTCAACATGTTGTTTACTCGTTTTACCAACTACGGTCAGGATCGCCCCCGGTCAGGATCGAACTCAGGACGTTTTGGCACCAAGTACAAGAGTTTAGAGGGACTACGGTGGCTTAATGGTTAAGACGCTGAACTTGAGGACTGTTCCAGACCCGACTGCTCCACGACGGAGCGAGTTCCCGCCTCTGTCCCAGCTCCTGCCAACCTAGCAGCTCGAAAGCAAAAAAAATTGCAAGTAGACAAATAGGCACCACTTTGGTGAAAAGCGTTTTGTGCGCTCTGCCACATGTCCACGAAAACGTCTGCAGATATGGACAACGCTGGCTCTTTGGCTATATAAAGAGATGAGCACTGAACCCTAGAGTCGGATACGACTGGCTTTTCAGCAAGGGCGACCTTACATGAGTTTAACCACTGGGCCACTAGAATTCCAATAGGATTCTAAGCTCGTTTACTGAGAAAAGTAATCTAAAAGTCATGTGGATCCATGAGGATCTGTGTCTTCATTCTATACAGTATTTGGTGTGATTTCAAACCTTACACCAAAGGACTAATGGATCTGTCTACTTCGTCTCAAACATCTTCAACTGCCTATTTACATTTTCTTCCAACTTTTATTGCTGTTCCTATTACCTATTTTCTGATCCACCATATCATGATTACGCTTTGAATCTTGCACTGTATGCAAATATTTCATTTTCTACCTGTTTGTTTGTTTGATTGGTGCAAGCATCAATCTGGGTGACTCACAGACATTGCATGAATCAACACAAAAAAAGACAGCATCAAAACAATCATACATAAATAAAATTATATAAGCAAAATATACCTACCAAGATGGCATCCCAAAAGATCAACAGAACCTACAAATAATATATCATTTACATTCTCTTATTCACAGCTCACTAAACTCAATTTAAACCAAATCAGGGAGACTACTACAGATGTACCAATGGCCACAGGATTGGAAAAGATCAGTATACATTCCAATCCCCCAAAATGGTAATGCCAAAGAATGTTCAAATTCTCGAACAATTGCGCTCATCCCACACGCTAGCAAGGTGATGCTTAAGATAATACAGGATAGACTGCAACAGCATGTGGAGAGAGAATTACCAGAAGTGCAGGCGGGGTTCAGAAGAGGCAGGGGAACTAGAGACCACATTGCTAACATATGTTGGATCATGGAAAAAACAAAGGAATATCAGAAACAAGTCTACTTCTGTTTCATTGATTACACTAAGGCCTTTGACTGTGTAGACCACAACAAAATGTAGCAAGTAATTAAAGATATGGGAATACCAGAACACCTTACATGCCTCATGAGAAATCTGTACATGAATCAAGAATGACGGAGTGGTTTGGAATAGGAAAAGGAGTAAGACAAGGCTCCATTTTGTCACCCTGCTTATTCAACTTATACACAGAGCACATAATGGACAATGCAGGGATGGAGGAGTCACAATCTGGGATCAAAATTGCTGGGAGAAACATCAATAATTTGAGATATGCAGATGATACCACCCTGATGGCAGAAAGTGAGGAGGACCTAAAGAAGCTCCTGATTAGGTTGAAAAAAGAGAGTGCAAAAGCTGGTTTGAAACTCAATATAAAGAAAACCAAGATCATGGCAACAGGCCCTATCAGTCCCTGGAAAATAGATGGGGAAGAAGTAGAAGCAGTGACAGATTTTACTTTCCTAGGATCAAAGCTCTCTGCAGATGGTGATTGCAGCCATGAAATAAAAAGGTGACTGATTCTTGGGAGACAAGCTATGAGAAACATGGGGAGCATAGTGAAAAGCAGAGACATCAAATTGCAAACAAAAATTCGTATAGTCAAAACAATGGTATTCCCTGTGGCAATGTATAGTTGTGAGAGCATGGACCATTAGGAAAGTTGAGCGCAGAAGAATAGATGCCTTTGAGATGTGGTGTTGGAGGAGAGTTTTGAGAGTCCCTTGGACAGCAAGGAGAACAAATAGGTCAATCTCAGAAGAGATCAACCCTAACTGCTCCTTAGAAGGTCAAATAGTAAAGATGAAGCTAAAGTACTTTGGACATCAAATGAGAAGAGAAGACTCACTTGAGAAAGCCTTGAAGCTTGGAAAGGTTGAGGTCAAAAGAAGAAGGGGGCGGCCAAAAGTGAGATGGCTAGATGGTATTGTAGACACAATGGGCATAGAGCTGAGCAAGTTGAGGTGGATGGTGGAAGACAGGAGTGCCTGGCGGACAGTGGTCCACGGAGTCACAAAGGGTTGAAATTGACTGTGCGACTGAACAACAAAAACAATAGTTTAATATCGAGGGAAAAGCTTGATGAAATAGGAACATTTTTAGTTGTTTGTGAAAAGCCATTAAAGTGGAAGCAGATCTGATTTCCACAGGCAACTTGTTCCATAATGAAGGAGCCACAGCCGAGAAAGATCTTGCTCTGGTCACAACCTTTTTAACTTCCATAGGTGTGACAACACATCATTTAAGAGCTTGAGCACACTGGGTCCAATTTCCTAAGAAAAGGCAGTCCTATAGAGTGTGGTCCTAAACTTGGCACCGAATACAACTGGCAACCAAAGCAGGCTAACTAAGACAGGGGTGATACAGCCAAAATGCCCAATACCAGTAACCAGTCTAGCTGCTACATTTTGATACCTATTTATCAATTTAACTACATTACAATATTCCCCTCAAGTTTCCCCTCTATTTTAATTTTTTGTGTTACAGTGATTCAACTCCATCTCACACTAGGTAAGGAGAAAGGAACTGCAGAATTTATTTTATTTTTTATTTATTATTCATATTTATTATCCCGCCCCAATCAGGTAGAACCCAACTCTGGGCGGCTTACACATAGGTTAAAAACAGAATTTAAAACCAATAATAATATATACCAGTTCTGATTTAAAACTGTAAAAGTTCATAAGAACATTAAAACACAACAGGAAGGGTGGCTGTCCCTAGATCAGCCACCCTACATGGGATCCCCCGTTCCCAGGTCCCCACACCTGCCAAGCCAGCCAGGTTTTTAAGCCCTTTCAAAAGGGCAGGCGCTCTGTCTGTAGGTGCAGCTCGATTGGCAGGAGGATCCGGGGCGAACACAGAGAAGGCCCTCTTCCTAGTGCCAGTGAGGCGTGCCTCTGTGGCTGATGGTATGACAAGAGAGCCCCTCCAATCCGCTCTGGTGGGACGGGCTGATGTTCTTAGGGTGACACGGTCTCTTAGGTATCCTGGCCCACTACCATATAGGGCTTTAAAGGTAATAACCAGCACCTTGAATTGCACCCGGAGACCTACTGGTAGCCAGTGCAGCTCCCGGAGCAGTGGTGCGGCAGGAGTATAACGCCCGCATCCCATCACTACCCGGGCTGCCGCATTCTGGACCAGCTGCAGCCTCCGAATGGTCACCAAGGGCAGCCCCATGTAGAGCGCATTACAGAATGAACTAACTAGCCAAGAGGTCCTTTCATTTTGGCAGTTTCACTTCTTGCCAAGAAATGGAAGAATTTCATCTCAGTTCTTGTAAATTACATTATCACCAGGATAGAAATCCAGGCTAGCCATAAGGGAGATCAGAGAATAGGGGTCCAACACGTTAGATGGAATTATCACTAACTTAAAACAAGTAAAATTTTATTCATTTTTATTGCTTTTACATGCTGTCAAATCATCTCCAACTTATAGTGGCCTTATGAATGAAAGATCTCCAAAATGTCCTCTCCTCAACAGCCCTGTATAGTTCTTGCAAATCCAAGCCTGTAACTTTTTTTAGGGAATCAAACTCATATCTGATATTATTTTCCTTCTACCGTCACACTTCCCCAGCATTATCTTCTTTTCCAGGGAATCTTGTTTTCTTATGATGTGTGCAAAGTAGGACAGCCTTAGCTCATTGTTAATGAGGCACTTCAGCATATCGGGTACTGCCATTAAACACTTCCCCTGCTTTGGAGGAGCAATAAAAGTTTATTTCTCCCCTCTTAGCTGATCATTGTAGTACTGTAGTATTTTGTTGTTCAGTTGCACAGTCGATTCCGACCCTTTGCGACCCCATGGACCACTGTCTGCCAGGCACTTCTGTCCTCCACCATCCTTCTCAACTCGTTCTGCTCTATGCATATTGTGTCTACAATACCATCTAGCCATCTCAATTTAGGCCGCCCCCTTCTTCTTTTGACCTCCACCCTTCCCAACATCAAGGCTTTCTCAAGCAAATCCTCTCTTCTCATTTGATGTCCAAAGTACTTTAGCTTCATCTTCACTATTTGACCTTCTAAGGAGCAGTCAGGTTTGATTTCTTCTAAGATTGACCTATTTGTTCTCCTTGCTGTCCAGGGGACTCTCAAAACTCTCCTCCAACACCACATCTCAAAGGCGTCTATTTTTCTGCACTCAGCTTTCCTAATGGTCCAGCTCTCACAGTCATACATTGCCACCGGGAATACCATTGCTTTGACTATACGAATTTTTGTTTGCAATGTGATGTCTCTGCTTTTCACTATGTTCCCCAGGTTTCTCATAGCTTGTCTCCCAAGAATCAGTCGCCTTTTTATTTCATGGCTGCAATCACTACAGTTCTTGACATCAGCTCTTGCTTTGGTATACCCAGAGGCCAAGTATTGCAGCCCAGTATGGCTAAACAGTGTGCATATAAAAGAGGTGGACATCCAGCTTAACCACACAATGAGGCTAATATCAGGAACCATTAAATCAAAGCCTCTTGAGTGGCTATTGCTGTTACAGTATTTAATATACCCCACACACCAAGCAATTAGATTTAAAAAGGGAATGTCTAAAATGTGAGGCAAACTGGCTATTACCTATACATGAGGACTGTTACGATCAACTATTCACACTCAAATCTCAGACCCTGCCTTGGAGATGTGGACAGCAGCTAGTCACAGAAGACTTCGACATTAACTAACTTCTAATCCAGACCTATTCAACCTAGTGTCTGATCGAGTACAATGCCCTTATGGTTTTGATCTCCCAAAGAAAAACTGGACACCACGTAACTGGGTTTGAAGTAGCCATGGCAGGTGCCAATTCTGGAACCATAAAAGGGCTGGTCAATAATTTAATTGTGGCTGTGGGTATGGCCCACACATTTTACATCACATTGCAATGGAATGCTTTAATATATACAGTATTAATGGGGTGTGTGTGTTTATAAAAACAGTAAAGGTAAAGGTCTTCCTTGCTTGAAACCTTGCTTGACTATAGGAATCAGTGCTCATCTCTTTTTACAGCCAAAGAGCCAGTGCTGTCTGCATGTACAGATGTTTCCATAGTTATGTAGCAGGCATTACTAGATGCCAAAGCACACGGAATGTTGTTACCTTTCCTTCTGAAGCGATACTTATCTACTTGCAATTTCTTGCTTTCAAGCTGCTAGGTTGGCAATTGCTGGGGCAGACGACGGGAATGCACTCTATCAGATAGCACTTGGGTCTCAAACTGCTGATCTGCCGACCTTCCGGTTGTCAAGCTCAGCATCGTAACCACTAAGCCACTGTGGCTCTATAAAAACAGCAGATCATGGCCAAAAACATGATGGTAGACCATTTCAGCAAGCCATCAACAATGTCTTTTATGTGCAAAATGGCCCACTAATGCCATACACTTCATTTCCATGTGAGGGACTGTTAAGAGTCTGAAAGAGAAGACACTGAATTGATAAGATTAGAAACTAATCCAGAAACAGACAATTCTTGTAGCTGTGGTGAATATCAGTCAGTATGTGTCCTGAAGGACTATGGATACATAACAGTCCCTTGCTTTAGAAGCAGCAGAATAGTTTTAATGGTTCACTATGCAGAAATGTTTCTGACACTGAGGGTCAGAATAGGATGTGGTCCACTGTCCTTTTGGGGTACACAGAAGGAACCTCCTTGAAGATAAATGATATTTTAAAAACCACAATAGGGCATACCCTGGGCAACACCCACCTTGTGACGGCTAATCTTTCTCACAAAAGTTAATTTCATTTTGGCAGTTTCGCGTCTGACCTAGACACTGAAAAAGTCTCTCTTTTGGAGGGCAGGTGTTAATGAAATCCCCCAAGTAGAATACCAAGGAAATATGTTTAGGTGCTGGTTTGATGGTTTCTTTCATTAGTACAGAGGTGGTGAACCTGTTCACCCAGAGCCCTCTCTGTGGGCACCCATGCGGTTGCCCCAGCACAGAGTTTGCCCCTTCCCTCTGCCCAGCAGCCCAATAGGAGTGCTTCTTGCCTCCCCCAGCAATTTGCCCTGCCTCTCTGCTCAGCAGCCCAATGGGAGAATTTCCTCCTTCCCCTGTTGCTGTGTTGGCACTTAAGAGATAAATACGTGGGTTTTGGGTTGCAGTTTGGGCACTCAGTCTCTAAAAGGTTCGCCATCACTGCATTAGTAGGTGTTGATCTTGGCCATTTAGCAGTAAATGGTTGTATAGTTTTGATAGTATCCAGTTCAAGTAGTCCATCAAAATTTATGGCATATTCTATCCAGATTATTTTGAGGATTTAATTATCTATTGTGATGGAATGCCAAAGGTAGTATGTGGGCAGAGTCCTACCTCAAATAGTGACTTCTGAATCTCTTGGTATATTATCAAATTTGATATATCTCCAGCTATCTATCTATCTATCTATCTATCTATCTATCTATCTATCTATCTATCTATCTATCTATCTATCATTCATTCATTCATTCATTATTAGTGAGGGTATCAGTTTTCAGCGCATCAAGAATAACAGCTAGACAAAGGTAAAACCCCATCTATTTTAGTAGCATTCTGATTATTAATCAGAATTCGTGTATCCTAAATAGCACCATGTATAAGAGGGAAGGATCAACAGAATTTAGGAAAACATCTATGTTAGAGAAGGAAAAAAGAGTCTTGGGAAAAAGAGAAAAGGGGGCACCTAATGAATACACAGCATTTTCAGTGGTCTTGAATAGCTGTCTGAATGATGGTGGGGGAAAACCAGAAAAACCCAGGCAGGGGGAAATGGAATAGATTGTCCTGGAAGAAGGCATGTTCCACAGAAGCACACAGAGTGCAATATATTGTTGTCTGTTTCACTTGTACAGTAATACCCCGGATAACCAACTATATACCAACTGCCAGGGGAAGAAGAAGCCAGGGCAGGATGAGGACCTTGCCACCCCTCCCCCTGTGGCCATCCCAACATACTGTAATATAATGTATTGTCTGTAAGCCGCCCTGAGTCGCCACGGCGAGTGGACGGCAATATAAATTTGAACTAAATAATAATAATAATAATAATAATAATAATAATAATAATAATAATAATAATGATGATGATGATGATGATGATGATGATGATGATGATGATATGACTTGTTTCCAGAAGTCATTATGTTATCTGATTTTTAGCGTTGTCCGATCCATGCATCGAACAACACTTAAAAAAAAAGCCCTGACTTCAGGGACAAACCACTTTAAAGGCAGGCAGGGAAAGAAAGAGACCTCCCTGCCTTTAAAGCCACCCCCCACCGCTGTGACTGAAGTAGGATCAGGGAAAGCCGACTCTACTGCAGTCTTCCCTCCCTGCTTACCTTCTCTTGCTGGTCGCTGGAGGCTTGTGTTTTTTAAACTACAGGGAAGGGGGAAAGAGAGAAATGTGATTGGTTCTCTAGAGAACCAATCACCTCTCTCTCTTTCCCCCTCCCTGTTGTTTCAATGCAGGAAGGGAACAAAAAATCACAAGCCTAGCATCTTTTTTCCTCTACAGGGAGAGAGAGGCTTGAATACAGGAAGGGGGAAAAAAGCCTCTCTCTCCCTGTAGTTTAAAGATGCTAGGCTTGTGTTTTTTTCATTTCCTTCCTGCATTGAAACAACAGAGAGGGGGAAAGAGAGAGAGGTGATTGGTTCTCTAGAGAACCAATCACATTTCTCTCTTTCCCCCTTCCCTGTAGTTTAAAAAACACAAGCCTCCAGCAATCAGCAATCAGCAAGAGAAGGTAAGCAGGGAGGGAAGACTGCAGTAGAGTCGGCTTCCCCCGATCCTACTGCAGTCAATGCGGTGGGTGGTGGGGTGGGTGGGGGAGTCCCCAAACTGCGGGGGGGGGGGAGGGAAGTGGCAGGGAGAGGAGCTTTGGCCTCCTTTACTTCTTTATTATGATGCATCAGATAACACTAAGAAGAACGTTCTCCGGTGCAAATCTTCCCCCCAAATTTGTCGTCGTTATGCGGTTTTAGTGTTATCTGGTGCAATCGTTATCCGGGGTATTAGTGTATTTGCAACCAAGCAGGAAGAAGAACATAATACAGTACTAAAATTTGAAGCAACATTTCACAGAACAAACGTTTTTGACAAGCATAAAAAGTTCATCAAGTTAATTTTTATTGTGCTGCCAAAAGCCAAATTACAAGAAACAATCTTACATTTCAAAAAGTAAACAAGCAACCTGCCAAACTGCAGTGCACTCCAAGTGCCACATATGTATCTATTTTGTTTTTTCCAGAAAATTATATCTGCATTTCTCTTACAAGAGCACGACAAGAACCAAAGTAAAAGAGTGTAATGGATACAGCACATAGGATAAATAATATTTTAAAAATAATAATAAAATATTAAAATAATAACATTTTACACCATGTCCTATATTCTGCTAATATTTCCCAGAATATGGCCTTGACTGTAAAATAAAAGCAAGCATTTACAGTTTCTGGATAAAGACTGCTCACTCTTATGAAAGGAATGAATGATTTATTTTAACAGATCTGGATAATAACTGAATATTAATATTTGTTTCAATATTTTCATAGCTTGGGGATCGAGGCTCCTTTTTTTGGAAACTGATTTCATAATGGAAAAATGCTGCACTTTTATGATACATATATATTTTTTCTTTGATGTGAAAAGCTAGAACACTTTGTGATATTCTAAAACAAGACATTTGTTAATCTTCGGATTAATAAATTAGGTCATATAATAAATTAGGTTTTTCAGTTTTAAAGTTCAGTAACCTCTGACCAAGTATTTACAACAATACTTGAGAGTTCCTTTACAAAAAAAAATACATTTTCTTTTCACATTAAGCATACTGGGTATCCGTGTCTCATGACAAGCAATTGTAAAAGAAAAAGGCAACACACAAATGGGCAGTTAGTATATAAAAGTGCCAAAACCTGTTTGGAAAAGTTAAGGTTGAATGACAAATCTAAAGTTATGAGCCACTTTGCAACAGACTCCAGATAGTTACTGTATATTCCAGTAGTTGTTGCAGACAACTGTTTTCAAATTGTCCACAAGTTGATGATACTGTTCTAAGAAATGGTTAGTGCTGCCTGTGTGTCATCAGTGTATCTAGCCAATGCATTGAATTAATAGCCTTTTTAAGGCCTTGCAGGAAAAGATAAAAAACAAACAGACCCTGAAATGTAGTAAGTAGCAAGAATAATGCTTACGGCTAAACTGTGCACATTCTGTACACTTAAGCAAACACAAGGGCACACATGCGTGCACACGCACATACACACACAATTCCAAATCAAATAAAACTAGGTAGAATGAGATATTCTCATCTTGTCTTTCCTAAACACAAATGATAAGCAATAATATGGAATGCCTGTGTTTCTGTTTTGGAAAAAATCTCAGGTAAAAATACATTCAACAGGGGGAAAATACAAAATTATACTGATATATACTGTATATATAAATACCATATATATACTGTATATATACATATATACACAGTGTGTATATATGTGTGCATGTATATATACATATACACATACATACACACTTACACATATACACAGAGACATACAAATGCTTTGTTTTAAGCATAACTATATTTACATAAATATTTCTATAAAGCTAAAGTTTTAAAGAAGCATGTTCTTTCTTTTTGAGCCTCTCAAAAGGTGCTTGAGTAATATACAATTAAAATTAAGCAGCTTCCTAGCATGAAGTTGCTCCTAGTCTGCATAATCAGTAACAGGAAGAAAAAAAACCCACACAAACCTTAACATGATTTTTTAAAATAACGAAGATCATCCGACAAAATATTTTTTTTCTTTTGCTCCAAGAACAAACTGGAACCTGAATCACCTGAAATTGATAAACAATGATAGAAAGCACGCACGCGCACACACACAAACTTCTGAAATCAGATGGTGTTTAACTTTTCCTTATTTTCTCTCCCCTTCCAATACTGTGGTCAGAAGATCCAGTGCTCATATCAGGAATTATATAGGCCCTAGCCATCTGCTAATTGCCAAAATCTGGTCAATCAGTATCAAAAGGAAAAAACAAAAAGCAGCACAGGGAATAATTGTACACATTGTCAGTAAATTTGTTCTTTGTACTTCTTTTTTTAATATATTCCTTGTTACACATGACATTAGCTATTACAGCTTCTGATTAGGCAGGAAAACATAGTTGAAGCCATACTGCACCTGTGATGAGGCAGGCACTTCAAGGAGTGCATTTTTGTAGCATAGCTGAAAATAAACCCAGATTTTATTATTTAAACTCAGGTGAGGGGATCCTTATAGCTTCACTGCCATAATGCAATTCTGCAGTGTATGGAAAAAGTGGATTCTTAAATTCTTTTGACTTCAAGCTAAGCTGGCCAGCTTCACCTTTTTAAGGCTTCCTGCTACAACCACACAAGCTCCACTTTAATTTCCCCTTCCTAAACGACCTTTGTCTACTATATTACAATAGCCTACGTTTTAGAACTTTGGTTCCAAGAAAACATGTGGTCAATTATCGCAAGGAGAAGAAGGAATGCCTGTTCCAGCATGTTGCAAGAGTCAGAGCCCATCCCGGTAAGTTTAAGAACTGTACATGAAGTCACAAATCCAATACAATCCACTAAGCAAGTGCACAATTCTAGTTTCATTTTAATAGCAGATTCAGTCTTTGTTTCTTCTTAACTTCTTGGGAAGAGCACAACTTCTCACACTGTCTGATAGAAATTATCTACTTGTAAGTTGTTTTGTTTTTGCATGCTATAGAATCCACTGTATCTTGAATCCGGGTCGGCAATTCTGAGCATTCTCTGAGAACTGTCCACCTGAACCATAGTACCTTTCTTGCAGTCCACATAAACCAGCTGATTGTTTAGACAGGAAGGCTGTTTGAAAACAAAAAGGCACAATAGATAAAACTACCTTATATACGCACATACACAAATTTGGTATCTGTTTGTGAATGGTAGTGAGCCAAAGAGGGAATTTTGTAAACCATTTTGATTATTGATGTTTGTGTTATCAACACTCAGGCTGGCCTTTAGTATGCAAAGCTTGTCATCTTTCTTGTTGGCAACATGGGCACAATAGTACAAAGCGGGGTCAGATCATTTCCTGCCATTTGAATTATGGACAGAGAAGCAATAAACTAAATTAATAAACCAGAGGGTTTTTAAAAAAACCTATTTTCTGGTATTTTTAATAAATGAAGTTTAACTATATATTATATACTCAAATGTATAGGGGAGGGAATCATTGGGAGGTCTAGGCTATAGTTGCCTGCCAATATGTCCACTGAATTCAATGGGACCATTTTAAAAAGGTTATGAGTTCAATCCTGACCAGAGCTCAATGTTGACTCAGTCTTCCATCCTTCCACAATGGGACGGTATATAAGAGTGACTTTGCTTTCTAAGTCTCCTTGGTTTTCTAAAGTACAGTAAAACCTCAGATAACACTAAAACCTGGTTCCACAAGTCTTGGTGTTATACGATTTTTAGTGTTATGTGATGCATGTTAAAATCCTATGGGATCCATAGAGATACATTGTAACCACACAGGCTTTAGCGGTTGTTATCTGATGCATCCCATAGGATCTTAATGTTATCCGATGCAATTCTTCCCCCCAGATTGCTTAATGTTATGTGATTTTAGTGTTATTCGATACTAATGTTATCTGAGGTATTACTGTACTGACAAAAACATGGGCTACTGCAACAGAATATTTCAATAAACACCCAGGATTTATGAACATTTTCCAATGTAAAAGAGGCATTTTTAAGGTCCTGTATCTTATAAATGACAGGACAAATCAACTTTTAAAAAACTTGTAGCAGAAATAATTTTCTTTACAGGAAGCAAATACAGGCATTCGAAACATCAAGTTTCACTATGAGCCACAAAAAATGGCAACAGGTGGGAGGCAAGTTATAATTAAAAACATTAAAAGCACCTTTTCATCAATCTTCTCAAAATCAGGCCTATAGCAAGCCCATCCTGTCTACTATAATGTGGCCCTGATTTAAAAACCCATTGAAAAGCTGTAACTTTTTATTTGAAGTGCTCTGTCATGGAATGTTGTTTTGACCAGCCACACAGTATCTGATGTCCATTCCTGCACACCTTTAATTCAAACTATGTGGTAGAATGTTTCCCTCTGGTGTTTGTAATGTGAGGTTCAAAGATCAGATTTGTCTTCCCAAAAGCAAAGGGGCACTGAAGGTTTTATTTTGTTGCCAGGGCTAATCATCGTGGATCAACATATCAGTATGTCTACAACATTTAAAATGTAGCACAAATCCTTGATGTCCTGTATTTTTAAACTAATTTTATAGTTTATAAGTTAATGAACTCACAGTCTGAAACAATATTTTTGTTTCCCTGTACTGATTTTATTAGCAGCAATTTGTTTAGTGGCTGCGCAAATGCATAGTAGAAGGAAGAAAGAAGGGTAAAAAAGGAGAAGAAGTCTGATATTGAATTGTTGCATGTTATTTCAGGATGTAATGAGAAGAGAGGCTGCAGGGGTGATGTGGTATAGTGCACGGTGTTACAATTTTATCTAGTGTAGACAATAGACGTACTGGGAATTAGAAGGCTAGAAACTTCAGGTTCTCTACATGTATTCACAGTGAATGCAAACTACTCGAACAGCTGTAGTTAATATTATATAAGATATTTAATTTCCTGACAGAATTCTACATGCGGAGAAGTATTCAGGCTCTTAATTTACTATCAAAGGTAGGTGGATATGGTCAAGGGATTGGCCTTTTTGTGTGTAACATAGTTTCTGTAAAATACAGAGAAGTCTGGCACCTATCTTACAGACACTTTAGGAAAGGTAAAGGTCACCCTTGCTTGAAAGCTAGTTGTATCCGACTCTAGGGTTTGGTGCTCATCTCCGTCTATAGCCAAAGAGCCAGAACTGTCAGTGTCTTCAGATGTTTCCGTGGTCACGTGGCAGCCATGACTAGATACTGGAGTGCACAGGCGTGTTTACCTTCCCACCAAAGTGGTACCTATTTATTTACTTGCAATTTCTTGCTTTCATACTGGTAGGTTGGCAGGAGCTGGTTCAGAGATGGGAGCTCACTCTGTCATGCAGCACTCGGGTCTTGAAGGGCTGACTTGCCGACCTTCCAGTCTTCAAGTTCAGTGTCATAACCACTAAGCCTCCACAGTACCATGTATAGTCACTTTACCTAACACCAAAGACTCTTTCATTTTTCAAAACAATTTGAAACTATTCTTGTCCTTTTAGATCTTAGCACTCTGTCTTACCGCTAGTTTTGATTCACTTTCATACACTATTGTGTTTCTATTCTTTGTTGCTGGATTTATCTTAGTTTTACATTTTGTTGTGCCTCATCAATTTTTCCTGTTGTATTCTACTTTATTTTACACTTCTGATATTAACACTTCTCTAGGCAGTTTAAAAAAATAACACCCAGAATCCAACTGCTTATTTAGGTCTGTAAAAATAAAATGGAGTAACTTGGGAATTCCCAGTAATATACCAGAAGCTGCATAGATCAGCAAATACCATATTTGCTGACATATAAGACCCACTCCCCCCTTAAAATACAGTGGAAAAATGGAGTGTGTCTTGTACTGTATATAGTAGTCTATAGCGGGCTATTTTGTAATAACACAGTGTGTCTTATACTCCGGTGCGTCTCATACACTGGCAAATATGGTAAGGACAGGTTTCACTTACCAGTAACTGTCGTTCTCCGAGTATGTTGTTTGGGGTTTCACACTGATGGGGTTCTGCACTTGCGCTGAATCCTGAGCGGAGCTGGAAAGCTGATTGGATAAAGAGTTTTAAATGTGGGACCGCCCACCATGCCCAACCCCTTCTGGCGCCATTTCGCGCTCTCCCCTCAGTTTGATACTAAAGCTGCCCGCGAAGCATAAGGCCATCTCAGGCCGGCAGCCCTGAAGGAAGGTAGGGTTGGGTTGTGTGAATCCCCAAACAACATACTCGGAGAACGACAGTTACTGGTAAGTGAAACCTGTCCTTCTCCTTCGTGTTGTTTGGGGATGTACACTGATGGGTGACTAACAAGCTCACTTACTTGGATGGTGGGCAGCCGGCGTCCTGAGATGTAGAAGAGCGCGATGGCATCATGGATGGGCGGTCATCAACGAAGAGGATCGAAGACCAGCCGTCAGGATGGACCTGCCCCGTCTGACATCGGGAGCAGACCTTGTGTCAACCTGGTAGTGGGTGATGAAGGTGGAGGATCTGGACCAGGTAGCAGCCTTGCAGATGTCCTCCATCGGGATGCCCTCCAGGAACGCAGTGGAGGAAGCCAATGTCCTGGTGGAGTGAGCCCGGACATGAGGCGGAGGTGGCAGAGATGACATCTCATAGGCCAGGTAGATGGTACCAGAAATCCATTTGGAAAGTCTCTGGGCAGACAAAGGTTGTCCCTTTGATTTGCCACCATAGGCGACAAACAGTTGCTTGGCTCTCCTGAAGGACGCAGTCCTTTGGGTGTAGAACAGCAGGGCCCTCCTGACATCCAACGAGTGCCACACTCTCTCTTGTGCAGACGAAGGATTCAGGAAGAATGCTGGAAGCGTGATGGACTGGGCCAGGTGGAACTCGGTTAGGACCTTAGGCAGAAAGGTGAGGTCCGGATGCAGTACTACCCTGTCAGGGTAGAATTTGAGGAAAGGAGGGTCAGACCTCAGGGCTGCAAGTTCACCTGCCCTCCGGGCGGAGGTGATGGCTACAAGAAAGGCAGTCTTGAAAGAGACAAACTTAATGTCCACTGTAGCCATAGGTTCAAAGGGCGCTTGGTGAGCGCAGTGAGCACCGCAGTAAGGGACCACTGAGGAGGTGGGACCTTGACTGGTGGGTAAGCATTACGTAGTCCCTGGAGGAACCTCTTCATAGTCTTGTCCCTGAAGGCAGAAGACAGTACTGAGGAAGGTGGGGCATTGGCCACCACCGCAGCCAAGTGTACTTTTAGAGATGAGTGTGCAGACCCTGACTCAGCCAGATGCAGGAGGTAGGACATCACCTCCTGTAGGGATGCGGAGTCCACGGAGCGGTCGCTGGATGACAGAAAGTTCAGGAAGCGACGGTACTTGGAATCGTAGGACTTCCGTGTGGAAGGCTTCCGAGAGAGTTCAAGGATCCACGCTAGGTCGGGCGGATAAGCCAGGCCGTCAGATGGAGGCTCGGCAGATCCGAGTGGAGGATCCGGCCTCCCCCCATGTAGAGGAGGTTCGGGTTGGTGGGCAGGTGAAGGAAGTCGCAGGTCAGGGACTGGAGGAGCGGGAACCACGGTTGGCGCGGCCATGACGGGGCGATCAGTATCGCCGATGCGTTCTCCGCATGGATCCGCACAAGGACCCGCTGGATGAGAGAGATCGGTGGGAACATGTACAGCAAATCCTGATGCCACGGAACCATGAAGGCATCGCCTTCCGACCCGTGGCCGATCCCCACCCGGGAGCAATAGCGGCGGCACTTGGGTGTTGGCTTGCGTCGCGAACAAGTCCAGGGTCGGCGTGCCCCACCGATGGCACAGCCGATCGAACAGCGATCCGTCCAGCTCCCATTCGTGCATCGACGTCCCCTTGCGGCTCAGGAAGTCGGCATCCGAGTTCAGAGCGCCCTGGATGTGAACGCCTATGGGGAACACATGCACCTTCAAGCACCATTCCCATACCAGTACGGCTAGGTGAAGGAGGGAGAGACTTGGTCCCTCCTTGCCTATTGAGGTAGGCCAGGGTCGTGGTGTTGTCCGATGCAATCTGCACCACGCGGCCGGTTATGGAGAGTCTGAAGGACCTCATCGCCTTCCATACAGCCAGCAGCTCGAGGAAGTTGATGTGGTGGCTGGCTTCTGCAGGTGTCCAGACCCCGTGGATCCGCAGTCCGCCGCAGCACGCTCCCCATCCGTGCGTGCTCGCGTCGGTGGTGATCTGGACGGACGGAGCAGGGAGGGTGAAGAGCTTCCCCGCTGTTACGTTGCGGTCTAAAGTCCACCAGTTCAGCTGGTCTTGCAGCTCGGGAGTCGGCGTGAGCCACTTCCCCAGGTTGTCGTGGATGCTGTCGAAGGAGGCCAGGAGTCACGACTGAAGTGACCGCATCTTGAGTTTGGCGTGGGAGATCACCGCCGTCGTCGATGCCATGAGTCCTAGGAGACGGAGGACGTCCCTCGCACGGACGCGACGGTTGTTCTGGATCCATGCCACCACCACACGGATGTCGAGTAGGCGTTTGGGAGGAGCATAGGCTCTCAGAGCCAGAGAGTCCAATACGGCTCCGATGTAGTCTATTCTTTGGGTGGGGGTCAACTGTGACTTCTTGTAGTTGACCCGCAGACCGAGACTCTGCATGAGGGCCAGGCAGTGTGCAATGTCGTCCTTGGCCTTCTGTTCGGTCGGGGAGCAGACCAGCCAGTCGTCGATGTACGGGAACACTTGGACGCCCTGGAGCCTGAGGTGGGCGGCCACAGGCGCCATGGACTTCGTGAACACCCTCGGAGCGGTGGAGAGGCCGAAGGGTAGACACGTGTACTGGTAGACGTTGCTTCCCACCTGGAAACGGAGGAAGCGACGATGTTCCCTCCTGATGGATACGTGGAAGTAGACATCCTTCAGGTCGATGACGGTGAACCAGTCCCCGCGGTTGATGAGTGGAAGGATGGATTGAAGGGTTACCATCCTGAACTTCCTCGCATTGACGTGCTTGTTGAGTAGGCGGAGGTCCAGGATGGGTCGGGATCCTCCGTCCTTCTTGTCCACGAGGAAGTAGCGGGAGAAGAACCCTTCGTGAGACTCCGACGCTGCAACCGGTTCTATGGCGCCCTTCTCTAGGAGAGCTGATAGTTCCTCCTGGAGCGGTGGGGACGGATTGGTGATGCAGACCCGTCCAACAGTAGGGCATTTCTTGAACTCGATCGCGTAGCCAGAGTCTAAGATGGCTAAAACCCATCGGTCTGTGGTGATGGCAGACCACGCCGATAGGTAGTCGGCTAGGGGACGGTATGGTAGAGTCTCGGTCACGGAAGAGTCAAACGCATTGCTTGCCCTTCCGTTCCGTCCGCTTACCAGTCTGGTGACGCTGCTGGTAGCGTGGACGGCTGGGTTGTTGTCTTGGCCGGTAGGGTTGGTACCGGGAGTAGTCCTCCTGCCTCTGTGGTGGGCGAGGTTGGCAGGACGGGCCTGCCTGCGACGTCGATGGTTGGTCTTGTTGGTAACGACTGGACCCACGGCGTGGAGCGCGGAGCTGCTTGATGGTGGCGTAGTCCCCTTTCAGCTCCCCCAAGGAGGTGTCGGTCTCCTTGGCGAAGAGGCCCTCACCATCGAAGGGCAGTTCCTCCACGAGCCGCTTGACGTCTTCCTGCAGGTCAGCCGAGCGGAGCCAGGCGTGGCGGCGGAGCTGGATGGCGGAGGCCAGGTTTTTTGCCTCCGACTCCGTGACGTGGCGGCCGGTGCGGATCTGTTGGAGGGCGAGCTGGCTGCCCTCCAGGCAGACCTTCTCGAAATCCGCTTGTCTGTCCGGCGGCAGCAGCGATTTGAAGGACTCCGCCTGCTCCCATAGTCGGCACTGGTAGCCGCCCATGGCCGTTGCGTAGTTGGACGCACGGAAGGACAAGGAGGCGTTGGCATAGAACCTCCTGCCCAGTGCGTCCAGCTTCTTCCCTTCCTGTGTCGATGGGACGGGAGTGCTGCTGATCGGTGTCCGGTGTTGGGAGCCTTTAACCACTCGGGAGTTCGGCGCCGGGTGGATGTGCAGGAAGTTGGAGTCGTCCAGCTGCCTGTACATGGAGTCCACCCTGTTGGACACCGAATGTGACGATACCGGCCTCTTCCAGACCTCTTTGGCCGCCTTGGCGATCTTCGGGAGCAGTCCCAGGCGGACAGGGACCAACTCCTTCCGGTCGGCCATGCCACAGACCACATCCTCACATTCCTCCAGGGCAGCCTCCGCCCGGATCCCGAGTGTGGATCCGAGGCGGGTGATCAAAGCCGTGTACGTCTTCTGGTCCTCCGGCTGGGAGCCGTGGACGGAGCCGATGTTGTCGTCCGGGGATTTGTCGATGGCAACCGGCGGTGGCTGATCCTCCTCTTCCTGGTCCGACGAGTCGTCGGAGCCTTTTGACTGCTCCGAGACGCTGAGCGGTGGTAGGTAGGCCTCGGGGTCCGAGTCCGACCAGTACGGCCTGGCGGATCTCGGGTCGCTCCCCGGCAAAGGCAGCTGGTACGGAGGGAGAGAGGCCTCTGACCGCGCCTGCTCCACGCGTTGCCTCTTCGGTGCCGGGCCCTCCTCACGGAGCGGTGGTGCCTCCGTGGCTGGTTCGGGAGGCAGGGGGCGCTCCACGAACTCAGACGGTGCCGGCTGGGGGCCCTGGAGCTCAGCGTGCAACTTCCGCACCATCGCCTTGATGAACGGGGCGATGAGGCTCAACTGGGGCGGCACTTCGGAAGCCGGACCAGGAGCCACGGAAGGGGCATGAAGAGAGGAAGATCTTCGCGGCGGTGGAGGCGGAGGAGTCTCCGGTGGCGGCGGAGGGCTGGGGGCCCTCTCCAGCGTGGCGGCGTCCCGGGCATCGACCGACATCCTGCCTGGCGTAGGTGGAGCTGCAACCGGGGCGGATGCTAGGGAGAGTGGCGGCGAAGGGTGAGCCGGTCCCGGGGTCGGAGGGAGAGAAGACGAGGAGCTACGACGCTTCTTCTTATCTTTTTTGTCTTTCTTCCTCTTCTCCTGCTCCTTCTTCCACTTGAACAGTTCTGAGGCCGAAGGCCGGGAAGAAGGGGCGGAGGTCGAAGGAGCAGACGTTGAGGCAGCAGCCTGCTCTGGAGCTGGGGGAGGCGGTGGGGCGAGTGCGGCCTCCATGAGGTAGGCTTGGAGGCGGTACTTGATCGCGGCCTTCGAGAAGCCTCTACACACCTCGCAGGTCTGGACCTGATGGCTCTCCCCGAGGCAGCGGAGGCAGCGCACGTGTCCGTCCGAGCTAGGGAACTTTCTCTTGCAGGACGGACACTGCTTGAATGCTGCCGCTGAGGCCATCCACCGAGGTAGATGGCTGAAGAGAAAAAATTATCCCGGCCGGGAGGTCCCGACACGAGATTGCGAAGAAAAACGGTAGATTTTTTTTTTTTTACCGGCGGCTGAGGGCGAGCCCCCCAACCACACGAGGATGAAGGGATTGAGTCCCCTGGTCCGAGAAAAATTGTTTGAGTATAAAAAATTAGAAGATTCTGAGACAATCTCAGCTAAACAACTCACAGCTTTTTTTCCAAGCTCCTGCTTGCGCAGCGGAAAAAAGCAAACTGAGGGGAGAGCGCGAAATGGCGCCAGAAGGGGTTGGGCATGGTGGGCGGTCCCACATTTAAAACTCTTTATCCAATCAGCTTTCCAGCTCCGCTCAGGATTCAGCACAAGCGCAGAACCCCATCAGTGTGCATCCCCAAACAACACGAAGGAGAACTAGTAATTCAATTTGGGACTCATTAATTAGTGGCAATCCCCCATTCTGAGTTGTACTCCAGTATCTATACAGGCATAAATATTCAGTTGGAATCTAGTCAATATGCAAATAAAAAACTATGCAATGATATGTTTAATAGTCTTAGCCATTTCAATACAGTAACATATTTATACAAAAGCATCTAGGACACAATAAATAAATGCATACTGTATATTATATCTGTTTATTCATTTACCTTTGTTGGTGTTCTGTAGCACAATACTGGTATCCACTGCTTTTTCTGATTGACAAGTAGAAGTGCTATTATAAGAACTAGAGCTGTCATGATAGGCACTGTCACCCATGCAAGAGAACTAAGAGATGCCTCTGTAGTCAGCTGTCCTCTGGTTTCTCTAAAATCTCCCTGAAGGTGACCCATATCTAGAAAGTATGAATAAGCATGTTAGCAGCAAACAACTAGATCATATCCCTAATCCTTCAGTTCCAGAGTAATTCAATTCCAGGACTTTCTAAATTTAATTCTAAAAAAGGATACCCTAAATAATATTCTGACCAACAAGAACATTTTTCCAATTGGTAATCCTTATAGTAGAAGCAGTTATTATAAATTTTAAGTAGCTGAAATCCTGTTGCACAGCTCCACCTGCACAACAGTTAAGAAATCATCATCAGGAAACTGCTGCCAATTAAAGTCTTGTTTTGGGGTGCATTGTGTACGAATTGTGTTCACCTTGAAATAATCTTTCATCACAGATACTTTACCTTTAATCAGCAGAGATTTGCTGCCCCTGCTGATATCATCCCCACTGCACATGCAGAGTTATGCAACATAATTTCAGCTAGTAAGACTTACCTTACCAGCATGAACCATGTGGTTAACCAGTTCTTCCATGTCAGCTACTCTTACCTATCTTTGAGGGTCCAGGTAAGATTTATGTACACTGGGTAGTGGAAATCATTATTAAAACCCTTGAGACCCACCAAATAGAAACAGATGCTAAAAACATGTTCATAGAACAGAATGCCTTTTTAAAAAAAATTTAGGCTAGGAATTTGCTCTTGGTATTACAATTAAATTATTAACAGATTTTTAAATAGAAACATACTTTTGGTTACTTAAAGCTCTCATTATCATTTCAACAGTGTAATTTGCTATTGCTATTGTTAAATTATTGTGAGGCAAAATTCACAGTCAAACTACTAGAAACTGTATGAAGATTTACCACTAGATCCGGATCTTTATTTTTTACATAAGGTGGAGGTATTGTTAGTACGGTTAACCTGTTCAACTGAGTCATGTTCAATATATTTTGAAAGGTGCTGTGTAATCTCATCAATAACCAGTATTAAAGTCTGGACAGTTGAAGCATAGGCAGCCCTAGAACACCTTTTATAAGCTTAGGTTGATGAATCAAATGCAGCCTTTTATTAACAGGCAGGTGTACAATGGTTATACAAGCTTTGGCATCTCTTTTTTGAATTACTGCAATACATGACATATGGAAATAGTTATGAATGTGATCTCGAAAATAAAGCTTTTCTAAACAGGACAGCAAGGTTGCTACATGGGACTAACTGACATAATCATATAATATCTAAACATGATTACTAAATGGTTCATAAGCGCATTTTTCAAGTTCAGAGTAGATTTTAATAATCTAACTCCAGTTTAAATTCCTACATAGAAGTAGAGTCACAGAATGTTAACATTAAAAAAGATATGCATGAAATATGTATGTTAATTTTCCTTTCGTAAATCTCCCTTTATTTATTATTTGTATTGCCTCAGGTTAGTCAAAATTTTCCCAATGTGTTAGATCTTGCTTTACTGAAACATTCTAATACCTATTTTGAGACATGTAAATGTGATTTATGTGGTAGTCTGGAAATGTGTCTACATTGGATGAAAGACCAGTCTCCTAGCATATGGGTATCAGTGAATGCAGAAAAAAAAAACATCTGTACAAAAAAAACAAAACAAAAAGGAGTGACAGGTATTATCATTCAACTAGAGAGTAGAATTTGGTTTTCCTTGTAGGTATCAAGACATTTTCAAAGAGTCATTTTCAAAACAGAAAGATTCAGAAGTTAGCCTGAACAATCTGTAGTTCATAACAGTTGTAACTGAATGAAATGCAATTTACCTCTATGGATATGAATATCATTTTCACTGGGAGTAGGCCAAACGGGTGCTTCACGTTCATTATTTACTTTATGATTTGTCTTCTCGATTGGAATATTTGTAGGCTCAGGTACATACATCTCTATAAAAATAACAGTTTGTCATGAGATTCCAAATAAAAGTTATCCCTGCTTAATTACATCTAGAAAACTCATAGTCACCCTTTACTTTTTCAGATACTTACGGTTTTATTTTATTCTGTTTCTGCTCTTGGGACTACGTAGAACTAATGGACTTTTGCTCAAAACATCTTTTTAAACATCATTAATGAATTGTGTCATATTTTAGTGCATTTAATGTCTGATATAAGACAGGAACTAGACAAGTAATTTTTAAAAACCACAGTGACCAGTAAATGAAATCTAACTAGTCTAAATGAAGTCTAACTAGGTAAATGAAGTCTAGTAGGCAAAGTTTCTGGAGAGTTGATGAAAATAAAAACAACAGAATATTGCTGAGTCACCACAAAGTTTACAGGTTGCTTACTTGAAACTGTAGTTCTTTGAGTGATCACCTGTGAATTCACACAAATGGGTTAAACCCTGAGCATGTGCAGAAAAATCAGAATGTTCTAGAGCTGTGATGGAGCCCCAAGCTCCACCCATCCTCTCCAGTGTTGCATCCTTCTGGATTGACCCGGCTAATCATAAGAACAAATTCTCTGATAAGCTGGTCAATAACACAGGTTGTTCATTCTCTATGATGGTGAAAATGTCCTATTCTTGGACCACCCTAAACCAATGATCTAGGAACATTTCCTTCTTGCTATTGTAAGGATAGAGAAACAGGTTGCATTCATCTATCATCAATTGTGTTAATGTCTATGTGAGTAATCCTAGTGCAGCATAGCGTGACACTGTGGTGAAAGATGATGGATCATGTCATTGTGTGCCATATGGTGTATGCTTGTGTGAAACTGTTAATAAAGGTGTCCGCCAGGCACCTCTGTCCTCCACCATCCTCCTCAGCCCACCCAGCTATGTTCTCACTGCATCCACAATACCATCTAGCCATCTCATTTTTGGCCACCCCCTTTTTCTTTTGCCCTCCACCTTTCCAAGCATCAAGGCCTTCTCAAGTAAATCCTCTCTTCTCATTTGATGTCCAAAGTACTTTAGCTTCATCTTTACAATTTGACCTTCTAAGGAGCAGTCAGGGTTGATTTCTTCTAAGATTGACTTATTGGTTCTCCTCGCTGTCCAGGGGACTCTCAATACTCTCCTCCAACACTACATCTCAAAGGCATCTATTCTTCTGCGCTCAGCTTTCCTAATGGTCCAGCTCTCACAACCATACATTGCCACTGGGAATACCATTGCTTTGACTATACGAATTTTTGTTTGCAATGTGATGTCTCTACTTTTCACTATACTCCCCAGGTTTCTCATCACTTGCCTCCCAAGAATCAGTAGCCTTTTTATTTCATGGCTGCAATCCCCATCTGCAATGAGCTTTGATCCCAAGAAAGTAAAATCTGTCACTGCTTCTACTTCTTCCCCATCTATTTTCCAGGTACTGATAGGGCCTGTTGCCATGATCTTTGTTTTCTTTATGTTGAGTCTCAATCCAGCTTTTTCACTCTCTTCTTTCAACCTAATCAGTACCCAGTTAGCCCCCAACAAATCTTGTGTCTTCATTCTGCTGGTCAGAATCCCATGTAGTAGGTCACTACACTCCAGTGCATGATTTCCATGCTTGAAATGTATCAGAAATCAAAGAATAGTGTCCAAGGTCAGTGGATTTGAGAAAACATTCAACAATGCCGTGAACCTTGTGAATCTCTTTCATTTATAGAGGTAATTATTTCTGATGGAGGGTTTCCTTAATTCCTTGAAATTGTGGGAGAACTGTTCACACCATGAGGTTCAGCTTGTTAGATGAAAGCTTCTTTTTCTTTCGGGAACCCTTAGTGATTTTGGTATCTTGTCTCGTGGTGTGACCGGTTTAGAGGTACAAGACCCAGGTTCAGTACGGGGTTCTTCCATTGTTGTAAGTTTTGGTTTAGCCTTGCAAACAGTTGGTAGTGATCTTGCGATCAGAGAAAGTGGCTCAATGGCTTACAGGGATTTTTGCAAAAGGAAAAAGCTTCAGCTGCAATTCTCTATTCCAGAGCGCACTCTGTGTGAAGCTCTTACAGATAGCACAAGCCTGCACTTGATGACCCTCCCCCGAGCAGTGCAGGCACCTAGTGTGGCTGTCCTTGTGGGGGATCTTACTGCTGCAATACTCACATCACACCAAGAACTGCCAGGGGAAGAAGAAGCCAAGGCAGGATAAGGACCTTGCTTCGGCTCTCGTCCGGCCGGTCCGGCCCGGAGAGTGAGCCCAGCTGTTGCGCGGTGTGGGCGGGCGGCTTCAAGAACTGCCGCCGCCCCCAACGAAGTTCGGCTCTCATCCAGTTCGGCCTGGAGAGTGACCCCAGCTGTTGCGCGGCACGGGCGGGCGGCTTCAAGACCTGCCGCCGCCCCAATGGACATCTGGAGCTGAGAGGACTAGTTCGAGATTTATTTATTTATTTTAAATGTATTGTTCTATAATAATTATGATGTGTCTTTAATGACCTGAAATTGGGTAATTTGTAACTATGATTGGGAATTTGGTGATTTTGATTTGTAATTGTTACTGGGGGTTGGGGGCGGTAAAGGACACTGAGTCCGGCCCTCATTGAGGACGTTCAAGCAGCAAGGACTTTTTGTTAGTTACTTATTATTATTTATGTTGACTGAATGTTTTTATATTGTATTGATATTGTATTGATATGTCTGTAACCCGCCCAGTCGCATTGCGTGATTGGGGCGGGATATAAATCGAATATAGAATAGAATAGAATAGAATAGAATAAGAAGCCAGGACAGGATGAGGACCTTGCCGCCCCTCCCCCTGTGCCTACACCAACTGCCAGGGGAAGAAGAAGCCAGGGCAGGATGATGACCTTGCCGCCCCTCCCCCTGTACCTATACCAACTGCCAGGGGAAGAAGAAGCCAGGGCAGGATGAGGACCTTGCTGCCCCTCCCCCTGTGTCTATACCAACTGCCAGGGGAAGAAGAAGCCAGGGCAGGATGAGGACCTTGCTGCCCCTCCCCCTGTGTCTATACCAACTGCCAGGGGAGGAAGAAGCCAGGGCAGGTTGAGGACCTTGCCGCCCTCTGTCCACCCCAACATATTGCATTGTACTGTATTGTAATGTAATGTATTGTCTGTAAGCCGCCCTGAGTCGCCACGGTGAGTGGGCGGCAATATAAATTTGAACTAATAATAAATAAATAATAAAATAAATAAATAAACAACTATGAAACACTATCTAACAATGAAAAAAAAAGAAAACAAACTACTCACTGAAGAATGCTGGAAAGGTACTCTGGCATCAGAGAAGTCGTAACAGTAAGAAAGGAACTGAGGGATGCTTGGGCAGGAATTGTGCACTGGAGAAAGCGGGCAGAGCTTGGGGTTCTGTCACAGCTCTGAAATATTCTGAGTTGTCTCTCATGTGCAGGATTTAGCCCATTTGAGTGCATTCACAAGGACCATGAAGAAGAAAGTATTTTCTTATCTTTGAAAAATGATTTTTTGTTTCAAACATGTGAAGTGTCTAGTTAACTTTACATAAGTGACTGAAAATGCACTGTGTAAGTAAGTAAGTACAGTAGAACCCCATATAACAAAAAAGCTGTTCCACGGAGCTCTTCGTTATACGATTTTTTCCTTATGCGAAGCGCTATTGGCGATACCCCACATAACTTTTTTTTTCATTATATGGAGTATTGCCAATAGCTGAAAAATGCTTTACTATACGAATTTTTCATTATGCAAAGCATTCGTTACACGGGGTTCCACTGTAAGTAAGTAAGTAAGTAAGTAAGTAAGTAAGTAAGTAAGTAAGTAAGTAAGTAAGTAAGTAAGTAAGTAAGTAAGTAAGTAAGTAAGTAAGTAAGTAAGTAAGTTCCTACCTGGGCACATGGGGCAGCAACTTCCCTCTACTATAATGGGTTCTACACATGGAAGTGGAGGGCAACTGACTGTAGAACAAAGGGTCTGACCCTGCAGGCAATAGCAGTGTGTACAGCTGTCAATATCCCAACGTTCTTCATCAGCATATGTTTTTCCATTAAAGTGACACATTGCTTTCTTTGATATAGTATCTTCTGTTGAAAGAATGTCATAATTCAGAGGTCAGAAAGCAAATAATATAGACAGAAGAAATAAAAATACGAGCACATGCCTGCTTTGAGACTCAAGTGGTTTCCGCATGGCAAGTTGCCATGCTGAACATCTCTGCTTAATGCTAATGACACAATTCTATCACCGAAAAGAGATCAAAACACGTTCAGAGCCATAATCCCAACTGCAGTGAAAACTAATGAAGAGTTAGTTCCTTTAAGATTAAGAAACACTATTTGGCATAAACTTTCAAAAAGCCTATTTTTTCAAGATGTATCCAGTTGCAATTTATATATGGCATATTTCCAGTACAATAAACTCTTAGGATCTTTAGGAAAGGTTCTTCTCTCAATCCCACAGTCCCCACAGGCACATCTGGTATGAACACCTATCTGTGGCTGCTCTGAATGTAAGGAATACCTTTCCATGGAAGCCTAGGCTGGCCTCCTTTCTCTTGTCCTTCCCATGACCGGTAAATACTTCTTTTTTCACACAAATGACTAAGAACTAACTGGGCAGGTTTTAATCTTATGTGCTATACATTATTGTGTGTATGTATTTTTAGCAGTTTTAAATAATTTTTAATACTGTTGTATGCTTAACTGTTTTTAGTATCAAAAGTTATTGTAGTTTACAGAGTTTACAGTTTAAAAAATAATTCATGAGTTGCCTTGAGGCAACACAAAAATGTAAAGCAAGTCAGCAAATAAACAAACAAATACTAACATAACAATTACTATATTGTTTTCTTTTTCCTCTGAAAGGAAAGAGTTGTCTGGAGAAAAATCAGTGCAGTGGGGTGGGATTTATGTATTTTTTAACTCCAAGCAAAAGCAGCTATTTTCATGGGTCAGAAATAAAGTACTAAAGAAAACGATAGTAAAAACTGACATGGTATCATGATCCGGAGTAAATATGACTGAAAAATGTTCCAACAACCCATTATACTGCATCACCAAAAAATAAAAATAAAAATAAAATAAAAAAATTGTCTACTAGTTGGTCTAATCCACGTGTCCTATACTAAATCAAGTGAGCTGAATCCAAATTTGAAGTCCGATTCTGCCTAGGACATCAGGATCTTAAGTAAGCAAATCTCACCGTCTTGGTTAGGTTCTTGCGTTGATCATGTGGGGTATATTTCCCACAAATATAGCAAAAATTGTCCGGTTTGTTAACACAGCTGCGCCTACTCATCTTTAGCTCAAAACAGACTCACTATGGCCTAGATGTACCATCCAATAAGATCGTTTCACACTAGAAACCATTCCTTGGTCCATCTCGCCTCAGACACCTATTTCTGATGTTATCTTGCTTACTTGCTCAGACATGCCCAGCCGCTGCTGGAACATGCATGCTACCAGGAGATGTGATTCAGCTGAGGCTGCAGCAGGCAGAGTGGTAGCTGCAACTGTTATAATGTTTCCATGTAAAAATACACTACCCAGTTACCAACCATTTGAACAGCTATTGCATGCATTAAAATCTGTACATGAAAGGCAAATTCTGAGTTCAGATTTGGAGTCAGCGTGCTCGATATCATGTAAATCACATGTGTTATTCCCAGTAGCAAAATCGTTGTTGTGAAGTATTATTTTCCTCAACACCCAATGGGGTAAAAGAGGAAGCAAAGAAGAAAAGCAAAAACCCATTATTTTTCTTCTTTCATTTACTTACCTATACAATATGGGCAACACTGCCCCTTTCGCAAAACAGGCCTCTCACAGGATACTGGTGGGCAAGACTCAGAGTAACAGTTGATTTCACCATTCATGCAAATACAGCTGGTACAAACATTGGGTTTCCAAGACTCAGCAGTGAGGAAAATATCACCAGCATCATTTTTACAATAACTAGGCATGCTCTCATTGCTTGATAAGGAAGGCTGAGCAGGCTCATCTAAAATATATAGATACAATACAAATACAGTAAGCAATCATGGGAAAATGACAGGAAATTTGTTGTAAAGAGAAATGTTCACCACACTTTTGTGAATTTGATTCACTACAAAACATGCATGTCATTAGTGTTTTCTGAAATTTGGCACACACTTTACAGGGGGAAATATAGATGGAGAAATGCTAAAAGCTATAGCAGATACATTACAAGCAAGGAAAGATACACCTTGTTCAAAGTTTTTCAATCTTTGTTTGTTTAATCAAAATAAATTTCTTCTAAAGTTGTTATACTCTCAATAAGCAAATCCACCTAAAACTGCAGTTTAATTTTTATTTCATTACAGATTGTGGATTAAGGCAGGGATGGACAATTCTCACCATAATCTTTCACCACTGACTGTGCTGGCTACAGCTGCTATGAGTTGTAGGGTTAAATCATTAAGCAGAGTTTTTATCAACTACAGCCAAAGCCAGGGTTATTAATTTTAAACATGGAGTGGCAAAGGAGGAGGAGGATAAGCTTTCTCAACGTTGGTTTCTGGTTTGTTAAGCCCAGTAAACATTTAGGCTTTATAAACTATTTCTTCTATACCCCTCTTAATAATTCACCTATGTGCCAGCTTTGATACTTGCTTTTACCTATACAGTGGTACCTCACTTAAAGAGCTTAATGCATTCCACGGGATTGCTCTTTAAGCGAATTTGCTCTTTAAGCAAAACACCATTGTTAAGTGACCAATTGTGACTTCTGGGGGGGGGGGATTGCAAACCCCAATTTAGTTGTTAAGTGAGTTTTTTTGTTGATTTTAGTTGTTAAGTGAGGCGATCATTCAGAGAAAATTCAGCTCTTTATGCGAGTTAGTCTCTAAGCGAGGCACTCTTCATGCAAAGTTTTATGGTATTCATACTTTTGTATTAGAACAGAGGTCCTCAACCTGTTTAAACTGGGGCCTGAGTCATGCTCCCTCAGACTGTTGAGGGGCCAGACTGCTGCTGCTGACCACCCCAAGCCAATCCCATCAAAGCCCCCCCCCCGCTCCCTGGACTGGAGTTGTGTCAACCAGGAGAAGGAAATGCACCTAGAGCCGCTTCTACTGCCTCAATACTTGTCCCCTCCACTTGGCTTGGTGCTCTGTAGCAGGGCAGATGTTGTAAGCTTTCCAACATCTGCCCTGCTATGGAGCGCTGTTAGGGACATGCCAAGCCAATTGGAGGAGACAAGGATTGAGGTGGTGGCAGTGGCGTCGCGCAGTCTTCAGCCGCCTGGGGCGAAGAACAAACTCGCCGCCCCCCCCCCAGCTCGCCGCTGCCGCCGCCCCCTCCCCCTGACCCAGGTAGAAGCCGGCCCCCTGGTGACTAGCGGCGTGCGCGCGCACGCGCGCGCGCACGCGCGCCACACACCTCCGTCCGCTCGCCCGCCACACACCTCCGTCCGCTCACACCTCCGTCCGCTTGCCCGCCCGGCTGGCTGTCGGGGGCTCTCCGCCGCCTGTTGCCCCTGGCAGCGGCTTTCAGGGGGCGGCAAAATGTCCCCTCCCCACCCTTTTGCTGGCGAGGAGGAGAAAAAGTGTTTTTTTTTAGGCGGACAATTCAAGGAGGGGCCCGCCCGCCGGGCTGGCTGTCGGTCGGGGGCTCTCCTGCCCACCTCCTCCTGCCCACCTCCTCCTGCCCAGCCAGCCCCCAGGGGCTCCCCGCCACGGCGCCACCCACCCCCGACGAGCGCCCCGTCTCACGGCAAGTTGGGTGGGTGGCTGGGCGGGCGGAGGCGAGCAGCGTCCGCGCGCATGCGGGCCGCCCGCCAGGAGAGCCCCCGACGGCCAGCTGGGCGGGCGACTGGGCGTGCCCCTCCTTCCCTCCCCACCCTTTTGCTGGCGAGGAGGAGAAAAAGGGGTTTTTTTTAGGCGGACAATTCAAGGAGCCTCCTTGAATTGTCCGCCTAAAAAAAACCCCTTTTTCTCTTCCTCGCCAGCAAAAGGGTGGGGAGGGGACATTTTGCCTCCCCCTGAAAGCCGCTGCCAGGGGCAACAGGCGGCGGAGAGCCCCCGACGGCCAGCCGGGCGGGCGAGCGGACGGAGGTGTGAGCGGACGGAGGTGTGTGGCAAGCGGCGAAGCGCACGTGGGGCGCTCGCCAGCAAAAGGGTGGGGAGGGGACATTTTGCCGCCCCCTGAAAGGCGCTGCCCGGGGCATCCGCCCCCCCCGCCCCCCCCACGCTACGCCACTGGGTGGTGGCGGTGGCTGGAGCATGGGTGTGGGTCAAATGATTTGGTGCCATGGGCTGGATACAGCCCACAGGCTGTAGGTTGAGGATCCCTGTATTAGAACTTCTAGCCTCTTTGAAAATTTTTATGGGCTCTCTTTAATCATATTAACATTTTAGTGTTGAATCATTTTCAGCTGATTGTTTCTGGCTGAAATCCTGTTGCTTAGCATATTAAGTCTCAAATAGAGTAGGACCAATGAATCAGACTAGGGATCTTTTGAAACAACTCCTCTGAAAGTTCCATTTATTAAATTTTCCTATTGCAACATACAATGTAAATCAACATGATTTCAGACATTTAATTATTTTATAGCACATCCTGCACTGAGATATCAAAATAACTACAATATCTGTTCTAATATTAACCTTGGCACTGTGGGCAGCATGAGTCTTGGGTACGGGTTGGATTACGACAAAGAAGAGGTGGGCAGACTTCTGTTTCACACAAAACCCGTGCATTATGACATGTACACTGTGTGCAAGAATCAATATTCCAAGTATCTCCTTCCACAAAATATTCTCCTCCTGGAACATAGCAGATAGTGGGACCACTAAGTTCTGGTTTTTCTGCAACAGTTTCATCTGTAAAAACCAAAATCAAAAAACAATGTAACTGAAAATGAATTATTTTCTACTGCTAAGTAAGAAGAATATTTTTTGAATATTTTGTTTACATACTGCATATGAAAAAAATATCTAAGCATAAATATAAAGAGTGCTTTATAAGACAATGTAGAACATAAAATGATACCTGGACATGATGGACAACACTGTCCTGGATGTATGGTAGGATTGCCACAGTTGGGTACAGAGCAGGTTATCAAAGCACACATCTCTCTTCCATTATGACAATAACATTCACGGCAGCCATCATGCCAACTTTCCTCATTTTCATGACGATGTCCATCAACTGACAAGCAAGAACCCACTTTGGTTGGTGGCATTATAGAGCCTGATAACTCTGTATGTGACAAAAAAAGCCAACTATAATATTTTAGTATGATGGCATTAATGTCCAATATTTAACTTTTATTTTACCGGCTCAATGGTGATGTTAAATTTAGACATTGGTAGCATACATTTCTAATATACCTCCCAATCAAAAAGTCCAGTTGTTCTTTTCCATTGTGATAGGAAGACAGGAAATTTTGGGGAACACCAGCAGGAAAAATTCCTCTGAAATATTATCACTTGGAATGATAAAACATTTAAGATAGGTTTTATTCATCATATGTAACATGATTTTTTAACAAAAATGTAAGATAACCTGAAGTCTTGCAAAAATGCACCTCCAACAGTTTAAGTGGGAGAGAGCTGAAGTGAGCAAAGAGGTGAAAGGCAAGGATTAGTACTAGGGTTCCTGTTCCTTTATTGGCACTATCTTCTGCAATCCCATGATCTTTTGATACTTCATGTTGCATGATCTCAAAATCTTGCAAGATACACAGTCTAATCTCTCACCAGGTTGTGACCACCTTAGGTGTACATAAGGGTTGGCTGTATGAATTCCAACCAATCTCTGCTATTTTCTACTAAATGAGCAAATCACTTCTCCCCATTTCTACTCCAATAATAATTCCTATATATTCTGCAGACAATACAATACTCACAGATAAGATACATATCTGTATCCAGAGCAGTGATCAGCAAAATTAAGCGCATCAACTCATGTGGCACCTAGAGGGTCAAATGCAGCCTTTCTAAGAATCCTCACACTCCATAACATTTAAATTTGATTGCTCCATAGTCCTCTTGTGTCCTCTAGTGCAGGGATAGCCAAACTTTTTGCATTGTGGGCTGGTCATGTGGTTGAGTGGGCCGGTCATCTGGTTCCTCCCACTGGAAGCGGAAGTTAAAAGTGCCCACACATGCACAAAATGCTGCCATAAATGCACCTGTGGCTGTCATAAACCGGGAGCGGTGAGGGTGATACGGGCTGTAGTTTGGTCACCCCTGCTCTAGTGGAACTGAGAGACAATGTTGTCATGTTTTGAAGCCCCTGGGGCTCCTACAAAAATCCTTGAAGACCCCCACTCTCCAAATTATGAAATGTCCAGAAAGAACTAGACTAAGAATGTTATCAATGGTGTTTGCAAGTTCAAAAATATAGCATTCAATAATAATAAAAATACAACATTTTATTTCATGTTTTACTCAAATAAGCAAATGTTCAGGTACCCATGAGAGGCAGGTCAACTAGACCTTTGTAGTAGACCTTTCCTTCTTTTGCACAAAGCCCTTTAGGGGACAGTATCTTGCAAATGAAACATGTTTTATTGTGTTCTTGTGCAGAGTTTATTTTGTTGTATTTTTGCTTCAAATAAAATTATTTGTCAAAATTAACCATGGGTGACAAAATTAACCATGACCTTCCCAAACTCTAGTTACTTTTCTATGCTGAATATAATAAGCAGTAATAAAAAGGAATCCAATCTGCAAATTCATGTGTGTTCATATGCAATTCTCAATAACTGAATAAAACCAATTTTTAATTTGGGATTAGAAGGAATATCTATCTTGCATCTACTGAGACTAGTGCCTAGAAAAACCATGCATTTCTATACCTTGCCACGCATGTTGATGGAAAAAAGGTGCCACAAAACTATGCTTGTATTTCAAAAATGTGCATACATTTTGGACTGGCTATACAAAAATGTTTTTGTCTGGCCAGGTTATCCTGCTATAGTAATAGAGTAGACTATACTGCCAGGAACTCAACACCGAGTGTCAGGCAGCGGTTAACTAACCTGGCCACCCTGAGGACTAACAGCTTGGGTGCCAATGTCCACAGGAAAGGGTGATGGTTCCCAAAGTGGATTAAATCCCACTTGAATCCATCTTGATGGAGGGCAGAAGTTTCATCAATACTGACCTGGGGACGATGAGGACTCTGTGTGCCAAAAGAGCTCAGGGCCAGAAAGTGACTTGGGGAACTGTCTGAAGACAGTCTTCATGGCTGATCAGCATGAGGATCGCCAATATTCGGATATGGCAGAACAAGAATATAAAAATGTACACAAAGACACTTAAAGCAATAAAAAAGCAGAGAAAATCTGCATGAATTTTTATTTAGGAAAACAAGAAAAGCAAACAGATTATCATAGTCCTACCTATACATTTGCAGACAAGGCATCCTTGATTATCCTTTTGGTAGCCTATTGGACAGACTTTACCACATGAAAGTTCTGGGCATTTTTTACAACGACAGAGGTCACATCCATGCTTGTTCTTTCTAAATAATAAGAAGTTAGAAATATTACATATATTAAAAGTCTAAATATTTGTAGTCAATGTAAATCCTTTTTTTTCCTGTTACAGATCGGTTGTGTGTCCACTGGGAAAATATCACCTGGATGAAAAATAAACTCCTTTCATTCATCAAGATCCCCTCGACCTTGCCAACATTTTAAAAAGTTCCAACAAACCTATAACCATATATCTATTTTTTCACCTTCTCTGGACCTATTGCTATGATCATAAACAAACTTACTAGGGAGTGAAAACAAAGATGTATTGTGGTGCTTTAAAGACTAATACAGTTTGTCACAAGCTCTCTGGGACTAAAACCCACTTCTTCAGATGCAGTTAGGGAGTGAGTATCCTTGAATTCACTTCTCACAGGGGTCTATTCTTTGTTATTCTTGGACGGAATATCTTTATTTCTGAGTAAAGGATTACATATTTTTTGTAAACTTGCAATGTAATGCCAATCTCAGGCTCCAATCTGAAAAAAAGGAAAAAGACTGCACCAAAACAATTCCACAATTAATATTTCACATGTGACTTAGATGCTTATGTAACCTTTCACTCTGGTCATTTGAGGTGGCAGATACAAATCCTATTCAGAACTGCCATCACTAAGGAACTAGGCCCACTTATAGCCTTAAAAATGTGTTATCAGTATGTTTGTTTGTTTATTTAATCCAACTTTTATGCCACCCTCCTCACAAAGACCCAGGGCGGCTAACTAACTTTTAAAACACAGTAAAAACATGGTATAAAAACAGTATTAAAAAGTTACAAAAATTAAAAGAGATTAAACAAGTCACACAGAGAGAGGGAGGGGTTAGATGAGCCAACAAATGGAGGCAACTGTCTGGCCCATACCCCACACATGTGCTGCCAGCCAGGTCTTAACCCCCTTCCTAAAGGGCAGCAGATATGTCTGGAGACGCAACTCACTTGGCAGGAGGTTTCATAGGGCCAGAGCAGACATGAAGGCCCTCCTTCTAGTGCTAGAGAGATGCGCCTCTCTAGGCGATAGTACAACCAGAAAGCCTCTCTGGTCCCCTCTGGTGGGATGGACAGATGTCCTTAGGGTGATGCGGTCTCTTAAATATCCTGGCCCACTACATACAGGGCTTTAAAGGTAATGACCAGCACCTTGAATTGCATATGGAGGCACACTAGCAACCAGTGCAGCTCCCGCAGCAATGGTGAGGCGTGAGCGTAACGCCCGCATCCCATCACAACCTGGGCAGCCGCATTCTGGACCAGTTGCAGCCTCTGAATGGTCACCAAAGGCAGCCCCATGTAGAGCGCATTACAGTAATCAAGTCTGGAGGTGACTAAAGCGTGTGTGATCATGAGCAAGGAGTCCCGGTCCAGGAGCGGGCAAAACTGGCGTATTACATGAAGTTGTGCAAAAGTTGTGTGTTAAACTTCAGATATCAGTTTTATTTTCTGATCGTTTCCATTGCTGAAGTCATGAGACAGCATGTGTCATGGGAAAACCCTATTTTCTTAACATTCCCCAAAGATGGAGGAAACCTGGTTTTCTTACTAGGCTCCAGAAATAATTTCTTCTCTGTGTCAAATAGACTGGTTGTTTTCGGTACAGTGCATTTCCATTCTTTATCTCTTAGCTAGTAGCAGAGGCCCTTGTTTTGGCTAATCACAGAGCTATGGCTCTGCAGGTGTGTAAACAATTTCATACTGTGGGAATGTTCTCCTAGAAGAGCAGGACAGACTCTGATTGGATCAGAGTGTACCACGTGGGTGAGCAAACTCCATTTTGGGAAAGGAGTTCTGAGTTCTCTTTTGGAGTCTATGGATTAACATGCCTGGGGAATATTGCTTTTTGTTTTTATAATGATTACCTAGGACTATGTGTTGCTCTGGACTGATTCCTGTGCTTTTGAAGTTTATCTACTCTTTTTTAAGGACTATGCAAATGGACAATGCTTAATAAACTTAATTAATAAACCACGTTTTTGCTTCAAGAAAGTCTCTTTTGTGGGTAAGAGGTAACTCCAAGCAACCACACACAGGGCACGCTACCAAGCCACCTCCCTAACTTTGAATAATTACTCCATTGGTCATCCATGGTTTTGGATGGGACCAGAACGGAGTTGCAGCTAAGGTTTTTTTAGCTGGTTTCGCAGCCCAACCCTCCTACTGGGGGCAGTGGGGAGTTCGAAGAGAGCTCTTTGCAGGACAGGAGTCCCAGAAGAACGTGGGGAGGCCTACGGTAGAGTAGGACAGCTGGTATATAAGCTGACAAGATGTAGACCTCAAATATATCATGATGCCTCTCTTATACTCTCAGTAAAAATGGTTCTGACCTTACTAAATGTATCTTCCTGCAAAAGTACAAAAGGAGACTAGGGAATGATTCAGGTAAGAAAAGGAAAGTGACCAGTCTTTATTAAAACTTTAAAGAGCAGACATTCTCTTATCCACTAGATGGGGGACCAGTACAGAGTCAGCGTCAGATCTTGGAAAACTAAATGTCCAAATCATGTTGATCCTGAAGACTATTTCTTCCAGCTTACTTAAGCTTGGCACAGATATAGGAGCTCTTCTTTTTATAGAGAGATTCCAGGGAATAAGCCTATCTTTACTTTTACTCAGAGTTTGGAAATAATGCATTACAAACTCATACTTTGAGATGACAGAGATGGCAAGGAAAGACATTTCAACTTAATTTATGAAATAAGGATTGCATATTTATATCTACAAACGGTGACACTTTGTTTCTTACAATGGATCAGGTCTTAGTATAAGAAATAGCAATTACACTTATATACTACCCCATAGCCCTTAGTACATTCTCTGGGTGGTTCACAAGATAATTAGCATTAGTAGGGAAATCTAAAATGTCCAAAAGATAAATTGTCATGATCAAAAGCTGGAATTGCTACGTTAAAAAGCATGAAAATCAAGGTATTAGATGAAAGTAATAGTAATTTGAAGGACAATCATGTTTGCATGATCAGTCTAATTTAGAAAATGTAAAAAATTGTTGCCCACACAGGCAAGAGAGTTTACTGAGTAGGTTTTTAGCTTCATTCTGAAAAGATCCTGACTTATTCTTTTAAACTTTACATTCTGCAAGATGAAATAATCTATTCATGAATGACAAAAAGTGTGTTTCAATGATAACCTACTAAGAAATTACATCAGTGGCACTTTGTCAAACATTATTTGGAGTAGTTTTTAATTTGGCTGAATTTACACATAGCATTTCCTGTTATGTGGACTCAACAATTATCCCCAAAGTAGTATTTAAAGAGTGACACATGAATTCTGACTGAAGAGGTAAAAGAAGCACAAGAAAATACTCAAGCCATAATTCTTTTTTGGAAGGAGAGAGGGGTAAGAATACTGCATTTTAAATAAATATTATAGCATAGGATGCTGGGTACACAGCCTCCTCAAAAATTGTGGTATTTTTCACTGCAATTGTGCATACCCTAGGTAATGGGAACCTTGTTGTGCCAGCTATCCATCTCACACTAGGTCAGGTGAACGGAACTGCAGAATGAACTCACCAAAAGGTGACTTCATTTTGGCAGTTTTACATCTGGCCTAGACATAGAAGTGTCCTAAAAGTCGCCGCCACCCCCACCCCACCCCCCACGAAGTCTTCTCTCCCCACTCTGGCAAACAAGTCCCAAGACTTCTCTTCTTCTATATGTAATATGTTAACTTAAATATTGATGGACTTTGCTTAGAAATGTAATATTTCTATTAAAATAATACGTACAAGTATCCAAATGGACAGTACTTGTCACAAACTACAGATTTGCATTTCTTAGGACGTGGGCGGCACTGGCAGATCTTACAATTGTGGATGTCAGTCTGGAAACCAAATTCACAGTCCAAGGAACAATCCGACATGAGACCAGCACACAATTCCTCTCCTGTGAAGAAAATATGAACCTTAGCAAAAGTTTGTAATATTCATCTTGAAAAATAAACTGTATATATGCAGGAGAGTTTCCCACTAATTACTTGATACTGTAATCAAAGGTACAGGACATGTGAGTATATTTTAGTTTACGTGCCACCAAATCAATTCACTTTATCATCTTCTCTCTTGTATAGCTGGGGCTTCAAATTGAGGTGTTTGTTTGTATGAAAAAAATAAGCTTGGAAAAAATGATTAGTAGGAAAAGAGCTAAGCAATTTCTCACTGCTCACTGATTCTCTGTATCAGCATAATGCTTTTCTGAGGGGCATATAGCAAGGGAAAAATCAACACTGAATTAATACTCCACATAGCTGTGTTTTTGACAGTTCGACCCTAATGACAATGAAAATTCTTTTGCAATTTTTCTTCCAAGTAATAAAATACTACATTAAATTTTGCAAGCAATTTTGAAAAATACAAGTAGAAAGTACTTCTTTCAGTTTGGAGTTTGTCTATTCAAAAGTTGAAACATATCTAACACCACTTTGTCTGATGAGGAATTAAACATTTCTGACCATAAAACAGCCTGTGACTAAATTAGCTACAGATGATAAACAGAATGCTTCCAAATGAGTTTTAAAACTACTAAGGGGTGAAGTTACCTTCTTTGGCTTTACTAGGAGATGGCAGTTGATGGAAGTTATTAGGAGTCAGAAGTTGCAAAAGAAACATGACTGGCCAGGGTGTTTAGCTAGAAAATCTGAATAAAGCTAATTAAAATTAGCTGGTGCCAGGACTGAACAGTTAATTTGTTAGCGGAACAGAGAGTGCTCAGGGTTGAGAAGGAAAAGGCTTAGTCTGAGGGAACCCAGTTGGAAAACCTGGACAATTCAAAGCTGTGAAGTAAAGGAAGCCATGATGTGCAGCTGTGATGAAGCTCCAAGCAACCAGAAAAATCCAATAGTAGGATATTTCAGGCAGATGTCTAATCAGCATGCAGTCCTTGAAATGGAATAATCTGGGTCACCAAAAGAAATAACAGAAGCTGGAGAAAGAAGAACAGCATATGTTCCTGCTCATGAGGAACTGCCTAATGTAGAGTTCAAGGAAATCTAATTTATACAAAAAGCTACTGTGCATTTATTTGGTTGGAGTAGACTCTCTTGCTCTTATTAAAAATGTATTCAAGCAAATCTGACCTTCTTTTGTACTCTTATGCAATAACAATCAAACCGATGAGCATTTAAGTCAGTGGTTCCCAATGTGGGGCACATGCCCCACAGGGGGAGTTCAATTCCCAGAAGCCTAAGTCAGTACTTTGGCTGATCAGCGCTTTGGGGAACTGACTTATGCTTCTGGGAATTGAAGTCCAAAAACCAAAGGTTGGGAAATACTGATCTAAGTACAGTACATAGATTTTGATGACAGCAGTAAAATTTTATAGGTGAAGCAGTCATGTGGCACAGAGTTCCACAGATTTGAAAAAAAAAGGAAGATGGGTAGGGCAATCTGTATTACTTTTCACAATGGGTTCTGAGCAGTGGAATAACCAATGCCTACACATTTAATAAGTGCAGTGGAATAACCGATATCTTTCCTTAACACTTAAGAATAAACTAACAGCAAATAGCTTTCATCACTCAAGAACTTCCAATGTACCACTGTTGAATTTAAAGTGGCATTCTACACCATCTCTAAAAGGTAGGCTAGGAGAAATGTAGGTCTCTTATAAGATTACAGTGGAACCCCTATAATGAATGCTTCGTTTAACAAAAATTTTGTAAACTGAAGCATTTTTGTGCTATTGGTGATAACCTGCATAATGATTTTTTTTCGTTTTACTGTACAGGGTATACCCCATATAACGAGCATTTTTTCCTGTTCTACAGGGTATACCCTGTATAACGAAAAATTATTTTTGTTAAGCAGTGTATCGCCAATAGTGCTTCACATAATGAAAAAAATCGTACAGTAGTACCTCGCTTGAAGAGCATAATGCATTCCACAGGATTGCTCTTTACGCGAGTTTGCTCTTTAAGCAAAACACCATTGTTAAGTGACCAATTGTGACTTCGGGGTGGGGGGATTGCAAACCCCAATTTAGTTGTTAAGCGAGTTTTTTGTTGGTTTTAGTTGTTAAGCGAGGCGACGATAAAGAGAAAATTCTGCTCTTTAAGCGAGTTAGTCTCTAAGTGAGGCACTTTTTATGTGAGGTTTTACTGTATAGTGGCTGAAATCTTGTTCTGCGTGCATAATGGTAATGACATTATCATCAATAGTAAAGTTCTGCTGTAAAAGACTACACTAGTACCTCTGATAATGCTAAGACTTGGTGATGCATTGATCTCACAACATCAAAAAAACCCCTGTTCCCTTTCTGAAGAGGAAAGGGAACAGGTCCATCCGCCTGCCTGTTTGGCAGGCGCCAATCTCTCCCCAAACACTCTTGCAGTCTCAGTGCTCGATTGCTGGCAGAGACCCCCGTGCGCTTTCCCCCAAAACAAGCCTGATCCCTGGCTTGGTTTGGGGGAAAGCAGGTGCGCAATTCCCAGCTTGGTTTGGGGAAACTGCTCAGACTGCCCATTTTCTTGGGGTGGTCTGAGTGTCGGCAGGCAGGCAGAGAAAGACCAGAGGGATTGAGGCTTAGATCTCAGCTGGTAATGGACCCTTGCTTTTGTGAGGTGTCTCTCAAAAACAAAGGTACATTACCGCCAGAGATCCCGCCTCAACAGGCAGTGAAAGCCCAGTGGGACTGAAGCTTAGATCTCCGCTGGTAATGTACCTTTGCTTTTGCAAAGGTTTGTCTTGCAAAAACAAGGGTACGTTACCTGCGGAGATCTAAGCCTCGATCCCACTGGGCTGTTCTCTGCCTGGGAAGCGGGACTTCAAGGGACTCAGGTTCCTAGCGCTGGTTTGGTTGGGGAGAGAATGGGCACGATCTCCCCCCAACCAAACCGGCGGTCTGAGCCTCGGTAGATCTCTGCCCCATAGCCTGCAGGGCTGGTCTCTAACGTTGTGCAATGCAAATGTTTGCCTGAAATTCCCAGACATTATCTGATTTTAGCGTTATCTGAGATACCACTGTATTTTGAGATGCATGTGACTTGAACACAAATCATCAAAGTAAGCCTTTAAACACTGGTGATTCTCTGCTGCTGCTGAGGTATGCAACAGGATTTTTAGCTACTGTGTGGGTTTTTATAATTATTATTTTTCATAGGCAAAGATGTGCCAACTGACAACAAACATAAACTCACAACAAACATAAAATGGTTCCTATTTTATTTATACATAGGGAGGTTCTAATGTTTAAAATTATTTGTAAAGTTGTATTGATATGCAATGCCCTAAAACATAGTTCAAAAGTACAGTAAAACCTCATATAACACTAAAACCTGGTTCCATAAGTCTTGGTGTTATATGATTTTTAGTGTTATCTGATCCTCTATGGGATCCATAGAGATACATTGTAACCACACAGGCTTTAGCGGTTGTTATCTGAAGCATCCCATAGGATCTTAATGTTATCTGATGCAATTCTTCCCCCCAGATTCCTTAATGTTATGCGATTTTAGTGTTATTCGATACTAATGTTATATGAGGTATTACTGTATATAAAATACTTTATTCTTGGGGGGAGGGAAGTGTTGTATTTCATAGATGTTCCCAAAAGCATACTGGACCACTGAAACTTTATATTTTCATCAAATAAATAACTAATACACAGTAAGACTAAGAGAATTAACAATCCTGTATGTGAGATTAACTAGATTGATGCTTTGAAATAGTTATTTGAAGTGGTAATGTGTCAACAGATACTTTTCACAACTAAAAACTGAACATTACGGTTATACTTACGAGTTTTGCACTGGCAGGTACGACAGCCATTTTGGTCTACTTTGAAACCATAAATACAATCTGTCTCAGTTAAACTGCAGTTCACCAGTGGATAGCATGTGGGTGGACCTACTGTTATGTATGTTGGTTCTAGAGAAAAAGGGAAGAAGTTATAAAATATAAATCAAATGTTGCATACCACAAAATTAGTGCAAATGTCTGCTGATAAAATGTTATGAAAAAGATAACAAAAAATCCCTGATAATATTTGCTTCACAGCAGGTTTAATTATTCAAACAGAAAAGGTATATTCTCAGAAACAGAGATTTCTGCTCCCTCTTTTTAAAAAGCTTTTTCTCTCTCTAGACACTGATACGCAAAATCCATGCTTAGCAAAACAAGTACCTCTACTGGCTAAGGAAAGTGAAAGCTTGATTTCTTAATATGCATATGTTCATCAGAAACAGACCCTCATTCCTTATTTCACAAGTATTCTAGATTACACAGGTCTGCAAAAATAAAAAATAAGCTGCATAGGATATTTTTGGTAAATTTTATGTTTTCTAGTGTGCTGAATCAAAAAATGACCTTGATTCCCCCCATCACGTACAGTTTTTTTGCAAAATATAAGGGGTTTTGCATTAAAAAGCAGAAGAGTGATGAGAAAATCATTATTTTATTACAATGAACTAAACATATTATTTCTTATAATTAAACCATTTCTTCATAATATATACTTAACATTCCGTGTTCATTCTTTTTGTCTGTGAAACCTTTTATTCTTCTCTTTTATACTCCTCCGAACACACTTTTGCTTTCCATTTTCTGTTTCCCATTTGAGCATCCAACAGTAGCTAGCATATTGATATTCCATCTTCCTTTGTAGCTTCTCTCGATATCACAGACATCTTGGTGAAATCTTTCACCCTGCTCTTCGCTGTAGGCTCCCAAGTTTTCAGGAAAATAGTCAACATGGGAGTGTAAGAAATGAACTTTAAAGCTCATCTTACATCCTTGAACTTATACACATTCAACATGCGTTGTACAATGGTTTTGTAGTAAGGGTCTTTAGTATTCCCTAAAAACTTGTGAACTATGTCCCTGAAAGAGTCCCAAGCTTCCTTTTCTTTTTCTCCCATTGTTTCTAAAAATTGGGGACCAGATAACAGTTTTCGTATGTCGGGGTCAGTAAAAACTCCCTCTTTCAACTTGGCTTCAGACAGTTTTGGGAACTTGGAACACAGATATCTGAGACATTCACAATCTTTTGGCAGTGATTTAACAAACTGTTTCATAAGCCGTAATTTAATATGAAGAGGTGGCAATAAAACCTTTTCTGTTGGAACCAAAGTCGCATTAATGATATTTTTTTCACCAGGGATTAAGGTGTCTTGAAGTGGCCAGTCAGTTTTTGTCCAACGGAGGTCTCTGGCGCGACTGTCCCACAAACATAGGTAGCAGGGATATTTTGTATAACCTGCCTGCTGACCTAACAACATGGTTAGTATTTTAAAGTTTCCACAAACCATCCAGCAATGTTCTTGATATTTGGGTTTGTCAAGAAACACAGTTAAATCATTATAGTTTTCATCCAAATGCACTGAGTATCCTATAAGAAGTTATGCAAATGTATTTCCATTATGCAGTAAGACTGTTTTGAGGCTTATTTTAGACTAATCAATGAATAAGCACCACTCAGATGAATCATATTCTATTTCAAAGCACTTCATTAGCCCTTGAACATCACTACAATAAATGAGATTTCCATCTTTGGAGAAAAACTGAGTGAATTCTTTCTCTCGGTGCCTGTACCATGACAATGATGTTCCAGGTGACAGCAGGTTTTTATTAGTCTTGATCCCATCAATTCGACTGAATCTTTGGAAAGGCCTAAATACCATATTTATCGGACCACAAGTTGCAGTCATCGTCCCCAAAGTGTGTGGGGGGAACAAGGGTAGAGCTTATGGTCTGAAGTTGCAGCATGGCGCAGGGGCGGCATGGCTGGGAAGCTGACCAGGGACTTCCTGTTTGCCTTTCCAGCCATGCTGCCACTGCAGGTGCAGGAGAGGCGTGGCTGGGAAGGCAAACGGGAAGTCCCCAGTCGGCTCCTCAGCCACACCGCCCCTGCACTGCTATCGGGGCTTGGGTTGTGGGGAGGAACAGCCCAAGCATTGACATCAAGGACAGACAGCATGGGCATGTGGATGCCTCCCCAAAGTCTTCTCCACCCCCAGTGATCAATCACTGGGGGTGCGGGGGACATCAGGGACATACCTCATGCCAGTTCCCCCCAACTCAACCACCGATCGTACGCTGTGATCGATCGGTGCTTGGGTGGGTGGGTGGAAATCAGTGTGCACACCCATTCCTCCTCACAACCCAAGCGCCAATCGATCACAGCGCACGATCGGCACTTGGGTTGTGGGGAACTGGTGCGCACACCCATTCCTCCCCACTACCCAAGTGGCGATTGATCACAGTGCATAATTGGCACTTGGGTTGTGGGGAATGTGCACATGCGCCGGTTCCCCCCAACCCTAGCACCTATCCGATCACAGTGTGCGATTGGCGCTTGGGCTGGGGGGAACTGGCATGTGTGCCCATTCCTCCCCACAACCCAAGCACCGCTTGTGCGCTGTGAAAACTCTAAAAACTTTTAAAAACCTCTAAAAACTGGGTGCGTCTTATGGTCAGGTGCACCTTATGGTCCAAAAATACGGTATCTAACTTGGTCATTGAGCTTGCTCTGAGAAAAAAGCTGAGGTACCTCATCAACAGAAAAATCTGAGCTAGATTCATCCCGGGAAGGGAATGTGTCTCTGTCCTCTGAATTGCTCAGGATATTATCCAAACTGGAAGATGGTTGTGGAACTGGTATTTCAGAGCTATGAAGCACTGGACGAATGGTTGAATTAAAGTTTGGTAAGATATCTTCTTTTTATTTTTTGTATTAAAGCATTCCACATCTACCGAACAGAAATAGCAGTCGGTAGTCTGGTTCTGCTGTTCACGCCACATAATAGGAATGCCAAAATGGAATGAAGATTTCTTACCTTTAAACCACAAACAAAGATCTTCTTCGCACCTTCTACACACCTTATGAGGAGCCCATGCTTTGTCTTGATCACCAAGTTTCAACTTAAAGTAATAAAATACACTTCCTTCACAAAATTGCTTGATTCTTTGTTGACTTTTAATAGTATATTCACCACAAATAAAACAAAAGTTGTCCAGAGAAATAACACAACCTCTTGGAGCCATAATTCAGAACTAAAAACGAGCATAGTCAAGTTTGAATGTAGGATGTAAACTGAGTGTGGCTCATACAGCAACCAAGAGCCTGAACTTATTTAGAATCCTGAAACATGATCAAATCTGACAGTAGGCGTGTTTATACTCATTTATAATACCCCAGAGAACATGTCAAAACTTGCTCAACCCAGCCAGTTAAGATTCCTAGATATGTTCACGTTTTACTACAAACAAAATAAACCTGTTGGGACATGATCATCTGAGCTTCCTCATACCACTAAACCTACACTATGCCCAGTGGTGGGCTCAATTTTTTTTTACTACCACACTGTTGGTGTGGTCTGGTGGGTGTCTCCAGGGGGAAAGCCCTGCGTTGCATCCAAATTAGGACTTTATTTCAAAACTTGGATGGGTGTGGCCAGCCAGAATTTCTGCTGATGCCCACCAGTGACTACCCCCATCATTCCTTTTATTTTTTCTTTGCATTATTCTTGATTCTACCTCTAATAAATATTAAATGAAAGTAAGAAATAATTTTTGGATTGGGTTTTTAGAACCAAGAATAGGATATCAGATTTTGGGTTAAAGGCAAAATTCACACTAAATTAAACTAAAAACCATGAGTTTTACAAGAAAACTTGATGAGATGGATTTTTAAAAGTATTTTTCTTAGTTTCTCTAAGTAAAAATTTATAATAAACAGTAAAAAAATCCTATGCAGTTTTTTGGTTGAAGACCTGTGTTATTTATTTCCAAACTACCAACATAAAGCACAAATACAAACACATAGTATTTCCAACTTATTTTAGACAATTCTATCATTTTTATTACTCGAGCACATTTAGTTGAATACCAATGAGGTACATGCTGGCAGATACTAAAGAGCATGTATGGTTTTTCTTTCGATCTTCTTTAAAATACATATGAGGGACAGATTTTTCTTTGTTAACATTATTGATTTGTGAATTTTAAATGTAGCAGTTTCTACACACAAAATGAGAAAAGCCACCTTAGATTTCACTGAATCAGAAAAAAGTAGATTTTCATGAAGAAATACAAGGATTGGCTCATTGGTAATTAACCTCTTTGTAAAGTGTTACAGAAACAATATGTTTAAGTTTCAGGAAAAAAGTTTCACTAAGTTAATAAATGCTACAAACACATTAGGAGAACATTTCAATTCAGTTAGACCTATCACATATGCACCATAAACGGAAGTCAGCAGAGGCTGTACAAATTAGTGAAACCTTTAGTGACTCAGAGACAGTCTGATGTTTTTCTAGTAACTTTTGTATTTACTCTAACAGGAAATTACTGAAACAATTAGGCATGTTATTACTAGCATCCCAGTGGTCTCCACAGATCTTAGTGATAGGTAATCTCCACAGAGCAAAACTTACATCTTACAAAGGAAACGTCAAATTTGCTAACACATTATTTGTACTAAAAACTAAAAATCAGTAAATGTCTACAATGTCCAATTATATAAACAAATATTTGAAAACTGAACTGCAATGCATGTCAAAAGTTCGTAATATATTAGCAAAAATAAAATCTTTATAGTATATTTGAAATAAAGCGCTGATTCTTTTGATAGATTAAGCATTCAGGGTGTACTTGGCAAGTATGCTAGTCCATTTACATCAGGGGTTCCCAACCTTTTCAAGCCAGGGGCCGGATCACGCTCTCTCAGTCAGCTTTGAGGGCCAGACAGCCATTTTGCCCTGCCTACATGATGGGGCTGGCCATTTTGTCCCAACAGCTTCAAAGGGATGGACATTTTGTTTCTTGAATGCCATTGGAAGAGTAGGGGCCCACATGAAATGGCACCATGGGTGAGATTTGGCCCAAGGGCCTTACGTTGGGAACACAATTTACATCATAAGCTTTCCGGTGAAAATAAAAAATGTTTGACAAACATAGTTGTGAACTCTCATAGGCAATATTCAGGGGGCTAATACCCTAAAAACCCAATTAATTCTCATAAACCACCACAAAACCTTTTATAAGTTATACAAATGTTGATTGAGGACCTGTTGAAATGCTGCCCCAGAGGAAGATATTGACATTTATAGCCTTTCTGAACATAACATGAAAATGAATGATCAGCTATATTGATGAAGTCTGGTAAATAAATGAATTGTGTCCAGAATCCTACTGGTGTTCACATAAGGTTGGTGTAACTAGCTATGGCTAACAGAGGAGATGCAGGAGCACTTCTCAGTTGCACTAGTGAATATACAACCTGGCATACAACTGAGACATGACCCAGCATTTCACCAATAAACTGTAAATAAATATGGCAGGCTTTCTGAATTTCACATGAATATGAAGATGACTGTGGCTAATGTATTTAAATTTAATTACATGGCACTGAGACAAAAAAAACCCCTTTTTCAGTCTATGATGTATAATGCAGAAACCTCAAAAAATGTTTTAAATATTTTATTTATTTACTAAATGCACAGTCTTGTTCTTAATTACTTCTAGCAACCTGCTAACAACCTTTGTAATTTATGCTGCCTTTTACTAATGGGTTTATTCCTGCAAGGTAACAACAGCTTCTTCCTGAAAGATGTATAAGAATGTGAGAATCTGTGTAATACAAGATAGGAGAGGTTATACTTCTTCTAGAGTGTTTTTAAAAAATTGCATCTTTTCCCATGTGTTTTCAAAATCTACATAACCTACATATTTCAATAGAATCTTATCAATGGTTACTCTCCTACCCATAAAGGTAACTACCAATATATAATACATTTATATGCATCCCTGATTCCCAATAAACTGCAAAGAGTACAAAAGCCATAACTTTACTCACTACCCAGTGAACCAAAAATGCAGCTTCAACAATTGGGAAAAATACCAGGCTCTTTTCACTTCACTGAACAAGACTCAACAAATAGTTCATCTTCTAACACAAGGCTTCTGATGTTTTGAATATGTAAGCATGCTTGAAAAACACATATGGACATGTGGCCTCTGCACCCCACTACTGTGAAGATGAAAGGAAGCACTCAAGAGGTGAGCAAAGTCAGGATTGTCAGCTTTAATGCAAGGGGTTTAACAAAAGTGGGACACTCATCAGTCAGGAAGTACAGTCATTGACAGACGCCACACCCCATTTTTGGTGGCTCATAAGTAATAGAACAAACTAACATAAGCACAAGCAGAAGGACTGCCTTCAATATTTGGTTGGATATCCTTTGCAGTCAATGACTGTCTGAAGCCTAGATCTCATGGACATGACCAAATGCTGTGTTTTCTCTCTTGAGATGCTTTGCCAGGCCTTTACTGCAGCTGCCTTCAGCTGATGCTTGTTCATGGGTCTTTCTGCCTTCAGTCTTGTCTTTAGTAAGTGAAAAGCATGGTCTGCTGGGTTGAGATCTGGTGGCTGACTTGGCTACTGAAGAATATCCCACTTCTGAAAAACTCTTGAGTAGCTTTTGCTGTATATTTTGGGTCAATATATTAGCGGTTTTGCAGCATTTGGAAGAATCTGAGTGGAAATCATAGCCCTATACACTTCAGAATTCATCTTATTGCCTCCATCAGAAGTCAGGTCATCAATAAACACCAGGAACCTGGTTCCTTTGGCAGCAATACAGGCCCATGCCATAACACTGCCTCTGTCATATTTGACAGATGGTGTGGTATTGCTTTGAATCATGAACTGTTCCTTTCCTTCTCCATACTTTTCTCTTCCCATTATTCTGGTACAAGTTAATCATGGTCTCATCAGTCTAAAGAATCTTATTCCAAAAATGGGCAAGCTCTTTTAGGTGTCTGTTGGCAAAGTCCAATCTGGCTTTTCTGTTCCTAATCGTTACCAGTGTTTTGCACCTTGTTGTGAAGCCTCTGTATTTACATTCATAAAGCCATCTCTTGACTGTAGATGTGGATGATGACACACCTACCTCTTCAAGAGTTTTCTTGACCTGGTGAGATGTTCCGAAAGGGTTCCTCTTCACCATGAGTAGGATTCTGCAGTCATCCACTTCAGTTGTCTTATGTGGTTGTCCAGGCCTTTTGGTGTTGCTCAGCATGCCAGTTACTTCCTTCTTTTTCAGGACATTCCAAACTGTTGTACTGGCCACTCCCAATGTTTTTGCTATCTCTCTGATGGATTTCTTTTGTTTTTACATCCTAAGGATGGCCTCCTTTGCTCACATGGACACCTCTTTGGAATTAATGCGGAGAGTTCCAGTGAACAGCTACCACATGCCAGTGTAACACTCAGAAACACCTCCAGGCTTTTTATCTGCTTGACTGGTCATTTGGAACTGAGGAAACAGGCCACCCCTGGCCACGCAACTGCTTGTCAGCCATTTGTTCCATTACTTATGAGCCACCAAAATTGGGGTGTACAGTCTGCCTCTGCTTGTCTTGTGTTAATAGATAGGTTTCAGTTTTGTGGCCTGAAATTGTGCACAGGCCCCCTGGTCTACCACTTGTCTGTTGGACCCTTGCTCTTCTTGGCTTATAAAAGCTACCATAGAGAAACTGAATGAGTAGGAGTGGTGAATGCCTCCTTGTAACAGGATAGGATCCCGGCATCCTTAAAGGAGGCAGTAGTAAAGCCATTGTTGAAAAAGCCCTCCTTGGATTCTAATGTCTAATGTTTTATTCTTCAGTGAGGTACTAAAGAGGAATTGTGGCTTCTCAGCTCCAATGGTTTCTAGATGAGACAGATTTCATTTCAATCTGGCTTCAGGTTATGGAACAAAGATTACTTTGGTTGCCTTGGTGAATGACCTAGACCAAAAGATGGTCAAAGGGAGCGTGTTCCTGTTGGTTCTGCAATACCTCTCAATGGCTTTTGATACTATTGACCATAATATCCTTCTAGGCCAGTGTTTCCCAACCTTTGGGTTTTGGACTTCAATTCCCAGAAGCCTAAGTCAATTCTCCAAAGCACTTATCAGCCAATGTACTGATTTAGGCTTCTGAAAATTGAAGTCCCCCTGTGGGGCATGTGCCCCACACTGGGAACCATTGTTCTAGGCTCTCTTTCTGGGATATGGCATTGATTTACAGTGGCTCCAATCCTTCCTGAAGGATAAAACTCAGAAGGTTGTCCACAGGGATTCTTATCTGACATTCTGGCAATTGGACTGTGAAGTCCCTCAAGGTTCTGCTCCCCTCCCATGATATTTAACATCTATATGAAACTATTGGGAGAGGCTGTTCAGGGTTTTGTGGGTTCAACCTTGCTGGTATGCTGACGACACCCATTTCTATCCCCCCAGGAAGATGTTTAAGTTCTAGATCAGAGTCTGGTGTTAGTAATGAACTGGATGAGGATGGACAAACTGAAATTTAATCAAGACAAGACAGAGATTATCTACAAAGAATAGGGATCCAGCCTGTGTTGAATCTGTTTCTGAGCACAATTCAATGTGCTGGTTTTAACCTATAAAGCCTTAAATAGCTTGGGTCCAAGCTATCTAAAAGGCTGAATCTCCCTTTATGAGCATTTCAAAGCGCTAAGATCTTCAGGGGTGGCCTTTCTCTCCATCTCACCATCTTCACGGGTGTATTTGGAGAAGAGAACACAGGAGATGGTCTTTTATGTTGCTGTGCCCAGATTCTGGAACTCCCTCCCTAGAGAATACTAGGCTGGCCCAATTTTTGCTGTCTTTCCACAAGCAGGCAAAGACGTTTCTTTTCAGGCAGACTTTACGCAAGTAAATGGTTATCTAAGAGGAGGGTTTTTTTAAAAAAAAAAATTGGATTGTTTATTACTTGTTATTTCAAATGTGTTTTTAGTACAGTATTCTTTATATTATTTTTCACCTATTTGTTTAACTCTCTTTTTAAATTGTAAGAACTGTTTTTAGCTTTATTGGCTTTTATATTTTCTTTTTAAAATTATCAAGCTGCCTTGGGTCCTTTATAAAAGAAAGGCAGTGTAAAAATATTTTAAATAAAGTTATAATAATAAATGAAAATAAAAGTTAAGTCTATGAATGCAATCCCTACCCTGTCCTTGTACTGCATATCCCAGCCTTCCAGGGCTTCTCCCCAAATGCACTCCTAGGTCCTCAAGGCTCTCAAGATCAGCAAGGGATGAAGCTACAGAATGGGGGTGGCCAGCAAGGTGTGAGGTAGAGCAAAAATTGGGAAACATCTCTAGGCAACTGGAATTACAGCCTTTCTTCTCATCAATAAATCATTTGGGCACGTTTAAGCCATAGTAGTAAATGTTTCTCTAAAGAGGTCAAAACACCTCTTTTATTCTTCATCAAAATGTTATCATGATGTACCCAAATGTAGAGAAGTGAGCTGCAATTCTATCTAGCTGATTAATAGAATAAAGTATTTAATTTGTTCCTCACAAATCTGCCCCTTAATGAACCTTTAAATTTTCCATGTTTTTATGGAATATTGTGTCTTTAAAAAAAGAGCCGAATACTGCTCCTGAGCTGCAGAATTATGCATTTACTTAAGCTTCCTGGAAAAACATTCATATCATTCCAAGAGTGACTAAATGTTTTCCATTCTCATAGTTTGCATTCCAGACAGATTTTCTTTTCCCCGAGTTCATTACATGAAAAATACCAGTTCCAAGTTCAGCGCTAGAGAATTTCCTTTCTTAGTGCCCAAATGCCTATTGCAGCAATAACAAGTCATCTGTCTAACAAAGTGGTTTTAGGGTTGCACTGCCTGGCAGTATTAATTAAAATTTCATAGAATAAACTGAAGTAAGGAATTAACAAAAACTGATCATCATTTTATCCAGGAACACTAGGCAGAGAAAGGAACAGGAAATCCCCCCCCAAAAAAATTTAAAATGAAAACCACCAAACAGAGGTGGGGTTCACTGCTATCTCTTATTCTGCTTCCCTCTCCCAAACCCTTCATACTGTCAGTTTCTAATATGAGGTACAATGTAAATTCACCAAGGTCACAAACATTAGATACCACTAGAAAAATATTCTTATAAACAATTTCTAGTGTGCTGGACATCTGTGGTATCTGATTTGCACCTAGGAAAGTCTCACTTTAAATGTAATGGCAAACTACCACATAAGTCACAATTTTCATAAAAGATGCTCTTTTACTATGGAATTTCATTCCTATTATTTTAAATCATTCAACCAAGAAAGACCTGTCCCTTTATGAGATCCAAAACTTGAAAAAGGGTGAAATATAAAGGAATGTGTCTAGGGAAGGTTCACCACAATGGCAAAGCCAAGGTAAAGCCCTACTTTAGATGTTCTTAAACCCAAGATTACCATGGTTAGCTGTCAGGGATGTGTTAGCTATGAGTTTCCTGTATTAGCAGATGTTAGTCTCATAAAACAGGGTTTGATTTTCTAAAGATGCTTTCCCAACTATTATAGCACACAGAAAATGTTCAAATCGCACAGAAGAACAAATGCCTATTGTTTTTACACATAAATGTATTTCATTAAAGCAGGAAACTCTCCTCTGTAAAAACTCTGTTAAGAGCTACAATGATGCCAATGTCAGGACCATTAGTAATTCAAACTAATAACCTTTCTGTTGTCTGCACTGTTACTCTTTTGATGAGTGACCTGAAGGTGTAAACCCAGAGTCGGGTTTCCTTGATTGGGGCGGGATAGCAAATATGAGTAGTAAAGTAAAGTAAAAGTAAAGTAAACTAGGAGAAAAAGTTTCTGAAGTGTTTTCTAAAGTTCAAATATGTTTCCAGCCTCTCACATTGATCACCCCTCATTACTCAGGTCAGAACAGAGCAACATGTGGTTACTGAGGTCCTTTAACTATGCTCTAAATATCTTCCCTATTTCCTTTTTCACACCTCCTTTATCTTCCTTTCCAACTTCTCTTTTTCTGCTCTATCAGCTTTCCTATTAAATTTCCTATCTTTCATCCTCTTTTCTGCAATAGACTGCTTCTGCACTGATTCTCCTATCCATATGGTGTAACACTCTGGTTTATCTTTGGCCCTAGTTGTGTCTGGCATTAGACTTAGGTTCCCCTGTGCTCACAACTTGTGATAACCATTAATTATCCTGTCCCATAATTATATGCCTAACAAATGTCTTATTTTGTCTGTTTTCCTCTTGTTTGATAAACTAATTTCCCCAAAATTAAGATGCTCTGATGTCATCATGTTCAATATGTGATCCACATATGGCTCAGGTCATTCAACAAAAATCCTTTTTAGTAAAAGTGAAATGGACAAACAAAAATTGTGCCAATGTACAAATGTACTACTATATGACTGTAGTGCAAAAAGAAGGAGGAGAATGCTCAATATTATTAGATAGAAAATGTTCAAATAGTTCTATTTCCTCTGAAACAGCTTATCTTTCAGAGGTAATCAACTATCATAAAATCAATGGAGTGCCTCTTTGCTGATAAGAAGGTTGAGGACACATTAAAAACTTCTCTAATGTCGGATTATTTTTCTCTGAAAAAATTACTACCAGATAAATAATCAACCATTTTAAACTTTCTATGCATGGCAATAGCAGCATTAGATTTTTCAGTAACTGACCTTCACACATTGGGCAGCATTCCCCAGGCACTTTTACAGGATTCAGGCAACTCTGTCCACATGCTGTGGCAACACAATGAGATTCCCCATTGATACACTGACAAAAAGTACAGTCATCTTCCCTCCAGCGATCACCGTGTGCTTGAATCTGACCATTAGCATAGCAGCCAGCAGGGTTACTAACAGGAGAAAGAGAGTCTGAAAAATAAAAAACAAAAGCAAGCAGATGAATTAATCTACTTATAATACTTAATATAGTGCTTTGAAAATTCTGAGAATCAGAGAAGATTAATAGTAATACTTGTATTACAAAGTCACATTCCTCTTCTGACGGATTCTTATTTTATTTTTATTTATGTAAAATATTTACAAGTGCCTTGCATAGTAGAAGACAAAACTGGACCTGTAGGCTATAAGAATAAAATGTCAAATTTAACAATTTAAATTTGTTAGTCTCATGCTATTATGGCACCAGATAAAGTACCATATATACTCAAGTATAAGCCAAGTTTTTTTAGCCCCAAAAATGAACCCCTCAAAGGGGACACAGCTTATACTCAGGTCAATGACCACGAGGGTCCCAAGATTGCACCAGATTGAGACATACCAACAATTTAATTAATTTTTCCATATTTTCATGAATTTTGATTACTGAAACTTACTAGCAGCTGCTGCATTTCCCTTGGCTTATACTTGGCTCAATCTAGTTTCCTGGGTTTTCAGGTCAAAATTAGGTACTTCGGCTTATATTTGGGTCGGCTTATACTCGAGTATGTATGATAAGTCAATTACAGAACATGTTGAATCAGTAGGTTTTCTGTGCTCACTTGAAAAACTGTGATGATAGGACTGCGATTTATCTGGCCCGCGCCGCCCTCGTCCCTCCCGGAAGTGGAAGTACAGGAGAGATGAGGGCAACTGGGGCTTCTGGGAGTGGAAGTCCAAGAACATCTGGACTCCCAAGGTTCACCATCACAGTAATAGGGCCTGTTGGCTGTGAACTGGAAAAGAGTTCCACAAGTAGATGGCTGTTACCAAGATGCCCTGTCCTTTATGTCCAGCAGCATAACTGCTGGGCAATTTACTGGGCGCACATACAGGAAAGCAGACAGGGGATATTTATGTCCCCTGGTGGTACTGAACCTCTCAGTTGACCATGGTATCTTTCTGGGACACTTGTTGGGACTAGGAATTAGAGGCACTGTGTTGCAGTGGTTGCATTCCTTCCTCGGTGAGTGGATCTAGAGAGTTCAATTTGTGGAGTTTATTTTGACCACTTACTCTCCAATGGGGTGTTTCACAGGGGTTGATCATCTCTTCCCATTGTTTAATATCTATAGGAAGCTGCTGGGAGAGGACATTAGGAAATTTGGAGTTTAGTAGCTCCAAAATGTGGATGACACCCAGCTCTAGCTCTCTTTTTCACCATCTCCAGCTGATGCGGTCTAATGTCTTGATTATTGTCTTGACTTGATAATGGAATGGGTGAAAGCTAACAAGCTAAAGCTCAACCCTGACAAGACAGAACTGTTTTTCCCCACCAGATGGCCTGGTTTCTACTTTGGGTTGAACTGCTCTCACCTCTAGGGATCGGGTACACAACATGGGGGTCATTATGGACCCATTGCTGTCCTCTGATTATCAAATAGTGGTGGTATCTAAAGCCACCTTTGCCAGCTCTGCCAGATTGCACAGTTGTGAGATATTCTCTTACAACCCTATTCCACTCACTGGTAATCTCATGGTTTCATTACTGCAATGCTCTCTAGTTGGGCTACCCTTGGATCTGATATGGAGACTGCAACAGATTCAAAATGCAGCAACCAGGCTGGTGACAGGTACAAAGAAATTTGAACATATCACCCCAGATTTGGTAGGCTTGCACTGGCTTCCTGTTCCCTACCATATCAGATACAAGGTGTTATTGTTTACATATAGGACCCGATAAGGTTTGGTACCCTATTATCTGTTGGAGGAACTAACAAAGGACAAAGCTACGGTTGGTAGACCAACCTAGCTGGTGGTGATAATTGCCTCTGCTTGACTTTTGATACTTATATCCAAATCCAGAAGAACTCCCAAACTGCATACTTAGTTTTTCAGGAGGAGTATAATCCAATGTAGAACTGGTCACATACTTTCACCTATATGGGTAATAGCGGTTCTGGTTATTACTTGATGATTTTATTCTGATCTTTTATGTATATACTATCATGTGTAATTTTTATATACAGTACTGTAAACCGCCCTGAGTGATGCTTGCATCAAAAGTGCAAGGAAGGTATGGTATGGTATGGTATGGTATGGTATGGTATGGTATGTATGTAAATATGTTTCCATTACTAATGAAGTTCAGTAGCATAAAAGAACGAAAGAGCATTGTGAGAGAGTGGTTCAATCAAAAAACTTATTGGTTAGAGTTTCAGCTATTAGAAAAATATATGATATTAATTATTAAAACCAAATTATAATAACAACAACAAAAGAAAGAAAATTACCTTCACATACAGGACAGCATTCTCCTTCGGGCACATAGTATCTGTCACAATGTAACTCACCACATTGTGCTGAGAAACAAATAGATACACCACCTTGACATCGACAAAACCGGCAAGCATCCATTCGAAACATATCTCCATCATAATACTCCACGCTATTAAATACACATGTTGGTTTTGCTTCTGGAAACAGCAAACACAAAGAAAAATACCTCTTAAAATGCTGTCTGGTAGTGGTGCACTCAAAGGTTTAGTTTCTAAAGTGTTATTCTTTAAAGTTTAAACCATTTGACATTAGGTAAAATGAAGAAATGCTACCTACTTTGTAAGAGTACAAACAAGAAGTATTAAGAATAGGTCTGCAACAAATACTTAAGGATAGTGTAGAAACCAAGGAAGTGGAACATGGAAACTTCTTGATTTTTTGTTTTCTCCTCAGAACATTGAAATATCACAATCTCAACACAACAGAGGGACAAGATTCTACTATAGAGATAAATGAAACTTTTTCCTCCTGTGCTAGCAGTTGAGTATTGCAGGGCAAGTTGCACACATTAAAACATACAAAAAGATTAGTGAAAGAAGAACAGGAGCAAGACTACCGTACTTTTATATAAAGTAAACAACCACTTACCCTGGAGACAGGCATACCTTTCATCATAACTCAAGTCTATTTAAAAAGGGATGATGCCTGGGGTTTAGTAGCAAAAAGTTCTGTATATAAATCAAAGAACTTGTGGCTACACTTTTCCATTAGAACCACAGAATTCTAAAGAACAATTTTTTCCCAGGTTCAGAGGTAATACAAGCATAGGAACTTTTTAAATAGCTGCTCTGACCATCTGTTTGACCCTAACAGGATATGCTGGAGGCAATTTTGCCTCCTTGTACTGCAGGAACTTACTGAAAGTCAGAAGAAAGATTCTACAGAATTGCAGTATCTTTAAATGACACTTTAAGTGTCTCTCTATCTAGTAAATATTTGAATTGTGTTTGGCATGCTAATCTCCTATTTTAAAAAAACCTAGCCAACTCAACTCAATCTTCTGCAGCTTTATATCGTTGAATCATATATACAACAATTGATTATTTCACCAACCCATTTCACTGATTTAAGAATTATCAATGGCTGAGGGTTAAAAACATGTAATGTTGAAGAAATAATTGATCAAATATTACAGCTCTTTTAAACAGTTAATATCAGTTCAAATCAAAATTGGGCTTATAGCATATTGGGAGAAAAGCTGAACATTTCCTTACTTCAGTGGCCCTTAAAAAGCAAAAAGCCCACATGGTCCTTACACAATGTGAAAACAGGAGCAGGCGAAACCTTTATTAGACCACACACATAAGCTAACTTTTGACTTATATTAGTCTTGAACAGTTATTGCCGCAATATATTGTGGAGAGTACAGAAAGAAAAGAATAAGAGAAAATGCTGAATACCTGGCATCCTTCTATTTAATGAATTGGGAGATATAATCCAACCAATGACAACCAGGGGTAGAATTTGAAACCTACACTACTGACTTGTATTTGCAGCCTGCATTTTGAACTCACTTTTAAGAAAGAGACTAGCTGAGAGTCCTTCATTCCCTTTTCTCTTTTCTCACAGAGGAAAGGGATCGTAAGGCCAGATTTCTATTTTAAACACCAGGCTGAAAAGCTCAACTGGGAATAGCAATGTTAATATAATTGATTATGCTTCTGGGAATGAGTTCTGAGCAAACAATGTGTCACTATGAAATGTGGACCGCAGTAGCAGACAGGGTCCTCTGCTGCTGTGAACCGATGTAACACTTACTGTTGTTCTTTTTTAAAATTACAGTAACTCCACCCACTTTGGATAAGGTACAACATTCTACTCTTATCCAGCAATAAAAAACAAATGGAACAATGAACAAGACATCAATTGTTGCCTATTACTCTTCTGGCCTTCTTGGCAAATGCTGCAACAAAATACTTTCCAAAAATAATGTCCCTAAATTCCTCAAACAACAAGCACATGAATACAATGATTAGAGACATTGGGCAATAACCTGTTGCATAACTCTTTACCAATGTAATCCAGATCAGGTGACAGCATGTAATTTAAAGCAATAAAAACTTTTCACCCGTCTCCTTTTAGATTCTGAGGGGTCTCTTTTCCTTTGGGGAAGCTTGTAAGAATTTCAGAATAAGGGCTGGAGGAGCTTCTAATAACAAAAAATATTGTTTCCGGATGGCTAACTCCAGGATTGGGATCACAGGCGACTGAACCAGTGGTGATTTTCTTTACTATTAAAGGCTTCCCCTATGTCCCAAGTCTCCCAAAGGAGCCCTATGGAGCCTCAGAGACCAAAAGAAGGGAAATAAACTAAGTGGTTCCTGGGCCCAAACTGGATAATGCCACACAAAGTTATGTCAAAACAGAGCCATTCATTGCCCATAGTACATCTTAAGCGTGAAGAAAAGTTATGGGAAGAGCTAATAGATGCTAATGGAATACATTTTTAAAAAGAATTAGACTTATGCACGTTAAAAGCACGATAATTTTACCTCAGAAAATTTGGAGATGGACATTTTTGGAGATGGACTATTGTTACTTTTATAGGTGATCTGATTATTGCTGTGAACCTTGGTTAACAATTATTAATTAAATTCAGCAGATTATAAGCAGGATGTCCCTTTTCCTGCACTAAATTTTGTGGAGGCCACTGTAAATTGTAATTGGCTGGCGGGAAGGCTTAGTTATCTGGCTAAGGTTGGGAGTTTAATTCCTTGCTGTACATCTCAGAAGAACCAGTCTCTGTGGCCTTGGACAATGCACACAATCCAACACTGCCCCCAGAAGAAGGGAAAGATAAAGTAACTATGAAAATGGTCACCTTAAATCAGAAGTGACTAGAGAGCACAGAATAACAACCTAACAACTTATCAAATATAGAATTCATTGTTAATTAATGATGACCACAAAATTAGTTAATGACATGACTAAATTCATAGTTGAAATGCTCAACTGAACGATAATTTCCTATAATAAGTTCCTTAAAATAACTGGGGGAGTTAGTTCATGGACCCAGATTAAAAGCAACATCAAATGGTACCACCAGGACAATATTTTTAAATACAGTAAAACACCGGATAACAATTGGATCGGATAATGCTAAAATCGCATAACATTAAGCAATCTGGGGAAGAGAATTGGATTGAATAACGTTAAGGTCCTATGGGATGGATCGGATAACAACCGCTAAAGCCTGTGCAGTTACAATGTATCTCTATGGAGCTTTAACATTATCTGATCCATCCCATAGGATTTTAACATGGATCGGATAACACTAAAAATCGGATAACACCAAGACTTGTGGAACCAAGTTTTAGCATTATCCGGTGTTTTACTGTATATGTATTTTGTAGATCTGATACATATACAATAATCACTATACTTTTTACCTTGATCACATTTTCACAAGCCAAGTCAACAGCACAGATAGGCAGCTGATTGTTGTAATAGCCATTAACCCCAATTCATAAAAAGAGGAATGCTTAGAGACTATAGCTGAAGAAAAGGTCAGAATTTTGCTAGGTAGAAAGTAGCAGGGCAGAAGAATCCATAATTCTTGCATTTTTTTTCTTAGTAGAACATTTTAAAATTTAACATATAATGAAAGTGTGGCTTATATAGCCAATATCCTATGTTACACAAGGTTATGTTGGAGTAAATGTGCCAGACTTTATGCCCATTAATTAGGAACTGTGACATGCAACTGTACATTATGTCCCTATTATGAACAGCTGCACAATGTGCCAGCAGAATTGCCTCCACCTCGGCAATATCACAACTACCATGGGTACAACCTCAAGTTAAGTTCATATGGTTGTACAATAGACGTTTGGTGTGTGTGTGTGAGTGGGAGAATGGTTCAGTGTTAGCATATGCATAATTTCTACTTTTATTAAGCCTCACATTGAATAACTTTTTAAAGCTATTTGTTTCCCAACATCTCAAAATACTTAGCTCAAATACAGTGTGATCAAAACATACCATTGACACATTCAAAGACATCACAGCACTTGCCAGGTGTTCCATCTCCACGTGACACTATTTGAGGTATGTAGCCTGCCTCGCATTTTGGAACACCACATAAACCAGAGAGACATTCGCACCTGAAACCAAAGCAATGAAAGTTCTATAAATAAGTGAAGCAACATATGATATGGAAAAAGAAACAAGGAAACACCAGCAGTGTTAACACATGAATAAGACAATATGATTATTTTAAACACAAAACAGTAAACAGAGTTCAACACTTGTTTAAAGAACAAAGCTGAACTTTAACCAGAATCAAGTACTGTACTGTATTTTAATTTGTACTTAGCTCTGTGTCTGATTAAATGTGTTGAGAAGATCTTGTTATTTTAAAGAAAGTATTGTTGCATAGACTACCAAAAAGAAGATGAAAAAGTGTTCTTTACCTAACTGCTTCTGTAGCATTCTCACCACCGTACTGTTTAAAAGGTTATTTTATCAATACGGGCATGTGTTTTTAAAATTTGAAATGGCAGAAGTGTATATAATAAGGTAAGGTAAAGGTCACCCTTGCTCTAAATTCAGTCATATCCGACTCTAGGGTTCAGTGTTCATCTCTGTTTCATAGCTGAAGAGCCAGCTATGTCTGCATCTGCAGATGTTTCTGTGGATATGTGGAAGGCATGCCTAAACACCCGAGTGCACAGAATGCTGCTTACCTTCCCATCGAAGTAGTCCCTAATTATCTACTTGCAATTTCTTGCTTTCGAACTGCTAGGTTGGCAGGAGCTGGGACAGAGACAGGAGCTCATTCCATCATGCAGTATTCGGGTATCAAATAAGATATCAAATAAGGTACAAGGCATAAAAAGGGTTTCTATAGGCTTATTATTATACTACAAAACTGTCTGTCAAGTTTGACGTGTTTCCTTACTCTTCTTTTGTAAGTCTTTTGTGAGTCCATCTTGATGATTGTTTGAGTTGAGACGATTTAAAGCATTAATAACAATAATAACTGGGAAGTCAATTCCTACTTATGATAACCAAGTCCAGGAATTTCTAGGTAGAGACTAAACAGAAGGCACAGTAGGGAATTGAACTCCCAACCTCTGGCTCCACAGTTAGATATTTAAACCACTTAGGAAAGTATAAGAATCAGAGTGTTCAACCTGATAATATCTGAACAAAGGATGGTCATTGAACAAATGGCCAAATGTGTGAAATTTTTTGCTCCAGCATAGGAGTAAAAAGACCAGTATTTATTATTATTTTTATCAGCACCACTGGCAAAAATAAATCTGTGCATGTGTGTGGTGCGGGGAGAAGGGTTAAGCAAGAAACTTCTACGTTGCATAAAATACTAATTGCACAAGAACACTTTTGCTGATTTTTTTAAAAAAGGTGCCAGAGTATGAAAAATGATTCAAGATCTCATAATGTTACCCTCTGTGGAGAATTTTTTTGAAAAATAGTTTTAAAAGTGCACATTTGTTTCTTAAGTGCTATTTACCCCTTAAGTTATTATTTAGATTTCTAGTTTCATATACACGTTGTCCCCTGGATCAGTGGAGGAAATGTTCAAACACCTACGTTAGATACCTGAAACCACAGATAACAACAAACCCTATTTTGCACATTGTAGATAGTGTCCTCCAGTAGTCAGCTCTGGAAAGGAACCATTGAAATACAGTGAAATCTCGCATAACAAAATGAATTTGTTCTGCGAGGCTGCTCGCTATGCGCGTTTTCACTATGTGAGTTTTTTTCACATAGCGAAAATTCCTATGGAAAAACTCGCAGAACAAAAATTTCTATGGAAAAACTCACATAGCGAAAAATTTTCGTTATGCGAGTTTTCCCCATAGAAATGCTTGTTATGTGAGTTTTTCCATAGGAAAAGTCTGACTCACATAGCAAAAGTTTGCTATGCGAGTCAGATCGCTTTTTGAAAAAACCTGCTTGCTATGAGAGTATTTCGCTAAACAAATCGCTCGTTAAGCAAGGTTTGACTGTACATATATACAGTATTATGTATTTCAGAATTTTTATTGAACATTTTAGACCCATGGACACTGAATCTACAGATACGGGGGAGGGGGAACCTGAAATATAAAACATGTTTAAAAAGATATGAAGATTGTTTACTTGATGATTAATGAGTTGCCCTGCCACCTGTTCTGCTTTGGACAAATTTCATAATCCCAGACTGCCACTGGAGGGAGGGATCAGTAAACCACTAAGTATTTTGCACCTACAAACTCCCCCCCCCCCGTGTGTGTGTGTGTGTGTGTGTGTGCGTGCGTGTGTAAAACAACCTACAGCCTGCGAGCTGGGCCAGCCCCGGTCCGATGGCAAATCATCCGGCCCATGGCAATGTAAACATACATGCCAAATGCACCAGTGCATGTGCAAACGCATCCACTGCGGTTTACAGCAGCATTTACGGCAGGGGGAAACCACATGTCTGGTCCGCTTAGCTATCTGAGGGGGAATTTTCCAGCCCGTGGCGCAAAATGGTTGAGAACCCTGGTCTAGCTCATATGTGGAGATTAGGATTTTCTTTTGTTGTTTGTTGTATGTATAATTTTTGGTAATGTTCTACACTGTCCAGAGTGGTAAACCACCCAGATGGGCATTAAATAAATGAATGAATGAACAAACGAATGAATGAATAAATCTTTCTTCCTTAATCAAGTTTGTTTCTTTGTCTAAATTATGGACACTTTAGCAGGTGTTTCACATCATGAGCAACACTTTTTAAGAATTACTAACTATGTTTCATACATAATGAGAAGCATAATGAGAACCTGCAATAGACTATGAGCATTCTGTAAACAATTTTCATGAGAACATAAAAATAAATATAACAAAAACAGGAAGGGGGGAAGGTTGGTGTACAATATCCAAAAGATTTACAACATCTACTGGAGTAAATAAACCAAAACTTATAGATTTCCTAAACCTATCCCATAAGAATCCTAGGGTTCTTTGTAAAGCATTATCTGCTGCTAGGTTTGCTCCCACACTTCTGTCATTGGTGACATGTGTAGCCATCCTATTAAATGCACCCACCTGCTTTCTCCCAATAATGCTCTAATCCTAATCAAACCAGTAAGAATTAGACAATACAATAACAATGAAACAACATGGTAAGGAATAGGTGGAAGAAATAGCCAGTGTATACTACCACAATCCAGTAAACAAACAAGTAGTCAAAGAGGGGAAATAGCAACAATCACAGCTTTCAGACAGGGTGCCCAAGGGAAGGCGAAAAACATGCCACCACTAGGCAGCAATCTGGTAGGCATGAAAAATTTCACCCCAAACTTCCTGGACAACCAAAACATACCTAGGGCACAGGCAATAAAAATGGATGGATCAGTCACACTAGCTGCTAAGCTGGAAAAGAAGCTAACTCTGAGACACAAAGCCAGCCAGTAGAGAAGGCTGGCTTTATCATACCTCATTAAACCTGGGTCCTACAAACATGCCACATAGACGTGGTGGGATTTAAGGTTCTTCCCCTTTGTCAGAGGCCTTGAGGGAACAAGTGCCCTATTGCAGAGTTCTAGCCTAGTTCTAGCCCTATTGCAGAGTTCTAGGGTGCTTTTCTGGGTGCTGACAAAAATTTTCCTCTGGGCAGTAGAAAAGAAAAGCATGTAAGCCCTTGGTTCCCAAGGTGGGGCACACACACCACAGCGGGACTTCAATTCCCAGAAATCTAAGTCAGTACATTGGCTTGATCAGCACTTTTGGCAATTGACATAGGCTTCTGGGAATTGAAAACCAAAAACCAAAGGTTGGGAAACACTGATGTAAACCCAAGTCATAATAGCACAAATGCATATCACTAAATCATAATTTGATTTTATCAGCCTATTTGGTCGCTTACGGCATTTGATGTTTCAAATTAATCAATATTTATTTTAAGTAAGAATCTGTTTCCTTATTCCTTGTTTTCATCCATTCATTTGAGCTATTACAGTTTCTCACAGGGCCAAGATATAAGTAGCATCTTATTGATATCACATACTTCTGGTGATGAGGTATTTGGAGGTTTTGTTTGATGGAAGATGCAAAATATACAAGGTAGTAAATTGGACTAGATAATACCCTTTCTGCATCAGGATTCGATTCCAGATTCTTAACATTTGAAAGAGAAGAATGTGGATTGGCAACTTTAATGTGTGATCTAATAACAAGAATTGAAATATGCAGAAATTTCTGAGGTTATCTGTTGAACCTCTCAGGACCTATACAAATCCTGAGGATATGCTTCATCTTTGGATCCTTATCCTGTGATTTCAAGAAGTACCCTGCAATGTTCTATGATTCACTCATAATGCAGTGAGTACAATAGGGGTGGGTAGACTTAGAGCAGGCTTTCTCAACCTTTTCGAGGTGGAGCCAGATCAATCGCCTCAGAATGGCTGCGTGGGCCAGTTGCATGTTTCCATTCGAGATCTCATGAGAACTCACCGAAATCTCGGAAGATCTCGACGAAAATGAACGTTTTTGCTGGTTGTCAGTGCTTCCAGTTGATAGCTGCAAGAATGAGGAAGACATCAGGGGCCAGATGAAAAGGCTTCGGGGGCCGGGTCTGGCCCCCAGGCCATAGGTTGAGAATGCCTGATTTAGAATTTAGAGAAATTATTGACTTTCAGTCTCCAGATGTTTTGGTCTTCAGCTCTCAGAATCCATGACCACTGACTATGCTGACCTGGCTGGAATTTCTGGAACGTAAAGTCCAAAGCAGCCAAAAGTTGAGAAGAGGGTCAGAAGTTGCAAAACATTTTTTATATGACTTTTGTTTTTCTACTAAACATGTGACATCTACTAATTTAATGCATACATATGGCATATGATCAGAATTATGGTAAATTAACCAGGGCACAGAATTAAATGCAAAATGAAATGGAGCTAACAAGTCTTTCCATACAAAATTCAGTATGGTTAGCCTCACAATGTTTGTTCATTACAACTGTATATTAAAAGGACCAAGTTCACATTTTATTGTTGTTATTATTAAAAATTTGGGAATTATAAATCTGTGGCAATGTACTACAAGCCACCTGGAGGCCTATAAACAGAACCAAATCTACCATCTCACTAGCTCTGCATTGAGGTAATATATATTATTCACAGGATATTTTGAATTGAGGTACACTATAAAAGCTACTAGTCAAAATCTTAAAAAGATGGGCAGTTTCTCTCACCAGACAGGTTTTATTAAAAGCAATACAGTTTAAGATAGGGAGTATTCCTTATGTGCAAACTTAAGATGTATACATATTTTGTTGTTGTTGTTGTTCAGTCGCACAGTCGATTCTGACCTTTTGCGACCTCTTGGACCACTGTCCGCCAGGCACTTCTGTCCTCCACCATCCTCCTCAACTCGCTCAGCCCGTTGTCTCTACAATACCATCTAGCCATCTCATTTTTGGCTGCCCCCTTCTTCCTTTGCCCTCGACCTTTCCAAGCATCAAGGCTTTCTCAAGTGAATCTTCTCTTCTCATTTGATGTCCAAAGTACTTTAGCTTCATCTTTATTATTTGACCTTCTAAGGAGCAGTCAGGGTTGATTTCTTCTAAGATTGACCTATTTGTTCTCCTCGCTGTCCAGAGAACTCTCAAAACTCTCCTCCAACACCACATCTCAAAAGCCTCTATTCTTCTGTGCTCAGCTTTCCTTATGGTCCAGCTCTCACAACCATACATTGCCACCGGGAAAACCATTGCTTTGACTATTGCATTACATCTATTCTAAAATGCCACAGATATAAAATACAGGATAAAGTTATAGGGCATTAATGGCAAAAAGTTCTTATAATGCTCCATTCATGGAATACTCTATTTCTGCACAATCTTCTTGCATAATTTACTAAATTCTGATTAATAAAAATGTAAGAACTGCCAAATAAGATTCCTATTTTTGTTAAAGAACAAGTATTAACTCCTTTCATAAAACACATTCCAAAACTACAAACGGATATTATTTCAATTTTAGCTTAGCAATTTCACAATCTCATTGCCCAAAATAGCAATTTTTCATTCCAGATTTAACTGAGAAAAAGTGCTTCCTTTTAAAACCAGCTGAGACAGTCATGTTTAATAATCAATACATTAGGCATCTCTAACTCTTCTGTTGCTAACATTTCTTTTCATTTAAGTAGAAAATTTAAATGCCACAACATATGTATTAAATAATACGTAACAAACCTTGTAGGAAGAGTACAGCATCCATCAGCTGTCAGCCTGACTTGAGTTTCATAGCTATCCAAGGGACAAACAACTTGCTGGACAGGAGGACATTCCACTGTACTACAGTCTATGCTGAACACTGTTGGGGAAAATGAGAGAAATAGTTAAGTCTTACCTTGTACTTGAGTAAAGGGCTATACAGTATTGTCTTATTTACAGAATACAAAAATCTTCTCCATTGAATTAAAATTGCTGAATAGTAAATGAAACATTTCAAGGTCAGTGTCCAATTAACTCAAAGGCAAACAACCAATTAAGTCAACTAATCATCTCAAACCATGAATTCTCAGAACAACAAATATCCCTGCACATATTCAAAAACATATTAAATGTATGATGGTAACCGGCTTCTACGGAAATGACTGAATTCTAGTGCAAGTGCAACAGATATGAGTAGTGATTTATTTTTATAATTTTTGTCATATGATTTCTCAGCCAGAGCTGTAGAATTTTAAAATGAGTAGTTCTATTCCAGCTGCCTATGAAGACTGCATTGCTGCTATGGAGCCTACTTGAAAATTCCTGAGGCTAGCTATCTAGCTTTTTTACCAAATAGCCAGCTTGCCTATCCACTAGTCTATCCACATGCAGAACACAGTACAGCTAATTTATGAACTTTATCATGATAAGTGTGGACAGACACTGATCAGTCAACAATAACAGTAAAATAGACAGAACAGAGCAGTGTTAGTGATGAACTGTCAATGTCCAATGGTAACATATTTCACTTTTTGTTCTGATATGTGAAGAATGTCTGTATCTTCAACTTGTATGTGTGTGCATGAATGCATGAGGTATACTGTTCTATGCTCTGTATGTTCAGAAGCTGGTTGTGTCATAGGGATTTGGGTTTGCTATTATTCATTCATAGACTGCAGCAGCATTTATTCCCCTTCTGTAAAAGAAAATAACTAGTGATGAAATGTTTGTTTTTCCATTTCTTTGGTCCAATAAAAACTATATTCCAGGCGAGACAAACTGAACTGTCACATATAATAAAATTGAACAGTGGTAGCTAAGAAAAGAAGTGAGAAGTAGCCTGGAAATCTAATGTACATCTCTGGGCAATTTATAGGTGACTGACTTAGATTTTATTCCCATGCATTTAATCATATCTGCAACAAAACCAGACAGCCAAAATGAAGAGATCCTGAAAAAACAAGAGTAAACATTTTTGAAAGAAGTAGGACCTCAATTCACTTTTACTACTGAAAATAAATAAAATAAACAAATTCCTAAGATTCAGTACATGCTTCTGTATTAAACTGTTATGGAGTTGCTGGCTGTGGAGTCATGGATTGAGAGTTCAACTCCCCATGGCACCCCAGGAGAAGAGTAGAATGTACAGTATTGCTCAAACTGAACAATCCCAGCATTGCTCAGAAGAAGGAAATGGCAACTTACTTCTGAGTACTCTGTACCTAGAGAACCTTGGAAAAGGTCATCATTAGTCAGATAAACTTGATGGCACATAATTATTCTTATTGCTTGGACCCAGGTCTAGACAGCAAAACATGCCATTGAAACAAAAGACAAATGAAATCTGGCAAAGATCATGAACTCTGTCCCCCACTGATCTAAAACACCTATCTGGAAAAGGTAGAATCAAATAAAATGAAGAATGACAGGGAAAAGACAGTAATTGTGACATTTGACAATTTACTGTCTAGCCTGGTCAGTTTCTGGGCTCCTGACCATGACTGACGACACATTTAGTAGATATGAAGATATGTATGACGTTGTCCTGAAAGGTAATAAATTGTCCAGCAAACCAGACATTCCCTCTACAGTCAGTAGGGTTGACCCTTTGGTAAAACTGCATTCAACTAGATTGGAAGTACAGTAATACCCCGGATAACGTTATGACTTGTTTCCACAAGGCATGACGTTATCCGATCTTTAGCCTTGTCCGATGCATGGATCGAACAACGCTTAAAAAAAGACCTGACTTCTGGGACAACCACTTTAAAGGCAGGCAGGGAAAGAAAGAGACCCGATCGGGTCTCTTTCTTTTCCTCCCTGCCTTTAAAGCCACCCCCCACCCACAGCGGTCTCTGCGACTGCAGTAGGGTCGGGGAAAGGCGTACCTTTTCCCCGACCCTACTGCAGTCGCAGAGACTGCTTGTGTCTCTTTCCCTCCCTGTATTTAAACTACAGGGAGGGGGAAAGAGAGAGACGTGATTGGGTCTCTAGAGAACCAATCACGTCTCTCTCTTTCCCCCTCCCTGTAATTTAAATACAGGGAGGGAAAGAAAGAGACACAAGCAGTCTCTCTCTCTCCCTGTAGTTTAAATACAGGGAGGAAAAGAGTAAGATGCGATCGCGTCTTACTCTTTTCCTCCCTGTATTTAAACTACAGGGAGGGGGAAAGAGAGAGACATGATTGGTTCTCTAGAGACCCAATCACGTCTCTCTCTTTCCCCCTCCCTGTAGTTTAAATACAGGGAGGGAAAGACACACAAGCAGTCTCTGCGACTGCAGTAGGGTTGGGGGAAAGGTGCGTGCTTTTCCCCGACCCAACTGCAGTCGCAGAGACCGCTACGGGTGGGGGGTGGATAAGGTAGTTCTACCCAAACCACCCCACACCAGCAGACCACTGCCTCGGATAACGCTAAGAATCATTATCCAGAATTGTTATCCGATGCAAGTTTTTTCCAAAAAACTTGCATCATTATCCAATTCTAGTGTTATCCGATGCAGCATCAGGCAGGTTGAGGCGTAGCTATGGAGGAACTGGCAGCAGCTGCTGAGGCCTTGTGGCAGAGGGAGGCCCTCAGTCGGAGGCAAAGCAGCCTCCTGAGGCCCTTGGGAGGCATGGCCATGGCGCTTGGGCGCTGACGCTCCTCTTGCTGGCTGTCCCGAGCAGGGAGGAGGAGGAGGAACAGCAGCCGCTGAACCTCCCTACTGCTTGCTCCCCAGGGTAAGTGACTTGTCCGTGTGTTGTAGGTGGATGTGGAGAGGGATATGATGTGTGTGTGTGCATGTGCGTGCATGTGTGTGTGTGTGTGTGTGTGTGTGTGTGTGTGTGTGTGTGTGTGTGTGTGTGTGTGTGTGTGTGTGTGTGTGTGTGTGTGTGTGTGTGTGTGTGTGTGTGTGTAGGGGAAAGAGGGTCTGGAGCAGGCTAAGGGAGTTATTTTTGTTCACTCTAATATGCTTGAAACACAGACTAACACAGCTACCATTTTAAAAGTTTTATTCTGTGCAAGCATATCAGAGAGTGAACAAAACAAAAACACGAAAACGTTGTGGCACCTTAAAGACTAACTGCTGTATTTTAATGCGAGCTTTTGTGGATCAAGTCCACTGGCTCTTTGGCTATAAACAGAGATGAGCACTGAACCCTAGAGTTGGTAACGACTGGTTTTCAAGCAAGGGCAACCTTTACCTAATAACAGAAGATCCCTGATTGGTATTCAAATTTGATGTCAGGCTTTGTCTCTGCAAGTGGTTCAAGGTCTTCCTTGCTCAAAAAGCCAGTCATATCCAACTCTAGGGTGCAGTGCTCATCTCCATTTACAGCCAAAGAGCAAGTGCTACCTGTGTTTGCAGATGTATACATGGCCATATGGCAGGCATGACTTGACTGCCCATAGCGCTGGCTTTGCCCACAATGTTGGCTCTGCCCACGGTGCAGTAGTAAAATTTTTAGCTGCCCATCACTGGATTTGAGGGTGTGTGTGTGAAGATATTTAAAATGGCATGGGGGGGGGGGGATTACTGTATTAAAATGGACTGTGAGAGCCATTTTAGGTTTGTTCTTGGAGCGTTTTTAGTTTGGAATTTTAGAGGGCATTTGATTATTTAGCATTGTGTGTGTGTGTGTGTGTCTGTGTGTGTGTCTGTGTGTTTCTATTTATTAATTTAATTGAATTTATATTCCACCCTACTCGCACAGGTGACTCAGGGCGGATTACAACCAATCAACAAACATATAACACAAAGTTAAAACTCTAAAAACAATTTAAAACCATTTAAAACAACATCTCATTCCTTTAATTAAAGGAGTAAAGGAGAGGGAGGGTAAGTATAAGATGTTAAATAAGCCAGCGGGGAGGGGGTCAATAAACTATAATTACCCCCACACCATTCCCGCCAGCCAAATTTTCACACCTTTCCTAAAAGCCAATATCTCAGTTTGGAGGCGCAATTCCAAAGGCAGGCGTGCATTTTACTGTGTGTCTGACTTTCTGGTTTGGTTGCTATGTGTTTTCTGCCTGATGTGGACAGATTTTACTGTGTGGACAGATTTTTGGGATTTTCATTAGTTTGTGTGGATAGACTTGGTGCTCTTGGAATGGATAGCTGTGGTTGTGGTTGTTAAGCATTTGTTTTATGTTCTGCTGATTTAGTGACAGGTTCCTTAAAAAACCAAGAAATGAGGAAGAACCAGGTTGTTCTAGTGCTGCACAGTTCCCCTAGTCCTCTTCCTTCTCCAGTTAAAAACAGTGTTTAAATGTGTTTGCACAGTTTTAAAAATGTTGGACAGTTGCGGTTTGCCATGTTCCCCTGTTGAAATGTATCTTATGTAGAGTTGTACAATACTGTATGCCTTTAAAAAACACTTTATTAATGAGTTTTGAACCGGTACCCTGAAAAAGACTCTTTTGTTGACTTTATTCTTGACGTGTGATGTATTAAAAGTTGAAATTTGATGTTTGAAATGTTATTGCTTGATTTACCATGTCCCTGCACAATATTTATGCAATTAAAGTATTTTTAATAAAGCATTTTGAACATCAAAAAATGTTTTTGGGGTTTTTTCTGAAGTCCTAAATGGAATATTTGGTTTTCAATGCATTCCTAGGGAAAATGCATTATGCTTAAATAGCAACTAACTGAAAGTGCGATCCCGTGGAACACATTAACTTGTTACGCGAGGGTTTACTGTATTACCTCTTTTTGTGAGCAGCCTAGTCTGCTGTCATTTGAAAAGGAAAATGCTGGACAATCCTTTTATTCAGTTCTTTTCAGCTTCCAAAATAACATACTTCCAAACATTTATATCCATGGGCTAAAGCCAGTATTTTACTGGTAGTCACAGCAGTAATGATTTTTCCCATTCCGTCTCATAGCTTGAAAACTGCTTTCCTAGCCCTCAAACATATAATTGTGAAGTGTACAGGGACTGCAGTGAGGAAGCAGATTCTCCTGGTTCTGCTAATACCTTGGTTTTGCCAATTGGACAGTTAGAATGCCATCATTAAGTCCTACCTTATAATGCCAAACTGTAAGCAACAATGACAGTATTTTGTTAGATAGCCGGGTGCAGCTTAGGACTCATTCAAATACCACGTGACCATTTTAGGGGGGAGGAATGGACCAAAAGTCACAGAAAGTCATGAGGGGAGGGTGGTTCGGCGTGAAGTCACATGACTCCAAAATTATCAAAAAGTTCCTGACGCAAGAAATACCCAAGACAGAGACAGGATCTATAAAGAGAAACACATAAACAAATAAATGGGGGGGGGGCGCTTCAAAGGCTGCTTACCGGATCTTCTCAGGGAAGAGTAATGTTGGGGGGGGGGGAGAGAAAGTAAAGCCGTTCCTCTGCCAGGAGAGGAGGAGGAGGAAGAAGTAGTAGTCTCCCCCTTCTTTGGATGAAAAAATCATGGTCCTTCCTTGCACCCTGAGAGGGAAGGAAAAAACCCTCCCAACCAGAGACCACTTAGGAAGGAAGGGGAGTGATTGGATGGGAAAACAGCGCTTGGGAAAGGGTTCCCTTTGTGTCCCCCCCGCCGCTACTACAAATCCCAGAATCCACCGCCAGCTTCAGACCAGACCAGACCAGGCCGCACCCCCTCCCCTCTGCTCAACCATTCACTCTCTCTCTCGCTTTGTCAGTATCCAAGGGGGGTGGGAACAGGCGCTTCTTTGGCAGATGGAGGGAGGGGGAAAGAGGGTCTCCTCAAGAGTTTTCTCCCCTGCTGCCATTCAGGACACCTGGAAGGAGGAGGAGGAGGTGGGTGACTTAGGGGCGATTAGAATTGGGGGATGTGGGGAGGTTTTCCCCAAAGCAAAAATAATCCCGAAAGGAGACATCAGAGGAGAGACAGAGAGGGGGGCGGCGGAGTTTTCCACTGAAATCCAGATTGTAAATCTTTGCCCTCTTCCTTCCTTGCTTGCATGAAAAGGCTTTCCAAGGGATGCGTTTCTTTCTTGGGCTTCTGCTGTTTTTCTTCAAATCAGGGAAAACGGAGAAACCACATGATTGGGGGGAGGGGGGTTGACCAAACGCCACGGAAAGTCACAGGTGTGTCAAAAAGTGGCCTATTTTAGGTCATGTGGTATTTGAATGGCCCCTTACAGGTGACAATACAGTTATTCCCTATTCAAAACTTCTGTTATGCAGTGTTCTCCAAATAATAATTTTATCATAATTTATAAACTCCAACTATCACTGATCTGAAAGGACACATACTGGATTATCAAATAATTATGTTAACCAGACCTGGTGATTAAAATATCCATTATGGTAATGAAGGCTATGTAGTAAAGGTGTGCAAGGCCTCTTCTTACTTTGAATAGAACAGTGATGGTGAACCTTGGTACTCCAGATGTTCTTGGACTTCAATTACCAGAAGCCCAAGTCAGCACTCCTGCTGATCAGGGCTTCTGGGAATTGTAGTTCAAGAACAGCTGGAGTGCCAAGGCTTACAATCACTGGTCAAGAATGTCATGTCCCCTAAAAAGTGCAGGTTTAATTACTGCAACTATTTCAAGGTTTTTATGAAAGCTGAAACATCTTTGGGTGGTAAGTAAAGACAGGTTTCACTTACCAGTAACTGTCGTTCTCCGAGTATGTTGTTTGGGGATTCACACTAATGGGTTCTGCGCCTGTGCTGAATCCGAGCTGAGCTGAAAAGCTGATTGGATAAAAGTTTTGAAGTTAGGACTGCCCACCATCCCCAACAGCCTCTGGCGCCATTTCGCGCTCTTCCCTCAATTCAATACTAGAGCTGCCTGCGAAGTATAGGGCCATCCCAGGCTGGCAGCATTGAGGGGAGGTCGGGTCGGGTCATGTGAATCCCCAAACAACATACTCGGAGAACGACAGTTACTGGTAAGGGAAACCTGTCTTTCTCCTTCGTGTTGTTTGGGGATGCACACTAATGGGTGACTAGCAAGCTCACTTACTTGGATGGTGGGCAGCCGGCGTCCTGAGATGCAGGAGAGCATGTTGACATCAGGGATGGGTGGTCATCACCGAAGAGGATCGGAGACCAGCCGTCAGGATGGACCTGCCACGTCTGACATCAGCAGAAGACCTCGTATCAACCCGGTAGTGGGTGATGAAGGTGGAGGACCTGGACCAGATAGCAGCCTTACAGATGTCCTCCATAGGAATGCCTTCCAGAAAGGCAGTAGACAAGGCCAATGTCCTGGTGGAATGGGCCTGGACGTGAGGCGGAGGTGGCAGTGATGACGTCTCATAGGCCAGGTATATGGTACCTGAGATCCATTTAGATAGTCTCTGGGCAGACAGAGGCTGTCCCTTTGACTTGCCACCATAAGCTACAAACAGTTGCTTGGCTCTCCTGAAGGACGCAGTCCTTTGGGTGTAAAACAGCAAGACCCTCCTGACATCCAACGAATGCCACTCTCTCTCTTGTGCAGAAGAAGGATTCAGGAAGAACGCTGGCAGTGTGATGGACTGGGCCAAGTGAAACTCAGTGAGGACCTTTGGCAGGAATGCAAGGTCTGGGTGCAACACTACCCTGTCAGGGTAGAACTTGAGGAAAGGAGGGTCAGACCTCAGGGCCGCAAGTTCACCTGCCCTCCGGGCAGAGGTGATGGCTACAAGAAAAGCAGTTTTGTAAGACACAAACTTAATGTCTACTGTAGCCATGGGCTCAAAGGGCGCCTTGGTGAGCGCAGTGAGCACAGCACTGAGGGACCACTGGGGAGGTGGTACCTTGACAGGTGGATAAGCATTGCGCAGTCCCTGAAGGAAACGTTTAACAGTCTTGTCCCTGAAGGCAGAGGACAGCACAGAGGAAGGTGGAGCATTGGCAACCACCGCAGCCAGATGAACCTTTAAGGATTAGTGCGCGGATCCTGACTCAGCCAAACGCAGGAGGTAGGACATTACATTCTGCAGGGATGCAGAGTCCACGGTACAGTCGTTGGATGTTAAAAAGTCAAGGAAACAATGGTACTTGGCTTCGTAAGACTTCCGTGTGGATGGCTTACGAGAGAGTTCAAGGATCCGCGCTAGGTCGGGCGGATAAGCCAGGCCGTCAGATGGAGGCTCGGCAAGTCCGAATGTAGGATCCGACCGCCCCCCGCCCCCCCCATGTGGAGGAGGTTCGGATCGGTGGGCAGGCGAAGGAAGTCGCAAGCCAGAGACTGAAGCAGTGGGAACCACGGCTGGCGCGGCCAGGACGGGGCGATAAGAATCGTCCATGCACTCTCCGCACAGATCCGTACGAGGACCCGTTGGATGAGAGGGATCGGTGGGAACATGTACAGGAAGTCCTGATGCCATGGAACCATGAAGGCATCCCCTTCCGATCTGTGACCGATCCCCGCTCGGGAGCAGTAACGGTGACACTTGGCGTTGGCTTGTGTCGCAAACAAGTCCAGGACCGGCGTGCCCCACCAGCGGCACAACCGGTCGAATACCGATCCGTCCAGCTCCCACTCGTGCATTGCTGTCCCTTTGCGGCTCAGAAAGTCCGCATCCGTGTTCAGGGTGTCCTGGATGTGGACATTGATCGGGAAGACGTGCACCTTCAGGCACCATTCCCAGACCATCACAGCAAGATGAAGGAGGGAGAGAGACTTCGTCCCTCCCTGCTTGTTGAGATAGGCCAGGGTCGTGGTGTTGTCCGAGGCGACCTGCACCACGCGGCCCGCTATTGATAGTCTGAAGGACTGCATCGCCTTCCACACTGCTAAGAGTTCAAGGAAGTTGATGTGGTGCCTGGCTTCTGCGGGCGTCCAGACCCCGTGGATCCATAGACTGCCGCAGCACGCTCCCCATCCGTGCGTGCTCGCGTCGGTGGTGATCTGCACGGTCGGCGCGGGAAGGGTGAAGAGCTTCCCCACGGCCACGTTGCGGTCCAGCACCCACCAGTTCAGTTGGTCCTGTAGTTCGGGAGTTGGTGTGAGCCATTTCCCCGGATGGTCGTTGACGAGTTCGAACGAGGCTAGGAACCAAGACTGGAGGGACTGCATCTTGAGCTTGGTGTGCGAGATCACTGCCGTGGTCGACGCCATGAGTCCCAAGAGATGGAGGGTGTCCCGTGCACAGATGCGGCACCTGCCCTGGATCCGTGCCACCACCGCACGGATGTCCAGCAGACGTTTGGGCGGAGCGTAGGTTCTCAGAGCCAGAGAGTCCAGTATGGCTCCGATGTAGTCTATGTGTTGAGTTGGGGTCAACTGGGACTTTTGTAGTTGACCCTCAGATCGAGATTCTCCATGAGGGCCAGGCAATAAGAAACATCATCCATGGCCCTCTGTTTGGTCGGGGAGCAGACCAACCAGTCGTCGGTGTAAGGGAACACCTGGACCCCTTGAAGCAGAAGATGGGCGGCCACCGGCGCCATGAACTTCGTGAATACACTTGGAGCGGTGGAGAGGCTGAAGGGTAGACACGTGTACTGGTAGACGTCACTGCCCATCTGGAAGCGGAGGAAGCGGCGATGTTCCCTCCTGATGGATACATGGAAGTACGCATCCTTCAGGTCGATGACTGCAAACCAGTCCCCGTGGTTGATCAGTGGGAGGATGGACTGAAGGGTTACCATCCGAAACTTCCTCGGGTCGATGTGCTTGTTGAGAAGGCGGAGGTCCAGGATTGGTCGGGACCCTCCATCCTTCTTGTCCACGAGGAAGTAGCGGGAGAAGAACCCATCGTGAGACTCCGCCGCTGCGACCGGCTCTATGGTGCCCTTCTCCAGGAGAGCTGACAGTTCTTCCTGGAGCGGTGGAGACGGATTGGTGACACGGACCCGTCCGACAGTAGGGCATCTCTTGAACCTGATCGCGTAGCCAGAGTCTAAGATGGTTAAAACCCACTTGTCTGTGGTGATGGTGGACCACACCGACAGGTAGTTCACCAGGGGACGGTAAGAAAGAGGGATGAGAGTCTCAGTCACGGAGGAGTCAAACCCGTTGCTTGCTCCTCTGGTCGGTCCGCTTACCAGTCTGTTGGCATTGCTGGTAACGCGGCCGTATGCTTGCTGCCTCGGTCGGTAGAACTGGTGCCGAGGGTAGTCCTCCTGCCTCTGTTGTTGGCGAGGCTGGTAGGACGGACCTTGAGACGAGGTCTGGGGCTGGTCCGACTGGTACCGACCCAACCTTTGGGGTGGAGGACGGAGCTTGTTAATTGTTGTAATGTCATTTTTAAGCTCTCCCCAAAGAGACAACCGTCTCTTTAGCGAACAAACCCTCACCGTCGAAGGGCAGTTCCTCCACCAGTTTCTTGACCTCATCCTGGAGGTCGGCCGAGCATAGCCAGGAGTGCTGGCGTATCTGGATGGCGGAGGCCAAGTTCTTAGCCTCCGACTCTGTGATATGCCTCCCAGTTCGGATCTATTGGAGGGCCAGCTCGTTACCCTCCTGACAGATGGACCCGAACTCAGCCTGGAGCTCCGGCGGCAGCTTGGACTTGAAGGCCTCAGCCTTCTCCCATAGGCGACAATTGTAGCCACCCATGGCCGTTGCATAGTTCGCTGCACGGAAGGACAGGGAGGCGTTGGCATAAACCTTCCTGCCCAGAGAGTCTAACTTCTTCCCCTCCTGAGATGAAGGGAGGGGAGTGCTGCTTGTCGGAGTCCGGTGCTGGGCGCCCTTCACGACCCGCGAGTTGGGCGCCGGGTGGACGTGTAGGAAGGTAGCATCATCTCCTAGAAGTCTGTACATCCCGTCCACTCGTGTCGAAACCAAGTGGGACGAGACGGGCTTCTGCCACACAGCCTTGGCGATCTTCGGGAGAAGGCCCAGATGGACAGGGACCAACTCCTTTTTATCGGCCATGGCGCACACGACGTCCTCGCACTCCTCAGGAGGGGCCTCCGCCTTGATCCTGAGTGTGGATCCTAGGCGGGTGATCAGCGCCGTGAAGGTCCATTGGTCCTCTGGCTGGGAACCGTGGACAGAGCCAATGTTGTCATCCAGCGACTTTTTGGTGGCAACCGGCGGCGGCTGATCCTCCTCCTCGACCGACGATCCGTCGGAGCCTTCTGACCGCTCCGATATGCTGGGCGGTAGAAAGAAGGCCTCGCGGTCTGAGTCCGACCAGTGGGGCCTGGCGGTCCTCGGATCGCTCCCCGGCAAAGGTGACTGGTGTGGAGGGAGAGAGACCTCCGACCGTGCCTGCTCCATGCGTCGCCTCTTCGCTGGAGCCGGGCCCTCCTCATGGAGTGGTGGTGCCTCTGGAGCTAGTTCACGGAGAGGTGGTGCCTCCGGAACAGCCGACGGTGGTGGATGAGGGACCCGGAACTGCTCGGCCATCTTCTGCAAAATCGCCTCCCGGAATGGGGCGATGAGGCTCAACTGTATGGACGGCTCGGGAGCCGGAGCCACAGAAGGGGCCGACAGGGATGCAGTCCTCCGCGGTGGCGGAGTCGTCCCCGGCAGAGGCGGCAGACTTGGGACCTTCTCTGGGGAGATGATGACAGGAGAGGTCGACGACGAGCTGCCCGGCGAGATCGCGGCCATGACGGCAACGGAGGCCAGCGATCGAGTTGGCGACGGGCGCGTCGCGCACGGAGTTGGAGGGAGAGAAGTCGAAGAAGTTCGGTGGTTTTTTCTTCTCCTTCTTCTTCTTAAACAGTTCTGCGGTGGACGGCCGCGAAGAAGGAGCAGAGGTAGACGCAGCGGGCGCCTCCCTTGAAGGGGGAGGCGGTGGTGCCAGAGCGGCCTCCATTAAAAATGCTTGGAGGCAGTATTGGCGGTTTTTAAGGCCGGACTTAGAGAAGCCCTTGCAGACCGCACACGTCTGGATAGGGTGATTTTCTCCCAGACAACGAAGGCACCGCACGTGTCCGTCCGAGCTTGGAAATTTCACGTTGCAGGACAGACACTGCTTAAATGCTGTGGAGGCCATCCACCGAAGTAGATGGCCTAATAGAAAAAATTGTACCGGCCGGCAGGCCCCAACACGAGATTTTCTGAGGTAAAAATTTACCTCAAAGAGTCCTTTTTTTTTTTTTTTTAACTGGCGGCTGAGGGAAATCCCCCAGCCGCACGAGGACCAAGGGGTTGCGAGTCCCCTGGTCTGAGAAAAATTGTGATTAGAAGAGAAAAATTCAAGGATTTCTGAGGCAATCTCAGACAGAACACACAGCTCTTTTTCCAGGCTCCTGCTTGCGCAGCGGAAAAAAGAGAACTGAGGGAAGAGCGCGAAATGGCGCCAGAGGCGGTTGGGGATGGTGGGCGGCCCTAACTTCAAAACTTTTATCCAATCAGCTTTTCAGCTCTGCTTGGATTCAGCGCAAGTGCAGAACCCATTAGTGTGCATCCCCAAACAACACGAAGGAGAACCTATTTTATTAGATGGCCACGTAGCATTTTTTGATACAAAGAAAAATGATTAAAAAGCAAGCCAGCCACTGTATTCAAAGCCATTATGAAGAAAGAGGATAAAAATACAGTCAGGTCCAGAAATAATGGAACAAGGACAACTTTTCTGGCATGTGGGCTAATAGAACAAACTAACATCAGCAGAAACATAAGGGCTGTTTTCAATATTTGGTTGAACATCCTTTGCAGTCAATGATTGCCTGAAGTCTGGATTTCATGGACATATCCGAATGCTGAGTTTCCTCCCTTGAAATTTCCAGGTCTTTATTGCAGTTGCCTTCAGCTGCTGCTTGATCATTGGTCCTTCTGCCTCCAGACTTGTCTTCAGTAAGTGAAAAGAATGCTCTATTGGGTTAAGATCTGATGATTAACTTGACCATTGAAGAATATCCCACTTCTGAGAAACTCTTGGGTAGCTTTTGCTATATATTTTGGGTCACTATCCATCTGCAGTACAAAGTGACATCCTATCAGTTTTGCAGGATTTGGAAGAATCTGAACAGAAATCTCGGCCTCCTATAACAGGTTCGCAAACTACAGCCCATGAGCCGGCCCCTGCCCCAATGCTATTCCATCCAGCCCACAGTGATGACCCTGGAAGCGGAAGTGCCTGCCACCATTGCATCCGACCTGCTCAGCTGTCTAAGGGTAAGTAGTCCAGTCCGTGGCACGAAAATCTTGAGAACCTCTGCCCTATATGTAGAAAAGCCTGGAATCCTTGACCATTTCAGAATTCATCTTACTGCTTCCATTAGTAGTCAGATCACATTCCTTTCCTTCTCCATTCTTTTCTATTCCCATTATTCTGGTACATGTTTATCTTGGTCTAATCAGTCCAAAGAATTTCATGCCAAAACTTGGCAGGCTATTTTATGTGTGTGTGTGCGTTGTTGTTGCTGTTTGCAGAATCAAATCTGGCCTTTCTGTTCCTAACCATTAGCAGTGGTTTTCACCTTGTTGTAAAGCCTCTGTATTTACATTCATAAAGCCATCTCTTAACTGTAGATGTGGACAATAACACACCTACCTCCTCAAGTGTTCTTGTCCTGGTGACATGATGTGAAAGGGTTCCTCTTCATCATGAGCAGGATTCACTTCAGTTTCTTCTGTGGTAGTCCAGGCCCTTTGGTGTTGCTCAGCATGCCAGTTACTTCCTTCTTTTTCAGGATGTTCCAAACTGTTGTACTGACCACTCGTAATGTTTTTGCTATCTTTTTGATGGATTTGTGTTTTCTTAACCTAATTGATGGCCTCCTTCACTCGCATGGACACCTCTTTGGACCTCATGTGGAGAGTACCAGTGAATAGCTACCAAATACAAGTGTAACACTCAGAACCAATTCCAGGCTTTTTATCTGCTTGATTGGACTTTTGGAACCCAGGAAGCAGGCCACACCTGGCCATGCAACTGCTTGTCAGCCATTTGTTCCATTACTTATGAGCCACCAAAAATTGTGTGTGTGTGTACGTGCAGACCAATTACTGTACTTCCTGAATGGTTAATACCCCACTTTTGTCAGGCCTCTTGCATTAAAGCTGAAAGTCTTGCCTTTGCTCACATCTTGAGTGTTTCATTTCATCTTTGCTGTGGTGAGGTGCAGAGGCCACATAACAAAAAAGTTTTTCTTGTTCCAATATTTCTAGACCTGATTGTATCTTCAAACACTGCTGTACTACTAACCTAACTTTCTTTAAAGTAAAAGAAAAGAGGTAGAAACTCTACCTCCTCATAAATGTTGCAGCCACATTTAATTCTCTCACCCAATCCTCAATGGTCATCTGAGAAACTCTGCTAAACATTTGGACTACCCTTACTTTGAAGCACTTATTTTAATTTTTTCTCTTCGTGTATGTTGTTCCTCAGTGTTCATATACAGTACTTCTTTCCCAAAAAGCCACACAACAAGAGTTCTATTGGGGTGTCATTTTCTATGATACTGTTGAAGCAGCAAGAGCTGGCACACAAAGAAGCTCACACTAAACTTTAGAATTATACAAAGACATTGAAAAAATCATTACCTGGTTTACATTCATAGAAGTCACAGCATTCCCCTGGCTTGCCTGATGCTTTAGAAACCAAGATATTCAAATAGCCTGGTTGACAAACTTTCCTCAAACACCCTGCAGGGTTGCACACGCAGCGGCTAGGTAGAGGGCAGCATTCACCAGGTGGGGCATACCCCTCAATCAAAACAGAATCTTCTGGACAGCGAGGAGAAAACTGTACTTCACAACGGGCCTTGGAGCAGTCAGGCTTTTCTTCTGAAAACAAGACAGTGTATGGATATCAGTAATATGCTGTCCTGATACTTAAAGCTTCACTAGTTGGCCATGATTGCCATAGAGTATGATACCACTACACATACTGCTGTCTGAGATATAGCCTTTCGTTCAAAGCAGGTATCACCTACGGTATGTTGACTGGTGTCTGTCATGGCAGATTGCAGAAAAATGGTCAGTTAACTACCTCAGATATTAATTTATTGTTACAAGTGTTTCTCAGTGCCAAGCTATACCACACATATTTCTATATTCCATTTTGTCACAGTCTCACATACATTCGTTGTTATATGGGGAAATAATTTCCAAATGAAAGAGAAAATAATTACCATGGTTACAGATACAATTCTAAAAAAAACTGATATACATTGTGATGCAAATCCTTTCTGAAGGAATTTAACTGCATATGCAGGAACATAGCAGTATACAAAATGAATTAAAAAAATACAAGTCCCATCCTCTGAGACACTATAACTTCGTACAATGAGATACCCATGTGTAGTCATTATAACTAACTCTGAGCAGTCTAATATTGTTAGTTTTGAGGAAGGAGAAGTTTAGGCGTGAGCCTAGTGATAGAATATTCCATTTAACTGAAATGTTTCCTTTCTGATTTCATTTATTTTTTAGACAGGAACATGACTAGTTTAATGTAAAGAAAAGAATGGCAGCCTGTGCACTTATATATGACAATAACAAGATGTGTGCCAGTGAATGATATCTTACTACAATGACTCTTGCTATCTAGTCATGCAATTGTGCTGCTTCTTTCTTCTCAAACCAATATCTCTACAGTAAGCTCTAAAAATTGTTAAGGGTAAATGAACCACAATCGGGATCAGTGATAGATAATTAGAAGCTTCACACAGGCAATCAGGCACCAATCCACTACACAGCTTCTCTTTCTCCCATGTTAATGACAAAGACAAATGCTGGTTAAGTGGTTTAGGTTTATGGAATAATCTGAGGATGAAGTCTCAATATTCATTTATTTGATTTATATAGTGCTGTACCCCACTAGTATGAAGAGGCTTATGGTAAGTTTTCTAAATGTAGTTCTGCTCTCTAGGAGCTCATGGCCAATAAATCATCATCATCATCATCATCATCATCATCATCATCTCCACCTCCTCCACCACCAAGCTGAGTTAATTACTTCCTCATTGACAGAGATATGATGATGACGACTACTATTTATTATTATTTATTTATTAGTTCAAATTTAAATTGCCGCCCACTCGCCGTAACGACTCAGTGCAGCTTACAAACAATACAGTATATTACAATTTAATATGTTGATGGAGGCTCAGGGGGAGGGGCGGCAAAGTCCTTAACCTGCCCTGGCTTCTTCCTCCCCTGGCAGTTGGTGTGGGCTCAGGGGGAGGGGTGGCAAAGTCTTCAACCTGCCCCGGCCTCTTCCTCCCTGGTTGTTGGTGTGGGCTCAGGGGGAGTGGCGGCAAAGTCTACTACTAAATCTACATACGGACTACATACAAGACTGAATGTGCTCATGTTATCATACAGAACAATATTTTTCTCTCTTATGCCCAGTCAACACAGTTCCAGAACCAGGTTACTTTTCAGACATACAACACTGTATCTGCAATATGAAACAGCACAATCTCATCTAACAAACATTGTTGTCGTTGTCATCATTGTCATTGTCGTTATTGTCGTTATTGTCATTATTGTCATTATTATTATTATTATTATTATTATTATTATTATTATTATTATTATTATTATTATTATTATTATTATTAATTTATATTGCCACCCACTCAGAATTTGAGCCAAACTACTTCATATTTTTATTTGTAATTGTAATTTAATGCATTACAATATATTTATAAGTTATGTACTGTCAGGTTATATTTGACTTCTTCTAGCAAACCCAATATTTTTTTCAAAATAAGTAATATATTTAAGTAGCAGTTTTACCTGTACCACACCATCCCATGAGTTTCAATTGCCACCCTATCTCTCCTGAGGTTGAGTCCATTTCACCATAAGGGGTACCATTACAAAAGAGTCCTACTGGGTTGATTTTATCTATATTTCAGACCCATATTCATAGTTCAACCTCATTTTATAATGTGCTAACAAAACAGCTACACGAGATACAATAAAATGTGGTAACTGACATTTTACTGAAAGTGAGTACATACAACAGAAAGTAAGCAATGATTTTAATACCTCACTACGATTTGCAGAGTCCTCTAAAATCTGTATATGTTATCACATTGGAGTTGCATGTTTGAGCATAGTAGCTAAAATTAAAAAACAATATTTTACATGCAGAAGAATGAATAACTGATCAGACATAATGATTTTTGTTATATTCAAGGATTTGAAGATAAATCATAAATTAATGTAGCTTATTCTTCCTCATACAAACTTCACTAAAGTTGCTCCAAAGGAAATACTGCCTAGTTTCCACAGGGCAGCTTGTGTTAATGGTGTGCACAGAGAGGGATGGTCTCTTACAGTCACTAACAAAATAGGCAATGTTAAAAATAGGTACCGCCACCTCCAAAATGGGTAATTCCCAAGAAAAATTTCCTAAACTTTCTGTCTACCACCTCATGCCTTCCTCTTCCAGTCCTGAAAATAATGCAGAGCGCTCTTCTACAAACGACACTGTTGCTCAAATTCAAAATGGATGAACTCTGGTAGTAGCAGTAGAAACCCAGTGGCAATATTGTCCCCAATGGGCTCCAATATGGCTCCATAACACAAGAAGCTTCCTATCTCTACTTTAATGGAATACATCTTACCCTCTTCTTTCCAAGTTAAGCTTTCTATGTTGTTTTCACATACTCTGAACTGCCATTGTAATTAGCTTTCAAAAGTACATAAACTGTGTCAGACATTTCACAAGCCTAATTAAGGATGCATTTATTTAATTTACATTATTTATGAATTCCTTTTCCATTCATTCAAGCTCCCAAAATGATTTATAACAGAAGATTAAAATAATTAGAACAGATTGAAAACATTTAAAAACACAAAAAAAATCTACAATATTTAAAATATTTAAAATCTGATTCAGGTCTTTAAAACAAGCTTTAACTCCCACTAGAAAAAAATAAACTAGCAGTACAGTACCTTTTGCTGGCTGGATAGTTAAGTGGTTTAAACATCTAACTTAACTGAATAAGTTTTTGTTCTGAAAGAAGGTATCATGGACTATTAGCCATGATAGCTATAAGCATCCTAAGAGGCAATAATTGTTGGCTGGGGGGAAATATACAAGGACCTTGTAGTAACATCTTAATTGTGGGCTTCCTGGAGAAATCCTTAAGGTGTGGTCAGCAACCCTGCCGAAACATTATTGTATTTCCCTGGCATATAAAAATAAAAAAAAATTAAAACAAAACAAAACAAAACACTATAGCACTTTAAAGACTAACTTTTAAAAAAAGACTAACTGCTATATTTTTATTGTTAGCTTTCGTGGATCAAGTCCACTTCATCAGACAAAGAGTGAAACTTACAGGTATGGTTTTTATACACCAAATTCAGGGGGTCAAAGGAAGAAGGGTGTGGTCAAGCAAGATGACTGACAAAACCAGCACAACAATACAGCTTCACATAGCCATTAGCAACAATAGATTATTCAGATTAGCTCTAAATGACTCCCTTTCAATCTGAAGATTACTGAGAAAGCCCATTCTGGTCTCTGATCAACCTTTGACCTGCATGTCAGAAAACCACTTCAATCCAACTGGACATTCTATCAAAGACCTGAAATTACAAAACTAGGATTGAAAGGGACCCAGCAGAAATCAAATACATCCATCTGTTAGACAACCATTGCAGGGGACTAAATATTAGCAAAGGGTTTCTGGGACATTATCAAATTTGATATACAGATTGCTATATGATTTTATGTATTACAGTCAAACCTTGCATAAAGAGCGCTTTGCTTAAAGAGTAACTCGCTTAAAGAGCAGAAATTTCTCTGCATGTTTGCTTCGCTTAACAAATAAAACAAACCAAAAACTCGCTTAACAAATAAAACAGGGTTCGCAATCCCCCCCCCCCACAATTGGTCGTTTACAATGGTGTTTCACTTAAAGAGCAAACTCGCTTAAAGACCAATCCTATGGAACACATTATGCTGTTTATGCGAGGTACAACTGTATGTTCTTTAAGCGAGATAAAACTGTATATTACAACCTTCCTGCCAATTCTCTTTAGCAAAACAGAAAGTAACCAGGTACAGTGTTTTTGTCTGTTTTCTTTCATGCAGGTCAAAGGTTGATCAGAGATCAGAATGGGCTTTCTCAGCAACCTTGAGATTGAAAGGGAGTCATTTACTACTAATCTGAACAATCTATTGTTGCTAATGGCTGTGTGAAGCTGTATTACTGTGCTTGCTTGTCTGTCATCTTGCTTGACCACACCCTTTTCGCTTTGACCTCCTGGATTTGGTGTATAAAAACCATGCCTGTAAGTTTCACTCTTTGTCTGAAGAAGTGGACTTGAACCACAAAAGCTAACAATAATATAGCAATTAGTCTTTAAAGTGCTACAGTGTTATTTTATTTTATTTTTATTTTGTTTTGTTTTCTGATATGCCTGAACCACAGATTAACACGGCTACTATTAAAAAAAAATCTTGTATTTTCCTGTACATTTTGTCTTCTCATGACATATTCAAAGCTGCTTTTATCATCCTCATGTGCCATTAAGTCAACTGTGACTTCCGGCAACACTTTTCTGGATTTTGTAGGTAGGAAAATCAGTAATACCTCGGATAACGTTAAAATCGCATCACGTTAAGTAATCTGGGGAGGAGAATTGGATCAAATAACGTTAAGTTCCTGTGGGATGGATCGGAAAACAACCGCTAAAGCCTGTGCAGTTACAATGTATCTCTATGGAGCTTTAACGTTATCTGATCCATCCTATAGGATTTTAACATGGATCGGATAACACCAAGACTTGTGGAACCAAGTCTTAGCGTTATCTGAGGTATTACTGTACACAGAATTGATTTACCATTCTGGGGGCATCCTGGGATTTTTCAGTTTGTCTAAGGCTATAGGTTGTCTTTTACCCTGGGGAACTAAATCTCAACCTCTGGCTCTATACCCAGATACCTAAACAACTGAGCTATTTAACCAGCTTTGGGCCCATCTGGGTCACCCTAAATTCAAAGAAAGATGAAAAGTGGAGTATAAAGGTAATGAAATAATACATCTGGTTGATCATTAAGGAAATGGAATGGTGGATTATATGGAGCTCTAGAGAATTATTTCCTTTAACTTCAAATTATAAAACCACACACAGGATTATCAAGATGAATTTCTAAAAAGATTGAACCAATGCAGAATATTAAAGATGCTAAAGTAATACTACTTCATTATTTGCAACGGTTTCATAAGAGAAGCTCAATTCTACATGTTGATGCTTGTTCTACCAATCTCTGAAGAAGCTAGGATAATCTCATTCGATCTGTTGCTCACGAAATATTTGGGGCTAAAACTCTAGTTAACACCCACCAAAAGTGTCAGCAATGAGGAATGTTGGGGATTTTCATCCAAAGTAGCTAGAGATTGGCAAATTAGAAAAGGCTCAGTCAAAATGATGCACACAAGAGGCTATTGTTACCACAGCATAATTACAAGATCCTCCAAGAATATTTTGTGCATCCCACCCCTCAAAAAATAGCTAACACATTAAATTCATATATAGCTTAACTGAACAACAAATTGTTTCTGTGCAACTGTTAATATATTGCTAAACAATGCAACCCTTTGGAATTGGCAATGTTAAATATCTAACCACCTACCACATGGGAAGTAGAGTTTAAAGATGCTTGACATTAGTTGATTTCCATAATCAAGGCTAGCTACTTGTGAAAGCAACTGTTCACCTAAGTAGCCTATTGCCATGGATAGTGAAGTACAGTAATACCTCATATAACATTAGTATCGAATAACACTAAAATCGCATAACATCAAGGAATCTGGGGGGAAGAATTGCATCAGATAACATTAAGATCCTATGGGATGCTTCAGATAACAACCGCAAAAGCCTGTGTGGTTACAATGTATCTCTATGGATCCCATAGAGGATCAGATAACACTAAAAATCATATAACACGAAGACTTGTGGAACCAGGTTTTAGTGTTATATGAGGTTTTACTGTACTGTATTAGAACCATGAACCTGATATTATCACCACAGATCTTTTGCTGTAAGAGGCAAGAAAACCAGTTACTTTATCAGAGTAATGTGTGAACAAACTAACATCACTAGTCACATGTAGATCTATGTTTTTGGATTTACAAGCTCCTTAATTTCTCATGCATTGCCCTTGGGAGCTATACTCTAAAAAAATTAGCTCTAACTAATTTTACTCATCACAAAATGACTGAAATTTATTCTATATATTGAGATTAATATTCTAGCGGACATAATGATTAGTGGAGAGTTAAGTAATTTCAAAACAGTTTTATGATATTCACATAATTAACCTCTACTGGCCTTTGAGCATGAGGCTTTGTAGCAATTCTGACATATAACACAGCACATAGTATTTAAGAACTGCCATTTTAACGGATGTTCTAATGACCCCTATATTACCTTTCTAAAACTTATGAATATTCTGTCTATTTTTCACAATCACTAAGCAGATTTCAACAAAGTAAACATCAATTGCAGAGTAACTATTTAGGAACATTTCTGATATAATCTCATTAACAGTTTCAAGTGAAATTCCCAACTCAGACCTTTGAAAGCAATTAAAGCTTTAAATCCTTTGGAAGATTTAAAGTGCTTCTTATTCAAACAATGAAATGCTTGTTTACATCATGTTTGTATTATACAATCGATCTTTAGACTTTAAAATCTAATGCAAGCTTGCCTCATTGTAATCCCACCAAAAACACAGGCCCAACAAAGATAAACAGAACTGCACTATAAGGGATGCTGTGACTTCAGTTATGTATTTTATAATTGCATGTGGTAATCTCTGTAGTCATTGGAATGAAAACTAGTTTTGCTTTCTTGATTTGTATTCTTTGTTACATCCAGACAAATATAAAACACCTTTCTTCCACTTGGCAGTCTCTTGCAGTTATCATTTAAATAGATGCCAAACAATGGATGTATTGTACAGTTACACATGGGCAGGAAGGAAATATTAAAAGGATTAGGGATAAACAAGAAAAATGATTACCCAGCTAAATCAGTCAGGCAGACAGGCATCTCTGTGGCAATGCAAAATACTCAAAAGGATTTTCAAGATATCAAAAGGACAGTTAATTAGATTTTAAAAAGAGATTATTCTGGACATACGACATGTGTAGCACACCAAAGCTGAACTGAGACAAAAGGAACCACATAAACCTTTTACCTAATCTCTGAACCATATATGGAATTCATTATGTTCAAAACTGATATGCCTTGAACTTATATTTAAAAATTATATAATTTAACAATCTGGCAAGTTCAGAATTGACTACCAGTAGTTTATCTAGCATGACCTTTTACCGGTAGTAGCATATTAAGATAGTGACAATCATACAGATATATGTTTCGAAGATAAATTATTGGATAAATCAAGCTAAGAAGAAGATGATCTCAGTCAATTTCTGCAATTTATTTTCAAGGATGCTTGATACCCTGTCACAAACACCCCAAATTCCTGATCCATCAATAAATATACTGAACTCTGATTACACATAGTTAAAAATTGCACAAGGATTTTTATTTGAAACCTTCAACAAATCATCTTCCATTCTTCTTCCTCAAACTTATAGATGAGTGAAATATACTGACAAAGCAGAATGTCATTTGCGTCTGATATATTAGCTTGATTTTGGATCACTAATTCCAAACTCATAATTGCTAAAATGGACAAAGACAGGATTTTGTTGTTTAGCTGATGCACCAAAAAAAGATTATTTACTTACCTTGAATTGATTTAAAAATTGTTGAGGGCAAAACAAGCTGGAGTGCAGTGTTTTGTCTAACAACAAATACACTTTGTAAGAGATTTATGTTTGTTCAATCATTCCCAAGAGGGAGCAATCAGATGGTGTGTGCCAGTAAGCAGTCTCGATGTGAAGCAGCATGCTGACATCAGAATCAATCTATTGTCTGAACCAAAATAAATCTAAATCTAATTATATTTCAGAAGCTTTTAAAACCGCTTGAAACATTTTTCTCCTGCCTGATTCCCAAATTACACATTTCCTTTAATGTAAGCCACTTGAAAAATTGAACATACAGTCATACACATAACAGAAATAAGGAGACACACTTAACCATTTATTTAATTTATATGCCACCCATTGTATGTGCATTATGCAAGTAGTAAAAATTTCGACATCACAGTGGTTACACAGATGTTGAGAATTCCAGGCCCCAAACCACTTTCTTTTAAGACATTTATGAAATCACTTGTGTCAAAAGATCAGACAAATTAAGTCACTTGCCTTAGCAGCCATGTAGGCTTCAGATCATAGGAGGAAGAGCAAGACGTATGTGTAATAAATAAATAAAATATTGAAATATAATTGGATGCATTTTAATTTTAACTTTAGCCTCTAAACACCCACAACGTTCCTTGCTCTTTCAACCACAATATTATTTCTGTGCAAGGTAGCAAAACACTGAAGTTCTGGGAACATTGGTTCTCTTGCTGAACACTATCATTCCAGTTTAGAGATAATTATGTTAGTAGGAACAAGTTCATTGGATAGCACAAAGGGAGACTATACTGGAGAGGACAGATAGACATTTGAACAAGTGTATCATTATAATACCATGTGACAAATCAGGAAGAGAAAATTTATGTTTTAAATCTTTGCCATAAGATTTAATTTTTTAAATCATAAAATGCAATATCTACTGATCATATGCCAGTAGAAATGCAATATCTACTAATCATATAATGCAATATTTACTGATGCATGCTGATTCATAATGACAGAGCTGCTGTGGCACTATTGCTTTGTTACCCATGTGGAAGGCAAATTATGTAACTTTCAGTACTTTCAAGCTAACAATTAACAAATCTTTACTGCAGGGGTTCTCAACCTTTTTTAAGCCAGGGGCTGCAACACGACCCATCAGACAGCTGAGGAGGCCTGACTAGTGGTTCTCCTTCTGTAAATGCTGCCATAAAATGTGTCTGCAGCTGTCATAAACACATCCACTTCCACTGGCAACATGGGCCATATGAAATGGTGCCATGGGCTGGGTCTGGCCCACAGGCCTTAGGTTGAGAACCCCTGCTCTACTGGGATCTTGAATGTCTGACAAGCAATTGGGCATATCTGTTCCCAGCAGTGATTTGTTAATTGCCAGCTAGAAGTGACAGAATATTATGTTTGCCTTCTTTATGTAATCAAAGATAATATCATAATGGAAATAGAAATAATACACAGTGTGTTCATCTATAACTTTATGTACAATAAGAGTATAAAAGACTATACAGTCAAACCTCACATAAAGAGCATCTCGCTTAAAGAGTAACTTGCTTAAAGAGCAGCATTTTCTCTGAATGTTTACTTCGCTTAACAAACATAACCAACCAAAAACTCACTTAACAAATAAATCGGGGTTTGCAATCCCCCCCACAATTGGTCATTTACAATGGTGTTTCGCTTAAAGAACAAATTCGCTTAAAGAGCAATCCTGTGGAACGCATTATGCTCTTTAAGCGAGGTACAACTGTATATCAGTGGCTCCCAACTTGGGGCCCACGCCCCACAGGCAGGCTTCAATTCCCAGAAGCCTAAGTTAGTATGTTGGCTGATCCGTGCTTTGCGGAATTGAAGTCCAAAAGCCAGGTTGGGAAACACCAACACACACCAACACACATCTCAGAATGTACAAAGAACATAACTCATTTAAATGGGTAATTGTATTAACACATTTAAATAACAGTTTTTCAGAGCTATACCTTATACCCTAAAGTATAAACCAAGTTTTTTAGCCCCAAAAATGAAGTCCAAAAGAGGGACTTGGCTTATAAATGGGTCAACAACCACAAGGGTCTAAAAATATGAGGGTTTGTTGTTGTTGTTGTTATTCGGAACTTTAAAAGTAACTTTCGGGACTTCTACCGTGAAAGAATCTGAGGCACAATTACACAACTGGCCACAAGAAGGCGCAAATCATGATTTTCCATTAGAACACATAGAAAATCAAATTCTCCTATTCTGAAGTCCCCCCCCCCAATTAATTCCTATGGAAAACCGCAGATGAAGAAAGAAACTCTACATTACAATTGTGTCTCCCTTCCAAACTGGTGTGGAGAAAGAAAGGATTTCACTTACTGGTATCTTCTGCCTTTGTCTCTGCTCTGCCCTAGATGGAGGAGAAAGCTATGCTTCTTCCTTGCAGGGGGAACAAGAGGCTAGGCTAGAGCAACACTTCCTGCCTCAGTGCAATTGACCAGCCCACCCACTTCATATGCAGCACCACCACTGGTGGGTCGTGCAAATACAGTTTTAAAAAATCACTAAAATACTTAATTTTACTGTATTTTCATGTATTTTAATTACTGAAACTCACTAGCAACAGCTGCATTTCCCACTCTCGGTTTATACTCGGGTCAATCTATTTTCCTGGGTTTCCAGGTCAAAATTAGGTACCTTGGCTTATATTCAGGTGGGCTTATATTCAAGTATATACGCTATACTGATGGTATATTTTTACCGGTTGGTTAAATTCCATCTACTATATCTGAAAATGCACCCGTCAGTCTGAAAATATTCTTTCCCTTTTATGCTCAGATTCAATGTATGTTAAACAAACTGCCAGTTGAATCCTTTCCCTGGAAGGAGCCTAAGAAATTCTCCAGAACGGAGACTTGGATATTTATAGATAATATTTTATAGGTAATATTTAAAATGACTTTGAATTGGATTCAACTGGAATACTTAGTGTGTGAACACCCACCCACCCCAAATTCCCTGATGGAGGATACTGAAATTGCATTGCTTTGATCTGGCTGGAAAGGAGGCCTCTGGCCTCAATGGAGCCATTTGGGAGGAGCTGTAAGTGGAAGCCTGGTTTCCTGTGTCTCTTGGATGGGGGAGGGATATAAAATGGACTGCTACTTCATATTTATTTTTAAGAACAGAGCCTGGCAAACTCCAATATGCCACAAAAATTTGGGCTTTCCCTACCATTGCCTGAAGAAGTGATCTTGAATCAAGAAAGCTTGCAATTTTTTATTTTTATTTTAGTGATCCACAATAGGTATCGCCTTCTTCTTCTACATTTGGTTTGTATATGGATCACATGGCTGACTTATTTTTTTTAATTGGATTTTTACAGTTCTACAATGCTTGTATAACAGAATTCCTATATGCAAAAAAAAACCCCATTAAAATATTCTTGGTTCTACAATGCATGTATAATAGAATCCCCGAAATGCAAAGCAAATATTAAGTGACAACTCTGATATTTTTTCTAGTTTTGTTATATATTTTTGAACTTTAAAAAAAGCAGGCTATATGCACACAGTTGTACCTCGCTTAAAGAGCATAATGTGTTCCACAGGATTGCTCTTTAAGTGAAACACCATTGCAAGTGACCAATTGTGACGGTGAGGGAGATTGCGAACCCCTTATTTTGTTTTGTTTTCTGAGATGCCCAATTTATTTGTTAAGCAAGTTTTTGGTTTGTTTTATATGTTAAATGAAGTGAACATTCAGAGAAAATGCAGCTCTTTAAGCGAGTTACTCTTTAAGTGAGGCGCTCTTTATGTGAGGTTTGACTGTATAGAAGTTATTTCAGCAAAGAAACATATTTATATGCCATATAAGGGATCTGAAGTTTTACTTGGAAAGTTTTATACTTAAATACATTGGAACTACTTTATTCTGGTTAACTGGGCAACTTCATTTTCATATTATGAACTGTAAAAGGATGATGAATAAACATTTGGATGTGTTGAGAAAGACTTAAGCCAGGGGTTCTCAACCCTCAGCCCATGGGCCTAATCTGGCCCATGCATATCATTAATCTGGCTCACGGTGGCCACCCAAGCACCTCTAGGACTGCCCGCCCCCCACCAGTGGAAGTTGTGATACGTCACTTACCACCACAGTGGTAGTGGGAATTGCACAGTTTTTCTGGGGTTTTGGACAGCCTCTGCTGTTTCCCTGGGCAGCAGGAGGCTTTTCGGAGTAATTTTGCTCCAGTTTGGTAATTTTCCGATGCTCCTCCACTGTGCTTCAGCAGCTGGAGCAGGATGGTGAGATACTTCCGGTGCCGGGTGGAGCTGATGTAGCTACCTGGGATCCCAGTGCCAAACCAGGAAGTAGCTCACCATCATGCTCTAGCTGCTGAAAATTACCTAGCAGAGCGAAATTGCTCTGAAAAACCTCCCACCGCCCTGGGAAGTGGTGAAGGCTGTCCAAAACCCCAGAAAAACTGCATAATTCCCGCCACTGCCAAAAACATTAGTGGGCGCCAACACACCTCCACCCCCCACAGCTGAGCATGGTGACAGGAACTGGCCCCTAATGGGAAAACGCTGGGAACCCCTGGCTTAAGCAATTCCTCTCCCTACCCTGAGGGAGAAGGATGGGAGCAATCTTTGTGCTTGGGGAGCAAGGAAGCACTCCCATTGGGCTGCTGGGTAGATGTGAGAGGCAAACTCTGCGATGGGGAAAATGGTGTTAATGCCCTCTCTGACATGGGTGCCATAGGTTCGCCACCATTGCTCTAGACTATACACATTAATGGATGGGTGGGACAGAATCTTTTGGCCCTCTGAATGTTTTAGAAAAACTGCCACAGTCCCTTAATATAAATCGTATCAGCTGGGATGAGGAGAAAGTTAAGACTGAGAACATCTTGCCAATTTACTGCAAATGGGGCAGCATTTTTATGTCAGATTCTGATATCACTGCAACAAATGTATATTATTTAACCCACAGAAGCTTTCACTCCATTTTAATAAGAAACTATCACTCTAGGAAGCACATTTGAATTCTTCATTGATCTTTCTTTCTCCTTCCTGCTATCCTTCTGCCAGGAGGCAAAGTCTTTTTTTTTTTTTTTTTGGAGGGGCTCATCAACTAACAATCTCAAACCATTACATTTTAGCTGATGTGCTTTTCTCTTCTTAAGTAAATAAATGTTAGCATTTTAATTAACAGATTTGGAACTATTTTGATTTAATTGTATTTTAATAACAGAAAAGTTTAGTTCTACTTTATTATTTTTAACTTTATTATATTCTAATTCTATTGTTTATTTTTTTTAAACTATATTGTTAGCTACATTTTGTCTCAGATTCTGGGAGAAAGACAGCATGTACATAAAACAAAACCTTGTACAATATGTGATATAAAATGGAGAACAAAAATGTGATATCTTGGGAAAATGAGAACAAGTTGGACTACCCATAAGACTTTTATCTCATTAGTTAGTCTCCTAAAAAACAGAGAGAGAACATTGTGGATTATGAATTTTTCCCCTTCTGAATGAAAATTCCAATAAAAGCTTGGTGAACCTGTTAATGTCTTCCAAAGTAACAGAGGACAATGGTAGCACCATCCATTCATTTTTTGCAGAAACAACAGAGAGTACTATTGTTTAAGCTAAAAAGTTTCCAAAAGAAAGAAAGAAAGAAAGAACAAATTTAAAGGTTTCAGAGTTGGAAGAAATATGGCCCCGCAACTTTAGATCCATGAAAGCTGCAACAATTTAATTAAATCTGAAACTGATGCCCCCCTTCTAAATTTAACTTTCCCTCTACTTTGCATATACAGTAGAACCTCATACAACAATCACTCCATATAGCAATGAAATTGCATAGCATCTAGTTTTTTTGGAAAATGGCTTCCTGCATAACAATTTTCCCTATGGAAAAAAATTGTACAATTTTTCAATGGGAAAAACCACTTAGCAAAAAAAAAAATTGTTGTATGATGAATCCCATAGGGAAAATTGCTATACGGTGCATGTATCATATAACAATTATTTTGTACAACAACGAGCCCCATGGAACGAAATACAATCGTTGTATGAGGTACCACTGTAATGGCAAAACAAACAATTATGTTCCTTAAAGGACAGCAGCTTGTCACTTGAGTCAAACATACATTTAAAACATGCAGAAGCCTCCTAAAGTCCGATCTGCCTCTTAAACAGACTTTTTATCAAGATCCTTTTCAGGACATAAAACATGCTGGATGGTTATATATAAAAAGACAAATTTTGTTCCCCCAAAAGAATCTAGACACGATGTCTAGAGGCCACAACTTAAATAGGGGGTGCCCAAACTATGGCCCATGGGCCCCGAATCCGGCTCCCGACACCAATTCATCCAGCCCACACCGCCCTTGTCTCTCACTGAAGCAGAAGTAAAATGCACCCAGATGGGCATGTTTTACTTCCACTTCTGTGAGCAACGCAGGCCAGATGAATTGGCATCAGAGCCACATCAGGCCCACAGGCCATCGTTTGGCCACCCCTGGTTTAAGCAGAGAAAATGGCAACCTGAAATCTACCTCATTCTGTTGCAAAACAGATCACAAGACGCGTTTTACTTCCGCTTCTGGTGGGAGGAACCACGTGACCGGCCTGCTGAACCATGTGACTGACCCGCGGCCCAAAAAGTTTGGGCACCCCGTCTTAAATAAAAAATGTAACAATGTGTTAATCTACTGATTTAGATAAAAAGTAAACATTTAATTATTTATTTCTTCAAATTTCTATTCTGCCCTACTCACATAAGTGACTCATGGTGGATTACAAATGATCATGAAGAGACATTAAAAACAGTTCATAAAAACAAGATTAAAATCTAAAAAGCAGTTAAAATAGTGATTAAACAAGCTAAAAACAATTCCTTAACATTAAAAACTGCCAGGGAAAGAAGAAGCCAGGGCAGGATGAGGACTTTGCCGCCCCTCCCCCTGTGCCCACCCCAACATATTGTAATGTAATGTAATGTATTGTCTGTAAGCCGCCCTGAGTCGCCACGGCGAGTGGGTGGCAATATAAATTTGAACTAATAATAAATAAATAAATAAATAAATAAATAAATAAATAAATAATAAAAAGGGAAAGAGTGGGTATGAGATGTTAAATAAACCAGGGGGTGGGGTCAATGAGCCATCACTGCCCCACACCTGTCTTGCCAGCCACGTATTCACACCCTTCCTAAAGGCCAACAGGTCCGTCTGGAGGCGCAGCTCTAGAGTCAAGAAGTTCCAAAGTGCTAGGGCAGACACGGAGAAGGCTCTCCTTCTAGTGGCACAACTAGGAAGCGTCTCTGGTCCGCTCTAGTGGGATGGACAAATAACCTTGGGGAGATTCGGTCTCTTAAGTATCCTGGCCCACTATCATATAGGGCTTTAAAGGTAATAACCAGCACTTTGAATTGCACCCGGAGGCAAACTAGTAGCCAGTGCAGATCCCGGAGCAATGGGGATGCACGCGAAAAACGCCCACAGTCCAACACCACCCAGCCAGCAAACCAGGACAACACAGTGCCCTGGATCCATAATCCTCGGAGCCGCCCCAGAAGGATAGTGTGGTCGACGGTATCAGAGGCCGCCGAGAGATCAAGAAGAGTCAGGACGGTCAGATAACCACCGTCCTGCTCATGCCAGGGATCATCTACCAGCATGACCAAAGCAGTCTCAGTACCATTTATCGGTCAATGAAGCAATGTTAACTTGAACGCAATCCACTATGGATTTTTTAAAATTGCAGAATACTTGTAATTAGCCACACATGTTTTACCTAGTCAGTGTGACTTTTGTGGCTCTTTTCTGTTAACAAAGGAATTAATGTACAAATCAAAGTTTGTGATAGACACCCTTAAAATGTCATGTAAATGTTCATCAGTATTATCTACATTTCAATTTCACAATTTTCATCTTAGAAAAAGTTTGTTTACAGATGTATGTGGTGCCAAAGACTGCAAAAATGCCTGGAGAAAATTTCTTTAGGTTGATAAATATAGCATGTCAACCAGAAAGGAAATAAACCCCACCACCTCTCTCACACACATACTCATGTCTAACCGCTTGATTACCTCTGTACAGTGAACTAACTAAATAACATATAAACCATAACATATAAACCATAGAAAACACAGAACACAAATACCATAAGAGCAAATAAACGACAAAGCACAACATCTAACAGACAATTTTCTTTGTAAATGTCTCTGAGATAATCACTAGCTTGGAAATCAATTAGTTCCATCTGAAAAATGTTACCAGCATCTTTTGGTGCTACCTCAAATGGACTCTGAAACAGTTGCATTTCCTTCCATGCTTATGCCAATCAGTGATTATGTTCTGGAATTCCACCTACCTTGATTGATGGAGACTCTAGCCTAGAAATGTTTTGCATAAACAGATGGTATCCTTTTTGCAAAAATATTAGGCCTTTTAACTCCAATTTTCCTGCTGTTTTTGTAAAAGCAGGCCAAAAGATCTCAGAATCGTAAAAATGCTACTATGGAGGATAAGACCAAGAGGGGTCTGACAGAAGGAGCCATGGAGATAAGAAGAAACAATGTTGCTATTTTTGCTGTTGTTGTTGTAAGAAATGGACAGGGAAAACAGCAAAGAAGCATTTGAAGTGGATAAATTGGTTACTTCTTCTCCAACCATCATCTTGTTGTGAAACTCTTGTTTTCAAATCTTTTTTCTGTACTCAGTTTGTGTATGAGAAAGAGGACTGTATTTGGGATTACCCTGCTATTGTAATAGAGGAGACCATACTTCTAGCAACTCAATTTCAAGTGTCAGGCAGGGGTTAACTAACCTGACAACATTGAGGACTACGGCCTTGGGTGCTGAAGTCCACAGAGAAGTATGATGGTCCCCAAATGGATTAAATCCCAGCTGAATCCAACTTAATGGAGGGCAGCAGCTTCATCAATACTGGCCTGGGCTGATGAGGACTTTGCATGCCAAAAGGGCTCAGGACCAGAAAGCGACTCACGGAACTGGATCAGTGGTACGGATGTCATGCTGCAATGCAGAAGGCAGATGAAAGGTCCACTGCATTATGTTCTCAGAACAGAATTCATGGCTGCTCGCCATGATGATCGTCAATATTTGGATTCGGATACGGCAGAAGAAGAAACAGTTATTTAGCACTTCCTTTGTGTGCAAGAAGTTCTAGGTTTGATCCCTGATGTCTCCAGTCAAAATGGGCATGTAATGGTGACTGATGAGAAAGTTTGAGATTGCAACTCATTTAATCCATCATAGTTGACATTACTGGCTAATCCCCAACTATGTAGAAACATTTTTCAGAGCTTGTTTTGAGAAGAAAAGACATATGTATGTTGAGGTCACTAAAAGTGCTTTTGAACATTCTTACTATTTTAATCATTAGGTTAGGTCAATTAAAAATGTTTAGAGGTTAATGGTTTATGTCATGAGACCAGACTGAATCTCACCCTCTCCGTTTTACTTTTGCCCCCAAAGATAGGTGCCAGTCCTATCCCCAAATCACAATTGCTTCTAAAGGGAACACCCTCCATTTCTCATTAAGCTGCTTGTCTCGAAATGCCACTTGGAATAGATTACTGGAAGAGAAAATGCAGAAAGGAAAGATGGGTAGTCTTCTACTTCACTGTAACTTTATTTATGCAGTCTTAGGTTTTTCATTAGACTGTAATATATAATAATATTCCTTGATTTTATTTAGAAAATGTATTCATGAGGAATAAACTTTATTTGTAAAGAAAGTAAACCTGATGGTCAAATTAATTTTGTGTATTTTTTGTCAAAAGCAGATGAATGACTTATTTTATTTCTGTGCTGCATTTCTCTTGCAATAGGCAGCTGAGTGGATTCAAAGAGTTAAAAACACAAGTTTTAACATTAAAATAAACACATAAGACTGTTCAACAGTTCAACAACACTTAGAACAAACACTTTTGAAAAAACAATTCAAGAACACTTAGGAAAAGATCTGAGATTAAATAAATAGCAAAAAAAGACAAAAAATGTTGTGGCACCTTAAAGACTAACTCCTGTACAGTGGTACCTCAGATAACGTTAAAATCGGATAACGTTGGGGAATTTGAGGCAAACACTTGCATTGCACAATGTTAAGATCGCTTGCTGTTAGGTTTGTGTTTCTCCGGTCAAAGGCTAACAGCAAGGGATTTGTCCTGCCCACCCTGTTGTTTCAGCAAGGGAGGCAGGGCGAATCTCTCTGCCTTTGCCTTTGGGTTGGGGGTTGAACCGGTGCCCATGTTCTACCCCCAACCCAAAGGCAAAAGGCAAAGGCCAACAGCAAGGGATTCACCCTGCCCACCCTGTTGTTTCAGCAGGGGAGGCAAGGCGAATCTCTTTCGCCTTTGCCTTTGGGTTGGGGGATGAACCGGGTTTTTTTACATTGTGGGATCAATGCATCGCACAATGTTAAAAACCGGATAACGTTAAGACTTGTAGAACCAAGTCTTAACGTTATCCGAGGTACTAGTGTATTTAAATGTGAGCTTTTGTGGACCAAGTCAACTTCATTAGACTCACATGAGAAGCAAAAAATGAACAACTTTGAATTATTCTATAAAATCTGGGTTCAGAAACAAAATGATCTTGAAGGTTAAAAGGTACCTGATTGTTCAATGGATATGCTTCATTGATCGGGGCCCATAAGATTAAATTTCATTCAATTTTGTGGTTTTTGTAGTTTATTCTTTGCCTAAACTGCTATGAGCATTTTCATGTGATGTACTCATGAGCAAGTTACAAACACAGATTGTCATGAATTTAACCTTTTCAGCCATTACTCAGCTTGTTCAAGTGTTATAACTATAGATGATTGGCCCTTTCTATTTACAGTCAAATCTTGAGATAAGAATGGTTCGACTTAAGAAAAACTCAAGATACATCTGGAAATCTTACAAAAAAAAGTTTCGAGATAAGAATTTTTAATAGGATTTTTTTCAAGATAAGAAATTCAATACATTCCTATGGGAAACTGCATTTAATACATTCCTATGGGAAATTCAAGATAAGAATTTTTCGAGATACAACCTACCTTGAGGAATGAATTAAATTCATATGTAGAGGTTTGACTTTATTGCTAACAAACAAAAAACTAAGAATCTTATGTTTCCATTTCTGTGTTTGTAGTGTGTTTCATGCTGATATATTTTTTATTTATGTTTTAATTATTTATACAAAAATATTTATGTTAATTCTGTAGAAGTTCTTGTGAGATCTTTTTACTCTCACATGGAGTAGAAAATCTCATAACATTTGAGTATGTTCTCCAAGAGAGACCTTGATATGTCAAGGCACCCTTTTGGGAAGGGCTGAAAAAAACCCTATTTGTATTCATACGTTTAATTTCTTGATTAACAAAGTGATAAAGATGCTCAATTTTCTAGTGATTTCTTTCTAAGAACTACCTGTGACAGCACAGAAAAAAGACCTTGTTCTAAAAAACAGCACTTAGAAACCAACATGTAAAATATTAACTACTGAAGTTTAGCAAGATCCTTAAAAAAAAAAAAAAAAACAGACCTGACATATATAACAATCAATGTTAGTATCAGGAAAAATAGTTCATTATGTTCAATACAACAGAATTAGAAAGAAAACTGAAAATTCAAATTCAAAGAGCGTGATTAGTAATTATTGATCATATAATTGAAAGTTTCTCTAATCAGTGATATGAAAAGTTGGCCAAGGATGCAAAAACAAACAAACATACATTTTAACATTAAATAAAAATGCTGGGAATTTTAAGTCAAAAAAAATCAAAGCTTCATTAGTCAGAATATTCTAACTGCCTAACTTAAACTTTTGATGAAACTATAGGTCTTTGCTTCCTTCATTCATCTCCTTACTTAAGTTAAATATTTGCTATTTGTTTAAATGTTCACCATCTTGGACAGACTCTAAGTTTTTTAAAAAATATATCTTTGCTTAATTAATGGCCCAAAACCTGTTGCTTGGTATAGAAAACCACAATAGAACAAGCCCACTGAATCAATGGGGTTTAGTGCATCAACTCCTCTATTTCATTGATCTGAATAGACCTACAGTAAAACACCAGATAATGCTAAAACTTGGTTCCACAAGTCTTGGTGTTATCCGATTTTTAGTGTTATCCGATCCAAGTTAAAATCCTATGGGATGGATTAGATAACGTTAAAGCTCCACAGAGATACAGTAAAACCTCATATAACACTAAAACCTGGTTCCACAAGTCTTGGTGTTATATGATTTTTAGTGTTATCTGATCCTCTATGGGATCCATAGAGATACATTGTAACCACACAGGCTTTTGCGGTTGTTATCTGAAGCATCCCATAGGATCCTAATGTTATTTGATGCAATTCTTCCTCCCAGATTCCTTAATGTTATGCGATTTTAGTGTTATTCGATACTAATGTTATATGAGGTATTACTGTACATTGTAACCGCACAGGCTTTAGCGGTTGTTATCCGATCCATCCCATAGGACCTTAACGTTATTCGATCCAATTCTCCTCCCCAGATTACTTAACGTTATGCAATTTTAGCGTTATCCAATCCAATCGTTATCCAGTGTTTTACTGTATTCTAATTGTAACATACTAAATCATACAACAGGTAGATTTGAATCCCAGCATCAGATCTCCATATCTTATCTTTATCAGTTTGCACATCTATTTAACCACATTCTAAAATGAAGTTCCCAGAGTCCTAAAATTCAGTTCTAAAGAGTATATTATTATCAATTGTTTTTAAGGGACTGTGGTGGCTCAGTGATTAAGAAGCTCACCTTGTTAGCTGGAAGGTCAGCAGTTCAAGCCCCAAATACTGCATGATGGAATGAGTGCCCGTCTCTGTCCCAACTCCTGCCAACCTAGCAGCTAGAAAGCAAAAGACTTCAAGTAGATAAATAGGGACCACTTGCGGCTGGGCAGGAGGCCGCCATGGCAATTGCACCGGGTCCACCTCCACCACATGGCTCCTGGGACCCTGCCCCTGGCTGGGGCTTGAAAAGGCTGCCATGATGGCAGGACTTTGCTGCCGCCCGAGGACCACCAGTGGCTGGGATGGGAGGCTGCCACGGTAACCGTGCCAGGTCCACCTCCACCACCTGGCTCATGGAACCCCGCCCCTGACCAGGCAGCAACCGCACCTGAACTTAATTGCGGTTGGGGTAGAGGTTGTTGATTAGCATTGTAATGGTATCTTGCTTGTATTGTATTGTATATTGTTGAATTGATTACTGTATAATTTTTGTACTGAGTATTGCGTATTGATTATATTGTGACTATATTGTTTATTGTGTACTTATTATTCTGTATTGGGTATTGTATATTGATTATATTGTGATTATACTTTGTTTATATATACTGTATGACTGTGAGCTGCCCTGAGTTGGGTTTCCCTTGATTGGGTGGCATATAAATGGAAAAATTAGAGCCTCATTTGGGCGTCCCCTGAATGGAGTTCCTCTAGCAAAAAATCTTTTCAACCCAGAAAGCACCTTTGTGTGCTTCTGACATGATAAAAAAATGTGTTTACAATATGAAATATCATGTCTCCCTGTTACAGTACTTCAACACTTGAAAATTTTATATTCAGAAAACTACTGAAGTTTATTAATGCCATTAAAAGAGCAATTTAAAGATGTACTAATATAACTTGCCTTTAAAGGACAAAAGGTAGCTCAAACAGCCAGTCAGGAACTCAATGATACAAAATTACTGGGATGGCTAAAACAAAAACAAGAACTGGATAGAAGAATGAAGAGAGTAAGAAATGTTCTGAATTAAGTAAATGTAAATGGTAGAATGAACCACTGAAAGTTTCTAATGTTGCTGGAATCCAGTACATATGTGTCTGCCATCAACACAATCCAAGATTTAAAAATAATGCATACAATCCAAAATGAGCATAGGGCATAATAGGCACAGGATATTCACTACTATATGTGGGGTGAGAATGAGAACGAGTGAGAAAGTATGTCTGAAAGCACTACAAAAAGCTCTACTTCTTCTAGGTACTAGTGTATGGGCTCCCAGATGGTGGGTCACAACGACCCAAGGGAGTTACAAAATGTTTTGGATGTGTGTGTGTCACTGTGGTTATGCTACACTGCAATAACAAAAGAATGGTGTAACAAAGAAAACAAAGAGTGAAGAGAGCTTAGAGCAGAGGTTCACAACCTATGGCCCGCGGTGCCATTTCATGTAGCCCACTGCTCTCACTCCAGCAACTGCGCTGAAAATGCACCGTAAACACACTCGCAGCAGTTGTAGCCGTAGATGTGTTTTACCACAACCTTTACAATAGGGGGAACTACGTGTCTGGCCCACCCAGCTGTCTGAGTGGGTGTGGTCCAGCCTACAGCTGGAAAAGGTTGAGAACCCCTGGCTTAGAGACATGAGAAAGGGCCTTCTCAATGCTGCTTCCAGGATTGGAATGCACTACCCCAAGAATCCAAACTGGACCCCTCTTTCGTCCTTCCATTGTCAGGAAAAGACCTTCCTTTTCAGACAGGCCTTTAAGCAATAAGAATTCTGTTTGTGACATTTAAATATTTTAATGTTTTAAAAATTATTTTTAATCTTGACCTATATTTGTTTTTAACACACAGTTTTGAATGGTTTTCTTAAACCGCAATTATTGTATGATTTTAATTGTTGTGACTCACCTTAGGTTCCCCTATGGGGAGAAAAGACAATAAACAAACAACACATGAAAAGAGCCAACACTATTATAATATTTTAAACCAGGGCATCTCAACCTTCCCCTTCGCCCCTGGATGTTCTTGGACTTCAATTCCCAGAAGCCCTGATCAGCAGGTGTGTTAAATTGGGCTTCTGGTAATTGAAGTCTAAGAACTTCAATTATATTATATTATATTATATTATATTATATTATATTATATTATATTATATTATATTATACTCAAAAGATTGGAGTTCAAATTCTTGTTCAGGAACTGGGTAATATGGTTCTCTGTCTTTAAAAACATTTCACACTGAAACCTTAATTAGTGTCGTTATGGTTCTGATATTCATGGCACACAACACACACAGATGTGCGAAGACAGGCAGTCACATATACAGGTTCCAAAGTAATTAGGATTTTAAAAGATATGTTCAATACTTTGAGTTCAAGATAACAAAATGGCAAATTTCAAAATGTTTTCAAACACAGTATATCACATGGGTTATGAATGATGTTCCAGCCAATAGTCTAGTCACTGCACACTGCAACAACTGTGCTGTTCTCAAGGTGCGGCTCACGTAAAGTTCTAAATGGCAGTTTAGCAGCAAATGAACTACTGTGGCCAGAATGTCCTTGCTCAGGAATGGTCACATCTGGCAGGTCAGCCAAAACTGACACTGGACCGATGAATTTGCCTGTTTTTCAGTGACAGAAATGGATTCAGAAGTACTCCTAAGGCAGTGATGGGGAACCTTTTAGAGACCAAGTGCCCAAGGAGGAGGTCCATGGTGCTTGCCCACGTGCCGCCTCCTCCTAGGAGGAATGTTGGGGGGGGGGCTGGTTGGTCTCACCTTGTCCCTGCCCCCACTTCCTGGGCAGGATTTCAGCCTCCCCTTTCACTTCCCCATTGGTAGAGGGAGAAGGATAGGTGGGGAAACGGCGTTGCCACTGGCACCAGCAGTGCGGAGTGGGGCTTGACTGCAATGGTGTGCTTGCCAACAGAAAGGGTTCTGCGTGTCACCTTTGACATGCGTGCCATAGGTTTGCTAACACTGTCCTAAGCTATGCACTTGCTCCTTCACAGAAAGTGCAATCCCATCCAGAACAGCTTGCTGAAACTCCCTTATATGGCATCAATCAAGCATGGGGTCTTCCTCTGTAAGTTCAGATTCAGTTTAGACTGGTCCTCATTCAGGCCATCACAGCACTAAGACACTGGCCCAGCAGCTGCAAAGCCTCAACTATTTCCAATAAGGAAAAACAGAGATGGCTGTCTTCAGCGTACTCCAACACATCCAAAAAGGGGCTTCAGGGCTCAGCAATTAAGAAGCTCACCTTGTTAGCTGGAAGGCCAGCAAAGTTGGTAGTTCGAGACTTGGGTACTGCATGACTGTTTGAGTGCTTGTCTCTGCCCCAGCTCCTGCCAACCTAGCAGTTCGAAAGCAAGAAATTGCACGTAGATAAATAGGGACCACTTTGGTGGGAAAAGATCTTGGGGACATGAAAGGCGCCTCATTTGGGTATCCCCTGAGCGGAGTTTTTCCAGCAAAAATCCTTTAAACCCAGAATAATTTCTGACATGAAATAATAATAATTATTATAACACATCCAAAGTTCTAACCCAGTGACCTCATATGATTGTTAAAGAACATGCAGCATTAATCAAAGCCCTGTGTTAACTAACAGCTGAACAGAAGAAGCCCCAAAGCATTCTTTGTAGTCAACTTGGAAGACAGATCTTAATCGCTTTAAAAAGAATGCCTCCCATATTACAGAGCTGCTACAGCAAGAAACCATGGAAATGATATCAAAGCCAATGTGAGATTTAAAAGAGTTAACAGGATAGTGCACTCTATATCACTATCAAAACAAGCCAACCAAAACTGGTTCGGTTCCAAATCCTGGTCTGAAAGTAGACTGAAATAAGTTTAGATAAACAATTTCCCTCCAAGGATGTCTGAAACTGCCCAAGCATTGCAATCTCAAAGAAGGGATGTTTAATATGGAGTGTTAAGTTTTCACATACAGTACTTTCAATCCAGGGATAACTTCTTCAGGAGAGGGCACAACACAGTTAATTTCAAAATGGCAAGCACCATCCTCTTAACAGCATTTCATCATCTCCCTAGATCAGGGGTTGCCAATCTTTTTCAGTTGGGGGCCAGGTCATGCTTCCTCAGACAGCTGAGGGGGCTAGACTAGTGCCCCCCCCACGCAGTTTACAGCTGTATATAAAAAACAAAACTACCTGTATTCTAAACAGCATCAATTAAAGCAATATATATACTGTAATATACTTTAATGGTTGTGAAAACTATGTGGTCTACATAAACGACAAAAAAAAACTTTGAAAATTATGCACTCAAATAGTGATACTAAACAGTACTTTGTAAAGTAATTTAGAAAATCCATTTGCTCTCCAACTGGGATTGTTTTCCTGTCCCACTTGGAAAATAAAATGAGCTTTTAATTTAACAGACCCAGGAAATACAAGACATCTTTTACCATACAGTAATACCACAAGTCTTGGTGTTATCCGATTTTTAGTGTTGTCTGATTCATGTTAAAATCCTATGGGATGGATCAGATAACGTTAAAGCTCCATAGAGATACATTGTAACCGCACAGGCTTTAGCGGTTGTTATCCAATCCATCCCATAGGACCTTAACGTTATTCGATCCAATTCTCCTCCCCAGATTACTTAACGTTATGCAATTTTAGCGTTATCTGAGGTAGACATTATCCGAGGTATTACTGTATTCTAGTGAACTACAGTAAATTCTTAATTGGTTGCATCAAGCAGTTAAAATCAGTACTTCTTAATTCACAATAATATAAATACAAAAATCAAGGTATGCTTATAGATCTGTAGATTAACCAATTTATAGCTTGCCATAACGTTTAAACAAAATATTTGAAAATAACAGTATGAATTTTTAAAAATGCTTCATGCTACTACAGAACTTTATATTGGGCAAGATTGTCTTGCATAATTTTATGCCGATATAAACCAGACTGGGACACTGGAATTAATTAATTTAAATTTATTTTAAGCTTTTTTTGGTCCCGTTTCAGCTTCTAAACCTCCCAGGATAGGTCAGGGGTCAATCCAGAGAAATGTCCAAATATTTTGGGGTAGGGCAGTATTAGAAAATCCTTCCTTCCCAGTTAACTGAGAGCTTCCTCTTGGACTCTCTGTTCTTTAACCCGAGAGCACAGACCTGTGTTTTAAATAGTTTGGTTTCACTGGGTATTGTTATAAGAAAATATCTTCTAATGCAGAAATTAGCTAGTGTTCGTTGGGCTCAAATATTTCTCCCTGGATTGACAATGCAAGTTCATTGGTATAAATAACCTCCTGGGGCATGAGAATGTTAGTCAATCATTTGTGCAAATGTTAAAAAACAATGATGCCAGGACCCTACCCCTGTGATGGTGAACCTTGGCACTCCAGGTGTTCTTGGACTTCAATTACTAGAAGCCCAAGTCAGCACTCCTGCTGATTAGGGCTTCTGGGAATTGAAGTTCAAGAACAGTTGGAGCGCCAAGGTTCACCATCACTGTTCCTACTCTGTTGCAGCACTGACCCTGTCTGCAACTTACTGAGTGTTGAGATGAAATGTCAGAAAATATTAGCTGTTAAGCACTTGAATCTTCAGAAACAACATAAGCATTGTTGTACACGCTTTAATAGAATATATACCTATATAGACAAAACAATTCAATTTGTTGTACCCTTACAGGTTCTATTTACTACAGTATATATTCAGCATTACTGTGCAATGCGATATGGAGAAGCATTTAGCAACTTGTTATTTTATTGCCAACAACAGTTTGATTTGTGAGCCAAATGCCATCACTTAATCAGGAGATGCTAGAGATATGCATTATCATGTTAAAAATAAAACAGAGTTGAGTAAAATTGGCCAAAACTGATGCAAACATAGGATTTTAAAATCCATTAAGACTTATTATAAAAGACAGAAAACTGGTTATAATGCATTGATAAATTCTGTTTTGAAAAACAGTAATACCCCGGATAATGATTGCATCGGATAACGCTAGAATCGGATAACGATGCAAGTTTTTTGGGGAAAATTTGAATCGGATAATGATTATTTAGTGTTATCTGATGCAATCATCTAGGGGGCTGTGTGGGTTGGGTAGAACATCTACCCAATCCACACACCCCACAGTGATGGATTGCTGTGACTGAACTAGGGTGGGGAGAAAGGCGCTGGCTCCTGCGTACCTTTCTCCCCGCCCCTAGTGCACTTGCAAGAATTGCTCCACTTGGGGGGTGGATTTGGCTACTCAATCCACCCCCAAGCGCAGTGATCTTTGCCAATGCAAAAGGGATGGGGAGAAATGCGCGCAGGAATGAGCGCCTTTCTCCCCATCCCTTTTGCACTGGCAAGGATCGCTGCCCTTGGGAGGAATACCCAACCCACCCCCAAGTGCAGCGATCCACGCTGCGCTTGGGGGGTGGGTTGGGTCTTCCCCCCCAAGCGCAGCGATCCTTGCCAATGCAAAAGGGACAGGGAGATAGGCGCTCATTCCTGCGTGCCTTTCTCCCCGTCCCTTTTGCATTGGCAAAGATCATTGCATTGGGGGGGGGGGATACCCAATCCACCCCAAGCGCAGCGATCGCTTGGAATGCAGGAAGATCTGGAGGGGAAGAGGTGAGATCAGGGTTTGTCCCTGAAGTCAGGCCTTTTTTTTAGCGCTGTTTGATGCATGCATCGGACAACACTAAAAATCGGATAACGTCACAACTTGTGGAACCAAGTCATAACGTTATCCGGGGTTTTACTGTAACATACAGGTGGAGAATAGAAAATGATGTAATTTAATTCTAGATATGGAATTCTCAACATAAAATTTACACATTGTTAGGAAAGAACTGCAGTGACCATAGAAAGAAAAGGCACAGATCTGTTAATTAGCTATACTAAATTTCTGAATTTTATGTATGAGATGAGATGGACAGGTTTCACTTACCAGTAACTGTCGTTCTCCGAGTATGTTGTTTGGGGATTCACACTGATGGGTTCTGCGCCTGCGCTGAATCCTGAGCGGAGCTGGAAAGCTGATTGGAAAAAGAGTTTTAAATGTGGGACCGCCCACCATGCCCAACCCCTTCTGGCGCCATTTCGCGCTCTCCCCTCAGTTTGATACTAAAGCTGCCCGCGAAGCATAAGGCCATCTCAGGCCGGCAGCCCTGAGGGGAGGTAGGGTTGGGTTGTGTGAATCCCCAAACATCATACTCGGAGAACGACAGTTACTGGTAAGTGAAACCTGTCCTTCTCCTTCGTGTTGTTTGGGGATGCACACTGATGGGTGACTAACAAGCAGCCGGCGTCCTGAGATTGTAGGAGAGCGCGATGGCATCATGGATGGGTGGTTATCAACGAAGAGGATCGGAGACCAGCCGTCAGGATGGACCTGCCCCGTCTCACATCGGGAGCGGACCTTGTGTCAACCCGGTAGTGGGTGATGAAGGTGGAGGATCTGGACCAGGTAGCAGCCTTGCAGACGTCCTCCATCGGGATGCCCTCCAGGAATGCAGTGGAGGAAGCCAATGTCCTGGTGGAATGTGCCCGGACATGGGGAGGTGGTGGCAAGGACGACATCTCATAGGCCAGGTAGATGGTACTTGAGATCCACTTGGAAAGTCTCTGGGCAGACAGAGTCCCTTGGACTTGCCACCATAAGCCACGAACAGTTGCTTGGCTCTCCTGAAGGACGCAGTACTTTGTGTGTAGAACAGCAAGGCCCTCCTGACATCCAACGAGTGCCACACTCTCTCTTGTGCAGACGAAGGATTCAGGAAGAATGCTGGAAGCGTGATGGACTGGGCCAGGTGAAATTCAGTCAGGACTTTGGGCAGAAAGGCCAGGTCCGGGTGCAATACTACCCTATCGGGGTAGAACTTGAGAAAAGGAGGGTCAGACCGCAGGGCTGCCAGTTCTCCTGTCCTCCGGGCAGAGGTGATGGCTACGAGAAAAGCAGTTTTGTAAGAAACAAACTTAATGTCCACTGTAGCCATGGGCTCAAAGGGCGCCTTCGTGAGCGCGGTGAGCACAGCAGTGAGGAACCACTGAGGAGGTGGTATCTTTACTGGAGGGTAGGCATTACGCAGTCCCTGGAGGAATCTTTTAACAGTCTTGTCTCTGAAAGCGGAGGACAATACTGATGAAGGTGGAGCCTTGGCCACCACCGCAGCCAAGTGGACCTTTAAGGATGAGTGTGCAGATCCTGACTCGGCCAGGTGCAGGAGGTAGGACATGACATCCTGCAGGGATGCTGAGTCCACGGTACGGTCGCTGGATACCAAGAAGTCCATGAAGCGATGGTACTTGGCATCGTAGGACTTCCGCGTGGAAGGCTTCCTTGATAGTTCAAGGATCCGTGTTAGGTTGGGTGGATAAGCCAGGCCGTCAGGTGCAGGCTCGGCAGATCCGAGTGGAGGATCCGACCGTCTTCCATGCGGAGGAGATTCAGATCGGTGGGTAGGCGTAGGCGGTCGCAAGCCAGGGTTTGGAGCAGTGGGAACCACGGCTGGCGCGGCCAGGACGGGGCAATCAGGATTGCCCAGGCGTTCTCCGCACGGATCCGTACGAGGACCCGTTGGATGAGAGGGATCGGTGGAAACATGTACAGTAGTTCCTGGTGCCACGGCACCATGAAGGCATCGCCCTCCGATCCGTAGCCGGTCCCTGCTCGGGAGCAGTAACGGCGGCACTTGGTGTTGGCCTGTGTCGCGAACACGTCTAGGTTCGGTGCCCCACCATCGGCACAGACGGTCGAACACCGATCCGTCTAGTTCCCACTCGTGCATCGCCGTCCCTTTGCGGCTCAGGGAGTCCGCATCGGAGTTCAGGGTGCCCTGGATGTGGACACCTATGGGGAACACGTGTACCTTCAGGCACCACTCCCAAATCTGGACAGTCAGGTGAAGGAGGGAGAGAGCCTTGGTCCCTCCTTGCCGGTTGAGGTAGGCTAGGGTCGTGGTGTTGTCCGAGGCGATCTGCACCACGCGGCCCGCTATTGATAGTCTGAAGGACCTCATCGCCTTCCACACCGCCAACAGCTCGAGGAAGTTGATGTGGTGGCTGGTTTCCGCGGGCGTCCAGACGCCGTGGACCCGTAACCTGAGGCAGCACGCACCCCATCCGTGCGTGCTCTCGTCGGTGGTAACTTGGACGGATGGTGCGGGAAGGATGAAGAGTCTCCCCGCGGCCACATTGCGGTCCATTGTCCACCAGTTCAACTGGTCTTGCAGTTCGGGAGTTGGTGTGAGCCACTTCCCGAGGTCGTCGTGGGTGCTGTCGAAGGAGGCGAGGAGCCACGACTGGAGCGATCGCATCTTGAGCTTGGCGTGTGAGATCACCGCCGTGGTCGACGCCATGAGTCCTAGCAAGCGGAGGGCGTCCCTCGCATGGACCCGACGCCTGCCCTGGATCCGTGCCACCACCGCACGGATGTCGAGCAGACGTTTGGGCGGAGCATAGGCTCTTAGGGCCAGAGAGTCCAATATGGCTCCGATGTAGTCTATTCTTTGAGTGGGGGTCAACTGAAACTTCTTGTAGTTGACCCGTAGACTGAGACTCTGCATAAGGGCCAGGCAATGAGCAACATCGTCCTTGGCTTTCTGTTGGGTTGGGGAGCAGACCAACCAGTCGTCTATGTACGGGAACACTTGGACGCCTTGCAGCCGAAGATGAGCAGCCACCGGCGCCATGCACTTCATGAATACCCTCGGAGCGGTGGAGAGGATGAAGGGTAGACATGTGTACTGGTAGATGTCGCTGCCCACCTGGAAGCGGAGGAAGCGACGATGTTCCCTCCTGATGGATACGTGGAAGTAGGCATCCTTCAGGTCGATGACGGTAAACCAGTCCCCGTGGTTGATCAGTGGGAGGATGGAGTGAAGAGTCACCATCCGGAACTTCCTCGCGTCGATGTGTTTGTTGAGGAGACGGAGGTCCAGGATGGGACGCGACCCCCCGTCTTTTTTGTCCACGAGGAAGTAGCGGGAGAAGAACCCTTCGTGAGACTCCGACGCTGCGACCGGTTCTATGGCGGTGGGGACGGATCGGTGACGCGGACCCGTCCGACAGTAGGGCATTTCTTGAACTCTATCGCGTAGCCAGAGTCTAAGATGGTTAAAACCCATCGGTCTGTGGTGATGGTAGACCACGCCGATAGGTAGTTGGTTAGGGGACGGTAAGGTAGAGTCTCGGTCACGGAAGAGTCAAACGCGTTGCTTGCCCTTCCCTTCCATCCACTTACCAGTCTGGTGACACTGCTGGTAGCGTGGACGGCTGGGTTGTTGTTGTCGTGGCCGGTAGGGTTGGTACCGGGAGTAGTCCCCCTGCCTCTGTGGTGGGCGAGGTTGGTAGGACAGGCCTGCCTGCGACGTCGATGGTTGGTCCTGTTGGTAACGACTGGACCCACGGCGTGGAGGGCGGAGCTGCTTTATGGTGGCGTAGTCCCCCTTCAGCTCCCCCAAGGAGGTGTCGGTCTCCTTGGCGAAGATACCCTCACCATCGAAAGGGAGTTCCTCCACGAGCCGCTTGACGTCTTCCTGCAGGTCAGCCGAGCGGAGCCAGGCGTGGCGGCGGAGCTGGATGGCGGAGGCCAGGTTCTTTGCCTCCGACTCCGTGACGTGGCAGCCGGTGCGGATCTGCTGGAGGGCGAGCTGGCTGCCCTCCAGGCAGAGTTTCTCGAAGTCCGCTTGTCTGTCCGGCGGCAGCAGTGATTTAAAGGACTACGCCTGCTCCCAAAGTCGGCACTGGTAGCCGCCCATGGCCGTTGCGTAGTTGGACCCACGGAAGGACAAGGAGGCGTTGGCGTAGAACCTCCTGCCCAGTGCGTCCAGCTTCTTCCCTTCCTGAGTCGATGGGATGGGAGTGCTGCTGATCGGTGTCCGGTGTTGGGAGCCTTTAACCACTCGGGAGTTCGGCGCCGGGTGGATGTGCAGGAAGTTGGAGTCGTCCAGCAGCCTGTACATGGAGTCCACCCTGTTGGACACCGAATGTGAGGATACCGGTCTCTTCCATACCTCTTTGGCCGCTTTGGCGATCTTCGGGAACAGTCCCAGGCGGACAGGGACCAACTCCTTCCGGTCAGCCATGTCACAGACGACATCCTCACATTCGTCCAGGGGAGCCTCCGCCCGGATCCCGAGCGTGGAGCCGAGGCGGGTGATCAAAGCCGTGTATGTCTTCTGGTCCTCCGGCTGGGAGCCGTGGACGGAGCCGATGTTGTCGTCCGGGGATTTGTCGACGGCAACCGGCGGTGGCTGATCCTCCTCCTCCTGGTCCGACGAGTCGTCGGAGCCTCCCGACCGCTCTGAGATGCTGGGCGGTGTTAGGTAGGCCTCGGGGTCCGAGTCCGACCAGTACGGCCTGGCGGATCTCGGGTCGCTCCCCGGCAAAGGCAGCTGGTACAGAGGAAGAGAGGCCTCCGACCGCGCCTGCTCCACGCGTTGCCTCTTCGGTGCCAGGCCCTCCTCACGGAGCGGTGGTGCCTCCGTGGCTGGTTCGGGAGGCAGAGGGCGCTCCACGAACTCAGACGGTGCCGGCTGGGGGCCCTGGAGCTCAGCGTGCAACTTCCGCACCATCGCCTCGATGAACGGGGCGATGAGGCTCAACTGGGGCGGCACTTCGGAAGCCGGACCAGGAGCCACAGAAGAGGCGTGAAGAGAGGAAGATCTTCGCGGCGGTGGAGGTGGAAGAATCTCCGGTGACGGCGGAGGGCTGGGGGCCCTCTCCGGCGTGGCGGCTTCCCGGGCATCGACCGACATCCTGCCCGGCGTAGGTGGAGCTGCAACCGGGGCGGATGCTAGGGAGCGTGGCGGCGAAGGGTGAGCCGGTCCCGGAGTCGGAAGGAGAGAAGACGAGGAGCTACGACGCTTCTTCTTCTCCTTTTTGTCTTTCTTCCTCTTCTCCTGCTCCTTCTTCCGCTTGAACAGTTCTGAGGCCGAAGGCCGTGAAGAAGGAGCGGAGGTCGAAGGAGCAGACGTTGAGGCAGCAGCCTGCTCTGGAGCTGGGGGAGCGAGTGCGGTCTCCATGAGGTAGGCTTGGAGGCGGTACTGGCGGTTCTTGATCGCGGCCTTCGAGAAGCCTCTACACACCTCACAGGTCTGGATCTGATGGCTCTCCCCAAGGCAGCGGAGGCAGCGCACGTGTCCGTCCGAGCTAGGGAACTTTCTCTTGCAGGACGGACACTGCTTGAATGCTGCCGCTGAGGCCATCCACCGAGGTAGATGGCCGAAGAGAAAAAATTATCCCGGCCGGGAGGCCCCGACACGAGATTGTGCAGAAAAACGGTAGATTTTTTTTTTTGTACCGGCGGCTGAGGGCGAGCCCCCAGCCACACGAGGACCAAGGGATTGAGTCCCCTGGTCCGAGAAAAATTGTTGGGTATAAAAATTAGAAGATTCTGAGACAATCTCAGCTAAACAACTCACAGCTTTTTTTCCAGGCTCCTGCTTGCGCAGCGGAAAAAAGCAAACTGAGGGGAGAGCGCGAAATGGCGCCAGAAGGGGTTGGGCATGGTGGGCGGTCCCACATTTAAAACTCTTTATCCAATTAGCTTTCCAGCTCCGCTCAGGATTCAGCGCAGGCACAGAACCCATCAGTGTGCATCCCCAAACAACACGAAGGAGAAATAAACTATATGCTGTGAATATTCTGAAATATAAGTTACTTTTGGCATTTCCATCAAGGAAATGTAAATGAAAAACTAAACAGCAAGCTCAACAATTCTGGCGTATTCTCTGGTATTATTATGTTTTATGGTATTGATGCTGATTATTTGTGATATTTACATGTTGTGTTTATGAATCTGTAACTTTATATGTGTTGTAAACCGCCCTGAGTCGGTCCAACCGAGTAGGGCGGTATAGAAATTGAATAATAATAATAATAATAATAATAATAATAATAATAATAATAATAATAATAATAATAATAATAATAATAATAATAATAATAATAATAATAATAAGCAAAACATAGATTTCTTTGCTTATCTGTTGTTGCATGATGTACTTATTCATTTATTTTTGCTCTGGTAAGAATGACCATTAAAAATGGTTCACATTTTGCTTAGTCACAGGAACCGTTGTTGAAAAAGCAGAACATTCTTATAGTCCAATCTCATATGGATTAACCTCCTTAGCAAAAGCTTTCATGAGACAGGCTGGCAAATTATAGGTCTTGCTTACACAGGTCAAGTATACTCTCACATACCAACACTGAAATAGCAGGTTACATTCTTTTACTTGTACATACCCATTTATGATACCTATCAAGCAGCACTAATTTAACAGAAGCAAAGCAAAAATGGCAAAAGAAATATACATTTTTACTGTAAAATATATCAGGAAGCAAAAACAAAAATACTGCTGCACTTTAAAGACTAACTGGTATATTTTAAATGTGAGCTTTCGTGGAGCAAGTCAATGAAAAAAAATTCCAAAAAATTCAACTTTAAAATATCAAACTCCACAGATAAAAATAATAGTTTTCAGAGAACGTACAAATAGACTTATCTGATTTACTATACTATACCCATACTAAAGGGTCAGAACATGGCCAAAACCAAACACTAAAAAATGGTGTCAATATTAGATTTAACAGGATAAAGCTTACTGAAGATATGTCAATTTCAGCACCAATACCAATGCAACTAGGTAAAACACCATACACACTTATTACACTAGTACTGGAATTATCAACAATTCTTAAGGTTATATGTTGTGATAACAGTAATATGCATAGCCAAAATCAAAAGAAGTGCTGTAACACTACTTGGTGTTAAAAGGTCAACAACTACAGTTGTACCTTGCTTAAAGAGCATAATGTGTTCCACAGGATTGCTCTTTAAGCAAGTTTACTCTTTAAGCGAAACACCATTGGAAGTGACCAATTGTGACTTCGGGGGGGGGGGGGGATTGCGAACCCTGATTTATTTGTTAAGCAAATTTTTGGTTGGTTTTATTTGTTAAGCGAAGCAAACATTTGGAGAAAATTCTGCTCTTTAAGCGAGTTGTTCTTTAAGCGAGTTGTTCTTTATGCAAGGTTTGACTGTATTTTAATGCCTCCTTAAGAACTAACATCTGTGTTTCAATTAGACTAGAAGTGATATGGGAAGTATGACCATAGTTACTAAAACTTATAAACATGGAATATGAAGTTATGCTTCTCCCCTGCGCCCTGTGAAAGAAGTAGAACAGGGTGGAGTAAAAAAAGACAAATTCTATTTTAGGTGCATTAACAAAAATATAATCTCCAAAACCTAAAAGATACTAATTCTCTTCTATTCAGCACTAGTTTAGACCACATCTAGAGTAATTTATCCAGTTTTAGACATTATGCTTTAGGAAAGAATGAAAATAAACTGGAATAAGTTCACAGGAAGGCAACAAAGATGATGAGAGGACTGGAAACCAAAACCTATCAGGAAATACTGGAAAAAACTTAGCATGTTTAGCCTTTGGAAAAGGAGATTCAGGGAGGATATGATAGCACTTTTCAAATACTTGGAAGATAGTCATAAAGATGACGGGCAGGATCTATTTTCAATCCTCTCAGATTGCAGGACACGTAATATTGGGTTCAAACGACAGGAAACCAGAGATAGAGGTCGGGCCCATAGGACCCTTCCAATTCAATTAGTCTACAATTCTATGAAGAATAAATAACATTGAAGCTAATGTGTCATACACAAACTTTAAACAACACCTACAGGTTAATATAATTACTAAAGTTTTATTGGGGATTTAAGCTGGTATAAGTATAATTGTGTGAACTTTGGTAGTAAGTTGTTAGACCAATGTAAATTATCAGTAGACAATGTGTTTATGCTTTTTGCAGATTACACAGAGAGTATTTGTAAACAAAATACTCCTGGATTTGTAACTTTATAGTTATTGAATGATTCATAACTGTATAGCACCCTTCTACTTTTGGATCTGGTTTCAACTGTACTTGTAAAAGGTAAAGGTAAAGGTCACCCTTGCTCGAAAACCAGTCATATCCAACTCTAGGGGTTCAGCGCTCATCTCTGTTTCATAGCCGAAGAGCCAGCGCTATCTGGTTCTGCAGATGTTTCCATGGTCATGTGGCAGGCATGACTAGACACGGAACACTGTCCATCTTCCCACAGAAGTGGTCCCTATTTATCTACTTGCAATTTCTTGCTTTTGAACTGCTAGGTTGGCAGGAGCTGGGACAAAGACAGGATCACATTTTGTCCTGCAGTATTCGGGTATTCAACTGCTGACCTGCCGCCTTCCAGTCAGCGTCTTAGCCACTTGAGCCACTGTAGTCCAATGGGGGTGGGGAAGCATGACTGTCTTGAAATAGAATAAAGCAGTGGTGGGTCAATATTCTGTACCAGAACACTCAAATGGGCAGCACTGAATGCCAAGAATGCTGAACAGGGCAAAAAAAAAATAGACATGAGAAATGGCTAAAAGTTCAGTTTCAATTTTGAAAATTAAATATTTTGTGGTGCTAACCAATGTGGATATGCTGTGGCCTATTTAAAAAGTGAAATGCATCTACCAAAGGATTTAGGAGTATATGGGCACAAAAACAGAAAGAGACCTCAGATACGTAAGGGACATATTTTGCCAGATTAAAACATTTAGAAGAATTCCCCAGAGCCATGTTCACATACATCTGCTGTATCAATGAGTGAAAGCAAATGGAAAAAGAAAGTGAAAAAGAATCTTTCAAACTCCACTGGCAGGCCCAGGAGAAGGAAGCCGGATTAATTTAACATAGAGAATCCCCCTTCCCCCAACCCATTATCCCAATTAGGTAGTCTATCACGATGCAGGAAAAAACAACTGTTATCTTGATTATTTGCATAGCACCAAGGTCAGAACACTCCTAAAACATTCACTGTTTTTCGAATCTCAACAACTCATCTTCTGACCTTTGGAGAATGATGCAACTAATAGCTTCTCAAATTGCTTGCTTCATCCCTTATGAACGGAACATTTATGCAGTTTTAACTGGAGAAAAGAATTCTTAGCTAAGCCTGAAAACAATTTAGATTAGTAAGTATCAACCGTTGGCAGGAAATCTTAACACTGGATTACCAATCTGACAGAGGTGAGTCAGGCTAAATTAGGTTTGGCAAATTAGATGAAATGACAAAGCAAACCCATATCAAGGGTGAGGCTGACAAAGTGACTATAAAATGATATAGCAATGGCAATTATACTTATATACCATCCCATAGTGCTTAGAGCACTCTCTGAGCAGCTCACAATGTAATTAACATTTTGCTCGCAACAAGCTGAATGCTCATTTTAACAACCTCAGAAGGATGGACGGCTGAGTCAATCTTAAACCCATCAGGACTGAATTCTGATAGTGAGCAGTTTTGTACTGCAGTTTAACCACTTGAACCAAGTATGTCATTTTTCTTTACCAAAAATTCTCAGAAGTTCACCTGTTTAAAGCTTTTTCAACAGATTGTGAAATATATTAACAGGCATTAGTCTTTAAATAATCCTACATAGAATTAAGCAATGTGCTTTGCAAGTGTTTCTGTACAACTTGACTGTATATTTTATGTTCACAGAGAGGGAAAAAGTCCTAATCATTTGTATTTGTTCCTAATCTGAACAAATTACATATGGTCATGCATATTATTCTTTTGCCCTGTTTTGTCTATACTTGTCTGTGTCCTTTCACCTCAGTGCTGGAAACAGACTCTTCCCAGCCCCCTATGATCCTTCCCAAAGCTGGATTTTACCTTGAAACCTCCCTCTGTAAGTCTATTCTTGCCATAAGGGTTTGTTGCTGAGGTAATTTTAATAACCATGTTGGCATCACCTGCTTATCTTAAAGATCAATATCAAAGGCCAGTTACACATACAATAATTTTGTTTCTAAGAATAAAGAAAGAAGAGAAAAATTACAGGTGGCTATCTCCAAACATACTGGATTCATTTGGTTGCTGTGAATTTCAGATTAAACAGACAGATCATTAAAATCCAGTTCAAGTGTAGTCAAAATTTGGAGAAAAGTGACAGTATTTTGAATTCTCATCAAAGTCATCTCCAACACTATATTTGTAGGGCTTCTTGTGTTCTTATGGTCATAATTCCAGTCTAAGTGATACAAACCTTTCAACTACAGTAATACCTCGGATAATGCTAAGACTTGGTTCCACAAATCTTGGTGTTATCCAATTTTTAGTGTTATCCGATCCATGTTAAAATCTTATGGGATGTATCGGTTAACGTTAAAGCTCCATAGAGATACATTGTAACCGCACAGGCTTTAGCAGTTGTTATCCGATACATCCCATAGGACCTTAACGTTATTCGATCCAATTCTCCTCCCCAGATTACTTAACGTTATGTGATTTTAGCGTTATCCGAGGTAAATGTTATCTGAGGTATTACTGTATTCTGATTACTAGAACTGGAGAAGAAATGACAAAGTATCAATGTTTGACCAGGTTTCTCAACCTCTGACCCCCAAATGTTCTTGGACTTCAATACCCAGAAGCCCTGATCAGCAGCTTGACTTGGGCTTCTGGGAATTGAAGTCCAAGAATACCTGGAAGCCTAAATTTGAGAAACCCTGAAGTACACTACATGCAATGGGAAAAAATTTAGATTTAAAATACTTTGTTCACATATGACATTTTCCTCTACACAGAGAATCAAAATTATTTCTGAAGAGTGACTCAGAGTTTTATTTTGTTCCAAATACAAATGTTGGAGAGTCATTACATCCCCAAGCGTTCCGATTAGTGATTGTTGTGAGTTTCTTGATTTTCTTGATTTTATCACTGCTTTATATATGCTTTTTTCTCACAAACTGTCCAGATAACATATCCATGAGTGGCACAGAAATGTTGGTAACAGCCATTAGGATGTACTTGCACTACAGTAGAGAAATTACCGAGGTACTGTGTATGTTTACTTACACTAATTTATTTTTAAGAGAAAACTGTCATGTGTGAGATGACCATAGAAGGGCTACAATTTTCTGGAAGCAGAAAGAGAACTGGGAGAGAGGTGATAGAGTCCAGTCTGAAACACTGGCAGCCTCTACTCACCCTCAGAACTGCTGATGCTGCTCCTCCCCACAATGGATCCAGCTAAGATGTCATCAGCCAAGTGAGAGAATTCCCACTCTAAAGCAAGGTTGTAGGGGAGGGGCGAAGACCTAAACAGAAAAGACAGAAAGAAAAAGAATGAAAGTTTAAATTTTTAAAAAACTAGCTTAATTTTAATCGCCAGTATGAGTATTGGATGTAAGAAAGATAAATACAGTACCTAATTTCATATCACAAGCCAAGGTATGCTGAATTACAAAATTAGCGTAATAGATACAGTAATACCTCATATAACATTAGTATCGAATAACACTAAAATCGCATAACATTAAGGAATCTGGGGGGAAGAATTGCATCAGATAACATTAAGATCCTATGGGATGCTTCAGATAACAACCGCTAAAGCCTTTGTGGTTACAATGTATCTCTATGGATCCCATAGGATTTTAACATGCATCAGATAACACTAAAAATCATATAACACCAAGACTTGTGGAACCAGGTTTTAGTGTTATATGAGGTTTTACTGTAATAATGAAAAATGTTCCACATCACAGCATTTTTCTGTAACAACCTTCTAGTCATTGACAGAAAGGATAAAACCTCTTGATTTATGAAATTACAAAGAGCTCATTCACAAACTATGAACTGCTGCATTAGAGTACACAGCTACTAAGTACTGTATTGTCTTCATGTAAAAACAAAAGTAAGGAAAACCACCTTTTACATCGTAAGCAGTCATAAAGATCTTGGTTCTTGTCTTCACCAACTAGTCAGCCACAACTTCAAAGATATTATTAGAAATCTTACAGATAATTTGCCGCACAGAAAAAGTCAAATTCAAAACAAATCTGTGAAATAAAATTTCAGCATGATGCTAACATAGATTTTATCTTTTATGGGTCTGGACTCTTTTTTAATGAAAATGAAGTCATTTCAGTATATGTTTTTGTTGTAAATAATTGAATAATTTCTCAGCAGCAAAGGAAATAGCAAAAGTTATTTTGCTTCATTCTAAACCACTGGAGTTCACTAAACTCAATCCACCTCAGCTGCCAGTTCTGCCGCCGCCACCTCAATCCTTGTCTCCTCTGCTTGGCTTGGCGTGTCCCTAATGGTGCTCCATAGCAAGGCGGATGTTCTAAGGCTTAAAACATCCACCCTGCTATGGATCACTATTAGGGACATGCCAAGCCAAGCAGAGGAGACAAGCATTGAGGCGGATGCTGTGGCAGCTGCAGGGGTGTTTCGGCACCATGGGGGTGTTTTCTTTACCCACCACGCAGCTCCTCCAGGCTTGTAAGCAGGGGACGGGTTCAGGATGTTGGTGGTGACAGTGGCGGGATCACCAGTCCATCCCCTCAACAGTCTTAGGGAGTGTGATCAGGCCTCCAACTTATAAAGGTTGAGGACCCCTGCTCTACTGTATTAGGGACCAGAATAAATTATGAAAATCAACAATTAGAAAAGCTTTTCTAAAAGCTACACAAACCAATTGGTCTTCCATAAGATAATAAAACACCCAACGAACAGCAAACAAAACAAAAACAAGCAAAAAATAACAAACAAACACCACCCTCTATTAAAAAACTCAGAAAACCATAATTCTGGCAAAAATCCTGTTCATTACATTTTCTAGTGGGTATATGACAGGAAATACCTAGGCCAACTTCACGGGGTTCAGTGATTCACAAAGGAAAGTTATGCCAAAGGTGTTAGACCAATGGGCTTAAGAAAGAGAATGTTGACATGCAATCTCAATTTCGTAATGAAACATCTGAGCTATAATTTATACATTTTAAAATCTCATTTAAATAAAAACATCCGATTAAAAAATAAATATTTGCAACAAGCATGCTTACAGTTCACATATGCACAAGTTAAATTGAATGAAGGGCTGCTAAACTAACGAAGTGCCAGAAACATTACTAGGTATGTACCTGTTGCATATTCAAGGCTTGTGCCTTGTAAATTAGTCTCAGTTCCCTGCAGTGAATCATGCTTTTAATTTACACATGCATAAATTAGCAACAAGATTATAACCAGTGATGGGATGTCCCCGGTTCCAGACGGTTCCCTGGAACCGGTAGGACCAATCCCGGAGGGTTCTCCGGGAGGGTAGACAACTTTTGAGGTGTCCGGTTCCCGACGCCTCACCGAAAGAAAAACATTTTTTTAAAATCGGAGCTAAAATGGCTCCAATTGACTGCGCATGCGCAGAAACTCAATCTGACGCATTGCGCATGCGTCAGATTGAGTTTCTGCGCATGCGCAGTCAATTGGAGCCATTTTAGCTCCGATTTTAAAAAATAAATTGTTCTATAGCTTTCAGGGCAGCGGCGGCGGCAGCGGCACCAGCCCTCTGAGGAGGGCACCTCCCCCGCAGCACGTTGAGGGCTGCCTGGACCGTCCGCTGCTGACAAGCCCCATGCCCTGGGGACGCGCGGCGCACCGCTGCTGCCTCCTCCTCCACCGTGCGCCTGTGGGCTGGGTGCCTGCAGCCGCCGCCCCCCGCCACCGGAGCTGCCGCTGCCTGCATCCCTGTGGCTTCCTCCTTGGGCTGGTCCCTTTTTAGCCCGGCTACGGCGCCTGGCGGAGGAGGAAGCTGCAGGCGGCGGCGGTGCGGCATGGGGACGGCCCAGGGAGGCTCGGCAGCCGTGGCTGGAGTCACCGCCAGAGCCACTGCTGCCCGCTGCCCCTGGCCGTGGCCGGAGCCGGGCTAAAAAGGTACCGGCCCGAGGAGGATGCCACAGGGGTGCAGGCAGCTCCAGCGGCGGCGGCTGTGGACAACGGCTGCACCCAGTGGCTCCTGTGGCCGCAGTCGGGGTGCCGGGTCCCAAGAAAGGTAAGCGAGGGGTTTTTATTTGGGGTGGGTGGGTAATTTATTTGTGTTTTGGGTGGGTGGTTGTTTTTATTTTATTTATTTATTTATTTGTGTCTGGGTGGGTGAGCTGAGAGGGAGGGGTGTGTGTGTATGTTTTTATTTTTTTTATTTTTATTTTTGGCCCCGCCCACAACGTCATGACGTCGTCTTCGGCCATGACGTCATGAAGTCATGACATTGGCCCCGCCCATGACGTCCGTGACGTCATGGCGTGGTAGTAGAATTTTTGTCATCCCATCGCTGATTATAACCACTGTTTTTTATCTACTCTGCATCTGTGGTATCAGGAAGATTTGCAGGTTTATTATTGTATACATTTCTGTAAGCATAAGAAATGTCTAAGTCTTTAAGAAAATAGAAACTTCTTTTTGCTACAACAAAATAATTTAGTTAACTTTCTGGAACATTAGACTAGAGAAGGGAGTGCCAGAAGCACAGACAAAAATCTTTGAAGAAAGATTTCTAATTTAAGATGGTACATAGTTCAAACTCTAAACCTTTATACATGGTGAGTTATTCGGTGCAAATAAGGCACAGTCAAACCTCACATAAAGAGCGCCTCGCTTAAAGAGTGCCTCGCTTAAAGAGCAGAATTTTCTCTGAATGTTTGCTTCGCTTAACAAATAAAACCAACCAAAAACTCGCTTAACAAAAAAATCGGGGTTCTCAATCCCCCCCACTATAAGTCACAATTGGTCACTTACAATAGTGTTTTGCTTAAAGAGCAAACTTGCTTAAAGAGCAGTCCCGTGGAACACATTATGCTCTTTAAGCGAAGTACAACTGTATGGTACTGTTATTAAGTGAGAGGTTACAAAAATCTCTACCTTCAGCCATAAACTGATTAGGAAGTATTAGGAAAAGTATGCACTCTCTTCTTTATATTCCCAAACTGAAATCTGTTAATACCAACCTTCTACAGAACGGATAATACTTTAACTAAGATTTGACCAATTGAACATTTTCTACATGGGTATATAAATCTTAGTTTATCACATCCTTAACAGGCAAAAAGAAAGCTTGCAATAGTCTTTTCACTGCTAGTAAAATGCTGATGAATTTACTGAGGCTTCCAACACCTATCTTAAATGGACAAAAATGTTATGATTAGTGTAAAAAATGTACATTTTTTTAAAAAACTGCTTGTTTCTGGCACAAAATTATTCAATTCTGCAACAGTGCAAACAGTATGCACTTGTCCAAAATTAAGAGATTCTAAGCATCAGCCAGTTCTTCTGTATATTTTGTGTACTCTCTCTATCAATGAGACATTTAAAATATACAGTAGATTACAATAAATATGTGTTTGCACAGACTAACATGGCTACCACTTCAAGAAAAAATTTTGTGACGATATCTTGTTCTATATGTTGAGACACCCAAAATTGACAAGAACATGAAATTTAACAAATATACTTTTGGTCCCTATTTTGTAAGATACCATTATTAGGTATCCAAATATAGGTGCAGATCAGAAAAATAATGGCTTGGCACAGATGTTCAATTATATTCTTTGAAGTGCCTGTAGGAAACCAGTCTAGTCAAATAGGTAGACTGTTGCATTTTAGGCCAGCTAAAAATGACAAAACATTTGTGCATTCTTTTAACTACCATGTATATCTAACTGCCTCACAATAAACAAGATTAAACAAAAGTTAAACTAATCTGCTTTGGTAGGAGAATGGAAACTATATCATATTTAAATAAAAACTAAATGATTGAAAGAAATGGGAAGAAATACTACTATCTCCCAGATTACCACCCTTAAACTCTTCAGCCTTCAAGAACTCCAATTACTGCTGTAACGGTCTATCCTATAAAACTACTTGCAACAAAATCAGTGTCTTCAAACCAGAACCCCATGCTAGAAGTCTTCCCTCCTATAAGATCGCTTCAGGAAAAAAAATTGTGCCTATAGATAAATACAGGGAAAAGGCCACAAGCCACCATGCGTTGGGGAAAAAAGGACTGCAAATTTACAGACATTAAACCAAGACAGTTACATTTGGCAAATAAATTGTTTTTAAAGAAGTTGGTTCTTAAGTAAGTTGTTTCTTTTACTGCCTAGAACTTCAGTTAGGTATTACCATCAATAATCCATTAAAGGAAGAAGCAAAATTATGCCAGACATGATCTGATGAACCCAATAACAGTACAGTCATTAGTTGTAACACAGCTGCTATTTCAAAGGATTAGATTTTGTTTTTGGACTACAATTCCCAGAAACCTAAGTCCATTCCCCAAAACACTGGTCAGCCAATGTACTGACTTAGGCTTCTTGGAATTGAATCCCCCTGTGTGGTGTGTGCCCCACGTTGGGAACCACTGGATTAGATCATGTATACAAATAGACTCTCAGAGAATCACAGATAAATCAGAGTAACAGACTAATGGCACAGAGCCACTGGGATTGGATCCAGAAGAAAACAAAAATCTGAAAATGATGTTTGTATGCATTTGTCACTAAGTTATCTGTCAAAGAGACAATCCCAGCATTCCCTACCAACACATAACCCATCAAAAAAGTCAATTTACAACTCCAAAGAGTCATAAGAACGGTGTCCATTTGGTATTTGAAGGAAATTGAGCATGTGAATTTGTGTTTTTAAATGAAAACTCACAGACCACCGAAACACCATGACAAATTGTTATAGATGTGGCTCAAAAACACAAATGTGCAATCTTTAACAGATATTGCTCCATGCCCTTAAGTACTTCTACAATAAAAAGGAGGGTTTTGAAAACAGTTTCCAATCACAGTCCGCCCTTCTCTCATCCCATTATGCTATAAGACATAAAAAATGACAGGTACCTATTTAACTACTGTCTGTTCTCAGGTATTCCATTCCGAGCAATATGTCTGAACATGTCCTGACCTGCAAGCTGTAAGGATTCCTGGAGGAAAGAGATCATCCAGATTCATTTTAGATTGGTTTTTCTCCAAAGTATGGAATAGAAATGGACAGGAATAGTATGACCATTAGCTCTACTGAACCTGTTAGTGACTTCCAATACTACTGACCACTGTATCTTTGTGTCATCTCTCTGGGATGGGACTTTGTGTGTTGTCTTAAGGTGGCTCTGGGCATTCCTCAATGGTGCATTGCAAGTGATGGTTTTGGGGGACCCCTGTTAGACATCCTGGCTAACTGTCTGGAATGCCGTTTAAGGCTCTTTTTGGCCCTCATCCTATTTAACATACACTTGAAACCACTGGGAGAGGTTGTCCTAGACTTTGAAGTTTGATGCTCAATCAATGTATACTCTAATTTATTTTCCTTAATTATTCCCTTTCTCTGATTAAGTTCCCAAGTAAGCTGACAGCAAATCATGACAGCAAATCATTCGGCCCGCACCCATGCATGCACAAACACGCAAATGTGCAGATTAACAGCCTTCTCTCCATAGAGTTTTGGCTCATGTACTGATTCTATCTCTTTTTAAAGTTAAATTATTACTAGTACTTTAAGATATTATTCATGAGATCCTAACATGTCACACACATCAAAACTGCTACATATAAGCCATATTTCCCAGCATCTGATGAAACAATTCCAAATTATATATTACATTACAAAGTCAGATGACTACAGTACTGATTGTATCCTAAAAATACAAGTGCCTTTAAAGAAGCAGTGATAAACACAAAACTTTTATTGTTAAAATGAGACATTACAGACACTCATAGAATAATTTCTTTGACTATCTAGACCAGTGGTTCCCAATGTGGGGCACACATCCCACAGAGGGACAATTTGATTTTTAAAGGTAGGACAATTTGAGAATTAGTTATTAATAATTAATGACCTTTTAGACTTCTTCCACTTGAATAGGAGTTCACATTTTGAATAATAAGAATTATATGTCATGGGGGAGGCATCAGGATTTTAGAGATGCTTAGGTGGGGCATGGGCAAAAAAAGGTTGGGAACCACTGAGCTAGACATAACAGCCATCCAAAGAGATCAGAAATTCTAATACTACATGCAATCTGGGCATAATAAAATCATATTGTAATTAATGGGAAATTAAGGACATGCTGAATTCCTTACAAATGAAATTAAGTACTCAAGTGTATAATTTTACCCTGACTGTACCTATTTTCATTACTAAGGAGAAAATGACTGAAGAGATTAGCATGGCAAATTAATATGTGGTACACTTAATCAAGAAAGTTAAAAGAAATTATTTGAAGAACCATCTACTCCAAATGTCTTAAGGAATTTTGAAACAAAATCATCAGAGTAAATATAGATTTATATGCATAACATTAACTTATTGGAGAAAATCCTGTTTTACATAGCAAAGAAAACCTCCTGAAGTGAATTCTACAGTACAGATAAGACAGCTTCCAAGGGCTGGGTGTTTTCAACAAATTAGCCCAGAATTTATAAGTGGCTGCATTCTGCCAGATTTTCCTTTGTACATGGACTAGTGACATATTCCAAAGTGGCAAAATTGAGGAATAATAGCTTCTCTCTAGATGTCTCTATTACATGGGAGATTGTCAGAGCATCCTTCCACAGTAAAAACATACAAACCTTTTCATGCCCCTCCAGAAGCAAGAGGACAAGAAGGGAACAGGTTGGCACCGTAGCTTTTGAAATATGTGAAAAGGAATATTAAATAACTCTTGAAAATTGCTACTTTGAAAACAAAATGGAAGATTGGGGGGCAATAATGTACCAAGGTGTTTTCTCATATAAATAATTTTATGCTGTATTTGATTTGCTATATCACTCTCTGAGGTTATACTTTTACTTTTGAAAACCAACAAGCCAACTAATGCTACTATCTTTACTTTTAATTATGGAAAAAACTGCATTTGTTTATCACATGTTTAAAAATGTTACAAAGCGTCACATAACCATAATACTGGTCCAAATATTTACTACTTTTGAACAATCTAGCAAATTGGTCTACAACCTGTGATCAGGCACAGGTTATTCCCACCCTTCTTGTCACCTGAACACCTCCTAAAAATTTATACCTACAAAAAGGCCTTTCTAAAGTCACAACAATGCATACATCGAGATGTTTTTGTAATAATCCCAAGGAATCTCTATCATTTAATCCATTCTGTGACACTTTTCTGATGCACTATGGGGCAGTATATAACTATAACAGACATTATATTTTGAATTTATCCCATTTTATACTAATCTAAATACAATTTCAACTTATCAGTTTCTGCCACATAAAATCTGAAATAATTTTGTTGCCCTGTATTCTTGGCATGTGTCCCATCAATAAATGTAACAAACTGTTGAGGGCAGCTTTTTCAGGATAACATCAGTGCACCAAGTCCTAAATGTGAGAATAAACAGAAGCACACTCTCAAGCTCTATTCATCAACTCTGCAAATACTTTTGATACAGTTCCTTATAAATATCAGAACATCTGATTTCATTTTGACTGCTTCTCTTTGGGAGGTTCTATAAAAAGTGAAGGATATCACGTGGAAAATCAATTTGAGCATTGTTTTTATTCTCAATCTAATATATCAACTATAGCAATCTGACTTAATGGAAGTACACTAATACCTTGAATAATGATAAGACTTGGTTCCACAAGTCTCGTCGTTATCCGGTTTTTAACGTTGTGCAATGCATTGATCGCACAAAGTTAAAAAAAGCCCTGTTTCCCAGGAGGGTGCAGCAAGCCAGAACGTCGGGGTTTCAATCCTGACGTTTTGGCATGCTGCAGCCTCCAGGGAGGTGGGGAAAGTCCAGAAACAGCTCAGATCGGGTCTTCCGACCTCCCTGGAGCCGGCAGGGGGGGTCACGGAGCCTGAAATGGGTAAAAAAAAGTCCATTTTTTACCCATTTCGGGCTCTCTGACCCCCCTGCCTGCTGCAGGGAGATCGGAGGACCCAATCTACAGCTGCAGGGTGGGTGCGGAAGCTGACAGGGAATCCACGTTGGCTTCCCTAGCCACCCACCCATGCCTCCGCAGCTGTGGGGTGGCTGGGGAAGGCGATGGAGGAGCCCCCCGTCAGCTTTCCAGCTACCCCACCCCTCCCTCCGCAGCTGCAGGGTGGCTGGGAAGCTGAATGGAGAATCCCGTTCAGCTTTCCAGCCACCCTCCGGCTACAAAATGACTGAATCTGATAACGCTAACAGATCGTTATACGATTTTAGCATTATCCGATGCAGTCGTTATCCGAGCTATTACTGTATAGACATCTTTTTATTCTTGAATAGCATTATATCAATTCGATGTTAAAATGCTTGTGAAAGACAATCTTTTTGTCAACACTTCACAAGTGTACATATCTTTGTGAATAGTTTCACATATTAGAAAGGAAACATAATCATTTATCCTTTCTTTTAAAGCATACTGCTCCTCCCAAAAACAAACTAGGTGGGTTTCTATTTAACTCATCTTTCTGGAATATACAATGTATGCTTCAGGAGCTGCTTTTATCGTTAAGAAACCAAAAAAGATATGAACAAATAATACTCCTTCCTGAATGATCCCCACCATTAGTAGCTGTTCTAATGCCATGAACTGTATCAATTATTGTTGAACAGAGCGCCCCCATTCCCCTGCATAACAGTATTTTCAAGTGTTTAGAACATCTTAACTCACATCGCCTGTGCTATATTCAACAAAATAAGCAATTATCAAGCAAACCAGTGTCAGAATGTTGTACTACTTTCTTAAAAATGAATATATATCAAAAATAACTGAAGACTGTTGGAGGATGGGGAACATAAAACTAGAGGAATGACAGAACAGAATGGGACATCTTGAAAGATATGACTGGATAGGTGGACCACCATTCAGGAGCACTCTAAATAACAAAATTTTGTTATATGCCTGTTTTATATATGCTTCCAGAGTGGATTCCCAGTATGCAATCAGACTGAATACCCTAACTGAAGAGAGGAGAGGAATGAATACACATGAGTCTCTATCACCAAAAGAAACCTTTACAGGGAAACACTAGAGGAGTAAGTTCAAGTGATGAGTTGAGTGGATATTACTGTTGTATATTTTTCTTCACAACTGTTACAACTCAATAATAAAGTCAGACTGATTTCACCCTGCTCTGTCAAAAAATGATTTTGAAATTGGGATTTATGTTTTGAATTTTATAGGGTCCCTACAATTCTATTCCATAGAAACACACTTAAACCATTAATTAAAAAACTGGAAGACCCAATATGTCATGTTAAATATTGGACTCTTTCAGTAGTCAGGAGATGCCATACTGATATTGTATATGGAATACAAGTTAAATATGAAGGAGTTATTCCAAGGAATGTTAGTAGCATTTCATTAATGAAATGTTTTCAAAGTTTTCATAAACCAAGTCCTCATAATCTGAGGTCCAGTGACAGTATATCATTACTAGTGCCGCACCTCTCCAAAATTTCAGTGCCATTAATTTGTACATAAGTATATGTTTCAACTTATAGTAACCTTTCATTATACAAAAGTGGAAAAATCACTGTTTTACATCCACTCCTAATGATATTGAATAAACTGAAAATAGTGAATTTCAGTGTTTTCTTTAAGTGAGATAGAAAAATGTACAGCTAAGAATGAGTTTTGTTGTTGTTCAGTCGCACAGTCAATTCTGACCCTTTGCGACCCCATGGACCACTGTCCGCCAGGCACTACTGTCCTCCACCTCCTCAACTCGCCCAGCTCTGTGCCCATTGTCTCCACAATACCATCTAGCCATCTCATTTTGGGCCGCCCCCTTCTTCTTTTGCCCTCCACCCTTCCCAGCATCACAGCTTTCTCAAGCGAATCCTCTCTTCTCATTTGATGTCCAAATTTCTTTAGCTTCATCTTTACTATTTGATCTTCTAAGGACAGTCAGGGTTGATTTCTTCTAGAATCGACCTATTTGTTCTCCTTGCTGTCCAGGGGACTCTCAAAACTCTCCTCCAACACCACATTTCAAAGGCATCTATTCTTTTGCGCTCAGCTTTCCTTATGGTCCAGCTCTCACAACCATACATTGCCACCGGGAATACCATTGCTTTGACTATACGAATTTTTGTTTGCAATGTGATGTCTCTACTTTTCACTATGTTCCCCAGGTTTCTCATAGCTTGCCTCCCAAGAATCAGTCGCTTTTTTATTTCATGGCTGCAAACACCATCTGCAGTGAGCTTTGATCCTAAGAATGTAAAATCTGTCACTGCTTTTACTTTCCCCCCATCTATTTTCCAGGGATTGATAGGGCCTGTTGCCATTATCTTGGTTTTCTTTATATTGAGTCTCAAGCCAGCTTTTGCACTTTCTTCTTTCATCCTAATCAGGAGTTTTTTTAAGTCCTCCTCACTTTCTGCCATTAGGGTGGTATCACTTGCATATCTCAAATTGTTGATGTTTCTCCCATAAATTTTGATCCCAAATTGTGATTCCTCCATCCCTTCATTGTGCATTATGTGCTCTGTGTAGAAGTTAAATAAGCAGGGTGACAAAATGCAGCCTTGTCTTACTCCTTTTCCTATTCCAAACCACTGTGTCCTTCTGTATTCTGTCCTAACTGTTGCTTCTTAATTCATGTACAGATTTCTCATGAGGTATACAAGAATGAGTACAACATTATGTTATAATTTAGGATGTTAATTTACCACTAGCTAAATCCATGGAGAGCGTTCATTTGTTGTTGTTTTTTTAAAACCTACAGTACTGTATTTAAATACCTGATTCATACAAGCTTTGCTCAGACGTACTATAGCTATAATTATTCACAAAATGTTGATACCTTATGAATAATTGTAATTGAGTCATGTAGACATTCCATAAAGAAGCATTTAACTTGGAAACCTTATATTCACTCGAAATCATTTTACTTTCCACATTTGGACATCCCTATCTACCAATGTTTTTCATCAACTGGACATTATTTCTGCTAGCTTCATACCAGAACAATTCCAACCTTATCATTTGTTGCTTATTGTTGTTGTTGTTTCAATTTCCTATTATTATTTATTCAATTGGTATGGAAGTCCGCATTGCTAATATTACTTATTAAACTATAACTGGCTGGGTAGCTCAGTGAGTTATGCATCTGGCTGCGCACCCAGAGAGTAGGAGTTTGATTCCTCACTATCTCCCCAGAGAACAGACAACCTATGTAGCTGTGGGCAAGCTGCACATTCCCAGGTCGCTCACAGGTCATAACTATGGGTACAATAACAGATTTCTTCCTCCACAAATGCTCACCTTCAGTTTGCAAATCACAATATCTTGTGATTTTCTCCATTTGTTTATCCCCAATTTGTGCATCTCCTTTATTGACATTGATAGTTATGTCAATAAACTAGGACTTCTTTTCAACAACAGTTATATCAGGTGTGTAAGAAGCCAGATGTCTATCTGTTTGAATTTTAAAGTCCCACAAGATCTTGACTCTCTTTTTCCAAAACATTATCTATCTGATGTTCCTAATAGTTTTTACTACAGTCAAATCCAAACTTTGGCAAAGTTTCCAATTTTGCAATCCTGTCATGACATTGCAAATAATCAGCCTGTGAAATTTTGCTGCACTCACTGATCAGATGATCTACTGTTTCATAAATTTCATTACAGAGTCAGCATTTGCTATTGTTGGATACATGCTGTATTTTAGTCTTCATGCACTTTGTTGGCAAAACTTGTTCCTGAGCTGCCAAGATCAATCCTTCAGTTTTCTTCTTCAAAACTCCTGCTCTTAATCATCCTCATGTCAGCTTGTGGTCAACCTTTCCTTTTATGTTTTTAAAGTATTGACCATGCATAGGCTTGTTTTTGCAGTTTGACTTCTCTTTTTGTATTAAGCTTTCTTCTTCACCGTTTTCAAATGTCATAGTTTATTAACTTCATTGTTCTTAATGTAGTCATTCAGGCCATGCTTTTCTTCCTTTACTGTCTATTTCACCAGTAGGAGTCTTCTGCCATCCTCAGCTCTTGGTAAGTACAAACAATCATCAGGACATGATGCATAGTCATTAGCTTCTTTGTTTTTTTATCTAGGTTGTCGAATTCCATTTGGATTCAATCAATTATTCCACCTGAATAACATGCAAGAGGCACTGCCCAGTATTAACTGCCTTTATGATATTGCCTCCACTTGGTTTGATCTCAAGATTTATATACTTTGTAGAAGTAGCTCTTTTGATTTGATTGTGTAGCAGGTCAGACGCTCCCAGAACTCCCAAGTATTTATCCCTCTTCTGATGGTATTGCTTTTATATATTCTTCATTATCTAATTCAAATCCATCACCTTTGACAATTCTGCATGTCTTAAAAGTAATTGTGGCACACGTGTCAATTCTAAATTGCATTTTTATGAAATTCCTTTTAGAAGAAGAAGATGCGAAAGAAGTACAGGTAGTAGTGTTGAGCAAGCATTTGGAGTGCCTGAACTTCTCACACCCTTCTACTATTGAAACTGCTTTGCAAGTCATTATACAGCTCTTGTATGGGACTACAGTCCTTTGCTTTAGGTAAATCAGGTAAAAGATGGAGCTAAGAGGTTACATACCAATATTTTTCAGATAAACTCAGAGTTTGCAAAAAAAGCTCATTCATGTTACACAACATTGCCTTGGTTCACAGATCATGAGCAACTGGCAACCAGCACAGATGCTTACCCCTATGTATTACCTGTTCCTGCATGACAGGTAGGCAAAGCAAACTTCATTGTGTTGAAGATAGCAACGGTTGCTGACCAGCATTGTTAGGCTTCCTCCTACTTCCTTAGTGCCTTATGTGGCAAAATGCTTCAAAAGTAGTAAGAATAGACTACCTAGCACCAGCAGTCTGCCATCTCTATTTTCTCACAGACAAAATAATCTTCTAGCCTAACCACCACTGATGGAGAAAATCTGTTTCTTCATCATCTAACAGGTGACCTGGTCTAAATGATATAAAATAGTAACATACTGTACTACCTTCTTCTGATTGGGACACCATGTTTCTGCCAATGTAACCTGAACTGTACTGGCCTATTTAGCTATCATATGAAACTGTGGACTAACAGTTTTTCATTTACTAAAAATCCTCAGTTCTCTTCCCCCCCCCCCCCGCCATTCTGCTATTGAAACAGATTACCTTTACCCTGTATTTGTAGATCTGATTCTTGATTCTGTTTGTGAATAAATTTATGGTTATGTCTGAATTAGTAAAATGATTTAATTCCTTACTACAAATGAACTCGGTAATCTAATCTTGAATTGTTCTCACTTTAAGAAATCGAGAAAGGGGCTCAAACTCAAATGACAGAGACAATTCTATTTCATTTTTTAAAGTACAGTAAAACCTCATATAACACTAAAACCTGGTTCCACAAGTCTTCGTGTTATATGATTTTTCGTGTTATCTGATCCTCTATGGGATCCATAGAGATACATTGTAACCACACAGGCTTTCGCGGTTGTTATCTGAAGCATCCCATAGGATCTTAATGTTATCTGATGCAATTCTTCCCCCCAGATTCCTTGATGTTATGCGATTTTCGTGTTATTCGATACTAATGTTATATGAGGTATTACTGTAATGACAAAACCCCATTGTAACTGGAAAAGGCATGATACTATAGATTTCTCTCCCTACAACGCTTACCTCAGCATCTATTTTCAGCAAACAGCAGTCGGGATTATTTTCAGTGGGAAAAAATGCAGCAGGAAAGGGTTGATTTTGCCACTTCATGCTTTTACTATAGATGCCTTCTTCTGTAGAGCTGCCATTTTAATCATTTGTTTTAACTGTAAAAAGCACCCCATATATGGGCTTCAATTATGTTTTTAATGTCTAAATAATATCCAGACTGTGAATATGAGCGACATTGATTTGCCTGATGTTTTCAAGCACAAAGGTACTCAATCATTTCCAGTGATTGCTGTTAGATCACAGGAAAGACAAGTTTCAACTAATCCAAACCACTATCAGAAATGCCTCAAAGTCATGAACAGGCAACTAAATCGCCTTAGGACACAACCTTTTACTAAATTTCTATAAAAAAGACTAGATTGGGGGAATAGAGGCAACTGATTTGCAATTTACATTATCCTTCCTGAGAGCTACCCATCTCCAGGATGAATACCTCTGTCTATAAAAGATAGACTACTGTATCCATATGAACACAAAGGAAGTCAGGCTTTGACTACCCGTATATGCTGGAGTATAAGATGACTTTTTACCCCTGAAAAACATGCCTCCAAGTTGGGGGGCCGTCTTGTACACCGGGTGCACTTCAGTTGAATAAAATACAGTAATACTTCGGATAACATTTACCTCGGATAACGTTTACCTCAGATAACGCTTAAATCGCATAACGTTAAGCAATCTGGGGAGGAGAATTGCATCGAATAACGTTAAGGTCATATGGGATGGATCAGATAACAACTTTTAATATCAGATGACAAACAGGAGTTTGAAGGCTTTTAAAAGGAAACTGTCACACCAGCAAACTTGCTAGGGACTTGCCTGGCACTTGCTCTCTCCCTCTATTTGTTATCTTCCTTCTATCATTGACAGTTCCAGTTTGGTTAACAGATTAGAAAACAAACAGCATGGCAGCTCCCATAGGTTTATTGTTCCATTCAGCTTTAGTGAATTGTCTTTGGTGAATTACGTTTAATAAACTTGCACTGTTTTATGTTTACTGTACATGTTTGATAACATACAGCCTTGTGACAGTTTTTCTGCATGTCATAAGCATTTGAATATAAATTAACATGTTGAAATCAAATCTGATGTTCTTTTATGTTTTATTTGGTGTGTGGAAGGTGTCCAGAAGAGTGGGTAGTCTTATACAGCGAGTATATAACAAACTCTATATTTTGAGTGGAAATGTTGGGGGGTCGTCTTATACACCCAGTCGTCTTGTACACCGGGATATACGGTATTTGAAAAAGCAATAGGATGCCCTTTTACTGAAAGCCAAAGTTGATGAGTTATTGGTAGGTTTATCAAAAGCTTAGTTAGTTTACAGATGGTTAGCTCATTTTAGTTTACAAGTAATTTATTTCTGAATTTAACTCTGTTTGATTATTTAATAATCAATACTGAACGGGAAACAATCTGAACTGATTCATCCACATCTTGATCACACTAATTTCATTTTAAAGAAATTAAAAGGAATTTAATTTCTGGTTCCTTTAGATATAAGCTATTAAAACTGGAGTTATGGCAGCCTTCTTCTGAGGAACACAGACAAAAGGGGGCATATATATATTAATATTGCAGAAATTTTAAAAAATAGATGGAGAGAATGTGAAGTTGAATACTAAAATTCAAGAAACAAGGATGAGGCACAGTGCTATCTATACAGAGTTTAGATTTTGCCTCCCAAATGCTCATTTTGTTCAGTTTCTATGACATCAGGAGAATTGTCCATAGCACAAGATATGCCGAATAAAAACCTGCTTCCTTTGAAGCACAAAAAAAGTAAGTTATTATCATGAAAATATTTTAATTGTAACTCTTGACTATTAAGAGACAATTTAAGTACTGTAATACCTCGGATAACGCTAAGACTTGGTTCCACAAGTCTTGGTGTTATCCGATTTTTAGTGTTATCCGATGCATGTTAAAATCCTATGGGATGTATCGGATAACGTTAAAGCTCCATAGAGATACACTGTAACCGCACAGGCTTTAGCGGTTGTTATCTGATACATCCCATAGGACCTTAACGTTATTCGATCCAATTCTCCTCCCCAGATTACTTAATGTTATGCGATTTTAGCGTTATCCGAGGTAAACGTTATCCGAGGTATTACTGTATCAAAATTAGTGCAAAACTGCAAATTATAAACTATGTGGAGCTCTAGATGGTACTAGAAAATATAAGTCATAGTGTTTTAACACAACTTTTTCACAAACTATAAACTAAGTACAGCTACAGCAACAGAAGATAAAGCCTGCAGAAACTTAAGTGTATGTATCAGAGTGTGTGTGTTTACTTTGAAATGACAACATATTAGTAATATATTTTAAGTAACACATTATTTGTTACTTCATGATAAACCATTACTAATTTATTTATTTATTTTAAAATTCCAGAGTAGAAAAATAGCTTACATTTTTAGATTAATAAATAAATGTTACCTATTATAAAAAATAGCATTATTCTTTAGAAAATCACTATACACTCAGTACTATCTCAAGCTAAACACTGCAGTAACATGGTTATATTTACATTGAGTTATCTTCCAAGCTCCAGCTATAGGGAATTTAAAAGGCTAAATTGAATACAGAGCACTCAATGTAACAAGTAAGTTCTAGAATGTCTGACTATATATTGTTAGGGCAAGTTAAACATAACAATATTAAGAGGAAATTCTTTGGCATTAATGGAACCCCCCCCCCCAAGGATGCAATATTAATAGGTAAAAATGAAGCACTAGTGTTTCACCAATTTTTGCAATACCAACAGAACTAGACCCCACTCATCATCAACCGCTCACATAAGTCTTGCAGATACTGTATATCCCTTCATATACTATATAATTCTATGTATAGATAGCACAGCTATCAGTTAACATAAAATGTTAGTAGAAAGTAAGTTCAAAGTGAGTTAAACAGCAACTAAGGATTAGCTAATTCTGTTATATATATATATAATAGAGGCTCTGAAGCCATGTATTTACGGCTCTATATATATGCCTAGGGAGCACTCTTGCATGCAATATACCAAACTACTACCTTTACATATGTTTGTAAGATCAATCCATTTTAGATCTGCTCTTTTACATATAGCATGTTCACTAAAAGGCTTTAGTCAAGTATCTTTGATCCCATATGCAGGAAGTCACCTGTATCATCTTTTGTATGATCTGTACAAAAGAAAAACAAACTTACCAGCAGTTCTTTTAATAGCGATCTTCCTCTTCCTTCAGCCTACAACTGAGTCCTTATACTAAGGGTAATGGCTCCACCTACCAGGAAGCAAAAGAATTGTCAATCAAGAATATCACATAGTACCACCTTGCCCACTTTCAATTAAAGATTTTCTTCAGAAATGTAAGTACACACCACAAATGTGTGAGAAAAATATCATTAAGTTTCTCTTGGAAAAGAAATGATTAAGGAAGTGATATTTGGAGGAAAGGGAACGAATATTTATTAGTGACAAGAAAAACAGAAGTAGCAAGAAAGAGCCATAGCGATTATCTATATTAAGATGTAACAACATTTTGACTATTTTTTTGTTGTTCAGTCGCACAGTCGATTCCAACCATTTGCGACCCTAAGGACCACTGTCCGCCAGGCACTTCTGTCCTCCACTATCCTCCTCAACTCGCTCAGCTCTGTGCCCATTGTCTCTACAATACCATCTAGCCATCTCATTTTTGGCTGCCCCCTTTTTCTTTTGCCTTCCACCCTTCCCAGCATCAAGGCTTTCTCAAGTGAATCCTCTCTTCTCATTTGATGTCCAAAGTACTTTAGCTTCATCTTTACTATTTGACCTTCAAGGGAGCAGTCAGGGTTGATTTCCTCTAAGATTGACCTATTTGTTCTCCTCGCTGTCCAGGAGACTCTCAAAACTCTCCTCCAGCACCACATCTCAAAGGCATCTATTCTTCTGCGCTCAGCTTTCCTAATGGTCCAGCCCTCACAATCATACATTGCCACCGGGAATACCATTGCTTTGACTATACGAATTTTTGTTTGCAATGTGATGCCTCTACTTTTCACTATGTTCCCCAGGTTTCTCATCACTTGCCTCCCAAGAATCAGTCACCTTTTTATTTCATGGCTGCAATCTTAGCAACTACCTAACATAACTGAAGATATTACATATGTTTATTTGGGAGCCAGCATGATGCAACTGATAGAGCGATGAATGATGACCTAGAGAACTTGCCTTTAAATCACAATTCACTCTTGCAAGCCCATCAAGGAGGGTGGCAATGGTAAAACCACTTCTTAAATATTTCACATACTGTAACTTGGAAACCCAACCCAGGTTGCTGTAAATTGGATACAGCTTGATGGCACAGTAATGTAATAAATGCTTAGTCACAATGTGGCAGGCTTTACTACATGTATAGCTCACTTTCTATTTCACTTTAAATATTTCATTGCACAAAGGAAGATATTAATTAGGATAGCTTATTTATTTTTCCAATTCAAAAATTTATAATGATAAAATATAGAAAAAAATGAAAGATTCTTATGTTGTCTTCTAAGTTCAACTGCAATACATTATTTCAACTAAGAACCTGGCATTCAAATTGTATGTACAGACGCTTCAAATAAAAAGTGGTACATAAAAAATAAAAGATAACTAGGAAGATTTGAATTTGAATTGCCCATAATCTAGAATGGATTTTAAAAAATAGTTATACGCCACCAAGTTAATTCTGATTTATGGCAACTCTCCACAGAGTTTTATAGATAGAGAATACTTAGAAGTGGTTTACCATTCCCTTCTTCTGGGGACATCCTGAGACTGTGCAGCTTCCTCAAGGCTACACAAGCTGGCTCTCTCTCTTAGAGGCACAATGGGAAATCAAGCTTCATATTTCTAGCTCTACGTATACCACTGAGCAATTGAAAGACTAGTTAAATTGAGACAAAATACTTGAAGAAAATAATGTTGATATTATCAGTCTATACCCAATTATTTTATAAAGTAGGGCATATGTTTGAATAATTAAGTAAAATTAAGTAAAATAATCTTGTGCATAATTATTTTTCTGTTAGAGTCACAAACCAATTCTATCAACCTTAGGGTTTCTAAAGAGATTTATACCAATTTTGTTTTAGAAAATACAGTCAAACCTCGCACAACGAAAATAATTCGTTCGGCAAGACTCGCTATGCGAGTTTTTTTGCATAATGAAAATTTCTATGGAAAAACTCATATAGCGAAAAATTTTCGTTATGCAAGTTTCCCCCATAGAAATGTTCGTTATGCAAGTTTTTCCATAGGAAAAGTCCAACTCGCATAGCGAAAATTTTCATTATGCGAGTCGGATCACTTTTTGAAATGCCCGCTTGCTATGCAATTTTTTTGCTAAGTGAGGCACTTGTTAAGCAAGGTTTGACCGTATTTGTAATTGACCTTACAGTAATACCTTGGATAACAACTGCATCATATAACGCTAAAATCGGATAAGAAATTTTAACAACTTTAGAAATTTTGCATCGGATAACCATCTGTTAGCATTATCCGATGTAGTCGTTCGTAGCAGCAGGGTGGCTGAAAAGCTGAACGGGGTTCTCTGTTTGGCTTCCCAGCCACCCTACAGCTGCGGAAGCGGGTGGGGTGGCTGGAAAGCTGACGGGGGGCTCCCTCATCGGCTTCCCCAGCCACCCCACAGTTGCGGAGGCAGGGGCAGGTGGCTAGGGAAGCTGACAGGGAGTCCCTGTCGGCTTCCCTAGCCACCCCGCAGCTGTGGATTGGGTCCCCTGACCCCCCCAGTCAGCAGGGGGTCAGAGAGCCCAAAATGGGCGGGGAAAAAACATACAGGTTTTTTTCACCCATTTCGGGCTCTCTGACCCCCCTGCTGGCTCCAGGGAGGTCGGGGGATCCGATCCAAGCTGTTTCTGGAGTTCCCCACCTCCCTAGCCAGTGCAGCAAGCCAAAATGTTGGAATTCAAATCCCGACATTTTGGCTTGCTGCAGCCTCCAGGGAGGTGGGGAAACTTCGGAAATAGCTTGGATCGGGTCCCCTGACCTCCCTGGAGCTGACAAGGGGGGGGGGGTGTCAGAGAGCCCAAAATGAGTAAAAAAAGGTCAATTTTTTTCACCCATTTTGGGCTCTCTGACCCCCCCCCCCTTGCTGGCTCCGGGGAGATCAGATGACCCAATCCAAGCTGTTTCTGGAGTTCCCCCACCTACCCGGCCAGTGCAGCAAGCCAAAATGTCAGGATTCGAATCCCAACTTTTTGGCTTACTGCAGCCTCCAGGGAGGTGGGGAAATTTCGGAAATAGCATGGATCAGGTCCCTCGACCTCCCTGGAGCCGGCAGGGGGGGTCAGGGAGCCTGAAATGGGCAAAAAATTGGACTCCCCCCACCCATTTCAGGCTCTCTGCCCCCCTGCTGGCTCCAGGGGGTCGGGTGACCCAATCAGCGCTGTTTCCCCACCTCCCTGGAGGCTGCAGCAAGCCAAAATGTTGGGATTCAAATCCTGACATTTTGGCTTGCTGCAGCCTCCAGGGAAACAGGGCTTTTTAAAAAAAACATTGTGTGATCAATGCATTGCACAACGTTAAAAACTGGATAACGACGAGACTTGTGGAACCAAGTCTCATCATTATCCGAGGTACTAGTGTATTTGTAAAGTGTTCTGCAGACTAATGTGAGAAACAATTTAAAACATCATAACTGATTTCCCTTGTATTGTTAGCAATCCAGAGAAAGCTAATGTGATTTTGTGCAATGTCTGCAAAAGATAAAGACTCTGGAAGTACAAATATAGTATACGGCTCTTACACTGAGTTGCTGTTTTAAAGAATACAGTACTGAATACAGTTCTGATTAGAAGATTATATAATGTAATTCTTAGACACAGCATCATCCATATCAAGGCTGCAAACCTGAATGTGTCTACCGTATTTGCTGGTGTATAAGATGACTTTTCCTCCCTGAAAAACATGCCTCCAAATTGGGGGTGTGTGTGTGTCACCTTATATGCTGGGTCCACTTCAGTTGGGATAGACATAGCTGCCCATAGTGGCCTCCCGATGCTCACCCACCTCATTCTACATACCATCCAGATGAATAAAGAAGCTCTACATTACAATTGTGTCTCCCTTTCAAACTGGTGGGGAAAAAGAAAGGGTTTCACTTACTGGTACCTTCTGCTCTTATCTCTGCTCTGCCCAAGATGGAGGAAAAAGCCATGCTTCTTCCTTGCAGGGGAAGCAAGAGGCTAGGCTAGAGCAACACTTCCTGCCTCAGTGCAATTGACCTGCCCACCTACTTTACCTGCAGCGCCACCACTGGTGGGTGGTGCAAGTACAGTTCTAAAACATCAATAAAATAATTAATATTACTGTATTTTAGTTACTGAAACTCACTAGCAGTTGCTACATTTCCCACTTTTGGCTTATACTCAGGTCAATCTATTTTCCTGGGTTTCAAGGTCAAAATTAGGTACCTTGGGTTATATTCGGGTCAGCTTATATTCATGTATATATGGTAGATAAATAAGTACCACTTTGCACATGCACTATGTTTACATGTTTACTGTACATGTTTGATAACATACAGCCTTGTGACAGTTTTTCTGCATGTCATAAGCATTTGAATATAAATTAACATGTTGAAATCAAATCTGATGTTCTTTTATGTTTTATTTGGTGTGTGGAAGGTGTGCAGAAGAGGGGGTAGTCTTATACGGTGAGTATATAACAAACGCTATATTTTGAGTGGAAATGTTGGGGGGTCGTCTTGTACGCCCAGTCGTCTTATACGCCGGCAAATACAGTACCTTTAATTTATGCCCCATTGGACTCAATAGTGCTTACTTCTGAATGGACATTACGCATAAATCTAAATAAATAAATAAATAAATAATGAACTGTCTGGATGATGTAGGCTCAAACATATTTCTGTACAAAGAGCAACAGTTCTGAAGTCATTCTGCACAATTCACTGTAAGCCGCCTAGAGTCAGGTTCGCCTGATTGGGGCGGGATAATAAATCTAAATAAATAAATAAATAAATAAATGAACATGTCCCAAAGCAATGCATGCTTCTGAAGGGCAAATGGAAGGGAAAGGAAGCTTTTAATTGCTTTAATTTAAATGTGTCTACCACCCTATCTGGACTATGGCAGCATAATGTTTCATAAGTGGATTTTGCCCACTGAGTATGAATTAATAACTAACCCCTCTAAACATTTAACAGATTTTGGAAATACAAGTGAGAAGCAATATACAATAAAACCTCACATAAAGAGTGCCTCGCTTAGAGACTAACTTGCTTAAAGAGCAGAATTTTCTCTGAATGGTCACCTCACTTAACAACTAAAACCAATCAAAACTCACTTAACAACTAAATCAGGGTTTGGAATCCCCCACCCCCGCCAGAAGTCACGATAGGTCACTTACAATGGTGTTTCGCTTAAAGAGCAAACTCGCTTAAAGAACAATCCTGTGGAACGCATTATGCTCTTTAAGCAAGGTAACACTGTATACTGCTTGTATGTGCAATCATCTTTAGTAGCTATAAGCGATGAAAAAAAAACTACTGGCAATATTCCTATCATTATGAGTACTTCAGAATTTTATTCATATTTGCATTTAATTTCAGATCCCTGCATCTGAGGAAGAAATTTCATAAGCTTAGACATGGAATGGACAGCCAGAAATATTTCCCCCATTATAGAAAGAATAACTGACATCCTGTTCAAGTTGGTATAACATAAAGTTGTGCCTATGAAAGCGTGCTGGTCCATGCAATCAAGATTGAACAATTGATCACAGTTTATATTAGGATTGCTCAGCAACATGCCTGTGGAAGTGCTTTCTGGATATAACTTCTGCCCTGCTGTAACTTTTTTACCACTTCCACTGTTTCATGTTATGCAGGCATACATGTGAAACATGAGTTCAACCAATAGTTGGCAAAACAACTGAGTTCCAGGATATGTAACAGCATTCCTCTTTCCAATGGTTTCTCAGCCTCTTACCTAGCATGTGAACTATATGTTTTAGTGTGCACATGATCCTTACTTCACCAAATCAAAATGTAGTTCATCCATATTAATAAAAAGCTGTTGTCCCCTACAATATAAACTTATTTCACAATCTTATCAATTCCTTTTAAAGACATTTTTTCTTTAGAACCAAACAATCCACAATGGCTGGGACCAGAGGGCTACCAAATGTGAACTGGTGAGTTTTCAAGCCCTCTTCCTCTCACCACAATACTTAAGCTTGGAGAACTCACAGCATTTTGGCTGCCACACAGCAATTTAAACACTGCACCACCAGGGCTCTTATACCCACAGGATCTTCATTAACTACATGATCCAAGTCAGAAAGGATCTAACCAACTCTGTTTAGTAAAGATAAAGGTTGCCCTTGCTTGAAAGCCAGTCATATCCGATTCTAGGGTTCAGTGCTCATCTCTGTTTACAGCCAAAGAGCCAGGGCTGTCTGCGTCCACAGATGTTTCCATATGGCAGGCATGCCTAGACACCGGGGTGCACAGAACGCGGTTTAACTTCCCACCAAAGTGGTACCTATTTATCTACCTGCAATTTCTTGCTTTCTAACTGCTAGGTAGGCAAGAGAAAGGAGCTCATTCTGTTGTGCAGTACTCGAGTTTCAAACTGCTCACCTGCCGGCCTTCTAGTCAGCGTCTAAAACCACTTGAGCCGTTAAGTCAGAACAGATGTATAGTGACTCTAACAGAGCTTTCAAGGTGAGATTTTTAAGGAATGTTTCTACTAATTTTACCTCTCCTCCAGTGAGTTTCCACAGACAGGTGGGGATTCAAACCCTGTTCTCTACTAGCTAACTGGGGGTTTGAACCCTAGTCTATCTATCTACTACACCATACTGTGTATCTCTGTCTGCTAAATGTCCTGCAAATTCCTAGCAGTGATATGTTGAGTGGTCAGTGTTTTGTTTTTGAGAGGGCCATAACTGTTACTATAGCAAACGTGGAAAGTCCCACACAATGGGGGATGGTTATTCTTTTCCCATTTGGAGGCTGCAGCTGGTCCAGAAGGCTGCCATTAGGAGGCTGCAGCTGACCTGGTGGTGTTGGGTTGTGGGTGTTATTTGCATGGATACCCACTGCTCTGAGAGGTGCACTGGTTACCAGCTTGCCTCCAGGTGCAATTCAAGGTGCTTGCCTCCAGGTGCAATTCAAGGTGCTGGTTATTACCTTTAATGCCCTATATGGTAACGGGCCAGGATACTTAAGAGACCGCATCTCCCCAAGGTTATCTGTCCATCCCACCAGTGGACAGGAGAGGCTCCCTAGTAGTGCCATCTACCAGAAAGGCACGCCTCTCTGGTACTAGAAGGAGAGCCTTCTCCATGTCTGCCCCGGCACTTTAGAACTGCCTGCCTTTAGAGCTGTGTCTCCAGATGGACCTGTTGGCCTTTAGAAAGGGTGTAAAGACTTGGCTGGTGGGACAGGTGTGGGGCAGTGACCCCACCCCGCTGGTTTATCTATTACCTCATACCCACTCTCTCCCTTTTAATGTCAAGGAATTGTTTTTAGCCTGTTTAATTGCTATTTTAACTGTTTTTAGATTTTAATCTGGTTTTTATGTATTGTGACTTTTGTGACTTTTATGACTTTTTGTAATCTGCCCTGAGTCCCCTGTGCGAGTAGGGCAGAATAGAAATTTGAATAAATAAATAAATTAAATTAAATTATTTAATTTCTATTCCACTTTTATCCCTGCTGTAAAGGTACTCAAGACAAGCTATAAATGATTTTAAACAGATATTAAAACAGTTCAAACGAGAAGAGCAGAGGGGGACTGGTTTAGTTTCCTGTGAGAAAGTTATACAGCCTGGAAACAGCAACATAAAGCATGCCTGTGAGGATTGAGGGATAAAAAGATTTCCTCAAAAGATCTTAAATTTAGCAAGGGTCATATAAGGATATATATATGGTCTTGCAAATAACTTGGATCCAAGTCTGTTTAAGACTTTAAAGACCAATACTTTGAATTGTGCCTTAAAACAGACCAGTAATCACTGAACCTGTTGTGCTGTAATATGGAGTTTCTGTTTTTCCTTTAACCAGCTCTGATCAAGTTTAGCTGTGGCATCCTGGACCTATAGAAGTTTCTGAATGCTATCTAAAGGTAAGCCCATGTACAGTCTTTAACAGTAATCAAAATGGGATATAATTAAGCCATCTTCTGAAGGCACAGAGAACCAAGGACCAACTGTAGAACCCTCTAAATTTGGTACTGTGAACCAAAACACCACTTGTCCCACCCTAGCTACACCCCAGTGCAAGAGACACTGTAATTTAAATCTGAGAAAACTCTATTCCATGTTTCACTGAAGGGTCGATATAAGGTTCAATATTCTACCCAACCAGCAAATCTTAACTAATCTCAGGCTACATTATTTGAATTCAATGATACTGTACTTGCTCAAAGAAGTTCAATGATTTTTTTAAGCCATTTTCTATTCTAAGTATAAATGGAGAGGTCAGTTTTAAAAATCAGAATCTCTCTTTCTTTCTCTCTTTTTTGAGAGCCACATTTCATACCAAGCTCTGTGCTGGTGACTACTCTCACCAGCTGGAGTATTCCACTTTTTTGGACTGCAATTCTCAACAGTCCTAGCTGGTGTGAGATGATTTCTGTACTCCTAAACACAAGGACACTATACTGTGGAGGGTTGTTTTTATGAGGCCCATAATGAGAATCCTGTGGTGCTCAAATGTTGCAGGACTACATTCCCAGTCAGCTCTGGCCAGGACTGCAAGAAGATATCCTATTTACAATACAGTACTTCAAAGCCTCAGTGAGTTCCCCAGTCCTGCTATACAGCTGGCCTTAATGAAGGTTTCATTAGATATTTGAAACCAACTATAGTCTTATCTTTTATTTAGTGAGAGGCAGTTCTATAAAAAGTTTTTATGTGCACACTTATGCGAGTTTTCCCCCTTGAAACACTCGTTATGCGAGTTTTTCAATAGGGAAAGTCCGACTCACATAGCGAAAAATTCGTTATGCGAGTCTGACTCACATAGCGAAAAACTTGCATAACGAGCAGCCTCGCATAACGAATTAAATTCGTTATGCAAGGTATGACTGTATTGTTGAATCTAAGCCTAACACAAAACCAGATTAGGCATATTATTCAGTTTGGCCTTCATAGTTCTGACCTTTAACAAAGAAGAGATGCAGGTGGATTCGCTAGATGTGAAAAAAGCATATGGCAGGAAGATGTCTAACCTTTAGCACTATAACAATCCTAGGAGAACCTTCCTTCAACTGCAAATGTAGATACTGTACAAGCAGCCCAATTCTAATTGCCTTTCCTCCCTCCAAACATCAAGATCCCACTTTACTCCATTATGCATGCTTTTTATTTAAGAAACAAGAAATCATACAAAACCGAAGGGGTTAATAATGTTACATACAGGGTGGTCCTGAACAACTGAGTATATGCCTAGCATGCAAAAAGTCTTATCTTCTCCCTCCAAGCCTTTAAGAGATCATTAAAAATGACACTTTTAAAAGATGACTTTAAAAAATTTCTTCCTGCTAGTATTAACTAGTTTGACTGTGGCCTGGAATGGGTGGGTTATTTATATTTGGGTGTGTTTGTTGCTGTATTTTACTGCTGTAGTAGAGCGATGAAAGACCATTCTGATCAGGATATTTTTCTTAATAGTCAATAGGAAGCCAGATTTTGGTTGAATATCAGTAAAAATTTCTTAACTATTAAGAGTATTATGACAATGGAACCAAATATCATTGGAGATGTTGAACATTCTAACACTAGAGTCATTCAATAGAAAGTTAAATAACCATCTGTCAGATATACTTTGATATGTAATCTTGCATTGAGCAGGAAGTTGAGCTGATGGTCTTGCGTGCCTCTTCCAACTCCATTAGCCTATTATTCTATTATTAAGATTGCCAAATTTGATTAGTGAAGAAAAGAGAAAACCAACAAGCAAGACATTTCACACCCAATTGAAGGGGGCAATCTCAACATTTTATATAAATATTAAATGATTAAGCCTGCATGGTCAGAAGCTCCCCAGGCCGGGCCGGCAAGGGAGCCAATGCGAGACACCTGCGGCTCTCGCACGCCTTCAAGGCAGTGCTGGAGCCACTGCACACCAATGCTGCCGCCTGCATGGTCAGGAGCTCCCCGGACTGGACTGGCCAAGGAGCCAACGCAAGACACATGCAGCTCTTGCCCACCTTCAAAGCAGCGCTGGGGCTGCCGCACGCCGACACTGCCACCTGCATGTTCAGCAGCTCCCCAGGCTGGGCTGGCCGGGGAGCCAACACAAGACACCTGTGGCTCTCGCCCACCTTCAAGGCAGCGCTGGGGCCACCACATGCCAACACTGCTGCCTGCATGGTCAGGAGCTCCCTGGGCCGGGGAGCCAATGCGAGACACCTGTGGCTCTCACCCACCTTCAAGACAGCGCTGGGGCTGCTGCTCGCCGACACTGCTGCCTGCATGGTCGGGAGCTCCCCGGGCTGGGCCAGCCAGGGAGCCAACTCGAGACACCTGCGGCTCTTGTCCGCCTTCAAAGCAGCACTGGGACCGCCACACGCCAGCGCTGCTGCCTGCATGGTCGGGAGCTCCCCGGGCCGGCCGAGGAGCCAACTCGAGACACCTGCGGCTCTCGCCCACCTTTAAAGCAGCGCTGGGGCCACTGCACGCCAATGCTCCTGTCCCTCCGGTACCATGGTCAGATCACTATCTGGTGACTCTGGACTGTCTGGGGATGAGGCTTCACCGCAGGGAGGTAGGGCCTATTCAATAGGCCTGCCCCTGGCGACTGATGGATCCGGATGGATTCCAAAGGGAACTGGGGTCTTTTCCTCTGGATCAGCAAAACGATTCACCTGAGACGCTTGTTGACCTTTGGTATAAGAAAGCAACAGTAGCCTTGAAAGTAACCACACCACTACGGCCTCTCCATTCTCATAGGCAGCACTCCTCTCCATGATTTACAGAGGAGTTGAGGGTGCTTAAACAGGCAAATGGACACCGAGAGCACAGCTGGGTGAGGACTCAGAGTGAGTCTGACCGAACACTTGCTAGAGCTGCTATTAAGGCCTATCAGGTGGCGATGGAGTTGGTGAAACGTCAATATTTCACCGCCCTCACTGCCTCTGCTGATAATCGCCCAGCGACTTTGTTTCGGGTGACCAGGTCCCTTCTCGGAAGAGAGGGGTCGGGTCCTGAATGGCAGGGGTCGCCTGAGGCTTTTGCTGATTACTAGCGGAGAAAATTGCTCAGATTCAGTCGAGGTTGAATCCCAGCGTGGGATCATTGGATCTGAGGTTGTCCGAAGTGCAGTCTGGTAATGTTATCTGGGATTGGTTTGATCCAGTTGTCCCTGAGGAAGTGGACAGGCTCCTGGGATCTTTGTGCGTCACTGCATGTGCATTAGATCTATGCCCCGCCTGGCTGGTGAAATCTGCCAGGGTGGTGACAGGTGGTTGGGTCGAGGCCATTATTAATTCTTCGCTCCAGGAGGGTTTTTTTTCCTGCAACCTTAAAACATAGTTTGGTGCACCCCATCCTAAAGAAGCCGTCCCTCGCCCCCGCGGTTATAACCAACTACCGGCTTGTCTCTAATCTTCCATTCCTGAGTAAGATTTTGGAGAAGGCAGTGGCACGGCAGTTACAGGAGATCCTGGATGAAGCGGATTATCTGAACCCTTTTCAATCAGGATTCAAGCCCGGACATGGTATGAAAACTGCATTGGTCACGCTTGTGGATGATCTCTGGAGACAGCAGGATGGTGGACATCCATCTGTCCTGGCTCTTCTTGACCTCTCAGCAGCATTCGATACCGTTGGCCACGGTATCCTTCTGGATAGGCTCCGAGGATTGAAGAAGAAACAGTCCTGGAGATTCAGTTAAGCACTGATAAAGTGGATTTGATCCATGAAAGTTCACATTTAAATACAAGTGTTAATCTTTACGATGCCACAACATTTTTTGTCTTTTTTTGCTGTTTTGTTTTGTGTACTCTCCGATACCATTAAGCAGCAAGGGGCTGCAGTGGCTCAGTGGTTAAGAAGCTTGCCTTTTTATCTGGAAGGCTGGCAAGTACGCAGTTCAAAATCTGGATACTGCATGACAGAATAAGTGTCTGTCTCTGTCCCAGCTCTTGGGAGCATGAAAGGAGCCTCATTTAGGTGTTCCCTAAGCAGAGTTTCTTCTACAAAAATCCTTTCAACCCCAAATAATTTCTGACACGAGATTATTATTAGTTAAGCACCAGACTCCCAATATAGATTGAGATTAGGTATCACTGTCTTGCAAGAACTTCACTGCCCTCAGATGCTGTTTGCCTCAAAGGTGCCCCTTACTGTAAATAACAAAGGTTGTGTTAGACCGGGGTGGCCAACAGTGGTGTGTTGACTTGGTCTTCTGGGAATTGAAGTTCAGGAACATCTGGAACACCAAGGTTGGCCACCCCTGAGTTAGACTCTGTTGCTACTTCTCCAATGCAACGTATCAGTACTTAACACTTAAAAAAAACAGAAATCTACCTCACTTCTCTATAAATTGTACTAGATGCCCTGAGGGTTAATACATTTTTCTTAGACAGGTAAAATGTAAGGATTTCTAAGAGACAATGATAATATATGCCAGAAAATGAACTTGAACAATACTGGTTGGATTACTCTGAAAGAAAACTAAAACACATAAATGAGTAGAAATTAAATCCCAATATAAACCTGTATGCTGTTATCACAACTGTTATCTTGTTCTTACTAGTATGGTTTTTGGCCTAGTTGAACTTTCATTGACTTTTTCCATTGCAACTGGTAAAAAAGACAAATTTATTTTCCATACAGTAGTTTGTTCTCAAAATTGTCAGTGTGACAGTGATATAAATATGAAATAGGCTGATGAAACTAATACACAAAAGCTGCAAAACTGCATCAACATAGACTAGTGATTATTTATGTCCCTATTAAAGAAGAGACAGCAATAAAAAAAGATTTAAAGCAAATTCTTCAGAACCAGAAATGGCAAAGGATAGAATTATAGTAGATAAAGCTCCAAAATAAGCCTGACCAATTTTCATAAATACAAACTTTCAAACAATTGTTGCAAAATATCAATTAGCCAAGGACACAAAAAGCACAGGAAGCACCTATATCTGCTATTTAGAGACAAAGATGTATAATAGAAAAAAAATCAAAAAGTGTGTATTTATTAAGGCCAAACAATATAGAAAACAACTCCTGCACTCTAGTCCTAGAAGCCAGGAGACACTACATGCTCCCTCAGTCCTGCTTTACAAACTCTTCTGGTGAACTCCAAAGTTTGCATATTTTAGTTGCTCCTTATCAAGGGAACATTCTGGAGAATCTTCTTCTAAAATATATATGGACAGACAATTTAGATTTAAGCAGATTCTTGATATTTTCCAGGAACTGAAGACAAAAACCACACTGTATTCATATTTATTTATTTTCAAGCTACATTTATTTCATGCTACCCCCAGGGTGGATTTGATTTAAATTACACTTTACATGGTTTTCTACATAAAGACTCATTCTTGCTAATATAATCTTAATATTTACAACTAGATGGAAGTTTCATTTTTAGAATAACCTTTTCAGATTAGTTTGTAAAGTTAAAGGTTTCCCTTATATATAATTGTTACTGAATTCGGTATACTGTAAGAAACACACCATAGATAATTATGAAATTATTGTGAGGTGAACAATCTCAAATTTAATAGGTTAACTTTTCATATTTAGATAACTTTTCTGCTGTATTTTATTGGAAAAACAAAAAACAATCATTATCACAATAACAATTTAAAGTTTTATTTAACTAAAACAATAATATTATAGCTGATTTATAGCAATAGTAATGTTTTTTATTACTTGTTTACCATACCATGTTGCTTAGAACGATCCCAGGGCAGTTCCTAGGTAATCAGCATTTTGCTCACAACAGGCTGAGTATTCATTTAACCTACCTCAGAAAGATGGTAGGCTGAGTTAACCTTGAGTCCATCAGGATCAAACTCAAATTGTGAACAGAGTTTTGGCTGAAGCTCAGCCAGTATACTACAAGTGTTTATGTATTCTTGCATTTGCTGAAACATCCACATTAGTTAATTAACGTGCAAAACAAAACACCCGTCTGTTAAAAAAAAACAACCTTAGCCTATCAGCCTGGTGTACACATGAAAAACTTAAAATACTGTCATCTGTAGCTCATTCCATCTTCATCTTCTTACTTGTTCATAATCTGGAAAAGAAAAATAAGCTTTTCTGCTTCATCAGCTTCTAAATGATTTCTCAATTTAGAATGAATGAGTCCAAAGGAACAGAATATTCATTCTACACCAGCAGAAGAAGCTACTGCTGCTACAAGTGGGATCATTACTTCAAACAGTTTCTAAATCCAAGTGCCTAAGTCACTTCCACCAATTCATTGGTGTGACTTTCTTTAAAACATCATTAGCAAACAAACATACAAACATTTCTTAAATGATTTAAAGTTTATTATAATAGGCATTTCGGGCAGATTACTGCTTGATATCCATTGTCCTAGCTGACACTTATTATTGAGTACTTAAGGTACTGACAGTATTTGCAAGAAAATGAACTGGACATTGTGATTGTAGCATTCAGTGTTTTTTAATGCTTGTAATTTAATGTTGGCAACGTGTAGTTCTGTTTTTAAGTGTTCGTTCATTTCTTCCTAACAAATGTATCGAAATGATAGTAACATGTAACAACAACAACAACAACAACAATAATAATAATAACATAATTTTGTTCAAACATGACAGTTTCTAAAAATTTTATTTAAGAAATATGATGAAATCAAAGTTTACCAACCTGTAGACTGTGCCTGTTCTTTTTGTCGTCTTCATCACAGCATTTCTCATGATGTTGTTTTATTCAGGCCACCAGGTTTGTATTTCTTTGTTGCAGTGTTTGCATTTTGCACGTATTCTTGCCTTACCAATAGGTAGGAGGAACCTCATTAAAATATTCCCAAACTGTGTGTCTTTTACCGCCTGATGCCATTACAGGTTTTCTCCTCCAGGAAAAGAATAACATGAAAAATCTCAGGCTATACGCAAAAAGACCCAAAGATTTGAGAATTATTCTGCCAAAATGTTTCACTTTCATGTTTACTGCTTTCCCCTCACTCCTCACACTTAGCTTCTTGCACGTCTATTCCACTCCCAACAATCTTCTTCTATTCACTGGGTATTGTTTTTTTAAGAAATGTATCACTCAAAAGGTTGATTCTATGTACAGTGGTACCTCATACGACGATTTTAATCCATTCCACAGGTCTCATTGTTGTACGAAACAATTGCTATAGGATGCATGAATCGTATAGACATTTTCCCTATGCAATTTTTTTTGCTAAGTGGTTTTTCCCACTGAAAAATTGTTGTACAATTTTTTCCATGGGAAAAATTGTTATGCGGGACGCCATTCCCCCCCCCCAACTGTTATGCGATTTTGTTGCTATATGGGGCAATTGTTGTATGAGGTTCCACTGTATATAAGATTTGCAAAGGAACAATGGGTTTAAGATCTTTTTCCAATTCTATATATTAATTTTATAAATGTTTTGCTGTGAAGAGGCATGTGATCTCTGTAAGCACAAATTCACAAGTCTGAGAACTGTAAAACTAAGCAACTATGATAATATCTTCCAGATAGAAAAACTGTCCAATAATCTTACAAAAACATCTGGAAGAGCATGACATTGTCAATGGATTAATAGAATTCATTTACCAAATGTTTTAAACATTGCATGAATAGGACGGTGGAGGATAGGAGTGCCTGGTGTGCAGTGGGTCAGAATTGCGAAGGGTCAGAATCGACTGTGCAACTGAACAATAACAAAATAGCTTCGTGTTAATTAAAAATTAATCTTTATTTCTTGATAAATAACCTTTGGACTATAATTTACCATAAATAGAAAACTATCTTTATATAGATTTTTCCTCAAAATGCATTTTAGTTTTCTTTAAATCCAATTTTCTATTATTATTTTTAAATCATTGATTTTATCCACCCAACTACCCTTCTACAATTACCCAGTTGATATGTAGAGAAAACACAAACCTGTTGAATCAGCCAGTGTGCTTCATGCACAACAGCTGCATTAGTTATTACAGAATTGAAGAACAAAAACCTATTTAAATAACTGTGTCAAGCAATAGTCAGGATGATATGACCATCATGACTTGGCTTTTGCTTGTTCTGTCACAGCAATTCTGACTTATGGTGACACTTTACATGGGTCAAGCTAGATGATCCTCTGTGGTTGTTTACTATTCCCTTCCTCTGGGGCTACTGTTGAGACTACATAGCTTGCCCAAGGCTACATAGGCTGCTTCTATTCAATGGTAAGGGAATCAAACTCCCCAACTCTGGCACTGCAGATGGTCAAGTGATATTCGGACTTAAAACCCAGGTGTTAAAATTTTCTTCCTTCCACCGAAGGTCAAAGAGAACATTTGACATTTAGTTTTCTTACACTTCATAGGAATATCTTCTGGTTTTCTCCATGCTCCTTTATTGGATTCGTCAATATCAGATTTAAACACTTCATAATTTGGCCCAATAAATGGAATACAATTAGCTTTCTCCAACATCACAAACATCTATTCCTAAGTCATTACACATCATAAAATGCCTTCTTCTGAATGGAATGTTTACCATTTAAGCAAATCTTAATTTAAATTATGAGTAATAAAAACAAATTTGATTTCACAGGTTATACAAATGACACTGGATTAATTGCTGTTTTTGAAAACTTAAGAGCTTGTGTTTCCTGCTGAACATACTGAACTAGAATGCTGCACTGTTGCAGCTAACAATTTCAAATTAAATCAGTTTTAACTGAAAGACTAATTGTACCTCTAATCACTTCTTACAATGTTGTGAATTACAAATTAGTAATTTAAGGCAGCTAACTAGTGGTGCCTGGTAACCTCTGAAGCACATTTCCCCCAACATCTTGCCCTGAAAGACATCAACAATTTTTCTTTCTTTCTTTCTGTACTTCAGGTGGTTAACATTTGGGAGAACCCAAGTACCTGTACATAGTTTAAAAGTTCAGAAGTGGCATCACAGGATAAAATCTTAAAATACAGTCTTAAAAGCAGCATATCACAAACAGAATGGCATTCAAACTGATTTTAAAGGCATATTAACTACCCAGATGACCAAATGTCAGGTTACCAAGAACATTAAGAGCTTTTGTACATGGAATATACTGAGCCAGACCATTAGTTCTGATGTTAAATATTGTCTACACCAGTGGTTCCCAACGTGGGGCACACGCCTCACAGGGGACTTCAATTCCCAGAAGCCTAAGTCAGTACATTGGCTGAGCAGTGCTTTGGGGATGTGACTTAGGTTTCTGGGAATTGAAGTCCAAAAACCAAAGGTTGGGAAACACTGATCCACGCTGACTGTAAGAAACGCTGCAGGGTTTCAGAGGGACCATTCTAATTCCAACAAGAGAAATACTAAATATCAAACTTAGGTCATTTAGAAGACAAACTATATCTCTTACCATAGCATGCACAGAGCAATGGTGCTTCCTTATATCACAGACATGGTGAATATTAAACTACTACTCCTTTTCTCACATCTAACCTGGCGAATGACAAAAATGCCTGTAGTTTTAACTAAATTCTGAAGATGATTCTCACCTATGGTTCAGAGCAAATTTTAATTGAAGAATAGTTTGTCTGAAAAAGAGGTACATTTATCTACAACATTACCCTTCAATTTTACTAATCACTGATTCTGGTGTAGATTTATAATGTAACTTTTTAATTAATATCACAGAACACAGACATTGTACTGCTAAAATAATATTCACCTTCAATACATGTTGAAAAAGCTATTATGTTATACAACACTTTCAGGCTGTAAAAATTTCCATGCAAGTTCATTAATACATCAAACAAAAATACCATAAAAAACCTTGCAGCCAAACCAACATCAACCAAAAAAGCCTAAAATGAAATGGAATTACATGTGTCAGAATTCAAGTACAGAACTATAATTTCCCTAAGTTGATTCTGCTACTAATATAATCAAAAGCACTGGTAATGCATAAATGGAAACAAAAATACTGTACTGCAATTATACAAGCAAATATCATTCTACAGTTCTTCACTATTCGATAGAACATAAACCATGGGGTCTGGGTCAGACAGTTGCATCAGATTGTTGGCTCATTTGACCCCTCCCTCTCTCTCATTGTATGATTTTTTAATCTTTTAGCTTGTTCAGTTTTAATATTTTAATAATTTTTAAATTGGATTTTATAATTGTGTTTTTATGTATCTTTTTAAGCTTTTGTTAGCCACCCTGAGTCTCTGTGAGGAGGGTGGCATATAAGTCTATAAAAATAAATAAGTAAATAAATAAATAAATAAATGGTTGAAACTTGACATTTAACTTAAACCAGCATAGTGGTATGACATCATTTTACAGGCAGATCATCACTTCTCATGGGCTTATTCACAGTGTACCAGCCAGCTGGCTTTACATGTGAGCTGGTACTTTGATTTTTAAAACAGAACAGTATAATAGCTACTTTGCTAAGACCAGCAAACAATGATCCACAAGGAAACATTTCAGGACCATTGTCACACACAACACTAAGCGTTAAAACCAGGTTTCAGAAAGCTCTCTCCCTCTAAGACACTCTGACTTCCATTTTCATTTTCCAGCTATTAAATTAGTTAACATTATACTTTCTTTATATACCACGTAATTTCTTCTAATTTGTGAGCCAAATATTAATGACAAAATAAAGTTAAAGTCACCCATAGAGACTTGGACTCCCAGGTTATCACAGTCAATCACTCTGAGATGCCCAATACACAGTCTTGTCCAACTTTGTGGGATCAATTTCAACCTGTAACATCAGATACCACCACCAGGGCACTTACAGTCTATAGACTAACCACCTCCCCTCTTGACCCTTGCCAATCAGGGCTGGTTAAATCAGCAAGTGAACTAACAACAGAATGGGATGTGCACAGCATCACGGCCTGTGCAGGAAGGATGCTTGCCCTCCCACTTGAAAGAAACAATTATCTGGTCCATAAAAGGCCAAACTTGGCAACGGACAACTTAAACAACTATAGACTGGTCATCAGCATCCCATTCATGGGTAAGATGGTGGCAGATCAGATACAAGCATTCCTTCCAATCAGGTTTCAGGTCATGCTATAGTGCCATAATAGTTCTGGTCACACTGCTTGATTACCTTTGACAGATAACAATAATGCCACCCTGTTAGTTCCCTTGAAGATATCAGTGACCTTTGTTACCATCTACCATGGTATCCACCTGGACAGGCAATCTAAGATTGGGATTGGGGCCCAGACATGGGCTTGGTTCCAGTCCTTTCTTGAAATCCGGGCCCGGAGGGTGCAGTTTGTGGATGTGATGTCTGACTCTTGGGTTCCACAATGTGGGGTCCCACAGGGTTCAGTCATATCCCCTAGGTTGTTCAACATCTATATAAGATGCTGGAGATCATTTGGAAATTTGTTGTTCAATATCATTAATATGTTGATGATACACAGCGCTCTCTCTCTTTCTTTCTCTTTCCACCTCAGCAGTGGAGGCTGTTTTAGTCTTAGAAAAATGCCTGGAGGGGACTGGAGGTTTGATGAGGGATAATAAAATGAGACTGAATTATGAGAAGATGGAGGTCCTGTTGGTAAAGGCAAGTCCTGACTAGTTGGGTGGATCTCTCCCTAGGCTGGATAATGTTACTCTTCTGCTTAGGGATGAGCTTCAAAATATGGACATTCTTCTTGACCCGCTCTATACATTAAACCACAAATATTGGCCACAGTCAACATTGCTTTTTACCAGCTGCAGCAGGTTGCCAAGATCCACCCATATCTGGACAGGAGATCTCTGACCACTCTGGTCTATGTGTTGGTAATCTCGAAAATTGATTATGGGAATGCTCTCTATGAGAGCTACCTCTGAAGCTGGTACAGAAACTTCAAGAGGGCCAGAACAGGGCTGCCAGACTGATTATGGGAACTAATAGATACAATCTTATATCCCTGATTCTGGCTAGCCTGAACTGATTAACCTGTTATATTCCATGCCAGATTCAAGTGCTTGTATTGAAATTCAAAGCCATCTATGGTTTGGGACTTTGTTATCTGATAGACCGACTCTCCCAAATAAGTATCTTCCACTCTCTGAGATCCTCTCAGACTATTCTTTTAAGGGTGGCCAACCCGAGAGAAGCTAGGAAAAATGATACTAGGAAGAAGGCTTTCTTGGGGTTGGCCCCTTTTGCCTGGAATGAACTCCCGAGTGGGTTCCTCTCAACCTCTTTTCAGGCATTTAAGAAATTATTAAGGACATATTTGTTCCCGCCTTTATGAAACTGCTTCCTAGGAAATCAGGGGAATAATTTTGTTTTAGGACCTTATCCCCTAATCTAACCTAGGATCAGATTAGATCAGGAGTTCTCAACCTTTTTTAAACTGGGGGCTGGGTCATACTTCCTCAGACAACTTCGGGGGCTGGATGGCCATTTTGCCCTTCCTCCACCACATGGTAATTCCGGGTGTGGTGGAGGCAATTCGGGGGGGGGGGCAGATGAAATGGCACCACGGGGCACAGGTTGAGAATCCCTGGATTAGATTATCATCCTTTAAAGGAAATGTTGTCAAAATTTCTGTGATGTATATTTGGATTATTGTACAGTACTGTACTTAGATTATTGTATTTGTGTTATGATGAACCTGTTGTAAACTGTGGTGATAAATCCAGCAGTACCTTGATACCAACACCATAGCAATAACGTTCCCCATCTTAATTGCCTGCTGACTCCCCAAAAGTCTCTAATGAGATAGGCTTTCAAGGGGCAGACCAAATCTCATGGGGAATAAAGTTCCATCATCTGAGAGAAGTCACAGAAACAATCCTGTGAGGATCTGAAAAAAGGGAATCTGAAACCTAAAGTGAAATACAGTACACAGAATTTTAATGGTTAAGCACTTGATGAGACAAAACATGATATTGATTGCTGTCAATGTGCAAAGCTATTCTATTTATAACTTTAAAATGATTAAAATCCTGAGCATGTCTACATATGCTATCTTGAACCTTTGGGAAAACACCAAATAGCCATACTTTTAACAACTAAGAGGTATTCCCATTATTTTTACATTATCTATTATTCAGGTCAGGTAACTTTCCAGATCTCTGTCAGCTTTATACCACACATTCAAAAAGCAAAGAATGTTTGTATCTGTAAGACTCAAGTCATACACCAAAAATTCAACTATTAATTGTTTTTACAATATTTTTCTTCCAGGCATGTAAAGCAAACTAGACTTGTAAATGAAACTCCTATGAATCTTACGATGACCAATCACACACACAAAAGGAGCAACCTAAATAGTGGTTGTACAAGCTGTGCTAAGAGAATCACATGTAAATTATCATCTTTTGCTCCTAATGATATATTAATTTTATCATCTAGTATGGACCCCAGTCCCATTTCTTCTTAAACTTTACAGTAAAGCTTTATTGAAGAAATTAACTTTTTAAAATATTGATTTTAGAACTATAGAGATCCCTGTACATTTATCCCATGTTTCTGACAGAGGGAACATTTATGTCTGAGCTCTAAAACTCACTGCAGTATCCAATTTCCACTTAAAGCCAGAACAGTCATTGCAAAATCTATTTAGCAGATCATTTTTTCTTCCCCTTTCTCTCTGATAGTCCACAAGAACTGCACTTAGAACATTCTGATCTCAAACCTTTACTCTTCAAATATTAAGAGTACAACTCTGCCTTAACTCAGGGATTCTCAACCTGTGGCACCATTTCATGTGGGCCCTCACTGCCTCCACCACACCAGGAAGTGCCATGTGGTGGAGGAAGGGCAAAATGGCTGTCCAGCCACCAAAGCTGTCTGAGGGAGTGTGACCCAGCCCCCTCCTGCCTTAACTAAACCATTTAAAGTTATATACAATATACTCCTGCAGAAAACACACTACTTTGTGAGCAAGACAGATTACAGATGTGATGACCCAGAGAAAAGAAGATGGGGAGGAACTTGCTTTCCCCCTTTCCGGGAATAGCTTCAAAGCTATTGACTTTCTTGCCTTTTTGAAATCCCAGACTGATTAAGGCAAAGCTCCATTTATCAAACTATTCAATAAGTCTTGTTTCACCACCTCTGTTATTTTTCTGGAAATGAACATTTACTCCACCTACTTCAAATACTGGAGATAACTGCATTCAAAATGCATAGAACATTATTTATTATCACATATAATGGTGATAATTCCTGTATTTTCACTCATAAATTTACTTTACTTTCAAACAGGCAAGAATTAAGAAACTCAGTTCCCAGAATTTAGCTATTTATACCTGCACGTGTAACAAAAGTTTTAGAACATTTAAAATTCAATTAATTAATCTGAAACTTGGCTTAGGTTTAATGGGCTCAAGTTACATGAAGCCAAATATAGGCTGAATGTCAGGAAAAATGACTTAACCGTCAAGAGCAATATGACAATGGAACCAATTACTACCTCAGGAGGTGATGAGCACTCCAACACTGGAAGAATTCAAGAGAAAATTCATCTGTCAGACCTGTGTTGATTTAGATTCTTGCATTTACCAGGGGGTTGAACTCCATGGCCTCATGGGCCCCGCCCAATTCAGTTATTCTATGATGCTATGGAAGTTTTAAGAATTACTTTTCTCTTCACTGCAATACAACAAATATAATTATATGGCCAAACCAAGTTCTACACAATACACGTTGTGTGAAAATTATATTAGAGGTGCATAGGGCCATTAAAATTTGCCAATTTCCCCCTCTTCCTCCCTCACCACCCAACCAAAATACTTTCCATCTTTAAGTTTCCCCAGACAGATAGAAACCTCATTTCTGAAGAACATGGCCAAGCCACCTTTGGAAATGGTCCTCCTAGATTCTAGGAGATGTTCTATGGACCTAAAACATTTAAGCTAAATTTGCTTCCAAACTTTAAGAGTAAATTAAAATGCAAGCAGTAGCCATAATGTAGCCCATATCCTTCTGTGTGTAAATATAAATTTGCAATACCCTTCAAACATGAGAAAGGCTACAGAAAGTACAGAATTCAACATGTTTGATGGCTTCAACTATTCAAAGCCTATTCACAATGTTAAGGTACTATTTGATGTCATAGCCCACATAATATCCCACATATTTTCTCCTTCTATTAAAAATTAAAGTTTTACTTTAGAGAGACTGCTAAGTCAATTATCCACAGAACAGTTTAATTTTAACATGTTAATAAAGATGCAATCTTAACACTTAATCCATACACATAAAAGATATCCATGGCTGAAAACTTATTATCCTAGACACAACTCATATGTAGAATAACTTACTTCTGCCTGGGAATATTACGTATACAGATGGCTGTGGTAACTGAGCTTGACGACCAGAAGGTCGGCATCTCAGCAGTTCAAGACAGAAGTGCTGACTGACGGAGTGAGCACCCATCATCTGTCCCAGCTCCTGTCAACCTAGCAGTTTGAAAGCAAAAAACTGCAAGTAGATAAATAGGTACTGCTTTGGTGGGAAAGGTAGCAATGTTGCTCTGGTGTCTAGTTATCCCTGCCACATGACCACAGAAACATCTGTAGAAAGCTGTAAACAGAAAGGAACACTGTCCCCTAGATTTGGATATGACTGGCTTTCAAGCAAGGGAGACCATTACCTATATTATGTACTGTATATTACAGTATACTGTATGTTGTTCCTAATCAGCACAAGTGATTTTATTATACATACAAAAAATAGGAAGCTAGCATTGATTGTACTTTTCTTGCTCACATATTCACAGAATCCACTGCCAAAATCATAAATATGATACTTGAATAATACCCTGAGTGCTATAGAGTATTATAACAGCCCTTGGTAGATGGAGTTTGAGGTGTTCTGTCACACCTAACATTTATCCCTGAAAGGGTTAAAAATCAGATTGAATCAAATAATCAAGACAATCATATCAGTATCAAGGTACAAGTCATTTACTTGCTCCAGTCTGGCTCACCAGGAATGTCAAAGTGCAGAAATTAAGTAATCTGGTCTGCTGTTTGGCTCGTCAGAAATGTTGCTTTAATACTTGCTCCATCTCTCTTCAGAAGATAGAACAAATCACTGTTTTCATTCATAGTAAACATAAAAAAATCAGTAGGCAACATTAGCTGGTCTAATGCTACAAGCTTTATTCATCCACATTGCTTCTATGCATGCAAATACAGTAAAACCCAAAGTTATGAAAAAAATTGGTTCCATGGCCTCTTTCATAATTCCATTTTTTTCGTAACTCGATACATCCTCATAGGGATGCATAGGAAAAAAATGAGCCCAGGATGATGCTGAACTGCTCTTCGCCCTCAGCTCATTTCACCACCACCACCATCCGCACCTTCTCAGCCCAGTCAAAAGAGTGGAAAAGCCTTTCCACTCTTTGTCCTTGGCTCATTTCACACACACACCCTGGTGCCTTCCCAGCCAGATCACAGGGCTAGGAAGGCACTGGGGTGGGTGTGGCTGAAGTCTGAAGATCAGAAAGCCTTTCCGCTCTTCATCCTGAGCTCGTTTCACTCTGCAGTGCCTTCCCAGCCAGACCAGTGGGCTGGGGAGGTACTGTGAGGCTTTCGGGGTAGTTAGGTGAAGCCTAACTACCCCGGTGCCTTGGGGGGGGGGGAGCTAGTTTCTTCACCTCCTTCCCCCCAAAGGCACTGGGCAATTGCAGGATCTGAACAGGGCTTTCAGGGCAGTCCAGTGAAGGCTGTGCCTGGCTGCCCCGAAAGCCCCATTTGGATCCTCCAATCGCCTGGTGCCTTTGGGGGAAGGGGGCTGGCTGGGAAGGCAACGCAGGGGTGAAATGAGTCAGTCCAAAGAGTGGAAAACCCTTTCAGCTCTTCGGACTTCACTCCACTTCACACGCAGCCCCGGTGCCTTCCCAGCTTCCGGGCTGGCAAGGAAGGTGCTGGTGTGTGTGTGAAACAAGCCCAGTCCAAAGAGTAGAAAGTCCTAGGCTCAACTTTACACAAGCCCCTTTCGTAAGTCGGGGGTGGTGGTGGTTGGTAAATTGGGATGGCAATTTACAAAAAAAAAAAAAAAAAAAAACAACTTTAGTTACTCAAGTTTTTTGTAACTCAAGTTGTTTGTACTTCAGAGTGGTTGAATACATGTAACTTTTGAGAAGCCAAACATGTGTCTTCAAAATATCATTCTTGCAGCTATGAACAGGGGTACACAGAAAGAGCCTCTTCAAAGATTGTGGCAATTTTGAACCACTATTGGGAATACCCCCGACAAAGGCAACCTTTGTGCCAGCTAATTTTTCTCACAACTAGGTCAGGAAAAATGAATTCACCAAAAAGTGGTTTCATTTTAGCAGTTTCACATCTGGCCTAGACATGTCAGTGAAAGAAGCTGTGAGCAAAACTGTAGATACATATACTTAAAAATGTATTAGGACTGAACTTAAGGCAAATACTTAAGTCCCACAAATGTAAGAGCATATAGGTTACAAGCACATTTTGTGAAAAATTAAAATAGAAATAATTTCTTAGGTTTTTATCATAGTTGGACATGCAGGAAAATATTATATCTTCTAAGTGCTCACCCAGCCATATGTCAATTAAAATGTATAAAGAAAAAGCAATTCTTTCTATGTATTTTTCTGTGTTGCTGTGTCCAGCTGCTGTTATCCACCCCTTACCCTGGTTTCTTGACGTGGCTTGGTATTGTTCCCTGTGGAGCAGCTGCCTTTACGAATTTTGTTCTGGCTGGAAAACATGCTGCTAGCAGGTTGGAACAAGCATTTATATTTATATTTATATTTATGTATCCTAATCTTTTGTTTACGTATTTTATACATATTCTTGCCAGGTGTGAAGATTACTAAGCTAGAAGGCGAAGGCAAAATCTCATAAACTTTGCTTTAGCACCAGTCTTTCTCTTGATAAATGGAAATAAAAACAACCTCCTTATCTACATCCTATTCTAAAATCTCTTAGATTCTGCTTTGGTAGCGAACATTTACTTAATATTGCTCTTCACATGAGAAGCAAAACCCATAGAAAAATAACAGGCCTCTGCTATTCATGCAGATTTACATGAAAACAAATGGAAGGTTTGCAGTTGCTCTGCAATGACCTCTAAAGAGCATTCATTTTATTGCTACTTAAACTGCCCCCCCCCATTTTCAAGGTTACACCTGTCTCTCCTGAACTAACCTCTACAGCAGTTTACTTCTGTTCAAATGTCCGTGTTATAATTACATTTCCAGGGTTACAGTTCTTATACCTTTACTCTTTCAACATTTTATATAAAATGTTAACTGTGAAAGTCCCCCCCCGCCACCTGCCCCCCCCCCAATCAGATGAATATGGAGAAGTCTTATTTGCAGGTTTTCTCTGTAGTGAATAGTCTAATTTGGCAGTACAGTAAAACCCCTACTTACGGATGCCCCCTATTTACGAATAATTCAACTTACGAATAATTCAACTTACGAATTGGTTCTGCACTGAAATCCATGCTCTGATTTACGAATGGATTCCCCCCCCCCCTCTGTGTTGCCCCCAGTGAAGCAAAAAAACACAATTTTCCCTATGGGTTTATATTTTATACACGTGCAGCCTTTCAGAGTCCTGTAGGTGGCAGTAGAGTGCTTAGAGAGGAGTTCTTTGTCTGGAGTTTCACCGCCAAAATGGCTGCCAGTTGCAGTTTATTGTTAGAGTTTTCTGTCCATTTTCAAAGCTTCTTTAAGGTAAGGAACAGCGTTTTTGCTTATGTATGCTTTCCTTTCAATGCTGCTGTTGTTTTGGGGTGGTTTGATTGATTTTTGGAGGGTGCGGATTGCCCGTTTTGATTGTTGGAGGGTTGGGTGGGGCTTTTACTTTATCTGAATAGAGATGCCTCGAGTTACAAACAGATTCAATTTACGAACAATGCCCTGGAACTGATTTTATTCGTAACTCAAGGTTTTACTGTATTCACACCATGTATCTATGAGTCATTCCACATATGAAAATTTATGTATTTTTCTATGACTACATTCAAATAAGAAACATATGGCATTTAGAGCTGGAAAACTGCTTCCATTTGACTTGAAAAACCAAACTGAAACACAGAAGTACACAGGCAATACTTCATACACTTCAGAATGTTCTAGAAAACATAAATCCTCACGTATTTTCAACCCTTCTCATCTCAGCAGAATGTTGCTTGAATCAAAGTGTAAAGTTCTGACTGTCATCTTAGATATTTACAGGGCTATGAAAATTAATATAGTCCTATAGACAGCACCATAAAACAACTCAAACTGATAAGAAAACCTTATCAGGTACTCCAGCCAAGGAAAACACCAAGTCACACTTTGGTAAGAAAAAAACATTCTTGGTTCTTCACATATTCCAACTATGCTAGGCTTAGAGAAGGGAACGTTTCTAATAGTAGTCCAGAACATGTGTATTTACAAAGTACCACTTTCACCATTAAGTAATCTTCTTAGATAAGTCTGCCTTATAATAACAGCTATCAGGCACAAAAGTAGTCACCTTCTTTATTCAGAATATACAGCCAAACAAAATAGAGATCACACATTCACTTTCAACCGGGGGGGGGGGGGGAGAGAATTAATCACTACAGTCAGTTACATAATGTCGTTTCTCTCAGACCAACACCATTGCACTAACATTTCCTTCAACAAGCACTGATAAAGTAAAAAGATCACATCTAAGGCTTTTCAAATTATATGCTATAAATAATTACATATCAATACTACTGAATACAGACTTACCTTCAATCCTTTTTAAAGATGACAGGCAAGTATCCCGGCTTGGAAACTCAAAGGGATTACTACAGGTCCTAATAGCATCACATTCGCATTTTCCATTGATTATATTGCAGCCTGTTATGAGGTTTTCATTGCAAGGCTCAAATCCAAGTAGCTGATCATCCCAGTTTTCATCTAAAAACCAAAATGAAACAACTATAATACCAGCAACTCATTGATTTGCTTCATTTAAGAGACCTATTTTGCCAAATACTATACATCTAAATGTAAATACTGTAATACTCTTATTTGTTTCATTTCTATTCTGCCCTTTTCCCTCTGAAGGGACTTAAAATGACTTACAAATTATTTAAAAATTCATTTTTAGAGAGTTTATTATTATGTTCTATAAAATAAAACAGCTTACCTCTCATATTTTTGTTGCTATGTGCCACAGTTTTCAAAGTTGTGTTTGAAACTATAGCACTTCTATTCTGTGCAAAAGACAGAGAACTTCAGTTCTCTCATTCTCTTTCTGGGGCAAAAGGATACAGTATTTCTAGCATTGAACAGAAGAGACACAATGTAATCCAAAGCATTCTAAAGAGTGAAAGAAAGAGAAACACTAGTAAAACTCTGACTTTAACAATTTTAGGGATGCTAAACTGGGTCAGGCAGGGGGAACTGCAGAATGAACTCACCAAGAAGTGCCTTCATTTTGGCGGTTTCACATCTGGCCTAGACACAGAAGCAGCAGCAACTAACCTCAATTCTCTATAGAAAAATATTCTAGTGGTCTATATCTTCTCACCTGGTTAAGATTCAGTTAATGCTCCTATTAACAACATCTTCAAGGTTGAAACTAAGTACAGTCAAACCTCGCATAAAGAGTGTCTCGCTTAAAGAGTAACCCACTTAAAGAGCAGAATTTTTCTCTAAATGTTAGCTTCGCTTAACAAATAAAACCAACCAAAAACTTGCTTAACAAATAAATCGGGGTTCGCAATCCCTCCACACACACACACAATTGGTCATTTACAATGGTGTTTTGCTTAAAGAGCAATCCTGTGGAACGCATTATGCTCTTTAAGCGAGGTACAACTGTATAGGAAACACAAAGTATTTTTACTGGAAGTAGCCGGCCACACTAACAATGGTATAACCATGGTATAACAAACTCCTTAACAGGAATTCCAAACTCCTGAAAAATCAAAACCTGCAAAGTACAGTACAGTCAAACCTCGCATAACGACCGTTTCGCTTAGCGAAAAACTCGCATAACGAGCAAGTTTTTTGCTAAGAGGTCTGACTCGCATAACGAATTTTTCGCCATGCGAGTCGGACTTTTCCATATGGAAAAACTCGCATAACGAGCGTTTCTATGGGGAAAACTCACACAGCAAAGTCGGACTTTTCCCTATGGAAAAACTCGCATAAAATTTTCGATATGCGAGTTTTCCCCATAGAAACGCTCATTATGTGAGTTTTTCCACAGGGAAAAGTCCGCATCGCAGAGTGAAAAATTCGTTATAGCAAATTTTTCTCATAGCGAGCAGCCTCGCAGAATGCATTAAATTCGTTATGCGAGGTATGACTGTACAGTGATACCTCATACAATGATTTTAATGCGTTCCACGGGGCTCATTGTTGTATGAAACAATTGCTATACAATACATGCATCATATAGTGATTTCCCCTATGGGATGCATCGCACAATGATTTTTATTTTTATTTTGCTAAGCGAAGTGGTTTTTCCAATTGAAAAATCGTTGTATTATTTATTTCCATAGAGAAAATTGTTATGCGGGATGCCATTTCCCCCACAAAACCTAATTGTTATACAATTTCGTTGCTACACGGGGCAATTGTTGTATGAGGTTCCACTGTATTTTAATTTATTATCTCAATTAGAGACAAGCAATGCCAACTACCAGTCCATCACTGCTACCTAATATTTCACTATTGATTCTTTAAAACAACATGCTATACAAATACCTGTATCAAAATTATCTTGAATGGCTCAAAAGAAATGTGGGAATCATGGCTCATTGTGTCTCAGCTGCATGCTCAGTTACGTCCAAAACCACAGAGCTAGTTTATAGCTAAATTTGCAAATACAGACATCATTCTGGTTTGTTTCCTCCCAATAAGCTAAAGCAAGAAACCTTAGAACAACCTGTGGATTGTTCATCTGTCTTCTTGAAAGAGAGAAACAAACAACAATTGGTATCAACTACAACTAGACAAGACAGTAAGTAAATCATGGGGTAACCAAGGTGCAGACCAATGTACTGCTTGTGTCATGTGAATCAGGCTTGCTTGTGTCATGTGAATCAGTTTACAAGAGCCCTATTCCATCATCATTCATCCCTGATAATGGTGGATTCAGCTGGATCAGGCCTATGCTTCCCTGTTTCTTTTCACACCAGTTGCTGTGACAGTCCCATCCTGTCCATACCAAGCTGCTCTGATTTCTCCACTCATATACCAACAGTAAATTATCTTTCTTTAGCTTATGTGTGGCCCCATTTCAACTTTCTTTTCAGTAATCTTACTAAGGTGAGGCAAATGGGCAATCTAAACTAGAGGCAAATAAATGTCACCTACTGTGATAAACTACATAGTTATCTTTCAACATAAATAGACAGACAATTGTCAATTTTGAAAATAAAGATTTACAAAATCAATTACATAACAAATACACTACAAGGAGGCAACTGGAATATGCGACATGAACTACCTTTTTAAAAAAATGAAATACAGTAATACCTCATATAACATTAGTATCGAATAACACGAAAATCGCATAACATTAAGGAATCTGGGGAGAAGAATTGCATCGGATAACATTAAGATCCTATGGGATGCTTCAGATAACAACCGCTAAAGCCTGTGTAGTTACAATGTATCTCTATGGCTCCCATAGGATTTTAACATGCATCGGATAACACTAAAAATCATATAACATCAAGACTTGTGGAACCAGGTTTTAGTGTTATATGAGGTTTGTACCATAATTCTACTGTAGAAAATTACACACAAAAGGTCAATTACAAAATCATTTTTTTATTTCCCACAACTTGACATGTCCCTCCCTTTTTGGGCACTAGGTCTCAAAAAGGTTCACAATCACTGGCCTAGTTACTTAGGATTGTGCTTTCAGAAAAGCAAACCTGTGTAGCCTTGCATGAGCTGCACAGACCCTGGATGCCACCAGAAAAGAATGGTAAACCACCTGAGTACTCTCTACCTAGAAAAGCCTAGGTTTGCCATAAATCAAAGTTAACTTGTGGCACACAATTATTAAAAGAAACCACTGACAGTATATATGTCTTATACATATAGTAACACTGAATAATATATTTGACCACCCTTGTTTACAAGACCACATCTTTTTTCTGGACTATAAAACTTAAGTCTGAAAGCATTGTTGATTCACTCTTCCCCAGCTTTGCATTTTTCTTACTTAAGCAAATGTGTTATTTTGTTGTGTATAAACAAAATATGAAAGAGATCTTGACAACAGTCTCAAAGATTCTCTTTACCTTCACAAATTAAGTTCCTTTGCATTACTGTTATGCTAAGTCCATTATCAAGAATTCAACAAGACAGTCAGAACAGATTGACTGACTGCCAAAAATTACTGTTAGACACTACTCTGGACAGCATACAATAAAAGAGAATGTAGATGGAAGCCTAAAAAGCTAATTCAACCAAGTTAGCAAAACTTACTGTTGGACAAAACTTTAAATGCCTAGTAAAATCAATGACAATTTAAAAAGAAAAGAAAAAACTGTTTAAGGATGAGCTTAGCATGGTTCCTTCCAATAATAATTTTAAAAAGCTTTTTCTAAAGTGGTGTACTCTTTTCTCAATCTATTTTTGTAGCATTGCAGTTACAGTTATACCTCGCATAACGAATTTAATTCGTTCTGTGAGGAGGTTCACTATGCGAGTTTTTTGCTATGCGAAAAAAACTCACATAGCGAAAATTCCTATGGAAAAACTCGCATAACGAGATTTTTTAGGGGGAAAACTCGCATAGCGAATTTTTTCCCCATAGAAACGCTCGTCATGCGAGTTTTCCATAGGAAAAGTCCGACTCGCATAAACATTTTTTCGTTATGTGAGTTTCCCCCATAGAAACGCTTGCTATGCAAGTGTTTCCATAGGGAAAGTCTGACTTGCATAGCGAAAATTTTCGCTTTGCGAGTCCGACTCGCATAGTGAAAATATTCGTTATGCGAGTCAGACCGGTTAGCGAAAAATCCACTTGTTATGCGAGTTTTTCGCTAAGTGAGTCACTCATTAAGCGAGGTTTGACTGTATTTGCACAGTAAAGATAGGGTCATACAGGTAGTCTTTCTCTAATCTATTCATACTTTTAGAGACAAGCCTGAATTCACAGCTAGACTTCATCTTTAAAACAGAGTAATAGAAATTTGTTTTATCAGCCAGTACAACAGCTGGAAAATAGATGGGGAAGAAGTAGTAGAAACAGTGACAGATTTTACTTTCTTAGGATCAAAGATCACTGCAGATGGTGATCGCAGCCATGAAATAAAAAGGTGACTGATGCTTGGGAGACAAGCTATGAGAAACCTGGGGAACATAGTTAAAAGTAGAGACATCACCTTGCAAACTAAAATTCGTATAGTCAAAGCAATGGTATTCCCAGTGGCAATGTATGGTTGTGAGAGCTGGACCATTAGGAAAGCTGAGCGCAGAAGAAAGCCTTTGAGATATAGTGTTGGAGGAGAGTTTTGAGAGTACCCTGAACAGTGAGGAGAACAAATATGTCAATCCTAAAAGAAATCAACCCTGACTGCTCCTTAGAAGGTCAAATAGTAAAGATGAAGCTAAAGTACTTCGGACACCAAATGAGAAGAGAGGATTCATTTGAGAAAGTCTTGATGCTGGGAAAGGTGGAGGGCAAAAGAAGAAGGGAGTGGCCAAACATGAGATGGCTAGATGGTATTGTAGATGCAGTGGACACCGAGCTGGGCGCGCTGAGGAAGATGGTGGAGGACAGAGATGCCTGGCAGGCAATGGTCCATAGGGTCGCAAAGGGTCGGAATCGACTGTGCAACTGAACAACAGCAACAAAAACAGCAGCTGGTTCTAGCTCAAATCTAACTACAGCAAGCAAGTCATCTGAGTGACTTTATTTACTTGTTGTTCCCTTCTTCAAAGGGAGAGGATGAAAACTGAAGTTTTAAGATCTACAAGAAAACCCCCGACTTACATATCCCTTGAGTTATATAAAATTCAACTTACATAATGATTTTTGCACTAAAACCATGTCCCGATTTATATAACATAATTTCCATAATAAAATAAGTAGTAGTAGTAATTTCCTATGGGTTTGTTTTGAGTTATGTAAAAACTTCATTTTTCCTATAGGGTTGCTTCAATTTACATAAATATCATTTTCCTATGGGTTTGCTTCAAATTAAATAAAAAAATCATTGTTCCTATGTGTGTGCTTTGAGTTAAGTAAAAAACCAATTTACATAAAAGCCTACGGAACACTTTTTACATAGGCAGAGGTTTTACTGTACAGTAACACCTCAGTTAATGTGTGCACTGCACAACATTAAAACTGGATAGCGTCAGGAAATTTGAGAGAAACTTTTCCACTGCATGGCGTAACATTGTGCGATGCAGAAGTTTTCCTCAAATTTCCCGACAAATTTGCCCTAACGCAAGTATTACGCCAGTAAGGATTTTAGATATTAACATAAAAATAACAGAGAAAAAAGTAGACAAAGTTCTGTGTATACACCATCTCTGGCAAGTGATGAAAATTCAGATATAATACTGTAAAGGAAATACTATAAAGGAAAAGGACAAAATAAGTTTTTAAAACAATGGGTGCTGTTGTGAAGATGATGATATCCTTGCATATGTGTGCCAGTATTATTATCTTCTAATATGTGAAAAACAAAGAGCTTCCATTAGTGTAGCATCAAAAGTGATGATCAGCCTAATAAAAATAAGGAAATAAAAGGAAAAGTTCAAAACATGTTGCTCTTATGAATGTTAACTAAGTTGCACTGTCTCCAAAGTGATCCTCTGTTTATTGCATGTGTTGTTTCTTAGGTGAATTTCATATATTTAGTTGGTCAGCAACTATTTAGTTTTTAGTCACAAAAAGGTAACTTCTAGTGTAAACAAATGACTGCCCCAAGACATTGAAAGTTGAATGGAGGAAGAACCATATTCTTATCCTACTATAGATATATATAAAAGATTTATATCCCACTCTTTTGATGCAAGAACCATTCAGGGCGGCTTGACATATACATTTGTCATGATAAATGTCTCTGACATACTGTACTTCAATAAGCAAATATCACTCCTCAGAATCCTGTTGTAGCACATAAGGCAAGTACTGTATAACTTGTTGCATCTAACTATGGCTTAACTGACAAGACACAGAGGATTTCTCAGTAGTCAAACCTTGCATAAAGAGTGCCTCGCTTAAAGAGCAGAATTTTCTCTGAATGTTCGCTTCGCTTAACAAATAAAACCAACCAAAAACCTGCTTAACAAATAAATCGGGGTTCACAATCCCCCCCCCCCACACACACACACCAGAAGTCACAATTGATCACTTACAATGGTGTTTCGCTTAAAGAGCAAACTCGCTTAAAGAGCAATCCTGTGGAACACATTATGCTCTTTAAGGGAGGTACCACTGTACTATACTTTGGAATGCACCTGTCGGATAAGAATACCATTCTTCATTCATGTACCTGGAACCTTGTTAAATAGCCTCTATTAGCATTGCCAAGTTACATAAATCAAAGGTGAAAAAATAAGCTATTATAAAGTTACATAAAAATACTGATGTTGAATCAATGATCTTTGTGACATACGATGCTGTCAAAATCAAGCATCACTCCAAAAAGATCTGGAAAGTCTCTATCATACAATACAGTACTATCTGAAAGTCATACAGCATACAATACGACTTAGGTTTGTCTTCTATCATTGTATAGTGTATTAGATGTGGTAATGTTCTGAGCCACCTGGAGTCGCATTGTCGACTGGGCAGCATACAAATCCAAATATTATAACAACAACAACTTTACACTAGTACCTCGGATAACGTTAAGAGTTGGTTCCACAAGTCTTAAGGTTATCTGGTTTTTAACGTTGTGTGATGCATTGATCCCAAACATTTTTTTAAAAAGCCGGTTCAACACCCAACCCAAAGGCAAAAGAGATTTGCCCTGCTTCCCCTGCAGAAACAACAGGGTGGGCAGGGCTAATCCCTTGCTGTTAGCCTTTGCCTTTTGGTTGAGGGTAGAACATGGGCACCGGTTCAACCCCCAACCCAAAGACAAAGACAGAGAGATTCGCCCTGCCTCCCCTGAAGCAACAGGGTGGGTAGGGCGAATCCCTTGCTGTTAGCCTTTGCCTTGGGGGTAGAACATGGGCACCAGTTCAACCTCCAACCCAAAGGCAAAGGAAGAGATTCGCCCTACCCACCCTGTTGCTTCAGGGGAGGCAGGGCGAATCTCTCTGTCTTGAACTGCTGACCTGCCAGCCTTCCAGTCATCAAGTTCAGCATCTTAACCACTAAGCCACTGCAGCAGGAACCCTACAAACAACTTTTACATTCACTTAGTAGTGCAAAAGTTTATGATAGTTGCAATTAATTTCCACTAAGAGACAGGATTGTAGTCACGACTAACAATGTCCTTGATGGAATCAACTAATTTTTTTTCAATTGTTTGTAAAGAGAAATAAACAAGAAATAAATCATCCAATGTGTTATCAAAGAATAATATAAATCAATCAAAGTATCGGAACTAAACTATCATATTAATGACTGAGAAGGAAGAGGTTTATTCACAGATTTCTCTCACTGGAATAAATCCCGACCAAATTGAAAGGCTGTGCAGAATGTTACTTGAGAGTTTCACGGAAGTAGTACAGAAAAAAGAAGTTTTAGATATATGAGATCACATCCATCCACCCCATATATGGATCTTTAACATTCAAGCTATGATGTATTGGTTTAGGTCAGGGTTCCTCGAATTTGACTCTTCAGGTGTTCTTGGACTTCAATTACCAGAAGCCCAAGTCAGCACACCTGCTGATCAGGCTTCAGGGAATTGAAGTCTAAGAACATCTGGAGAGCCAAGTTTGAGGAACCCAGGAAACTTTAGGTAAACTTGCTGGAATCTACAAACACCAAGAAGTTTGGAGACATCATTCTTGTTCAACAGCTTGGAGAATTCCTCATATTTACAGGCTATTCAATCCTGCAAAATCCAAGGTACAGTAATGCCTCGGATAACGTTTACCTCGGATAACGCTAAAATCGCATAACGTTAAGTAATCTGGGGAGGAGAATTGGATCGAATAATGTTAAGGTCCTATGGGATGGATCAGATAACAACCGCTAAAGCCTGTGCGGTTACAATGTATCTCTATGGAGCTTTAACGTTATCCGATACATCCCATAGGATTTTAACATGCATCGGATAACACTAAAAATTGGATAACACCAAGACTTGTGGAACCAAGTCTTAGCGTTATCCGAGGTATTACTGTATTTGGATTTACTATTTACTCAGAAGAGTAGTGTGCCTTGGCGGGGCCCCGTATAAAAATTTGTTTGGGGGTCCTTAGGAAGGGTAAAGATTTGTTTTGCTTACACACGTTTTGGGCCCCCGTGGCCCGGGGCCCCCGTATAATTGATACGGCAGATACGGCGGTAGCTACGCCTCTGTATTTACTACACACTTCTGAATAGGAAATTTGTGGCTGGAAGGAATAATAGAAAGGTTCCATCTATCAGTTTGCCTCAGCTAATCTTAGCCACTCTTTCATTTAAGCTGATTTCCTTACCAAATGATTGAGGCCACTACTCCAGTTACCTCTGGTAAACAGGGATTATATGTAGGGAATGAGGAAGGAAGCTTGTAAAACTTTCATATATTCCTCCTTTCCCCCCTCTGTTCTGGTGTATCACATGTGCCTGTTTGCACAGACTGGTTAGTAATCTCTTTTGTGACCAGCAGTTTTTGGTGACCTGTTGGCAAGGCCTGTCTTAGCAGCCTGCACTGGTGGAACAGACTCAGGAACAAGGCAAAGACTGAAACAAATCAGTAAGGTTATATTAAGTGCAATTAACTTCTCCATCCAGAGTACAGATTTAAAATAATGTCCAGAAAAGATCTGAGTGAGGCCAAATCTAGATCAGAATTAATCCAAAACCTTGTAAACAACTGAATACAGATAATACCTCTACAAGAAACACAGTAAGACTTACTTTCTCCTTCCAAATAAGGATCAAATGGACCAAATGCATTAAAATTAAGAGTTGCAGAAATGTATTTGTAGAGCCTATAACTACCTGATTTCATTTCCCCCTCTAATGACACTAACAATGTGCTATAAAGAGTGAAGGGGTAGCTGCAGGGTTTACTTGGGGTGAAATTTAAGGTTTAGGAAGAATACATCAATAGATCCTGTTTTGAGGGGCAGAGCTAGCTGGTTGCTTCAGCGTTTTGAAAAATAAGATAAAGATATCAATTTAAAGAGAAAAAGCCAGGCTTTACTGAACAATATAAATTGAGATATTATATTACAGTATAAACAAATTGGGCAGTAATATCTCCCTCTAACTCATAGCCTCTATACCTAGGCTTCTGAAATGGTTTACATTTTTCACCTAAGGGCATGTTTGATACATGGCATTCTCATGTGAATTGTCAAACAAACACACCAAAGGAGAAACAACTCATTAAATGGAGAGGCTTCATCTCACTTTCACAGGCACATACACAAGAAAGCAAGAAAAAAAGTTGCATGCATTCTTTTGAAATATTTTTCTCAGGAGTTCAGTTCTACAGTGTAATTCATGTTCATAACTAGTCACATAAATTAAAAATATAGCAAGGGAAGCACATCCTTCTTTGGAAACTTTTGTAATGCAATACTTGTTCTTCACAAAACCTCCTGCTTTTATTCAACTCAGTGGCAACTATCTCCCAATTCCATCAAGTTACACAAAGAAATAAAAACATATTGAAAATGGTCTTTAAAAACATTTAATCTTTTGAAATGGCATAATACACACACCCCATTTATGATTCCCTCCATAAGGAGACACTGCCTGCCAACTTCATCTCTTTGTGAAAAACAGTAATGGTATTTGGTGGACACAAAAAGAGACATAAATATTTGAAATTCTAAATCGGGGTTCTCAACCTTTTAAAGCTGTGGGCCGGACCACACCTCCTCAGACTGTTGGTGCGCTGGACCCCCCTGGTGGTGGCGTGAGTGGGGGGCCCAGGATGATGCAATGGTGGCAGCACCACCCTGAGCTCCCCCTCCTTCTTCCTTGCTTATCAGCCTGGAGGAGCTGCAGGAGTCCAGGCTGTCCTACTCACCCCCAGGAAAGACATGGGCATCCACATGCATCCACTTCCACCTCAGTCCTTGTCTCCTCCGCTTGGCTTGGCATGTCCCTAATGGCAATTTGTAGCAGGGCGGATGTTGTAAGGTTTTCAACATCCACCCTGCTATGGAGCGCCATTAGGGACATGCCAAGCCAAGTGAAGGAGACAAGAATTGAGGCAGTAGCAGCAGCGAATTGAGCAAGGGCGGAGGCCACATAAAATGGTGCCATGGGCTGAGGCAGGCCCGCAGGGTATAGGTTGAGAACCCCTGTTCTAAATCAATATTCAGCTCCAAATTAAACATGATTGTATTTAAGTAGGTTCAAAATGCTTTTTGGCTCCTTTTCAAGAAAAAGGCAAGGTATAAATATTTTAAATGAACAAATTAAGAGGGTAAATAAAATAAACCCTGGTATCAACCATGCTTTGAAGAGCATTTCTCTAAGAATATCAGGTGAATTCGAGCCACCTCTAGACTTTTTTTTAAGGAATCCATCTTAACTATGGTGGGAGGACAATGAAAACAAGCAAATTTTCCAAGATTTTCCAGTCCCCCAAAGTATTACCCCTGGACTAAATTCTCACATTGTTACTGATCAGTCTCACACAGAAGGTCTATAGCTTGGGGGGGGGGGAGGTTTCACCTGGACTGCAGTGAAGGAAAGATCAAACGTCCCGACTCCCTTATACCGATACCATGATTCCAAATCTTCTTACTCTCCCATTGCAGCTGTACAACATTTATAAAATAGGGTAGTCCTCCAAAAGCTGGTAGAATACAAATCCCATCATCTCTGGCTACTGGCCCTGCTGCCCAGGGCTGAAGGAATTTGTCCAATAACATTGTGGGTATAGGCTCCCCACCTAATTTAAACCATGCGTGTTAATAATTGCTTATATGTAATTAACCTACCTTGTTCACACTTCATTTATTCCTTGTTTGGATTTACCATTGTTTTAACTACTATCTACCTCCATAATATCAATCCTAGATATATAAAGTTAACCTAAAATACTCACTCCTAGATATGTAGACTTAACATTTATAAGTTCTTCTCAAAACTGTCAACATCCAGATATAGAGTAAATGAATATTTATGTGTGTCCCTCTCTCCTTCTACCATATTTTTAACACTTTCGTTATCATCTAAGCCAGGGATTCCCAACCTACAGCCCACAGGCCAGACCCAGATCGTAGCACCATTCAATCTGGCCCACTGTCACCCTTGCCGCAGCCGGAAGTGGATGTATGCGCATTTATGACAGCCGTAAAATGCACCTGTGAAATGCATAAACCCAGTTATGTCTGCCGTAAATGCACCCATGGCTGTTGTAAATGCAGAAACGGGCAAGTTTTATTTCCACTTCTGGGAATGTGGTCTGGCCCATTCAGCTGTCCAGAGGGTGCATAAAAAGGTTGGGAACCCCTGATCTAAGCCTTATGTATACTTCTCCTTGTGCTACAACATCTCCGTTCAAAGTAAAAATCACAGGATTCCACCTGTGATACATTTATTTTGATTTCATTAGCCTTCAACAGGGGTCATCAAGAAAGAAAAATCTGACAAATACCCTCCATCCAAGCAGTTCTGATTCTAATTAGTCTCCGGAACCTTTTATATCCTTGGTTTTAAAAAACCCATGAGAAATATTGGTCTAAAATGGGATTTAGAACAAAATCCTAAACATAAATTCAACAAAGACCAGTTATACATTAAGTATGCCAAATACAGCATCTAAATGTGTGCGTTTAAAATTTATAACTTAGATTCTTGAGAAAAGTTTAGGGTTCTCATAGCTAGTCCTACCAATAAGGCCACAAATAAGTTTATTTTCAGAATCCTGAACTGACAGAACAATTTATGTACACTAGAACAGTGGTTCCCAACAAGGAGTACACAGCCCACTAGTGGACTTCAATTCTCAGAAGCCTAAGTCAGTACATTGGCTGATCAGTGCTTTGGGGAAATGACTTAGGCTTCTGGGAATTGAAGTCCAAAAACCAGCATTTGGGAAACACTGCACTAGAACATCGGATAACGTTATAACTTGGTTCCACAAGTCATGACGTTATCCGATTTTTAGCGTTGTCCGATACATGCATCGAACGCTTAAAAAAAGCCCTGACGTCAGGGCGAACCAAGGCATGGATCGGCTTGTCTGAAATGACCTCCCCGGGGAGGGGGGGGATTCTGGACAAGCCAATCCTTGGCTAAGCGTGCAATTGTGCGTCTGTACAAGGATCGGCTTGTCCGAAATGACCTCCTCGGGGGGGGGGGGATTTTGGACAAGCCGATCCTTGGCCAGTTCCACGCCCAGAGGCAGAAAGAGAACATCAGAGACATATTACTAGAAGGGAAAGAAGTAGTAGTGGTGGTGGTGGTGACAGCAGTGGTCAGGAAACTCCCCCAGAGAAAAGGGGAAGGTTCCTGCTGTTAAGTCCTTCCTCTGAAACAACCCTGCCAAGTAGGACAGTATGCCGGCCTGCAGGCACCTGGTGGTGGTGGAGGGTCCAGGAGGTTAAAACCCCCCCCCCCATCTTCTCACCCTCTGGGCAGTAACATTTAGCACGTTTGGGTGCGCTTGCGCCCCAATTAGTGTCTCGCCCTCGACTTATTTGCATAATCAGTTATTATTTACATTTCATTCCTTTCTATTTCTTCTTCTTCAGTAAGCCTTCCGTCCGGGGAAGGTTTCTTGAAGGATGGGACGGAAAGGGGAGGGGTGTGTGTGTGTGGGAGGGTTATGTGTGTGATGCGGCGGGGGCAGGAGGGGAAATATAAACTCTTTGAACCAAATTCCATTTTGGGAGGAGAGGGAAAAGCTTGATACAAAATACTGGCTTACTTTAGTGGCGGTGGCCTCTTCCCAGCAGGAACTGGGCAGGCGGGCGGAGAAGATACACTGAGGGAAACCCCCACGGAGGAGCAGGCCTGGCTACTGGAGGAATCCCAAAGGGCCAGCCAGGCGTTTTGCTCACCACCCGCGCCTTTTCCGGGGGCGAAAGGAGGGGTGGGGCAGCCTCTGAGCCCACCTCCACCCCCTTTCCCTTCTGCTGGACCCATTGCGGAACTTGCTTCGCATGAGCAAAGGTCTCCTTGCCTTGGAGCAAACCGAAGCCTCTTCCACCTGGTCTTGCCTTCCAGGGCCACGGCAGAACCCAAGCATTTGCCCTCCTTCAGGGGCAGCAGCCAGCCCCCTCCCTCCCCCCGATGGGGGGGCAGGGCACTTCCCACCTGCCTGCCCTCTGCAGACTCCTCTTCTCCAGAATGGCACCAGCCTCTCTCGCCATGGCCCACCCAGCCAGACCCCTTCCTTTCTTCGATCAGCTTGTCCAAAATGACCTCCCCCCGGGGAGGGGAGGAATTTCAGACAAGCCGATCCTTGCACAGGCACGCAATTGCATCCCCCCACACACACACACGATTGGCTCGGATAATGCTAAAGGATCGTTATCCAGAATCGTTATCCAAAAATCCAGAATCGTTTTCCAAAAAACTTGCATCATTATCCGATGCAATCGTTATCCGGTGTATTACTGTACCTCATTTTCCAAGATATAAAGTGAACTCTATACAAGCTACAGAAAGAGAGAATAGAAATATTTTTTTCAAATTTTGGTAATAAGAGCTGTTGACTTTTTAGTATGATGACATATTTTTAAAATTCAGCCTGCCAAAATTTAATTTTGCAACATAAACTATTTTTGGCATAATTATATAGGAGAATTAATAATACATTATGGGAATATGGTATGTTTGTGAAAATGTACATAGCTGTCCTTACAGTTATGTACAAACTGGCTTCTGTATGCAGTTGTATACTAGAATTCTCAATACTTCTGAATATTGCAAGCAATGCAGTTCTGAACACTGCAAGAAGCACACAGAAATTTAAACCAGGCAGATTTCCTAGAAAATGGATTTACCTGAACAATCTACTGCATAATCTTCTCAGATTTTATTAAATATGTTTTATCCGCTTTTGCTCAAGAACAGCAATATCAGCAACCAGTTGCAGCACTCTGCACTCAGAGTTACAAAATACAATATACAGTAGAACCCTGCATAACAAAAAAAACTCGGTTTCATAGAGCGCTTTGTTATGTGGATTTTTTGTTATGCGAAGGAGTATTGGTGGTACCCTGCATAACAGGGAAAAAGTTCGTTAACCAGGGTTCCCACTGACCAAGTATACCCCAGCTACTGACAATCCCGCATAATGAACATTTTTTTCATCATGCGGGGTATTGCCCTTGCATAATGAACACTTCATTATGCAAAATTTTCGTTATGTGAAGCATTCGTTATGTGGGGTAGCACTGTACTTAGCATTTTTAATTTATGTGAGTTTTACAAGTGAATTGCAGTTATTTTACAATGTGTAATAAATAAAATACTTATTGATAGAACCCCAAAAGTTCAACGGCAAAAATAAAATTAAAAGATTAGGGTATTTCAACACTTAGGATTTTTAGCCAGTCTTCCCATTCTCACATTCTTCAAGGGAAATCAAGAGAGAGTAGTACAAAAGGACAGGCAAATAACTCTTGACCACAAATATCTCCTTACTGAATCAACACAATCCTACTTCTCAGACATTCAGCACTAAGCACATTTTAAACCAGCAAAGAGCTTGTGGCATCTTAAAATTCAGTACAGTATTAGCTTTCATGGCTTATTTGTATAGCATGCAAACACTTCTGTAAAATTATATTTACCGAAGAGGTGATTCATGACACTATACCAAACCAAGCATCCACCTGATCAAATTGAAATGAAATTATATCTAAGTGGATATCTTAAAGATATTTGTTCATAACGGCTAATTAAGCCAACAAAGCATTAGTACATGCCACTTCTTCAGCAGGAGAAGATATATCACCTTCTACATCTTGGAAACCAATTAATACATTATTGACACAGAAGCCTTTAACAATACAAAAGCTGTGCAAATCTCTTCACTTTTCATTCCAAGTACAGTATAACAAAATAGCTTTGTAGAGTGACTTTTTACAATTCTACATTCTCTTTAGCAAAAACAAAATATATACTTATAAGTTATCAAAAAATGACTAGATAACTTTAGAGCTTTTCTATAGCTAATTACATTTTTCTCCAAACAGAATAAATACAATGTCATGTATGAAGCTTTACTTCTAGTTTCCCTTCTCATTCCTTCCATAAATCTATTTCCATAGCAAGTACAAAATTGATACTGCAGTTGCATTAGAAGAACTGCAACTCTCCTGAAAATTTTGGAATAGTAGCCGTGTTAGTCTGTGGTTCAGGCATATCAGAAAACAAAACAAACAAAATTTTGTTTATTTTGTTTTGTTTTCTGATATGCCTGCAACTCTCCTGGTTATAGATTAAGCAAATATCAGAATGATAACATCAAAAAATTAAGAAAAAGCCACCATCTATAGTTACAAAGTATCAGGTAGAATTTAGTACTCTTAGTCCAAGGTGCTGTGATAGATAAGTGTACACACCTAAAACTACCACATGAAATGTTTTGTAAGTTATAGCACATAAACAAAACAAAATGCTTACACAAAACTACTAAATAAATGTGGGTTAGGCCATTATGCCATTAAAAAAACTACAATTACACTTTAAGTCTGTCACTGTGCTTGCTTTAAGTTTACCTAACTTTACTTTTTTTGGGGGGGGGGGGAATGAAATAGTTATGGTGACTTATAGCCAATTTTAACATGAAACAAGTAAATGGTAAGCTCTGTACTAGTTGGAGTGGGAACACTTTTGATCACATAAAAATGTTTTGTAGAACTTAAAAACAATTCTACATAATGACCAGTAGGGGTCATTTCAGTATAAAAATTGTACTGAAAGATGCTGACTCAAAGAGGAAAGGATCTGCTGAAATATAAATACCTGCTATAATGTTTTTCACATCAAGACTGTCCCAATACAACCTTATCTAATTAATAAATTGAAAACAACATGTTAGTCCCCACAACTATTCAATTCATCTGTTGGAAATTCTAGTATATTAAAATCTTTATGTTCTTATACACAAGATGAAAACAAACCTGTGAACATATCTCACAACTTGGCACAACTGATTATAAGAAAGCTTAAACTATGAAACTACATATGCCTGACAAGCTAGGCAGTCTGCCTGGCTAGCTTAGATAATTTCCATGGGTTATGTTCCCAGAAAATAAGCAAACAGCGACCCCACCACTAACTGAAGACTCTTCTTAAGAGACTCTCCCTTATTAGTCTCACCAGGATATCACACATGCTTCCAAAGGAACAACAACTTGCATCACTTGGAAATAATCAGAAATATCCTAAAAATGCCAGAATTTTATACATGCAAATTTTAATGTCTTATTGTACAAAACTCTAAAGTCATCCTTATGCAGCAAGTGCAATCTTTTAAATCCAACAAATGAATAAATGCATTAAATGAGGCAGAATATCACAGCACTGCAACTTTTTAAAACATAATCTCCCTTTAGTATAGTCATGAAGATGAAATTACATGTAACAGAATATAGTTCCTTTCCCTGACAGCTATTTACCGTATATACTTCACCCAACATCCTTACACTCTTTACATCTATGCTTTACATACATTCAGAACAATTGCAACCCCAGATTATCCAGACAACAAAAGATTGTATGTACATCTATGGTAACTTCTCACTATGTGCATAAAACTGAAATGAGAAAAAGGCATAAAATATTCAAAAAAGGTTATCTTATTTTCAGTAGAACCGGTAGTAGTGAAACTGCAGCTGTGGTCATATGCACACTGCAAAAATTTGTTCAAATATAAATTAAGAATACAGAAACAAAGGTTTGTAGCAGTTCACATCTAGCTGACTACATTGCCAAATTTTCAAAGGAATTTGAGCTTTCTGTGGCCCTCTAGTGGACCAAAAAATCCTTATTTTGAATAATAGAAGAAAATTTCCACACACATTTTCACTTTCATCAGCACTGTACTCTAACTTTTCCATTGACTGAATGTGGTAATGAAAAGATTGAACACTATCATGCCAATTGTGCAGGCAGTTATGAGACAAAACATTCATACATTTCCAATACAGTTTCACTACATCACATAAAGAATTAAGATGAAATATCAATTGCCAATTGGATCTCACATATATTTGTAGTGAGAACCTGGAAATGTGACAGTGTTGGATTAGACCAAGAGTTCTCAACCTTTTAAAGCCAGGGGCCAGGTCATGCTCCTTCAGACAGCTTTGGGGGCCAGATGGCCGTTTTGCCCTTATTCCACCAAATGGCACTTCCTGGTGCCCACCCCTACATGAAATGGTGCCATGGGCCGCAGTTTGAGAATCCCTGCATTAGACTTTTTTGTTTTGTTTTGCTGAAGGGATTCAAGTCCCAGCAAACTCACACCAATTATAAAGGACAAATACCAATTTGACACTTTAACACTTTTACTAGCCAACCAAGTGTTAAGCAGTATGCTCTAAAAACTACCAATAGAACCCCTCTCTTTTTATATATGAAAAAGAACATTAGGGCTCCCACACCTAATATATTTGTGAATAAAACTTGGACATGTGACAGTGTTAGATCAGACTTTCTTTCTGGGGGGATTCAAGAGCCAACACAGTTCATTTCAATTCAAATGGGAAGATACCAATTTGACATTTTAATACTTCTACTGGACAACTAAGAAATGAGCAATATGAACTACAATATTCCACAAGTACATCATTTGACTTATCGATATTCTGTAACACTCTGAAACTGTTTACATTAAAAGAAATAACTAAGCCATTATATCCTGGGTTCTGTAAGTACAAAAAATTGGATTGATACTTGACAGGTCATTAATAGCCACCTGCTTGCACATCCAGATTGAAAAATGTGACACATTAAGGTAGTAGGCATAAAAGCAATTGCTAACAAATACCTCAATGCTTCTTATACCTAAATAAGCCTAGTTGGAGTAAGCTAAAAAGGTAAGCCAAAAGACAAACGTTAAAAGGAAAGAGAGAACAGAACAATTAAGATGTTTCCACATACACAATCTATTTCTTCTTCTCCCCAGTTATGTAAACAAGTTGTCATCTTCATGTTCCAAGTCAAATTCACCCTGAAACCCCCAATCTACAGCAATTACAAGCAAGTGGGAGAAATTTTGAGGGGGGAAATACAACAGCAAAAGCATAATCAACCCAGTATGACAGAAGAGTACCTCTATACCAGCAACATGAGCATGCACACCATTTCAGAGGTGTTTCTCTCTCTCTCTCTCTCTCTCCTTCCTCCCCACTTTTTCTAAGCGATGGGTCATGGGTAGGAAACATGTTTTTCATATGGCCAAGAATTGGAAAGAAATAGGAAAATTATATTATTTGGGTCAATAGGATCAGCTTTAGTTAGCCATAAGAACTAATAACAGTAAATCATTTGGGAGGCTAACTTTGAGCAACCCTAGTGGAAGTCCTTACTTTGCAGACCCTACCATTCTACCTCAACAGTGGGTGGATCATTTCTCAACTGTATAGGATGCTTCTTTAGCAACCTCTACTCACCTAACAATACTATACCATAGGTAACAATACTGTACCTATGTGGGCCCCCATGAACATAGATGAAATTGCTGAATTAATTGGAGATTTTAAAATGAGAAAGGTGCCCAAACAGGATCCCCGCAGAGCTCCTTAAAAAACATAGATTGGTGGGTCTACCCATTGGCCACACTATCCACTATCATTGATCACTATGGTGTAGTTCCTGATACCTGGTTTAACTCCATAATATGCCCAATTTTTAAGAAACGTGGGCTCTATCAGCCCGATGATTTCCGTCCAATTAGCCTTCTACCAGTTCTGGGTAAACTTTATGCTAAACATTTTAGAACAACGTCTGGTTGAGTAGATCAACCTAAAGGACATAAAGGGCCCTGAAGAAATAGGGTTTTTTGTCAAGGGAAATCGGTTAAGAAAATACTGCGAGGTATGTGGGAAGAACACAGAGAGCCGAATCGGCGCCACCACGCCAGGCAGCCTCCACCTTTCCTTGGAATTCAGCTCCCCGATTAGGTATTTTAGAGGCAGCCTCTCACACCAACTACGCATGGAAACCTGGAAAGGCTGGCCAGGAACGGAAACCGCGCAGCACCGCAATCGGGGTGGGGGTGAAAACTAACCCAAAGGCAGGCGGGTCCAAGGGAAATCCCTATTTCTTCCACTACCATCACCACAACCGCCGCCCCCCCTGGTCTCTTGGGAAAGGGAAGCCAACTCTCAAGCCTTCCTCCTGAAAATACGCGCCCCTCCAACTCTCTCCGGTATGTATGCCCGGGGGGTGAGGGGTTGGGTGGAGTAGTGGCGAATTTTCTGTGTCGCCCGGAGAGAAAGGAGAAGAGAGGCGACGCTCGGTTTTCAACCCTCCTCCACCCCCTTTCCCCCCCCCATCTTTCTTTCTTTCCTTCTTTACCTTCACAGACGCCTGCTTCGTACTCGGTGAGCGAGTCCCCGTGGAGCGGAGGGCGGATCACGCACCGCAGCCCGCGGTCACAGGCGCCGTGGAGCCCGAAGAAGCCCCCGCAGCTTTCGTTGCGTTGCCGGGCGCACATGAAGCAGCAGCCACAGATGTCCAGCACTACCCCGCCGGGGCAGTTCTTCGGCTCCTCGCAGCGGGACTCGTCGCACGGCAGGCAGACGAACGCCCGCGTCCCGGACTCCCCCAAGAAGAGCACCACCAAGAGCAGCCACTCCGCCGACCAGGGCCAGCCGCCCCGGCGCCGCCGCCCCGCGGAGCCCATTGCCAGGTACATCCTGGCCAGGGCCGAAGAAGGAGCCCCCCGCAAGTCCCACAAGGCAGCCCCCAACGGCAGGAGGTGGAGGCGCGACGCCTCAGACGACGACGCCTGCTCTCCCAAACCTCCCTCTCCCCCCCCCCACCCCACCCCGGCTCCGGCCCCTCAAGAAAAGTTTCCTCTCAGCGGCGGCTCCAGCCCCAACTTCGGCAACTCCAGGCGGCTCTTCCCGCTCCTTCCGTCGCTGGCTCGGTTGTTTGTTTCTCTCCCTCCTTTCCCTGAGAGAGGAAGCGCCTTTCTCTCCTCAAGCGCCGGCCGCCTGGTTGGCCCAAACGAAGCCCTCGGTCTCCTTCCTCTCTCTCTCTCTCTCTCTCTCTCTCCCCCCCACCTTTTCCCCCTCAGCGGCCGCGCGCAGCCAACCGCCTCAGCGCGCGCGCGCCCCGCGGCACCAACGGCGTCGTCTTTGACTACGCAGCTCCTATAACGGGCGCCAGAGCGAGAGAGGGAGAGCGAGCGAGCGAGCGCGCGCGCGCGAGACGAGCCCAACGGCACTTCCACCCAAGCCCGACTCTCCAGCCCGACTCCGGGAGCTTTTTCCCTGTCTCTGGACTTCTCATCATTCTCCTCCTCCGACCAACCCTCCGCCTCGCCATTGGACGGCGGCGCAGACGCCTCCGCCCACGGACGCCTTCCTTGCCGCTTCATTGGTTGCGTCGCTCCGCCTCTTTCCCCGCCTCTTTTCACTCCGTCTCTGTCTCTCTCTAGCGAAGCTAGGAAAAGCGCTGCGGCTTTGGGCCCTTCCCCCCTCCCCCTTCCCGCTCGTTCCCGCCCCCTCTTGCTCCCCCTCCTTTCACCTCGCGCCGTGGCCCCTCCCAGGCTTGCGGCGTTGAGGTCTTAGGGACCCCGAGACCGACGGGAGGTCAAATGGGACCCCGCCCCCCATTAAATATAGGGCAGCGCAGAGTGGAGAGGAAAGGGCCAGTAAGGGAGATGGCGGGTGTTGCTCTGCTTATAAAAGCAAAGCAATCCCACTTCTATGCCGCCCCGTAGCGCTTAGTGCACTCCCTGAGGGGTTCACAAGTTAAATAGCATTTTACCCCACCACATGCTGTGTACTCCTTTTACTGACCTCGGAAGGCTGAGTCAACCTTGTCTCCTGATCAGGATCGAACTCGCAACCTTTTGGGTTCAGGACAACAGTTTAACCATCATGGTGCCACCAGACTATAAATCTGGCTCACCGACGAGCCCTCCTTTGCAATTAAGGAGTCTTTTGCACCTGAATAGTCTCGCAGAAACATTGGTGGGTTGTGGGGTACACAGAAAGAGGTGCCCCCACAAGTATTGTGGTATTTTTGAACAACAGTTGGGTGTAATTCAAGCAACGGCAATCTTGTGCCGACTAATCTTTCTCATACTAGGTTAGGTCAGTACCAGATTAAGCCAGTGCAGGGCCTGTAGCAAATCATGTAAAGGGGCTCTTACTTAGATTTAAGATTTACACCGCTAGTAAAAACAAATAAGTAATACTTTGCATTTCTAAAATACTCTACCCCTTGCCTTGGCCCTCTCTCACTCAGGTACACTAAAAGAGCCTTGCTTCCTACCTCGTTGCCTTCTCCGTCATTTTCTAAGTCATCTTTCAATAAGTTTTGTTCAGTCGCACAGTTGATTCTGACCCTTTGCGACCCCATGGACCACTGTCCACCAGGCACTTCTGTCCTCCACCATCCCCCTCAACTCGCTCAGCTTTGTGCCCGTTGTGTCCACAATACCATCTAGCCATCTCATTTTTGGCTGCACCCTTTTTCTTTTGCCCTCCACCTTTCCTAGCATCAAGGCTTTCTCAAGTGAATCCTCTCTTCTCATTTGATGTCCAAAGTACTTTAGCTTCATCTTTATTATTTGACCTTCTAAGGAGCAGTCAGGGTTGATTTCTTCTAAGATTGACCTATTTGTTCTCCTCGCTGTCCAGGGGACTCAAAACTCTCCTCCAACACCACATCTCAAAGGCATCTATTCTTCTGTGCTCAGCTTTCCTAATGGTCCAGCTCTCACAACCATACATTGCCACCAGGAGTACCATTGCTTTGACTATATGATTTTTTGTTTGCAATGTGATGTCTCTACTTTTCACTATGTTCCCCAGGTTTCTCATCGCTTGCCTCCCAAGAATCAGACACCTTTTTATTTCATGGCTGCAATCACCATCTACAGTGAGCTTTGATCCTAAGAAAGTAAAATCTGTCACTGCTTTCCCATCTATTTTCCAGGGGCTGATACGGCCTGTTGCCATTATCTTGGTTTTCTTGATATTGAGTCTCAAACCAGCTTTTGCACTTTCTTCTTTCAACCTAATCAGGAGCTTTTTAAAGTCATCCTCACTTTCTGCCATTAGGGTAGCATCATCTGCATATCTCAAATTGTTGATGTATCTCCCAGCAATTTTGATCCCAAATTGTGATTCCTCCATCCCTGCATTACGCATTATGTGCTCCGTGTATAAGTTGAATAAGCAGGGTGACAAAATGCAGCCTTGTCTTATTACTTTTCCTATTCCAAACCACTCTGTCCTTCCGTATTCTGTCCTAACTGTTGCTTCTTGATTCATGTACAGATTTCTCGTGAGGTATATAAGGTTCTCTGGTATTCCCATCTCTTTAATTACTTGCCACATTTTGTTGTAGTCCACACAGTCAAAGGCCTTAGTGTAATCAATGAAACAGAAGTAGACTTGTTCCTGATATTCCTTTGTTTTTCCATGATCCAACGTATGTTCGCAATGTGGTCTCTAGTCCCCCTGCCTCTTCTGAACCCCGCCTGCACTTCTGGTAATTCTCTCTCCATGTGCTGCTGCAGTCTATCCTGTATTTTCTTGAGCATCACCTTACTAGTATGTGGGATGAGTGCAATTGTTCGCTAATTTGAACATTCTTTGGCATTATCCTTTTTGGGGATTGGAATGTATACTGATCTTTTCCATGGAGATAAATATAAAGAACTAGTCCATGCAATGTGTACCCTGGCAGGCAAGACTGGGCACTAAGAGCAAACTGTGATGTCAAGCTAACTTGACACAGCAAGCTCCCGTCTCTATTGTTCCTGCCAACCTAGGAGGTCGAAAACAAAAAATTGCAAGTAGTTAAATAGGTACTACTTCAGCCAGAAAGGTAGCAATGTTCTGTGCATCTAGTCATACCTGCTACATAATCAGGGAAACATCTGCAGGCGCAGAGAGCGCTGGCTCTTTGGTTGTAAATTGAGTCAATCAAGAGTGGCTATCCGGCAAGAGAAACCCTTACTCTACACACACACACATACACTCCTTCATGCATACCCTGTGTCAGATAGAAGGCTGTTGTTTTTCTACAGGATAGAGCCAGCTGAAAAGTGTATGAGAACAAATCCTTGAAAAAGTTTTAAAATTTAGTGTTATGTTTGATATACAGTAAGTGACCAATTGTGACTGGGGTGTGTGTGTTGTGAAACCTGATTTATTTGTTAAGCGAGTTTTTGGTTGGTTTTATTTGTTAAGCGAAGCGAACATTCAGAGAAAATTCTGATCTTTAAGCAAGTTAGTCTCTAAGTGAGGTGCTCTTTATGCGAGGTTTTACTGTACTTAAAGGAACATATCTTGACCATAGAGCACTCTGTTTTTAATTATTAGTTTAGAGAGGAAGCTAAGAGTCACAGAAGCAGGAAATATCTCATTAAATACCTGAACTACTCAAACATTTAGACTCAGATTGTGTTTTGAGTTTATGAACATCAAGAAATGTATAAATTTTTAACAAAACATTAAACAGTGTTAGAAAAGCTGTGCTGGCACTTGGTGAATAGGTCACTCTTGCTCAAAAGCCAGTTGCATCTGACTCTAGGGTTCAATGCTCATCTCTGTTTATAGACAGCTTTGCCTGTGTCTACAGATGTTTCTGTGGTCATGTGGCAGACATGACTAGACATCAGAGTGCACGGAACGCTGTTTACCTTCCCACAGACGTGGTACCTATTTGTAATTTCTTGTTTTCAAACTGCTAGGTTAGCAGGAGCTAGAATAATTTCTAACATGAAATTATTATTATTGCTTCTACATTTTAAAAAAGCCACCCAAATACTTAACGTGTGAAAAATATAACATATCTGAGTTCATAACATATTGTGCTGGTACATTGCCCACTCCTCCGGACCAACAACAACGGCCTGAGGGGAGTTAGTCAGTGTTCTGGTTTGGTTGTATTTTGTGAGGTTATATTTTATATTTTGTATTGTACTGTTGCTGCTTTGACTGTAAGTCATCCTGAGTCACCTTGACGTGTGGGGGGCAATATAAATCTGAATAAATAAATAAATTGCTCTATATATTTGAAATTATGAAAACTACATGTAGGAGAGTAAAAATAAGAATCTAAGTGCAATATTAAAGGTACATGAAATAATATTTATTAATAAAGGCATGGCTGCATTATACAACAGCATTCAAATTAAACAGAATTTTGAATTTTAATAAAATTATGTCTCTTTAATATTAAAAAATCACTTAAGATGTAAAACGTCTTAAAGTTCAAAAATCAAAACTATAAAACAGTAATGTTACTTTTCTGTTAAGCTGTCAAATCATTGTGTGCCTGTGTAACTGATGTGTATAAAATGATGCCATGATGCCTCACTTTTGAGGAAGTGGATTTGATCCATGAAAGCCCACATTTAAATACAAGAGTTAGTCTTTAAGGGGCCACAATATTTTTGTCTTTTTTTCTTTTGTTTACTGTTTGTATTTTGGTTACTCTCTGATATGCTAAAAAAGATTCCCTTTTTCCTGCTTCTCCCATTCGTTTACTTTCACATGAGGTGGTGTATTTTTATGTCTATTTAATGTGTATTTTAATGTGTACTTTTATGTGATTTTATGTTTATTTAATGTGTATTTTATGTGTTTTTATGTCTATTTAATTTGTATTTTTATGTGTACTGTATTTTATGTGTTTTTTTAACTTTGGCTCCGCCCATATCATTGGCTCCTCCCATGACATCATAACATTGGTTCAGCCTATGATGTCATGATGTTGGCTCCGCCCACATCATTGGCTCCACCAACAATGTGGTAGTAAAAATTTTGGCTGCCCATCACTGAATAAATTCCCCAAAAGGTGGCTTTGTTTTGGCAGTTTAAAGTCTGACCTCAACATGGAAGAAGAAGTGGTGGGTTTCATACAGTGTGGCCCTCCATGGGCCCAATCCTAACATGTGGAGTCACCATTCTGAGAATTAAGCATATGCTTTTGCAGCTATGGCCCTTTCCTCGGATGGATGGTATGAAGCCTCCGCAGGCCCATGAAAACATAATCCAAAATCAAGTCTTTCAGTTTCTACAGTGCCACAATAATTCTTTAAAGACTAACTGCTGTATATTTCATGACTCAAGTCTCATGTACAGTGGAATCTCTTATAATAAGCACCCCCTATAGTGAAAAAATTCGCATAACAAATAGGTTTTTTCTAAAAATTGTGCCCCGCATGACGATTTTTTCCTATGGAAAAAATCGTACAATGAATATTCAATAGGAAAAAACGCTTAGCGAAAAAAATTGTATAGCGAACAGATCTGTAGAACGAATTAAAATCGTTATACAAGGTTTTACTGCATATGTCTGACAAAGTGGGCATAATCCACAAAAGCTAATATTAAAATACAGCAGATAGTCTTTAAAGTGATACAATGTTTTTGTTTTGTTTTGTTTACTCTCTGATATGTTTGAAACACAGACTAACATGACCACTATTCCAAAGAATTCTTCTGTTTGTTCTTATAGTCTGATAAACTAACATTTTCCTAGTATTGTTGGAAGATCATTGAAGACCAGTTGAGATTCTGCCCTACACAGAGTGGCAGGCAGTCATGTTAAGAAATAAATGAAGAAGGCAGAGATGGGAAAGAGCTGTTTCTATCTGTGTTCACTGTCCTGGTGGTGAAATGAAAAGCTACCATCCTCTCTAGAAAGGGTGCCACTACTTGCAGTGGGTAGAAGAGACATCAAGTCAGTGTGCAGGTTTAGCTGAGGTCTCTGTTAGTTGCTGGCTTGCTCTAAACCCAGGCAGTGGAGAATTTGAGAAGGGGGCAGGTGAGAGACTTCATATGTGCTGTCAAAATGCTTCTAATTTATGGTGAACTGATAGAGGTTTCAAAGTATGTGAGATATTCAAGGAGTGGCTTAGCTTTGGGGAGTTCCCATGTGAGATTTGAGAGGGATGTTAAGTCATGTCTCCTTAGCCCAGGTCTGACCAGCTATCCATTACACCACACCAGCTCTCCAGAGGGGTAACAGAAAGGGTTAATACAGGGTATTAATTGGATGGGATGCTAGCAAGAATCTCTAGGTAGAGTTAGGAAAGACTTCAGTCTGAAACCTGGGAGATCTACCAGTCAGTGTTGATAATGGACTAGACAGACAATGGTCTAAATTTGTATGATGGCAGTCTCTGATATACTTATGAGATCTGATAGTAACTGAATTTGCATAGTATCCAGGCAAAGCAGCTGGAGGGATTGTGCCTAGCAGAATCTGAAGAAATTACTTTTTTGGAGCACAATTTACAGAATTCTCTAATCCTAGTTGGAAATTCTTGGAGATCTAGTCCAAAAAAGATAATCTAACAAAGCTTGGACGTATCGCAAGGCATTCTGTCCCAGCTACTGTGAGGGGGGAAAGCTGGTCAGTAAGCGGGAGGGTCCCGTGGCTGCGCCTTTTCAAATCTGCTTGCTTGTTAAAATCACTTCAGATATTTTTAAAGGACCAGAATTATTGTGTTCCATAAGGGAAAGCAACTGCAGGCTTTAAGTTTGAATAAATATCTTCATTCAGTTGCATAGTGCTGGTTATCAACAGGAATGACACAGTGGAGAGATAAATTCTTTTCAAGAAACTACCAGGAAGGAGAAAGTAAATTGACAGATAACAGGACTATGAACTTTAACCAGACGATGTAATCTTGGAGAGCGAAAAGAGTGAGGATCAAAACTGTGTATGGCATACTGAATCATCAGCTGCAAAAACACTGCCCTAAGAGAATGCTCTTACCTTAGATCTTACCCTAGACAAAAGTGATCAAAGTGATAATTTGGATTCAAGCTGATAATTTTGAATCCTGCAAACAAAAATCAAATGCTTGCAGAAGGCAGATGCTTATGATGAGCTTTAGCAGAAAATAATTCAACATCCAAAGTTTGCTTCTCTATCATAGACCAACATCCTACCTTTTTATGCTAGCATTATAGAGAAGCTTTACGCTTTTAATGCCAGTTGACAGATGCTTGTATTGGGCTTGCAAGTCAATATGTTGGCTTGGAATGAGCACAGCGGTTCAGTCATATACATAGAAGTGTCAGATCTGCTGTTCTTGTGATGGACATTGACAGAGGCCTTATCTAACAATTTTGGGGAAAGATTGGTATGTAATTATTTATAGCAGTAAAATATACTTAGTACCTGTATTTATTTTTAAATAAAATAATGTAATGCAAAATAGTACATCAAAACTCTGTCTAGAGTCTAGACTACTACAGAAACTTCTAGGAAATTGTTTGGATGTAAACAATTGGAGATGTAAACAAACAATGGGAACATATGAGCATATGTGGTGGAGTTGTAATGTGGTAAAAGTTTTCTGGGGAAAAATAGAAGAAGAAATTACAAAAATTATGAAGATGCGGCTTGAGCTGGGGTCAAGTATAGTTTTACTGACTGATGTTGACAATGTAAAGGTGGATGAAGATAAAAAAGAGTTAATATCTGTAATGTTAACATCAGCCAGGCAATGTATTGCAAGAAATTGGAAACACAGTGTGGTTTTAAAGATTTAAAATTGGTATAAAGAAATGTGGGAACTTGCTTTAAATGATAAGTTAACATGGGAATTGAACTTTAAAAAAAGGTATTGCTCAAGAAAATACATTTTGGAAAATTTGGTGATTATTTGTGGAAGCTACATTGAATGAAAGTGGAGGAATAATGCCAGCACCAGATCAAATGAGTTTTTGGAAACAATGAAGATGAATGTGATATACCGCGATCCTCCGGGCATTGTATATATCACTGTGGTGTGTATTTTAAGTTAGGTATATGCCGAATGATAGATATTACACTGAATGCAAAGTATCAATAAAAGTGTTTAATAGTACAGTAATACCTCGGATAACGCTAAGACTTGGTTCAACAAGTCTTGGTGTTATCCGATTTTTAGTGTTATCCGATGCATGTTAAAATCCTATGGGATGGATCGGATAACGTTAAAGCTCCATAGAGTTATACATTGTAACCGCACAGGCTTTAGCGGTTGTTATCTGATCCATCCCATAGGACCTTAACATTATTCGATGCAATTCTCCTCCCCAGATTACTTAACGTTATGCGATTTTAGCGTTATACGAGGTAAACGTTATCCGAAGTATTACTGTATATGACTTAGGGATAATGTAATTAGAATATAATAGGCAATAATGGAGGACAGTATTATATGTTTTTAATGTAATTTTATGTATTTTTATGTATTGAATTTCTTCTTTTGTTTTGTTTTATAATGTGAAAAATTATGTTCTTATTTGTTGTAGTGTTGTATTTGTATTTGTATTTGAAATTTTAATTAAAAAATTGAAAAAAGAAATTGTTTTGCAGAGTCAGAGAAGTGATTCAGAAGTTAAAGACAGATTTTTTTAAAAAAAGGCACCAAACATAGTCATTAGTGATAATGTCTCTCAGTTCATCTGTGGAGAACTCAGAGAGTATCTGAATTTGATCAATTTCTTCCTAGCTTATCCACTAGGACCAAGGCTGTGTATCTGGTGCATAAACCTGTCATATTAGAATCAAAGCCCTAATTTTCTCTCTGCCCCAAGAAAATGTCCCCTTGCAGGTATGCCAGATGAATCAAGCTATCAATGCAGGAAGATCTGCTATTTCTTGAGTTGGAAGAATATTGTAGGCAAAATGGTTGGCAATCAATGGGCTAATACTACTATTCAGACAGAGAGTCCTGGCACATGAGAAGAACTATCCAGAAAGGATACAGTCTGTGGGGGGAAAACAATGAAAAACATGAGCACTCAAACTTGTGACAAAATCAGCACCTCTCAGATTCTGTGTGGTAGTTACTCCAGAAACTAGCATCCTTGTTGTAACTGCAGACATTTGCATGCTTACAGACATGCAGAAGAATTACAGGCTGATAAATTGTGGCAGCTTCCAGACTCTGAAACTCCTTCTCAGATTAAATCCCAGGGTTATAGGAAATCCAACGATCAGATCAAGACAAGGGGTGTGTTGTTTTAAAAGGAAAGAAAGGGGAATGGTATGTTAAAGAGGGACTAGTCAATGAACAAAAAATGCTGAAACAGGAAGACTGGGAGAGAACTTTTAACTTACTACAGTTTGCTTTACAGCAAGGGTGGGAAATAAGAGCCTTCAAGAGGCTGGGCTGGAAATGCCAACATCTCCCGTGGAGAAAGACTGTGGGAAATGAAATCCAGTAGGTTCTGTCAGGTTGCATTTTCCACATCCTAGCCCAGGAAAGACTTGTTCAGCATACCTACATGATGCAGAATAAAGTAATTTCCTCCAACCCCAAGCCTGAAACTACTATACAGTACAGTATATTTAAAAAGATCTACCACCAACTTCTCTTGACTTAAGTACCTGTACTCTGCACCAGGGGCAGAGTACTTCCTCATTTACTCCCTCCAGGTGGCAGTGCTAGGTAGGCTCTACTTCCAATAATACTGAGAGAAAAGGTAGAGAGGACCTGCAACCACAGATACTGTTCCTTGTATTTATTTATCACTTGCCTGTTGTAAAAAAGTGACTGAAGGCAAGACTAGTGCAGGGGTGCCCAAACTACAGCCCGTGGGCTAGATCTGGCCCCTGACGCCAATTTATCCGGCCTGCAAAGCCCTCATCGCTCCCGGAAGCGGAAGTAAAACGCGCCTTCATATGGGCGTGTTTTACTTCTGCTTCTGGGAACAAGAGTTTCTTGGACCGGATGAATTTGCATTGGGGGTGGATCTGGTCCATGGGCCATAGTGAATGACCCCCTAAACCACATGACCAAAGGATTATGAGAACTATGTCTGTTAGAGTTAAAGAGCATAATTATAAAATGTTATAGAGGTGGTACCTGACTCCAGTTCGGCTAAATCAGATGGATAATACTAAAACGAAAATGTGTTGAAGATGTAAGACCATAGTGGGGATGTATGAACACATTTATTTATTTAGATTTATATCACCACCCACTCGCCATGGCGACTCAGGGCAGCTTACAATCAGCAAAACAACACAGCACAAAAAAAATTAATACATTTTTCTAAATCAATAATAGATTTATCTCTCCCCTCTCTCCACATGTGGTGGAGTTGCAATGTGGTTAAAGACTTTTGGGTAAAAATAGAAAAAGAAATATTAGAAATAATGGGTATGAGCTTTAAACTGGAGTTGGTTGCCATTTTATTGACTGAGGTGGATAATATGAATATAAATGAGAACAAAAAAGAATTGTTATTGACAACAGCAAGACATTGTATTGCGAGGAACTGGGAGAATGATTCTTTATTGAAAATAGAAGAATGGTATAAAGAAATGTGGCAAATTGCATTAAATGATAAGTTAACATGGAAATTAAATCATAAAAAGGGTTTAATTAGTGAAAACAAATTTGGGAATATATGCAGAACTTTTTTAAATTATACATTGATTGAAGGTAAAGGTGGCAGGCCAGCACCAGATCAATTGAAATTTTGGATATACTGTACAGTAAAACCTCAACATTTGCATCGCATAACGTTAACATCGGGTAATGTTGGGGAATTTGAGGCAAACATTTGCATCACACAACATTAACAAAACATCGTGCGATGCAAATGTTTGCCTCAAATTTCCCGACGTTGATCTCTGCCCCAAAGGCCGCAAGGCTGAAGACCAGCTCTGCAGGCTTTGGGGCAGAGATCTCAGTTCAGATCGGCAGTTTGGTTGGGGGGAGAGGGCATGCATGCTCGTTCTCCCCCCAACCAAACCAGCAATCCGATCACACACTGGGACTGCCGGGGTGTTGGGGAAGAAACTGTGCACACGCACAATATCTCTCCTAACACCCCAGCTGTCCTAGGCGATCGCTGGGACTGCCGGGATGTTGGGGAAGAGATCATGCACGTGCACGGCTTCTCCCCCAACACCCTGGCAGTCCCAGGCAATTGCTTGGGACAGTTTGGGTTTGGGGGGAGAGATCCCTCCCACCTGGCTTGCTAAGAGAGGCTTAGCTATCCAGGCAGGGGGGGGGCTTCTTAAGAGAAGCTGGGGAAAGAGTCCCAAACCTCTCTTAAGAAGCCCCCTCCCGGCCTGGATCGCTAAGCCCTTTAGCAATCCAGACGGAGGTTTCTGAAAAGAAGGTAAAAAGTTTTCCTACCTTCTTTTCAGAACCCCTTCCCCTTGCCTGGCTTGCTAAGGGGCTTAGCTATCCAGGCCGGGGGGGGGGGGGCTTCTTAAGAGAGGCTGTGGAACGGGTCCCAAGCCTCTCTTAAGAAGCCACCCTGCCTGGATTGCTAAGCCCTTTAGCAATCCAGATGGAGGTTTCTGGAAAAAAAACTTTTTCTTACCTTCTTTTTAGAAACACCCCCCATTTGCTCCCCCCCCCCCCGTTCCCTTTCCTCTTCGGAAAGGGAACAGGGCTTTTTTTTAACATTGTGTGATCAATGCATCGCACAATGTTAAAAACCGGATAACATTATGACTTGTGGAACCAAGTCATAATGTTATGTTATCTGAGGTACTAGTGTAATATGAGAAGGCTGTGCAGGACCGCAATCACCAAGGCATTGTAAATATCACAGGGGTTTTTATGTTTTTCTTGTGTTTAAGATAGTATCGACTTTATAGAATAATAATGAGAGTGGTTTATAGATATATAGAAAGTTTGTTATAAGCATAATAAACATGAATTGAAATACAGTAAATACACAAACAAGACATTGATATATACAATGAGACTATGTTATTATCATTATTGTTATCAGTATTATTGTCTTTTTGTTGTTAGTATAACTTTTTTATTTGTTATTTTTCATTTTTGTATTGCATCTTAAGTGTTTTTCTTTTGAGTATTATTCTATTGTTTATTGTAAAATTAATTTAAAATTTTTAAAAAATAAACCACATGACTGGCCTGAAGCCTGAAAAGTTTGGGCACCCCTGGTTTAGTGCATTGTTTCAAAAAAATAAGTAGTAAACAGTAACCACTGCCGCACATGATATTCCTCACCTAATATCTAGTATTTAGTATGCTTTGAGTTGCAGCTGGTTGTTGGGATGTAAACATAAGCTTAATTTACTAGTGTGATGGCTGATTCTCTGATTCCATTCCTTCTTGATCTCTTGTGTTGCAAGATAACTCATTTAAAAATAACCCAAGAACATAATAGATGCCACTGATTTCAGAATATCAAGCCTCTGGCAAACAAATCAAAAAGCTTTCCTGAGAAAGCATCCTTTTTGAAATTTTGATGTGACAAGAGGCCGTGGTTTTCAGGAACAGCCTGAAGGTGAAGAACTGTAAATGGTAGTGGTGATGGTGGTGGTGGTAACTGTAAATATGGAAAAGTTACTGCATCCTATTAAGTGTTTCTTTGACTGTCTTGAAAAACAGGCAGTGCCGCTGCGGTAGAAAAGTGAGCAAGAATGTAATAAAAACATCTTCCTGTAAGAACACAGGGAAATCTGTGACTCAAGAGATGAAGTTACACAGTGAGTGTCTAGAATAGAATAAAGCACAGCCTTTTCCCGTTCCTTCTTAAGCTCAATGTATTTTTCAGACTAGTAAAGGTAAAGGTGAAGGTTTCCCTTGCTCAAAAGCTAGTCGTATCTGACTCTAGCGGTCAGTGCTCATCTCTGTTTCAAAGCCAAAGAGTCACACTGTCTGCTTCTCCAGATGTTTCCATGGTCATGTGGCAGGCATGACTAGACACTGGAGCACATGGAATGCTGTTTACCAGCTATGAATACTATACCAGCTGTGGGAATTTAAGGTGCTGAGACCCAATCCAGCTCTCCTGGGGTCCCAGTCTGATCATCTATGTTTCCCTGGGTGGCTATGCCACCATCTTCACTACATTGTATATACGGTATATTTTTTGTCCTAGTTTTTAGTGAGTTTTCCCTATTCTAAAAAAAATAATGAAATATCTTTCCTGAGGCTTTGTTAAGAGTTTTCTGTTAAAATACAGTAGCATTTTGTATCCCCTCTTTTGCCATGGATTGGCCACTGAGATGCAATACCCTAGAACTCCCTGAAGTTGAATTTGGCCCTTAAGGGGAAGAGATTCCTCATCATTGACATTTAACCTTGTCCTGGGCCCTTGTCATCCAACGCAACCAAAACATGGAAAGATTCCAGTGGTTGGCTCAAAAAAAATTACTACCACACTGTAGGCATGGTATGGTGGGTGTGGCCAGGGGGAAAGCTCTGCATTGCACCCAGATTAGGACTACTTTATTTCAAAACTTGGATGGGCGGGGTCAGCCAGAATTTCTGCTACCGGTTCTGCTGAACTGGGGTGAACCTGCTGATGCCCACCACTGAAAGATTCCCTATGGCACCCCTGTCAGATACAATAGGCAAATTCTCATAAAGGACTTGGATTAACAGTGACTATTTGACATCAGAATGGAATGTGCTTCTGATTGTCTGATATGGGTGCAGTGAACAGAGGCTGGCTGTCTTCAAAATAACTTTCTGGTATTTTTTTTCTTGTGTTTGTGGCTGGTCACTGTAGACCAGAGTACCTCTGATGCATCAGTGTACAGTACTTCATACATTGTTAGACTGCTCTCAAGCAGATCTGATTACTTTCCCACAAACACCCACCTTTCCCCTGGCCTAAAATTTTTGCTGCCTCTTTAAAGGCAATACAGAAGACAGTGTAGTTGTGTAAAAAGCCTTTTATCTTAATAAATGTAATATTATCAGTCTCTGCTGGAGTAAAAATATGAATATTTCCTAATTAATCAGTAAATCTCCCTGTCAAACTACTCCTGTCCTTGTTTGAATGAAAACAGAACATTTTTCCAAAGTAACATAAGGATATAAAATAATCAAGAAAAAGACACACAGAGAAGGAAGGTATGTGTATGGAAGAATGAAAACCCAATTGAATTAAACATTTGAACCACCACCCTGGGGAAAAATAAAGAAGAGTGATTAATAAGAAGCAGGAAATGTTCAAAACAAACACAATGCTTATTTAGCTTTCATTGAAAGAAACAAGACCACCGTAGCCATGGTGGAAGCAGAAAGCAAAGCGACCTGGCAGCTGTTTGCCTCTAAGAAAGCCTTGTTTCCAACAGTACCCAGTGTTCACACAAGTGTCAGCACACATTTAAAGCAGAAATGGGTGATAAAATAGTCCGCAGAACTGAAGCAGAGAGATGAATGTGAACTGTGAGGCCATAGTGGAAAATTAGATCCACCTCAGAATTAGCTCTCTTTGGTGAAAATTGACATCTAAGAAGTATTGTTGCCCTTGTATTGTTGTTGCAATTATTATTATTTTCAATCATAATTCAGACATGTTACTTTCAGGGACTGTTCCCAGTGACCATGGTTAGCTGGGGTTTCTGGGAGTGGTACTCCTGAAAGGTAATATTTCTGAAGTTTGTGGTCAAGTTAGCTGAGGTATTTCAGTGGGAGAGGGGTACTGATTTTATGGCTGGATTCAGGAAAGTATAGCCTTCCATATGTATTTAGTCTTCAGCTATCATCACACCTGGCCCTCTGGCAAAGTTGTTTGGGGCTAACAGGCATGTGTGTTTAACAATATTGTCTGAAGAGCCACAGATGTCCAGCCGTATGTTCCAGTGTCTCACCTCTCTTAGTGTATATAGTTCAGAATTATTTCTCTTCTTTTGTTGCTCAGTAAGGACAGTTACTGCACCAAAGCCATAATATTTATAAGGCCAAGGTCATGTTGTTGTAAACAAATCATGGCCACAGTGTATGGAAGTAGTTGAAAGATCTAGAGCAAAATATTTGGAGCAATGGTGGGATGAGATACTCACGGGAAATGCCTTCTCATGATTCAGTATGGTTTTGTTCAGATTCCACACTTCTACTCTTCTGCTAAGGGGCTATGGTGGCTCAGTGGTTAAGAAGCTTGCCTTGTTAGCTGGAAGGTTGGCAAGTTGGCAGTTTGAGACCTGGTTACTGCATGACGGGTTGAGCACCCATTTCTGTCCCAGCTCCTGCCAACCTAGCAGTTTGAAAGCAAGAAATTGCAAAAGATAAATAGGGACCACTTTGGTGGGAAAAGATCTTGGGCACATGAAATGAGCCTCATTCGGGCATACCCTGAGCAGAATTTCTCCAGCAAAAATCCTTTAAACCCCAAATAATTTATGACACAAAATTATTATTACTCTTCTGCTGCTCTTAAGCTGTGTACAGGAAATGTCTAAGGGTGCATGTGTGAAAGCACTTGCAGCTTTATATTATCTATTCTATAACAGAGTGATCTGGGGTGGGGGGAGCTATTCTTCTTCAATGCAAATAATGAACAACCACTCACCTCCATTTTAAAATGTTTATTCTCTTCTTTTTTAAAAGATAGAAGCTGTTTCCAGCTAAATAAAAAAGAATAACAAAACAGTACAGCAATTGAGATACCTTTCAGAAAGAGTTTTTCTTTTTTTAAAAATTAATTTTAATTTTCAAAGTAAATAAAAAGGGAAATTCATACAAAATACACATATAACATTTCAATACAAAAATGTAATTATACTACAATACAATAAAAACAATACAAAACCAATACAATAAAAATGAAAACCTCCCTTGAATTCAATATAATAAAAAAGAATCTCATTTTAAAAACTTATTCATCAAACATATACTCCTTATACATAGATCTGTCATGTCATAATCCTCAAACACCAATGTGTATGTATTTTTCTATTCTATTTTACTTATATCTATAATTTTTGATATAAAATGTTCTCATGTTTACTCTATTACAATAATATGTAATCAACTAAGAAATAAAATAAACACCTGTGATATTTACAGTGCCCTAGGGATTGTGGTTTATCACAGCAGTCTCTTATTGCTTCCAAAAACTCACTTGATCTGGTGTCGGCCTGCCACCTTTACCTCCAATCAACATATATTCCACAAATGGTTTCCATATACAGTACTCCAAAATTTATTTTCATTAATTATACCTTTTTTAAATCAAATTCCTATGTTAACTTGTCATTCAATGCAATTTCCCACATTTCCATATACAGTACCAATCTTCTATTTTAAATAATGAACCCTTTCCCAATTTCTTGCAATACATTGTCTTCCTGTTGTTAATATTATGGATAACAACTTTTTTTACTCTTGTCTCTATGTATCTTGTCTATATCAGTTAATAAGGCAGCACCTGACCACAGTTTAAGGTTCATTCCCATTATTCCTGAAGTTTCCTTCTCAATTTTTGCCTAAAAATCTATAGGCACATTACAACTCCACCACATATGTTCATAAGTACCCATTGTATTCTTACATCTCCAGCACATTTTAGTTTTAATATTATCCATCTGATGTAACCTAACTGGTAATAGGTACCACCTCCACAATAATTTGTGATTAAGGGTCTTTCAAATACCATGTGACCATTTTTTTGGGGGGAGGGGGTTGACCAAAAGTCACAGAAAGCCACAGGGGGTTCAGGGGGTTCGGCGTGAAGTCATGTAACTCCAAATTTTTTAAATGATTATTATTATTATTTTTTTAAAATAACAAACCAAACAAAAAATCAAACCACAAGACATTTCAATACAATACATAATACAATACAATACAATACATATATATAAATAAAAACACTAAGTATATGATAACGATAACAAGAAGTAAACCTTTTCATATCCATGTTTTTAAAATAATCTCATTTTAGCGCTTTATTTACTACATATAAAACCCTTATCTCTTATGTTGTATAATCACTTATATGTTTAACTATATATTTCAATAAGTGTATGTTTTGTTCACAATATACTAATAATATGAAAACATTCACATTAAGTACCACATTAGTAATCAATAACAACAACAAAAAGACCAAAAAAAAAGACATAAAAATCACCAGTGATATTTACAATGTCCTGGAGATTGCAATTTTCCTCTAACTCTTATTGTTTCCAGAAACTCAGTTGATCTGGTGCTAGTCTGCCCCCTTTACCCTTAATCAATGTATGCCCCAAGATTGGTTTCCATTTGAGAAAGCCTTGATGCTGGGAAAGGTGGAGGAGAAAAGAAGAAGGGGACGGCCAAACATGAGATGGCTAGATGGTATTGTAGATGCAATGGGCACAGAGCTGGGCGGGCTGAGGAAGATGGCGGAGGACAGAAGTGCCTGGTGCATAATGGTCCATAGGGTCGCAAAGGGTCGGAATCTACCGTGCGACTGAACAGCAACAACAAATTTTCAAAGATGTCAGAGAACTTTTTTGTTTTTGTATCAAACCTAATAAAATACAAACACTCTTATTTTTCTAGAAACAGTTGTGCTTAGGAAGGGATGTACAAATAATCCTAGCTTAATTCTCCTCTTGAGGTCAGAAATGTTAGTTCTACTCCAATAGGAAATTTGTGAAAGAAATTTCACAATGCCAGATGGAAGCCAACAGTTGTCAGTTGAGTGGCTATCTTGTAGTTGTAGTAGAAAATGATTTGCTGGGAAATATACAGTTGTATACATGAATAAGACTGGGGTACAAAGCACTTTTAAAAGGTTATATTTGGGGAGTAATATCCCTAGCACTCTGCTAAAGAAGTGAGATTGAATGTAGTTTAAGTATTGCTAGTTCTTTAGAGAGCCAGAGGTGGATGAGTGACTTTCCATTGGTAGTAGGTAGTATGCACACATGTACCTTTAGCAGAAAGCATGGGCATGACTATAAATATTTCAAAAAGCAAAGCACTCATTAAACTTACTTTTAAGATGTTAATATGAAGATCGATTCCATTATGGCAATGTTAATTTAAAAAGCAGTGAATTTATTTTTAATTTCCTAGTATTAACATCCCAGTCTGGTCAGGTTATCCTGCTATGGTAATAGAGTAGACTCTACTGCCAGCAACTCAATGCAGAGTGTGAGATGGCAGTTAACTAACCTGACCACCCTGAGGACTAATGATCTTTGGTGCCAAAGTCCACAGGGAAGGGTGATGTTCAGTGGTGGGATGTCAAAATTTTTACTACCCCACCATGATGTCATCACAGTGTGGGCGGAGCTAACATCATGATGCCATGATGTGGGTGGGGCCAAAGAAAATAAATAAATAAATAAATAAATAAATAAATAAATAAATAAATAAATAAATAAATAAAAATAAGCACGTGCACACACACATCCATAGGAGAGTCACTTCCCCTGGGGAGCAGGCTATAGGGAGCTTCAGGCTAGCAGCTTATCTTCCTCCTCCCCACTTGGGAGGACAGCAAGGAGGCTGTGCATACACGCCAAGCACTGTAGGCATGCATGCACGCCAAGTGCTTGGCGTGCATGCGCAGTGGGAGAACCAGTAAAAAGGTAAGCCCCGAAGGTGGTTCCACCCAAAAGCTGCTACCGGTTCTCCGGGACACTGGGGAAAATTACTACCGGTTCTGGCAAACTGGTGAGAACCTGTTACATCCCATCACGGGTGATGTTCCCCAAGTGGATTAAATTCCACTTGAATCCATCTTGATTGAGGGCAGCAGCTTCATTAATACTGGCCTGGGATTGATGAGGACTTTGTGTGCTGAAATGACTCAGGACCAGAAAGTGGCTCGTGGAACTGAATCAGTGGTATGGGTGTCACGCTGTGATGCAGAAGGCAAATGAAAGGCCACTGCATTATATTCTCAGAACAGTCTTCAAGGCTGATTGGCATGATGATCACCTATATTCAGCTTTGGATACGGCAGAAGAAGAGTATTAACATGTGACTTCTAAACCATGTACTTTACACAGCTTTTGTGCTGGCTGCATCAAATTATTTCTTACTTTTAACATTTCATTTTTCACACTTCTAAAATGATCAGATCGCATTACATTATTTTTGGAAGATCTCTGAGGTATCCAATTTGTTTGAGAGTATCTGTCTCCTGTTCCATTATTACTTCACTTGCTCTCATTCCACCACCCACCTTTTAAAACGTCTGATGGAATATTATGACCAGTAACTCCCTTTCAGTGCTTCCCACCAGAGCAATTCATGAATTTCAGAGCAAGCCTTCATTCCTCTGAAAATAGCTACAAATATTACAGTTTGGAGTAGAGAAGAACTTTTATCTGTTCACACTTAGTCTCTAAACAAATCTAAAGAAAATGCTGTAGGCCTTAAGACCTTCATCTTACAGATTTGCATAAATGCTGAAAATGATCACGTTATAAGTAGCACAAAAAGGACAGATAAATTGTTAAATTCACAGTTTTAAAAATAGACAGTTTATTTAGATTTGTTAAGTATCATTAAAAAAAGGTAAAGGTCACCCTTGCTTGAAAGCCAGTGGTATCCGACTCTAGTGTTAAGTGCTCATGTCTGTTTATAGCCAAAGAGCCAGCACTGTCTGTGTCTGCAGACGTTTCTGTGGACACATGGCAGCCATGCCTTGATACTGGAGTGCACGGAGCCCTGTTTACCTTCCCACTGAAGTGGTCCCTACTTATCTACTTGCAATTTCTTGCTTTCGAACTACTAGGTTGGCAGGAGCTGGGACAGAGATAGGCACTCACTCTGTTGTACGGTACTCAGGTATCGAACTCCGACCTTCCAGTCGTTGAGTTCAGCATCATAACCACTTCAGCCACCACAGTCCTTAGTGTCATTAGTAGTCACCTAAATCCTCAGAGCATGCCCTTCAATACAATTCTGTCCAAGGAGTACATTTCTGTTTTACAAGTAAAAACCTATTGAATTTGTGGAACAGAGGAAAATGCTGGTGCTTTGAGTGGGTCAGTTCTGTTGTAATGCTTTGACATTTTATCTAGTAGAAAGTAGGGTACAGTTAAGATAAACAGGTTTGTGCATGTATACAAAATTATCTAATTTCAGACAGCAAAGGGGAAATCTGACTGCATCTTTATTTTGCATTTTAGATTGCTTTTGGCATGGTCACTTTTGTTCTATGTTTTGGCAACTACATGGTATCCTGGCAATTGTAATCAGCCCAACCCATTACCATGGGTGTTTGCACTATTTTTGATCCCTGGCAGGGATTATTGGTTTGTTTGTTTTTTAAAGCATGGATAGGATCATTGTTTCTGTTTGGGCATATCAGAAAACAAAAACAAAAAGTAAGAAAAGAAAACAAAAACACTGTAGCACTTTAAAGACTAAACGCCATTTTTTATTGTTAGCTTTCGTGGATCAAGTCCACTTCTTCAGCAACCATAACAACACAGCTTCCTACAACTATCAGTAACAATAGATTATTCAGATTAGTTTTAAATGCCTCCCTTTCAATCTCAAAGGTGTGGAGTAAAGCCCTTTCTGGTTTCTGCTTAACTTCTTACTTGCATATCAGGAAACAAAAAAGTAATAAACCAAAAACACTACTTACTGTTACTTGGTTACTTCCTGTTCTGCTAAAGTGGTAAAAGAGAATTGGCAGGAAGGTTGTAATACACCAAAGTATAATATATAAAATATCTAGCAGCATATAGCAATCTGTGTATCAAATATGACAATGTCCCAGAAACCATTGGCTAATGTTTAATCCTCTGTGATGGGTGTCCAACAGATGGATGTATTTGATTTCTGCTGTCTCTCTCTTGATCCTAGTTTTGTAATTTTTCTGTTCCAGAATTGTAACTTTCAGGTCTTCGATAGAGTGTCCAGGCAGATTGAAGTGGTTTGAGACAGGTTTCTCTGTGTTGCCATTCCTGATGTCTGATTTGTGTCCATTAATTCTTTGCATAAAGATTGTCCTGTTTGTCCTACATAAAGAACAGAAGCACATTTTTGGCAAGAGATGGCATAAATCACACTGGCAGAAGCACAAGTAAAACTGCATTTAATGTTGTGTGTGGTGCCGTTGGGTCCAGTAATACTGTTTCCAGAGCAAATATGGGGGCATAGTTGACATCTGGGTTTTCAGCAGGGTCTAGTTCCCATATCTGCTCCATTTCTGTGCAGTCTGTTGTGTGTCAATAGTTATTTGAGATTGGAGGGTTGTCTATAAGTGAGTAAAGGTATGTCACCAAGGGCTTTGGAAAGCGAAGCACTCTTGTCCAAGATGGGGTGGAGATTCCTCCTTATGCATGTGAGTGGTTTAAGTTGAGGGCTGAGAGTGACAACCAGTGTTGTGCGATTGCTTTCCCTTCACAATCCCCCTGCCAGAGTCACAATTGGTCACTTACAATGGTGTTTTGCTTAAAGAGCAAACTCGTTTAAAGAGCAATCCCGTGGAACGCATTATGCTCTTCAAGCGAGGTACCACTGTACATATTTACACAAAGGCAACTTTAATTTTATTTAAAAGGACTTGTTAGTAGATGTGTTTAGGATTACATCCTGTTTGTTTCTATTGATCCAGCAATATCTGCATATACACATGATAAACATAATAAAATTCGCACAGCAGTTCTGTTTACTTCCATAGCCTTGGGATAAAAAGATCACATGATCTCTCATTCCAAACAAATGAGTATATCTACACTGTTTCTGTGTACAGAAGGCAGGCAAGATTCTAGTTAGGTTGCTAAGTGCTGTAAGAAATCTGAAAGTAAATTGAAACATTTATGGCTGTGCTTTGCTTGAATGTAAGGCACCACAAGTAATACATTGGCTAAAATCTGATGTTAAGTTGTAATTAGAGTAGGCCGATTGAATCAGTGGAACTTATGGAGGAAATGACCCACCAGATCCGCACTGATTCAATGGCCTTGCTCTAGCTGAGATTGGATTTCAGTCAGACAGTAAGAATAAATCCATTTTCCCTGGAATATTAGTTCACCTTTATTAACAACTAGTGTTCCAGATACCCAAGTGTATTTCAGACTTTTTCGTTTGCAAATTGTTCTTCTTCTTTTCTGGGTCAGACTTTAAACTGCCAAAATGAAGCCTCCTTTTGGCAAATTCATTCTATAGTTCCTTTCACCTGACCTAGAGCGAGAAAGATTAGCCGGCACAATAAGGTTGCCATTGCTCAGGGTACACCCAATTGTGGTTCAAAAATATGACAATCTTTTGCAAATGGTGTGAAAGATACTGATTTCTAAAATTCTATCCGGGCTATACATCAAGTTGCACATAAATAATTTGCTACCGGATGCAACAGCCTGTGATCTTTTTTTGCCTTCTCTCTACACTAGTAATACTATTTTCACCTGCCCTCTTAAGTGATTAAACAGCATGTTCAAATTGAGTGCCATTAATTCCTCCCTGCATCACAATTCTTCATTAATTCAACCTTTTCTTGCTACTTTGGCTATGAATAACTTAAGACATGCCATACCAAGCAACGTAGACTAGCACCATCTTTTGCCAAGTAAGTATGCATAATTATAACAGGGGATCATGGCATGTTGGGAATTTGCTGTCTTGCACATCTTTAACCATGCCAATGCCCTGCCGCTTTCCACTTGCTGAAGCCATCTGGGAATGGAACTGCACACTGGAATGTCCCATTGACCAGGGGCCAAGAGCTGCTTCGAAGGTCAAATTCCTTGTCTTCCAGAATGGATACCATGGAAGAGGGATCCACACTCTACCTCAGCCAGATGATGAAGAGCTATAAAAAGAGCCTCCTCAAAGATTGTGGTATTTTTGAACCACAATCAGGCATACCCTGGTAATGGAAACCTTGCATTGCTGGCTAATCTTTCTCATACTAGGTCAGGCCAAAGGAACTGCAGAATGAACTCACCAAAAGGTGCCTTCACTTTGACAGTTTTACATATGGCCTAGACATGGAAGAAGAAGCCCTTCTAATGAAAAAAGGCCTAAGTAGTGATGGGCAGCCAAAAATTTTACTACCACACTGTGGGTGGAGCCAACATAATGATATCATGGGTGGAGCCAATGTCATGATGTCATGGGCAGAGCCAATGATGTGGGCAGAGCCAAAGTTTAAAAAATACATAAAAATACATTGCACATAAAAATACAAATTAAATATGTACACATAAAAAACACATAAAAATACAAATTAAAATACACATTAAATAGACATAAAAACACAGAAATGCACATTAAATACAAATTAAATAGACATAAAAAACACACAAAACCACATACTAAATACATAATTCACCCACCCACCCCAAACCCAAACATGAATCACTTACCCTGGGGAGCAGAGCAGGCAGCAATAGCAGTAGTGCGCACTGTCTGGCCTGGAAGGTTAGTACCCCCCCCCCGGGAGACCACTCGGGATTCTTACCACTGGTTCTACAGAACCGGGGTGAACCGCCCTATGCCCACTGGGTCAGTGGTGATGAACCTATGGCATGCATGCCAGAGGTGGCACTCAGAGCCCTCTCTGTGGGCACCTGTGCGGTTGTCCCAGTACAGAGTTGATCCCATTCCTCTGCCCAGTAGCCCAATGGGAGTGCCTCCTCCCTCCCCCAGCACAGAGTTCACTCTGTCCCTCTATCCAGCAGCCCAATGGAAGCACATCCTCCCTCCCCAGCACAGAGTTTGCCCCAGCCCTCTGTCCAGCAGCCCAATGGGAAAGTTTCCTCCCTCCTCCCAGCACAGAATTCACCCCATCCCTCTGCCCAGCAGCCCAATGGGAGTGCTTCCTTCCTCCCCTGTTGCCATATTGGCACTTTGTGAAAAATAAGTGGGTTTGGGATTGCATTTTGGGCACTTGGTCTCTAAAAGGTTCACCATCACTGGCCTAAGTCCTATTTAGCCTTCAGTTCTTCCTGCTCAAGAAAGGATGTGTGCTAACCTTGCCCTGCCATCGCACTCCATGTGAGATACGGGTGGATCCAGTCTTTTCTCAATGATTGTGTCCGGAAGGTACAGTTGGGGAATGAAGGGTCAACCCCATGGGTTCAAATGACAGGGTGCTCCAGGGTTCATTTAGCTCCCCCATGCTTTTTAACATCTATATGAAGCCAACAAGGGTGAGGTCATATGGAGATTTGTAGTGCACTATTATCAGTATGTCAAATGGCATACAGCTCTATCTCTCCTTTTCATCATTAGCAGTAGGGGGCTGCAATGGCTCAGTTATTAAGAAGCTCTCCTTGTTAGCTGGAAGGCCGGCAAGTCAGCAGTTTGAAACCTGGGTATTGCATGACAAATTGAGCGCCTGTTTCTGTTCCATCACATGAAAGGAGCCTCATTTGGGTGTCCCTTGAGTGGCATTTCTCCCTTTCAACCCAGAATAATAATAATAATAATAATAATAATAATAATAATAATAATAATAATAATAATAATAATAATAATAATAATAACAACAACAACAACAACAACAACAACAACAACAACAACAACAACAACCACCACCACCACCACCACCACCACCACCACCACCACCACCACCACCACCACCACCACCACCATCATCATCACTGCCGCCACTGCCATTGTCATCATTATCACCGCCACCATCATCAGCATCATCAGTCAGTGGATGCTGACCAGTCCTGGATCACTGTTTGGATGCAATAATGGACTGGATGAGGGCTAATAGGTTGAGATTGAATCTAGGCAAAATGGAGATCCTGTTATTGGGAAGGACTCCTGCTTGGTTGGGTGAGTACTGACCTGTTCTGGATGGGGTGGATCTCTCCTGAAGGATCAGATTTGAGATTTGGGTGTGATACTGAACTCGACCCTCTCTGTAGAGAGGCAGGTATCAGCTGTGACCAGTCCAGTCTTTTTCCACCTTAGGTGGCCCAGCTTCACTCATTCCTGGATAGACTGTCCCTCTTGATACTGGTTTATATGTTGGTAATATTGAGGTTTCATTACTGTAACACACTCTGTATGGGTTACCTGTGAAAACCATACGGAAGCTGCAGCAGGGGCAAAATTGAGCAGTGAGGCTTGTGGACAAGGTTGCAGTGAGTCATGTTACACTGACACTGATTCACCTCTATCGGTTATTTGTAGGCTTCCAATCTTGATTCATGGTTCTAGTGTTAACTTATAATGCCTAAATGATTTGTGACCTAAATAGTTACTGGAGCACCACTCTTTGATAAACCATGCCTGGATGACATGTTTTCCCCATTCTGGAGTACAGTATTTAGGTTCCCCAGGCCAAGGGAAGACCTGTCCAAGGAACCAGTTATTTTCTATGGATGCCCATAGAATAGGGCACGAGGTGAAACTATTTATAAATATAAATATATATATATATAAATTTGAACTAATAAATAATAATAATAAATAAATTTAAGAAGGCATTCAGAAATGTGTTGCCTTTAAACCAGGGGTTTCCAACCTATGTCCTGTGGGCCACATCTGGCTCATGATGCCATTCCATCCGGCCTGCTCCCTCTGCTGCTGCACCCGGAAGTGGAAGCTGGTGCATTTACGTCAGCCATAAAACGTGCCTGCGCATGCACAAATGCACCCATGGCTGTCATAAACACAGAAGTAGGTGCATTTATGATAGCTGTAAATGCACCTGCTTCTGTTTCTGGGTTGGTGGTGGTCTGGCCTGCTCAGCTGTCCATAAGCATGGTCAGGCCCATGGCATAAAAAGGTTGGCTACCCCTGCTTTAAACTGATGTCTTATTCACTTAACTGGGTTTAATAGATTAATTTATTTGGGTTCTGTTAAATATTTTTCTTGTTATGTATTGTGTCTTTTTTGTACAGTATTTACTTTTTGTATTGTTGCCACCCAACCCAGAGTTAATATAAATTGGAATAATAAATGAATATGTGACAGTTTCAAATAGCAAAACAGAAGTTTCATTGTTAGAACAAGTATCAGCTAAGAGCCTTTCCAGACAGGAACTAAGTCTGTTCTCCACGGTGGTTTGGGGTGGGCCGGTTTGTTTCTTTCTTCTGGTGTTTAGATGTGTTGAATGCCAGAGGAATCCCAGATAGAAGTAACAATCAGATGGGAAGGGCAAAAATAAGTACATTTTCCTTGTCCTTCTGCAGAGGAGCAGGGAAGTGTTTAATTTGTTCATATTGTAAAGTGGCTCATCAGCCACTGATGGTAGGGGCAAAAGTTTCTTGGGTGTTTGGATGGGGAAGGGCTAAATGTGTTTAGCTCCTCCCTATCCACAGCTGACCTCAAAACCCCCAATTCCAACTGGCCCACAATTGGCAGTCTGGACAGGCCTTATATTAAGTTGGGGATTTAGCCACTGAGTATCAGGATGGTTAGCAGAGCACAGTTTGGAAAGAAACAGCCACAGTTCTTACTCAAGGAAAACAAAGAATCTAATACTTAATAAGGAACAACATTGAGATAGAAAAGGTGATAGAAATCCTAATGTTAGCTGACTAAGGTAAGAGTAGTAGGAAACATAGTTTCGCCCTCACTCCAAGGGTGTGAAATGAAGAGATTCCCCTCCTCCGAAAAAAGAGTCTCAAGAGAGAGAAAAAGTGAGAAGTCAGAATCCACAGTCCACAGAACACCAGTCTGGGTTAAAGGAAGGCCATTATAAGACATAGTAGGCACGTACATTTCTTTCTTTCTTTCTTTCTTTCTTTCTTTCTTTCTTTCTTTCTTTCTTTCTTTCTTTCTTTCTTTCTTTCTTTCTTTCTTTCTTTCTTTCTTTCTTTCTTTCTTTCTTTCTTTCTTTCTTTCTTTCTTTCTTTCTTTCTTTCTTTCTTTCGAGTCCAAATCCTATTCTGAATGATCCACCTGCCAGACCTACACTAAATTGTGCTTTCCTAGATGATGGATGGAATGGAAGGCTTCCTGTCCTAGGGTGGGATGAACTCCTGCTTAGGTGCCCTGGTGCATGTTTTGAATTCCCTGTGAAGGCTTTGGGTTAAGCATTTCTCCAGGTGAGCACATGTTAGATGTGGATCTAGGGTGGAATTCCCAGAATGAAGAATTCTGGGTTTTGAAGTCCAAAACTAATCAAAAAACAAAACAAATGGCACATTCTGGAAGAATAAGAAAATGAAGGAGATTCTTCTTTCTTTAGTAATTCTTTCCTATGCAAAGACATGCAGCTTCTTAGCATAAATTGAGTTGTTCCCCATTATCCCCAATGTCCATTACATATGGTAGCTCTCTACTCCATTAGGAATACTGGAGTCTCTTTACTCCATTTGGGAATGCTGATGTTCCAGGATTTATGATCATATGAAGAATTGCTAAGGATGGAAAATCTCTCCTCTTCAGCCTGTTGCTCTCCACACTTGGAGAGCAATGACAGATAGGGGTATGTGTGTAAAGCTAGCACACTTTCCTCCTCATTTATTAATCTATACTGGGGGACAAAAACAATGCCTTAAAGGGGCCTATGGCAACCAGTATTGGAAGACCTTTGTATCCTAATTAAACAAAAACCTTTGCTTACAAGTTGCAATGTTATAAAATGGATTTTCCTCCTTTCCCTTTTCTTCTTCCTTTCCCTTGTGGTGTCTCATCTTTTGCCCTGTAAGCTTGAGGCAGTGGCTATATCACTGGATTGCTATGCCACTTTCAGTGGTTTAAAATACTATGTTTAAATAAATATGTAATTTATTTGAGAGTACAAATGTAACAAACTGAAAGCGTTATTTCATATACTTCTGTAAGCATGACTGAGATGTGTTAGAACTAAATATCAAGCCACTGTCAAAGACAGAAAAGAAAAGCAATATTCATTATTTGCTATGTTAGTTGGAAATGCCATGTTTCAACTTTTGATAGGGTATGGGATTTTGGAAGCTGAAATGCAAAAAAGCAACTTTTTTCCTGCTCTACATTTGGTGCATTCTTAAAATGCCCCAGTAACAATGTAATTGTAACTCAAATATGTTTCAGCTATGCTATAGGGCACTGATGGGGAACCTTAGCACTCCAGCTGTTCTTGAACTTTATTATTATTATTATTATTATTATTATTATTATTATTATTATTATTATTATTATTATTATTATTATTATTATTATTATTATTAATACTTATCAACCGCTCTTTTCACCGAGGTGACCCAGGGTGGCTCACAATTCATTAAAAAACAAACAAACAAACAAACAATAAAACACTCTTTAAAACATTCCTAAAAAACCCTCAATTTAAAACTTTAAAATCAAAATCTAAAAATTAATTGAGGGCAAGCATGGCTTGAATCAACCAGCGGGCTGGGGTCATAGTTCCTCCCGCACCCCAAACCTGCCCTGCCAGCCATGTTTTTAAAACTTCATTTCCCAGAAGCCTTGATAGCAAGAGTGCTGACTTGGGCTTCTGACAATTGAAGTCCAAGAACACCTGGAGTGCCAAGGTTTGCCATCATGGCTATAGGGTGTCATCAGCAAGTTCAAGACTCTTCTGCTGGCAGAAGAACCTTAATGTTACTAGAAGCCCTTCTGGCTGGCTCATCTCACAGTATCTGCCAATAGTAACTTTGTCAGCTAAGATCTGCCATCAGAAGGGGGGATGGGGGAGAGAATAAAAGAAGATCTGGTTATATCAGATTCAGACGTCCTCCAACCTAGAGGTTTTTTACATCATGTCAGAAACACACAAAGGTGCTTTCTGAGTTGAAAAGATTTTTGTTGGAGGAATTCCGCTCAGGGTGCCTTTCATGTCCCCAAGATCTTTTCCCACCAAAATAGTCCCTATTTATCAGGAGCTGGGACAGAGATGGATGCTCATTCCATCATGCACTACTCAGGTCTTGAACTGCTGACTTGCCAACCTTCCAGCCAACAAGGTGAGCTTCTTAACCACTGAGCCACTACAGTCCAGCCTACAGTAACAACCACAGTGCCAGTACCGATTTAGGCTAGTTTGAGCATCATAATAATTACATGCTTTTTACTCATTTCTGACTTATAGCAATAATATCAGAAGTTTTTCAGTGCTGGTTTGCCATTCCCCCTTGGGGTGTGTGTGTGTACCCAGGGCAATATAGGATGCTCTTCTCCCAGGTGCTAGGTACTCTACAGACTAGGTACTCATCTGGATGAAAAGCTCATAACTAAGGTAGTCTAAGTAATTTCTAGACTGGCTAGGCTATTAGGGGTTGGATGTTAAGCTGAACTAGGTCTTGGCTAGATAGAATTGTGCCCAAATTCCTCAAAACATAGCTATCAATGCTTTGTAGTACAGTATTTTGCTTAAAATGTCTTCAAATAATATAGGAACAATGTATGCTTTCTGTTTGCTTCTTTGCATTAAAGCTGGAATCACTTTTTACTCAAGGACCTGATACTACGGTTCAGACACAAATAAAATGCCCTACGTGATATTCACCTGTGAAGGGAACTCTGTTATTACACAGAAAGCCTCATCAATTGTTGCATGTGAAAATGCCAATATGTAAACCGCGGGAAGTCAGTCTCGCAACAGGAGATGCATAAATGAGATGTCTGAACAACATTACATTTTGCCAAATGCCTCTTACATTGTCAGATAGATTCGTGACAATTAAAAATGTTGCATTAAGGCAACTCTTATGATTTTATGGCAGGGAACACATGATGAATTATTCAGCACCATTTTAGATGAAAGTCAATGAGCCGGTGATACTTCTGCTCTGTTGTACAAAAAAGTCCTGTGGTATTGGTACTGTTATTCCCAATGAAAAGTGGTAACCTTTATTCAGGAAGCTCTCCAGATTACATAGCTAGGCTCTCCAATGATTTTCAATAAAGTAGACATTAAAAACAGAAGGGATTCAGAAATAAATGTCAAAATGCGACAACTACTTTGTTATGCACCAAATGCTTTCACATTATCTTTCATCTGCCAGCCTGATCCTTCCAAGCCATTTTGCTGACCCATGTGAAAGAGAGACAGTCCCAGATCTGAAAGGAAGGGATTAATAGCCTATGTTTGGTTTCCCTGAGGGCTTTTGTCTGTGAGAAATCCTCCCACTGCCATCTTATAGGAGCTACAGAAAAGGAATAATATGGTGGCCCTAGAGATATCCTCCTTCACCTTATGATGCTCATCTGTACCATTACCACATAAAATGAGAGAAGCGGTGATAAAACTGCTTTCCATTTAAAATTCATAATACAATCCCACACCTATTCTAGGTTATATTAGTAAATATTTCTTCCTGTCATCCTTTCATCTTGTGGTGATATGCGTATGGAAGCAGTTGGGTATGTGTATATATAAAAACGCACACCTCACCTGCTTCTATTGCATACCATTTCAGGAATAGTGCATATACCTTCCTTTCTCCCTGCCTTCCCACCCACCTGTATATAAACAAATACACTCTCTCTCTCCACACGATTTCCACATTACAGTAACTTCAACTAGCATTTGGAGCACCACAAATGGGTCTGTTGGCTAAATCAGGCATTGATTACATGGTCAAGGTTGTCAATTATATATTAGACAAATGCTTGCTTAGAGTTAGAGCAGCAGACTGAATCCCCTCTATCCTGTCTCTTCCCTCACATGGATGATTTGTGGAAAAGTATGTCCTCCCTAAATTTTCCACTTCTGGGAGATGTAAACCCGTATCACACACATATTACATAATATAGAAAATAAATTCTGTATCCTCAGACAAAGTCCTACTCTACATCCACATTGAGGTATGGATGTAACTATTAGTTCTACAAAAGCTCTGTTAATAGAACATGTGACAATGAATTGGCCACAGCAACTATGAATAAAGTGGTGTAGAATAGTTTTTGTTTCACCAGTTGGTGACATCAAGGATGTTGTTAGACTTCTATACTGTCCATCTAGCTACAATGGCTACTCTGGGCAGTTAACATAGACCAAAAGCATAAAACATCAAACTAGAATCAAATACTTAAATCAGGACAAAATAAACAGAGCAGGATAACAAAATAACAACAATATGGTGGGCAATAAAATACAGCTTAGAAAGCATAAAAGTGGTTCTCTCCAAAGGCTTCTCCATACTGCCAGTGATTCAATGCCGAGTGTCAGGTGGTGGTTAACTAACCTGACAACCCTAAGGACCTTGGTAAAGTCGACAGGGAAGGGTGATGGTCCCCAAATGGATTACATCCCACTTGAATCCATCTTGATGGAGGGCAGCAGCTTCATCAATACTGGTCTAGGGCCGATGAAGACTTTGCATGCCAAGAGGGCTCAGGGCCAGAAAGTGACTCATGGAACTGGATCAGTGATTCGAGTGTTATTGCTATGATGCAGAAGGCAGATGAAAGACCACTGCATTATATTCTCAGGACAGTCTTCATGGCTGATCGCCAATATTCAGATTTGGATATGGCAGAAGAAGAATAGCAGAGTTTTTATTTGTTTTCTAAAAGCAAAGAGGGATGGAGCTTCATGGACTTTCCACAAGAGTTTGTTCCATAACAAGTGTAACACCACTGAAAATGCCCAATTGCTTGTTACCGATTTACCAATATTCAAAATTATTGTGGTGATTTTGCATCGTGTTTATATTTGCCTAAATTGTAAGTGGATGGAGTTAATTTTCATGTGTGCCAGAGACTGTGGATAATAGAGTGTTTTATTTATTTATTTATTTGCATTTCTATAGCTCCCTTTTGGGTGGTATCCCACTCTGGGCAGTGTACAAACAGATATCAAATAACATAACAAAACACACAGCAAATCAAAACAGATTTCTCCTCTTCTCTAGATTCAAGAGTTCTTGAAAAAATTCTTGCACATTATAGTTCATTTTAGCTGATGTCTCCATGAAGGAGCATTCCCACTTGACTGCAAGGGCTTCTCCTTCAGTGGCACCCACCTCTCTCTGGGCATCATCACTCTTGTTTCCCACCAGCAAGTTTGGGACCTTCTTGTTAATACACATTTCAAAGCAAGTGTCTGTTTGTCAAAAGGTATTTAAAGGTTTTAAAAATCTTATCATTATATATTGAAAAAATAACTGTTAAAATCCTGTTCCATAAGTAACACCAAGTAAGGCTGAGGATGCCATCCTTTGTGACATTTTAAAGGAAATAAAACATCCCCTCCCCACACCAGAAGAGGGATTTCTGTGGAATCTCTTTTGTTGTTGGAAAGGCATTGAGAGTCATAGGATGTAAGCCTTTAATTACAAAAAAAAAAATTGCTGCAATTAAAGACACCTCATTAGTCCGGCCAAGTTATCCTGCTATGGTAATAGAGTAGACCATACTGCCAGCAACTCAACACCGAGTGTCAGGCAGCAGTTAATTAACTTGGCCATCCTCAGGACCAGAGGCCTCTGGCAACAAAACCCACAAGGGAGGGTGATGGTCCCTAAATGGATTAAATCTCACTTGAATCCATCTTGATGGAGGAAATTGACTAAAGCATCTAAAAAGAGAATTGAAGCTTTTAAAATGTGGATCTACAGACAGCTGCTATGGATATCATGGGTTGATCATGTAACCAATGTAGAAGTATTGCACTGAATGGATAAAGAACAAGAACTCTTTAAGTCCATTAAGCAAAGAAAGCTCCAATTCCTTGGCCATATCATGAAGAACAACATAAAATATAGAATACAGTACTCCAACTCACTCTGCAAGGAAAGATCCCTGGGAAGAGAGGCCTTGGACGTAGATGGACTTCATGGCTGAAGAACCTGAGAGACTGGTGTGGCAAGTCCTCGGAAGTACTGTTCCAAGGAGTCAAGAACAGGAAGACTACCACCATGATGATAGTCAATATCCGGAACAGATACAGCACCTGAAGAAGAAAAAGAAAGACTCCCCCCCTCCCCGGCCCATCTTGTGGCTCCCAATGGTTTCCTGACTCAGATTCTGTTTCCTCAGAAAAACATTGTGGCTACTGGTCATATCAGCCTAATGTGATATGGTTTATGGAACAGGATTTCAGTAACTGTTTCTTATATTTTGTCTTTACCTATTCATTGAACCCTTTTCTTCTTTTATAGATTTGGTTTTGCTTTGATTTGTTGTATATAGAACTTTACAAACAGTAGTTAAAATATTATTCCCATGTATCCAGCTTGTCATTGCTATGACACATGGTTTATGTAGTGTTGCCAAAATAAGCAATTCTGTGTTTCACAAGAAGCACTCCTGCTTTAAAAGGACAGTGCAAAGTCAGCATTTAGCTCTGTCTGCAGTGTCAAATGGAACACTGGCTGTTTGCCTGGATTAATGATAGGGAAAATCCAGGAGAAGGGCATCATTTCACAAGTTTAAATGGCAACCCCAGACTTTTCGTAGGGAGCTGAAGTAGGGCTGTTGCTTGGGCAAGAGCTGTGGTGACTAGGCTTCTTGGAGCTCTCTCTTGGAGCTCTCTCTTTTTCCTATGTACAGATAACCAGTGACAGTCACCTATCTCAGTCACTCTTGTTCTTGGTATGATCAATATGTATGTTTGGGGATTGGGAGAGAAAAATAGAGAATAAAACTATCAGATAGGGAAAATCATGTTCTGATTAAGGTGAACTATATAAAGTAGCAAATGAAGTGTTTAAAGCTTGTTTGGCAAGTATTTTGCATTGCTGAAAAACAAAAGGACACATTTGGTGCAATGAATGGAAGATACATAATTTATTTTTAAAATACCAGTCAGAAAAGAGACTGCAGTGGCTTAATAGATAAGACACTGAACTTGATGACTGGAAAGTCGGCAGGTCAGCAGTTCGAATGAGCTCCTGTCTCGGTTTTAGTTCCTGCCAACCTAGCAGTTTGAAAGCAGTGCATTTAGATAAATAGGTAGCACTTTGGTGGGAAGGTAAACAGTGTTCCGTGTTTAGTCATGTCTGCCACATGAACACTGAAACATCTGCAAACACAGGCAGCACTGGCTCTTTGACTATAAACAGAGATGAACATTGAACCCTAGAGCTGGATACGACTGGCTTTCAAGCAAAGGTGACCTTTACCTTTACTTTAGTCAGAAAAATAGGGGAAAATATTCTTGCTATTAATAGCTAAGGGATTATTATATAGTTATACAGGTACAGCATATTGCTACCTCTGCTTCCAACAGATATTTTAACGAGTAAGTTGCTTTCAAGCATTTCAGATTACGTGTCCATCTAGCTTGGTCTATTCAGACACACAGCAGACATCCTTGGCATCAGGTTGAGCCTTTGTTCTTCAGTAGATCCCTCTGGACAGTTGCCAAGTTAGCATTATCCCATTTCCTGAAATTTTGGGTCAAAATGTGAGACCAGACCTGAGCCTTCTGAAGTCACAGCGATGGGCCTTTTTTATTTTATGGAGTCAGGGCCGAGAAGAATCAGAACCTCTGTCTAGCCAATTGTTCCAAAAGATACACGAGGAGCCTGGGTAAATGGGCCCAGCATTTGGAAAAACCCAAATAACCAAGTAATATGGCAAAGGGAAAATGTTTTTGGCAGGTGGATACCACAGCCAGAAACTGGAGTGCTTGCTGCCATTCCTGTGAGGGTCTGCATCCTGCCTCAACTACACTTCATAAAGTAGAGTTTTTCCAGACTCTGCTGCTGTTGGAGCTTATGGAAAGCTCATCCCCCCACCCCAGGTCTGTTACTTGCAGACTTATGTAACTGGAAGTCTCTTAGGTTGTGATGCTATTTGAACTCTGCCTTGGTTCAAATGATACAATGGACTCCCCAGACCTCTCATGAGTCCTTTTTACCTGACTCTGGCCATTGAGGTACAATAATGTTGCAGAAGTGTCACATTCAGACACCTTTGTGCTGAGACGGTGAACGTTGGTGCCAGCTAGGAATGGGTGGAGATGGGGCCTAGACTTTAAGATTTGATTTGTTTGAAATGTGGTGCTGGAGGAGAGCTTTGCAGACGTGCTGGACAGCCAGAAAGACAAGCAAGTGGGCCATAGAGCAAATCAAGCCTGAACTGTCTCTGGAGGCAATAAGGATGGAATTGGGGCTGTCCTATCTCAGACATATCATGACAAGGCAAGATTCTCTGAAAAAGGCAATAATGCTGGGAAAGGCTGAAGGCAGCAGGAAAACAGGAAGACCAAATACAAGAAGGGATTAACTCCCTAAAGGACACCAAGTACTGTAGACTTGAATTTACAAGACCTAAGCATGGGTGTTGAGAGTGGAGCATTTTGGAGATCACTCATTTACAGATTTGCCAGAAGTTGGGGGCACCTTGCCAGCATGTAACAATGTACATATTTCCACCATGAACACTGTGTTAGCTTATAGTCTGTAGAAAATTTACAAAGAATCTTGTGGAATTTTAGAAGCCAAGAAATTACATTAGACATAAACTGACATTGTCTTCTACCCGCTTTTTCAAATATCAATGCAGATGCATCTCAAGAAGTAGGCTGTAGCCTCTGGAAAGCTCATGCCAAAATGAAAAAAAAAATGTTTCAGCTATTCAGATGCCACACAACTGTTTCTGGATTTTGCTGTAAGATTGCTAGATGCATTTATATACTGTATGTTACATATGTATTGGCTGGATAGCTCAGTGAATCAAGCTCTGGTGCTTCCCAGGAGAAAAGCCAGCCTATGTAGCCTTATGCAAGCTGTTCACTCCCAGGATGCAAAAGAAGCTACTCTGGAGGACTGTCCAGCTAGAAAAATCTTGGGACTGCTACATAAGTAAGAATTAACTTGACAGTGTATGGTTAAATTCATTGGTACTGTAAATATATCATTTTCATTTTTCCATCTAGAACATATCATTGGAAATAATTTTTCTATGATCTATAATGCACAATGTTTTTGTGTGTTTTGGGGGGTACCTTCAAAAACACAACCTTGTTGTGTATGTGTGCTGCTGGTAATAGCAGGCTCCAAGAGAATCTGAAACAACTTCAGTGGGAAATCAGTTTCCCAAGTAGAGAAACATTCTTCTTTTCATGCCAAACCTCCATTTAATTCCCTGAAGTCTGTGGTAGCCAGATCTACTGAACGTTTTCATGCTAATTTATATGGATTTTTAAATAAGGAGTCATGGAAACCCATGTACCTCATATACATTTTCTTTCCATCCAATGGAATGACTTTGGCTATTGTACACTTCATTGAAAACCATCTTTGTAAGAAGGGTGTGGCAGAGCAAAGGGTAGCAAAATGGAAAAATTCATTTCCAAAAATATAATAAAAGTTTAGGAATAGCAAAGGAAGTGAATGTTCCTTGAACTTGTGGTACACTCATCCGTATTTCCCCATTATACTTCTGTTTGTACAAATTAAATGGCACATAGCAGTCAGAGCCAAGATAAAGATTTTTTTTTGCTGCTGCTGTTGATTTTTTACTTCCCAGAAAAATGAATATTGATATATTTTAATATGTCTCTGATTAAAGTGTGCTGTTGGAATTCCCTAATTTCATTCCTAATACTTTAGAAACTATTCAGCATGATTTGATACACACAGATGTTTTCTTTTTCTACATGAAGTTAATTTATATCTGTAAAACAACAATTAAATATATGCTGTCTATTCTGATAAGCAATATGATTTTATTTTGTTGCAAATATTTATTTGATATGTTTGCAAATAACCTGTTGTGATGCCTCTCCATTGGTTTCCCATCCTCCGTCCTGAATGCGGAATGACTAGCAAATCTTTGTCTAACCAGATTGAGATATACCTTCCAATCCATACCATCAGAGCTAGAAAATGAAGCCTATACAGTAAAACCCCGGGTTACAACTGCCTCTGTTTAAGTTTTCTGTGGTTTACAATGGCAAATCTTATGGAAATGCCAACCTGGTTTACAAATTTTTAATCTATTTTTTTTTGTTTACAACAGTCAATTCAGGACCATGTTTTAATTTTTGAATATATCCCTATACATGTTTCTGTTTTCAATTTTTTCAGATTACAATGGAGGCTGTTGGAACAGGCCTCCGTTGTAACCCATAGTTTTACTGTACCTCTGATCTGAGTCAAAAACTAGCATTTTTTTGGTTGTCTGATAAAAGTATCCCATCTCTTTGCCTTTGGACTGTGTACAAGGATGACATGGCTTTTTTCTTTTTAATCCCACATAGGGGCAACAGAGCTTTGCTGAACTTTAGAAATGACAAATGTACATGTTTTCATCCCTATGCAGAGATTTCTCTCCAAGGAAGAAAGCTGTCCTGTGCGAATCAGTTCTTTCTGGTTAACAACACTCTTACTTAAGAAGATAGATAATACAACATAGATTTGACAGATATCAAGGCAGTTTAGGATAGTTTGTTTTGTTCAATTTTTACTTGTTACAATGAAATCCTGTAGTCTAAGACTATTGTGGCTTGTGGCAACCCTAGATGGAAAGGATGCCCTAAATATGTTTAATTTTCTGTCTTTTCTGTCTTTGGTATCCTCTTAGGGCCTACAGAGATGAACATAGTCAGTGAAACAGTGGTGGAAATGAGTGGAAGTGGGCAGGCATCCACCTGTGGTTATGCAAAACAACTATGTGGAGGTTTTAAATGCTGCAGTGAGGCCATATGTCATATTGAAAAAGTTGAACAACTCCTCTTGGAGGCTTTTTGGAGGGGTAATTAATCCTTTTTGTTACTGGAGAAAACCAGTGTTGGTTAGGGGAAGGGCTAATCTGATGAGCCTAGGAATCATTAAATCAGCTTTGGAGGTCCATAAGTGTCCCCAGAGTTAAATTTTGTCCATTCCTTGTTTAAGGACATTCACAAATTGGAAATGCTAAAATAAATAAGTAAATAGAATGATTTCTACTTATGTAGAGAGGACATAATAGTGTATATACAAAATTGGACATATCTAGGGCCTGTGGAAACATTGAGAATTAATATATACAATCTCATTTGTTCAAATAATGTGTTGCAAAACTTAGAGTGTTCAATGTTATATTTATCTTGAACTGGGTGATGGGTGAAAAAGGCATGGATTGAAGATTGGTTTAAGAATGGAATGGTCTCTTGTGAAATGATGCAGCAATAGCAATTACACTTATACACTGACCCACAGTGCTTAGAGCACTTTCTGGGCAGTTCACAAAGTAATTGAAGCCATCCATAGGGACCTGGATTCCATTAGTGGGACAATTAATTGAGAAGAGATTCCAGTGCACCATCTTATATGGTTGTGCTGAATCAGTTTCAGTCTGTGATGTCTGATGACATGGACAAGGCCCTTGTGTGTTGTAAATCCACTACGTCTTCCCTTGATTCTTCATGGCTATTAAAAACCAGCTAAAGTTCCTACTGTGGAATGGGCCACACAGATTGACAACGTGTCTCTGGAGGAAGGTCATATATCTTCCTGCTTGAAGGAAATGATTATGTGACTCATTCTTAAAAAAAAAATCCCAGATTTGGCAATAGATAACCTGAATAACTTTAAGCTTGTCTCCAGTATGCAGTTTATTGCCAAAATGATTGAGAGAGAGGTGGTGGACCAGTTCAAGGCATTATTGGATGATACAAACAGACTGGATTCATTTCAATCAGGGTTCAGGCAGCAGTATGGAACCAAGTCAGCATTGGTCACTCTGCTTGATGACCTTTTAGTCCTACTGAATCAGTGGATTTTAATACTGTCAGCCAGTTAGTGGAGTTGGGGATTAAGGGTCAGACATCACACTGACTCCCCTCCTTCCTTGATGACCTTGTCTGGATGGTTCAACTCAGGCATCTTGTTTTGACCTCTTGAGTCTAGGGATGTGGAATCTTACAAGCGTTGATAATCTCTCTGATGCTTTTAAATATTTGTATAAAGTCACTGGGGGAGGTCATCCAGAGATATGGAGTGCCCTGTTTCCAACACATGGAAGAGACACAACTCTATCTCTGGTCTTCAGTGTCAACAAATGATGCTATTCAAGTGTTGGAACCTGGATGACTGTGAGAATGGATTGGACAAGAACTAAAAGAAATTAAATCCAGACAAGATGAAGATCATATTGCTAGGAGGATCTTTGGAAAGATTGGGACCAATCAGCTCTATCTGGAGGAGGTTGCACTCCCCTTGAAAGCTCAGGTGCATGAGCCAGATGTTAAACTGGACCTGGTTCTCTCTGTGGAGAAGCAAATATCTGCCAGGGTCAGATCTACCTATTACCATTTTAGGGAGATTGCTGAGCTGTGCCTATTCCTGGATGGGAAGTCCCTGAAAAGCACTTGTTCACACACTGATAATCTTGAGAGTCAACTACTATAATGCTTTTGACATGGGGCTTTCCTCAAAGATTTTACAGAAGTTGCAACAGGTGCAAAATGCAGCTGCATGGCTAGTGTCAGAAGTGTACAGATTTGACGATATCCCTCTGACTCTAGCCCTCCTGCATTGGCTTCCCGTAAACTTCTGTGCCAAATTCAAGGCCTAGTACTTACATACAAACTTTACATGGTTTTGACTTTCAGTACCTTTGGGAATGTCTTTTCTAGCTAAATCTTTCTGGGCCACCAGATCCTCCCAGGCCTTGGAGCCAGTGATGGGATGTAACAGGTCCACACCAGTTTGCCAGAACCAGCAGTAGCTTTCCACAGTGTCCCAGAGAACCGGTAGCAGCTTTTGGGGGGGAACCACCTTCGGGGCTTACCTTTTCACTGGTTCCCCCACTGCGCATGCACCCCAAGCACTGCGCATACGCCCCAAGCATGTATACAGTGCTTGGCGCGTATGCACAGCCTCCTTACTGTCCTCCCAAGCGGGGAGGAGGAAGAGAAGCTGCTAGCCTGAAGCTCCCTATAGCCTGCTCCGCAGAGTAAGTGACTCACCTTTGGATGTGGTGTGTCTGTGTGTATTTTAATGTGTATTTAATACCTTTACCTATATTGACGTACTACCACAGTTCCTGGCGGCCTGGCTTGGGATTTTTAAGCAAAGTCTTGGAGTTACCTCATCAATAAGCTACACCTGTGCTGTTCCAATTGCTGTTCCAATTGGAGAACCCTTAATGAGGTACAGCTTTTTTACATTTACATTAAGGCATATTATCCTAGAGAACTGGTACGATGGCCATATCCATCTTGCAAAATGGTGCTGCCCAGGCACTTATACTAACAGGTAAGTGACGGTTTTGTGTTTGGGGTAGGTGGGTGGGTTGATTTATGTTTGGGGTGGGTGGGTGGGTGAGTGTATTGTAATATAATTTTTATTTAATTTATTTAAGGATTTGTGTTGTGGGTGGGTGGGTTGAGGGGTGTGTGTGTGTGTGTGTGTGTGTGTGTGTGTGTGTGTGTGCTTATTTCTATTTTATTTTATTATTTCATTATTTTTATTTTTTCTTTGACCTCGCCCATGGCATCATGACATCAGCTCCGCCCACACTGTGATGACATCACAGTGGGGTAGTAAAATTTTTGACATCCCACCACTGCTTGGAGCTGAGGGTTCCCACTGCAAAGGAGTCTTGAAAGGCTTCTATAACAAGCCAAGCCTTCTCAGAGATGTCCCTATCATCTTAGAATAATTTGCCAGCTGAGGTTTGCAAACTGGCAAAAGTTGAATTCTTCAAGGATGTCTTCAGAAACACCTTATCTTCTGTACATTTTTGCCCACGTCTTTTAAATGTTGTATCATAATATGTGTTGTTGTTTTCATTCTTATTTATTTATTTGCTGGATTTATATAACTGCCCTTCATATTACTGGCATATTATATTAAGATTTGGCTTTTATCTTGTTCTTCATCAAGTGCCGTATCTGATTTTGAATATTAACTATCATCATGGTGATCAGCCATGAAGATTGTCCTGGAAACAATATAATGCAGTAGTCTTTAATTTACCTTCCACATCGCAATGTGACACCCATACCACTGATCCAGTTCCATGAGTCACTTTCTGGTCCTGACCCCTTTTGGTACACCAAGCCCTCATCAGCCCCAGGCCAGTATTGATGAAGCTGCTGTCCTCCAGCAAGATAGATTCAAGTGGGATTTAATCCACTTGGGGATCATCACCCGTCTCTGTGGACTTCACCACCCAAGGCCACTAGTTCTCAGAGTTGTCAGGTTAGTTAACCACTTCCTAGACAATTGGCACTGCGTCGCTGACAGTATGGTCTACTCTATTACCATAGGAGGATAATCTGGCCAGACCAATTTATTAATTTTATTAGTTGGTTGGACATGTTTATTAATTGGATTTATATTTGTATTATGCTTGTAAGCTGGCCAGAGTGGCTCATACTAGAATGGGAAACAATCAAGCAAAAGCAAGCATTTTGCTCTCAACCATTTAGGTCAGTGTTTCCCAACTTTTATTTTTTGTATTTCAATTCCCAGAAGCATAAGTCAATTCCCCAAAGGACTGATCAGCCAAGTTACTGACTTCGACTTCTGGGAATTGAAATGCCCCTGTGGGGCATGTACCCCATGTTAGGTACTCATTTTACCAACTTGGAAGAATGGAAGATTGAGTCAACCTTGAGATCCTTGGGATCAATTCAATCAACATCAAATCAACTAGATAAGGGGTGCTCAAACTTTTCAGGCTGTGGGCTGGTTGCGTAGTTCAGGGAGCCACTCACTATGGGTCAGGGGCTGCATCCGGCCCCCAGGCCATAGTTTGGGTGCCCCTGAACTAGATAAAGGAATAACAAGGTGTCAGGAGCACCTCTGCCTTTTTTAACCCACAGTTTATAATCTGCAGTCCATCCATACTTGGATGGGGATTTAATAAAATAAAAGTTTTTTGTGTATGATATGTGTATGTGTACTATGATAAATGATATCTAAGATATTTTTAGAGCCTGTAGTCTGGTCAACAATCTATGAATAGGGTAGGAAACAGAAATGGGTTCCAGAGATGCTCCCTTTCACGTCCTACACACTTAAAAGTTCACCTTGCAGCTTTTCTATGTCAGTAGTTCAAACAAAGAAGCCCATCTACAGTTCATGCAATATAAACAATTTGTTGAGTCCACTCAGGCATTTGTGGAGGTAGGCAGTATCTACTGCATCTGTTGACCATTCTCAGATTAATGTTTTGTATTTTTTCTTCTTCAAGCATCTCAGTGATCTGAAACTTGTCTGACAGGCCCTGTAGGTGTTTCCCAGAAGTTCCTTCCCGATTTAGTCTAATTTTGGCAACATTTTGTTTTAGTTCACATGACCTGTTAATCTAATGGATACGTTAATATTAAAATGAGAGAGAGAGAGAGAGAGCAAGATCCAGTCCCTATGATGTTGACATTCCCATGCAGTTTGGAGCTTTCTGACTAGAATGAAAGGTCACTGTGTACTTTCCTATGTGTACACACCATGAATCTTCATCAACCAATCTTTTTTTTTAAAAAAAAAAGGGAAAGGAGAAAGGAAAGGAAAGAAAAAGGAAAGAAGGAATTCCCAGCAAATTCTATCCCCTACCAGTCCCTTGAAAAATAGATGGGGAAGAAGTAGAAGCAGTGACAGATTCTACTTTCTTAGGATCAAAGATCAGTGCAGAATCAGATGGTGATTGCAGCCATGAAATAAAAAGGTGACTGGGAGACAAGCTATGAGAAACCTGTAGAGACATCACCTTGCAAACTAAAATTTGCATAGTCAAAACAATGGTATTCCCGGTGGTAATGTATGGTGGTGAGAGCTGGACCATTAGGAAAGCTGAGTGCAGAAGAATAGATGCCTTTGAAATGTGTTGTTGGAAGAGAGCTTTGAGAGTGCCCTGGACAGTGAGGAGAACAAATAGGTCAATCCTAGAAGAAATTAACCCTGACTGTTCCTTAGAAGGTCAAATAGTAAAGATGAAGCTAAAATATTTTAGACATCAAATGAGAAGATGATTCACTTAAGAAAGTCTTGATGCTGGGAAGAGTAGAGGGCAAAAGAAGAAAGGGGAGGCCAAACATGAGGTGGCTAGATGGTATTGTAGACACAATGTGCACAGAGCTGGGCAGGTTGAGGAGGATGGTGGAGGATAGAGGTGCCTGGAGGGCAATGGTCCATGGGGTCGCAAAGGGTCGGAATTGACTGTGCAACTGAACAACACAACAAAACCACTTAGATTGCTCACAAAAACAATACTCTGCAGTACTGGCAAAGAGCATAGAAGAACTGTGTCCACAGAAGCTGCACTAAGTTCTTCTTCAATGTCAAGTTCTCCAGATGCCTTTAACTTGTTATAAGGCAACTTTTTATGTTACTACTATTTATTTATTTAAATTTATATCCAACCCATCTGACTGTTGAGTCATCTTGGATGATGCCAATGTAACAATTAATTAATGTAACAATTAATGTAACAATTAATTAATGTAACAATTAATTTTTGATATTTTAAAATCTTTAAAAAAATTTTACCTGAATTTTTTTATGTGATGTCAAACCACCCTGAGTAACCTTGGTGAGGAGGGTGGTGTAGAAATTTGAATAATAAATAAATAAATAAATAAATAAATAAATAAATAAAACAAAGTAACCTAACAAGAAATTAAAATAAGACAGAAAAATAAAACCGCAACCCCTCTCCCCAAATGACAATAGCAATAAATACAAAATAAAAACAGATATAATGATGGCAGCAGAAGAATCTAAGTGGAAGGGGAAAATACTAATTGGATGACAGCAGTTTCTTAAAAGCTTGCTTCAATAGCTCAACTTTAGCCAGCTTGAGGAAAACAGATCAATGTTGGAGCATGACAAATGTGTATAAGTACATTCTACAGTGTCATAGTTACCATCATAAAGGAGTGATATCTAGTGCTTATCTTATGCATGTCCCTCAGGATAGGAATCTCAAGACTCCCCGACTGAAAATTTTGTGGTTGAGGCATGGTTTGTCAAGAAGAGGTGATCTAGCAGGAATTGAGGTCTTAAACCATTTAGGGCTTTATAGATTAATGCTAGAACCTTGAATTAGGCACAGAAGCCTTCTTCTTCTTGTATCCGAATCCAAATATAGGTGATCCTCATGGCGATCAGCCATGAAGACTGTCCTGAGAATATAATGCAGTGGACTTTCATCTGCCTTCCATATTGCAGAATGACACCCGTACCACTGATCCAGTTCCGCAAGTCACTTTCTGGTCCTGAGCCGTTTTGGCACGCAAAGTCCTCCTCAGCCTCAGGCCAGTATTGATCAAGCTGTTGCCCTCCATCAAGATGGATTCAAGTGGGATTTAATCCATTTAGGGACCAGCACCCTTCCCTGTGGACTTTACCAAGGTCACTAGTCCTCAGGGTTGTCAGGTTAGTTAACTGCTGCCTGACACTACAGAAGCCTACAGGTAAACAATGTGGGCATACCAATGTAGGGATAACATGATCAAGTCTATGAAACCCCAACACCAGTCTTGTACCCCTGTGTAGGGATGGGTGATGCTGTCTGATCTGTCTGAGATGGGAAAGGGCTGCCATGGTTATGGGATAGATTTGCTTCTTCATGTAAAGAGCTATATATAAATTTGAACTAATAAATAATAAATAAGACCCGGTACGTAATCTGGGGGTCCTCCTGGACTCGCGACTACTGTTCAAAGAGCAGGTGGCAGTCGTGGCCAGGAGGGCCTTTGCACAACTTCGTGTGATTCTCCAGTTACGGCCGTTCCTAGACCGAGACTCCTTGCTCATGGTCACACATGCCTTAGTTACCTCCAGACTTGATTATTGTAATGCGCTCTACATGGGGCTGCCCTTGGTGACCATTCGGAGGCTACAGATGGTCCAGAACGGAGCTGCATGAGTGGTGTTGGGGTGCGGGCATTATGCCTATGCCTCACCGCTGCTGAGGGAGCTGCACTGGCTTCCAGTTTGCCTCTGGGTGCAATTCAAGGTGCTGGTTATTACCTTTAAAGCCTTACATGGTAGTGGACCAGGATACTTAAGAGACCGCATCGTCCCAAGGACATCTGTCCATCCCACCAGAGCGGACCGGGGAGGCTCTCTGGTTGTGCCATCAGCTAGAGAGGCGCACCTCTCTGGCACTAGAAGGAGGGCCTTCTCTGTGTCTGCTCCGGCCCTGTGGAACCTCCTCCCAATAGAACTACGCCTGCAAATGGAGCTGCTGTCCTTCAGGAAAGGATTGAAAACCTGGCTGACAGATCAGGTCTGGGGAATCAATCGATCAATTTCCCCAGCTGGCTGGATGGTTTGACACCCAGTGTCTCCTAGCTATAATGCCTAGCTATAATGCCTGGTTTTAATGCTAAGTTTTTAAGCTCCTTTTAAAACTTTTAAAACTTTTAATTTCTAAATTGGTTTTAAATTGTTGTTTGGCTGATTGTGTTGGGAATCGCCCTGTGTCCCTTCGGGGAGGAGGGCGATAAATAAATAAATAAATAAATAAATAATATGTCATGCCCAGATATGTGGCACTTCAAAGGGAGAACCACCCCATCCAGAGAAGGTTGGTAATCACCCAACCAGGCAAGAGTCCCACCAAAACACAAGGTCTCTGTCTTGTCTGGATTCAGATCCAGCCTGTTACCCATCACCAGTCCTTTATCATAGCCAGTCAGCAATCTGAGACTTGATCAGTATCCATAATGAGAAGGAGAGTTAGAGTTGTGTGACATCTGCATATTGATGACAACACACTCCAAGTCTGCATATGATCTCACCCAGTGGTTTCATATAGATAAGTGGTGGCGAACCTATGGCACGTGTGCCAGAGGTGGCACTCGAAACCCTCTCTGTGGGCCCCAGCACAAGTTCGCCCCATCCCTCTGCCCAGCAGCCCAATAGGAGTGCTTCCTCCATCCCCCCAGCACAGATTTCATCCTGCCCCTCTGCCCAGCAGCTCAATGGGAGCACTTCCTCCCTCTCCTGTTGCTGTGTTGGCACTTTGAAATAAATAAGTGGGTTTTGGTTTGCAGTTTGGGCACTCATTCTCTAAAAGGTTCACCATCACTGATATAGATGTTGAACAGCATGGGGGAAATGATTGATCCCTGTATTCTTATAACCATGGGGCTGACACTACCTCTCCCAGCTGCAGCATCTGGATTCTGTTGCTGAGAAAGGACTGGAACCAGCATAAAGCTGAATCCCCAACTCTGACAACTTATTTAGAAGGATATTATGGTTGATGGTGTCAAAAGCTGCTGAGAAATCCAGGAGGACCATCAGAGACATGTTGCTCCTGTCATCCTCCTGGAGGAGGCCCTCTGGCAGGGAAACCAATGACGTCTCAGTCCTATTATGTGTCTTGAACTCTGACTGAAATCAATCTAGACTATCATTTGTTTGTTGCTATGATGGTGTGACAGTTGTATGGCTAAGGAAAATTTGAGATCAACATAAACATCTAATTCCTATCCAAACTCATTACAGTTTCTGATCATATTATGCACTTTTTTGGTAACCATACAGATGTCATTGTGGCATATTATTATAAATAACATCTGTGTGAGCATACTGCTGCTATTAATAATGTTGCTGCAGCTTCTTGGAGCATAATAGCTGCTTGGCCCTCCCAGATTATAACACAATTTCTCATGAAACAGGAATGTATCCACTCCTTTCTTTACTATACAGCTGAATTTGCCCTCCATCTATGGATGGGATTTCCAGATTTTCCTAATGAAGAAAAGGGCCAGGTACACTATAGATCTTATTTCAGAGCGGACTTTCCTCCCATCCATGTCTACTCCTAAGCATATTCTAAGTTCCCTCTTCTGTTCCTTCTTGTGATTTGATAGGCATAACAACAATGCCATGTCTTGCATAGATTCTCTACTACTAAATTTCTCCTAATCCATAAAAATTCTTCTTGTTGATACTATCTGGTAAAAGCACCCACATTCACACAGTGCACAAACTGTTTAAAGAATGATTTCACCTGGAAGCTGTCACATAGATATTTCTGCATTCTAAAACAAAGCAAAGCAATCAGACTTATATACCACCAAGTACAACTGCATATGGAACATTAGTACATTAGTATCTATATACAGAACTTGTGCATAGTCACATGTGTTTATACCATTCAACAGTGTGATTCCAATTTGTATTTCTTGTTGGGATAATAGCAGTCTTGCATGCACTAACATTGGGTATCAGTGGGAAAGGGCTTTACAGCCTAATATTACAGTAATACCCCGGATAACGATTGTACCAGATAGCGCTAAAACCACATAACGATGCAAGATTTTTGGGAAAATCTTACCTCGGATAACGCAATTTTAGCGTTATCCTGTACAATCGTGTGGGGGGGAGGGTTGGATTGGGTAGAACATCTACCCAATCCAACCCCCCCAGGGCCCACCCACTCGATGTTTGGGAAGGGTACGGGTCCCTGTACCCTTTCCAAACACCGTGCAGGTGCGCACATGTCAAATGGGGTTTGGGGAGGGTATGGAGATCTTCCCCGTACCCTCCACAAACCCACTCTGACATGTGCGCGCCCGCCCGCCCGATGTTTGGAAAGGGTACAGGCCCCCATACCCTTTCCAAACAGCGTGCAGGCCCGCGCCTGTCAAACGGGGTTTGGGGAGGATACAGAGAAAATCTCTGTATCCTCCCCAAACCGCGTTTGACACGCGCGCGTCAGCCTGCCTGATGTTTGGAAAGGGTACGGGCCCCCATACCCTTTTCAAACACCGTGCAGGCGCGCGGGCGTCAAACGGGGTTTGGGGAGGATACGGAGAAAATCTCCGTATCCTCCCCAAACTGCGTTTCACACGCGCGCGCCAGCGCACCCGATGTTTTTTAGCGTTGTTTGGTGTATACCCCGGACAACGCTAAAACCTGGATAACGACATGACTTGTGGAACCAAGTCATAATGTTATCCGGGGTACTAGTGTACTGTCCTTTGCCACTAGCTTGATTGGTAAATTTCTTTTCCCACTGTTGCCATTTGAGGTAACCCTCTGCCCCTCTTTCTGCTTATTTTTGTTTCTATTGTTTTGTTGATTGTGTCTCTTCTTCCTCTGATATTCTTATAAGGAATAAGCAAGGAGGGTCTTCCATGCTCTGGAGACTGTTTTCCCCTCCCCTTTTCCTTAGCTAAAGATACTTTTTTTCTATTTGAAATATTTCCAGTCTGATGTTATCATACAAAATGCTAGATTGCATGCAAAAACCCCAAAAGAGGGTGCTGATGAGACTGAGCTGATCTCTCTACACTTGTGTTCTTGTTTTCTCTAGCTCTTAATCTGTTAACAAGAGGGAGTAACCAAAAGAGAGGGGGAGGGGGAAACTCCAATGGCCAACTTTCCCATGTAATAATTTATTAGTATTTCTCTTAACAGCCAAACCACCTTGATTGCAATGCTCTTTAAATATACAAGTATATTTATATAGATCATACATAATTCCAATTGCAAACTACTTCATCAATGTCATTTACATCTAAATCATTGCTATTTTCCTGCTCTTAGCAGCACTTTTTTTTGCTTCAGTTTGAAAAAAACAACCCAGATTCAAATTAATACGTGAAAAGTTTGAAGTTGGCTATAAATCATTTTTGTAGTTTGATTCAAACTAGCTGTTGCATCCTTTATGTTCCTGGAAGAGAAGATTTTACCACCCACCTAAATAACCCAGTCAATTATTGTTACTGCTGGGCAGACTGCTGATATACCATGTGCTCTAATTCAGATTTCTATACATAAAAACCTTTGGTTCAGTTGAAGAGAATGAAAAGTTTGCAGTCTTGTTTTACAAAGAGGAAGAGGAGAAATAGAAGGAAAGGTGGGAGCGAGGGAGTGAGGGAGAAGAGACGACGACGACGACGCGCCCTCCAGGCCCCCGTCACCGGCCGGGAGGATAAAATGAGTCTCCCTGGCCGAGGGAGGATCGAAGACGCCGCCGATGCCGCGCGAGACGCCGCCAATGCTTTGTTGGACTTTGTTGGACTCTCCCTCGGCCAGCCAGCCTTGAAGGGAGAGAAACCTGGGGGTCTTGGGCGGCGATAGAGGACTTTGTATTGGGGAGGGGGGTCTTTGGTGGGAGTTGGTAGTAATTTGTGATATTTTTTTTTGTATACTATGGAAGCTGCCTAGAGTCAGGTTTGCCTGAGCAAGGCGGGGTATAAATTTGAAGAATAAATAAATAAAATAAATAAATAAGAAGCCCTTGGACCTGTTTAGAAATGTTTTATCACAGAAAAAATGCTGTGGGTAATGATGCTATCATCTTTTTGCAGTACCAATTTTGGAACAGGATTTTAGCCATTGAGTTTTATATTTTTCTTTATATGTTTATTGAACCCTTTTGTTTCTTGGTAGTTTTTGTTTTGAATAAAACTAATGTTAATATGCAAACTGATTATTCCTTTTATAGATAGTAGCTATGACATTATTCCCATGGCTACAGCTTGTCATTACTATGACACATGATTTATTTAGTGTCACCAAAGTAAACAAGGCTATGTTGCATCAAAAATATTCCTGCTGATGAAACGGCAGTGCAAAGTCAGCCTTTCGCTGTTTATACAGTGTGCTTCGTTTCCGATTTGCACACATGGAACTTTTTGTTCCTCAATCAGAATACAAAGATTGCAGTCCAGTTTTAGAAAGAGAAAGGGGAGAAGAAGAGAGGGGAGTACTAGTACTACTGGTGGTGGTGGTAGTTGTAGGAGTACTGTATATTGTTTCAGCAGCATAATTTTACTGGCTGTCATTGGATTGCTTATAATTATTCTCAAAATGCATTTCATGGTGTCGTACCAGAAATTTTAACTGCATATATCTGACAGAATTTTTAAAAATCTGGGATGAAAATACTGTATACTTGCTTTAGCTAGGCGACATCATGTGACTTCAGTTCACAATACTTTTGATCTGTTAATATTGTTACGTGCAAGATCTGATCCTATTGATCCAAAATGCTGGCTAGATTTGGAAGAACTGTTCTAGCCCTAGTCTATACACACTACAAACTCAGGGTAGAAATCAATCTGATGCCAGTTTTATAAGTAAAAAGTGCTTAAAACATTTGCCCTCCAGCGACAGGATTCTGACAAGATATTCATAACTGAATGCCAGTGCTTCACTCCCAAAGACCATCCATGAAACAAGAATAGGCTAATTTGTGATTTGCAGAGCTGAGAAACCTTGATTCTAGGATAAACAAATGAATTTAACCTCTTTAGAGAGATTCCCCCCCCCCAACTTAAGTGCCAACTGTACGACCTGTTTTAAACCCCCACCCAACATTTTTGTGTGAATCTCTCTCCTGGACTGGAAATATCCTTGAGCTGATGGTATATGAAATACTTGACATTCCTCACTGATGTTTATATCTAGGCTCAACATAGCTTGTATTATCAGTGGTGCTAATGTTTTTTGTCCCTGCACTTTCAGTGTGAGATTTGCCTTACAGGTCTTGTGAAAGCATTCAATGTGGCAGGGGCTGCAGTGGCTCAGTGGTTAAGAAGCTCACCTTGTTAGCTGGAAGATCAGCAAGTCGGCAGTTCAAGACCTGCCTCTGTCCCAGCTCCTGTCAGCCTACAAGTTCGAAAGAAATACATTTTTGTTATTGTTCTTCAATTGCATAGAAATTGCAAGTAGATAAATAGAGACAACTTCAGTGGGGGGAAAAATCTTGGAAACGTGAAAGGAGCCTCATACAGTTGTCCCCTGAGCAGAGTTTCTCCAGCAAAAATCCTTTAAACCCAGAATAATTTCTGACACAAAATTATTATTATTCAATGTGGCCCCTTGGTTCTCAAGCAAATGGATGCCCTGGCTTTTACAATGTGCTGTTTTGTATATGCACGAATAGGGAGGCTTGTTTAAAAGGGAGAGAGGGAAATGGGGGCTAAAACAAGTCAAGGTCATATCTTTTTCATGGTAATGGCAACAGACTGTGCATATATTTGTTATTTTTGTTTCAACTCATGATCACATGATTTTTATTAAGCATGTAGCCTAAATACCAAGACGGGAACCACAGACTCTCACCTTCTAATGACTCCTCAGCAAGCTATTGTCACAAGTGGTGTTGGGTTCCTATTGAGGTATAGATGATATTTTCCTGTCTTTAGCTATTCAGTGCCTGAGAAGATTTCTCCCCCATGAAGTCTATAGTATATAAAAAAATAGGACTGCTTTCTTAACCTTGAAGGAAAACTACCTTCTTTGCCACCAGCAATGTATCTGGGTTAAAGGCTATAGCGTATATCACACCATTGCTATTTATTTAAATAGGATCTGGAAATCCACACCTTCAGTTTTAAACTGTCAAAAAGGCAAACTGCATACATTTGTGAAAATTTGGAAAAGCCCATTTTCATATATGGCTTAAGTAAAAGGGAGGGAGTAAATTCTTATGCTTTCCAGGAAATGTATCATATTATATTTGTTCAGGCAAGGGAGTTTTTAAAAAACTTCTACAGAGTCATGGGGCCTTCCTCTACATAGAACTGTAAAATGTAAAGGTCTCCCTTTGTTTCCATGGTCATGTGGCAGGCATGACTAGACACCAAAGCATGTGGAATGCTGCTACCTTTGCCACCGAGATAGTACCTATTTATCTACTTGCAATTTTTCGCTTTTGAGCTACTAGGTTGTCTTAAGCTGGGACAAATGATGTGAGCTCGCTCCATTGTGCAGCACTCGGGTCTCGAACTGCTGACCTGCTGACTTTCTATTCATCAAGCTCAGCATCTTAAGCAGTAAGCCACCATGACCCTTTCACATAGAACTGTAAGGCCACCCATGCTCGAAACCCAGTCGTATCCGACTCTAGGGTTCAGTGCTCATCTCTATTTACAGCCAAAGAGCCAGCGCTGTATGCATCTGCAGACGCTTCCATGGACATGTGGCAGGCATGCCTCAACAATGGAGTGCACAGAAGGCTGTTTACTTTGCCACCGAAGTAGTCTCTATTTATCTACTTCCAATTTCTTGCTTTCGAACTGCTATGTTGGCAGGAGCTGAGACAGAGATGGAAGTTCAATTTTGCTGGGCAGTACTCAGGTCTTGAACTGCTGACCTGCCGACCTTCCAGTCATCAAGTCTAGTGTCACTGCAGTCCATCTATATTGATTAGGCAAGTAATGTCCTGGAGAGTTTTAAAAATGTGAAACAGTTGGGGTTTAGTTCTTTAGTTCTAAGGATATCTGAGCCATTTAGACTAAAACTCTTCCAGCTAGTCTGGGGTTGGAAATTTTATGGCATTCACTTCAGCTTAGAAGTTGCTTTTTTTTTTGGCACATACAGTACAGAAAAAGCAGGTGAGTGAAACTGGCTGTTTCATGTGTGTGGAAGTAGGTGGGAAGGATGATGGAGGCAGGGAGGTGGTTTGATTACCTTTTGTTGTAGCAACTTCCACAGCTAAAAATAGTGGGGAGCAGGGGTGGAGAAGAGCCTCAAAGAAAACAAACAAAGAGATCCATGTGGTTCTTACACAATGCAAATGCCGGAGCAAGGAGATACCTTTATTGCACCACTAAAAAAGGCACGCACTGTGTGAGCTTTCGTGATTGAAGATCACTTCTTAAAGCATGCACCAATTTCTTGTGGACTGTGCAGCCAAATTATAAATGAGAGTCTCAAAGGTTCATAGCAGGTGCCTGTGATAGGCCCGATTTCTCACAGGTGAGTTAGAAGAAACAGCAGAGTTCAGAGAAAGCACCTTCCACCTTCTCAGTGAAGTGCTGGCAGGCTTAGCTAGAGAGGAAGCATGCAAACACAATGCCTTGTATCAGGAGTTCTCAACCTTTTAAAGTTGGGGCCCAGGCCATACTCCCTCTGATAGCTTGGGGGGGGCAGATGGCCATTTCCCCTTCCTCCACCACATGGCACTTCCTGGTGTGGTGGAGGTGGTGGTGGGGCCACGTGAAATGGTGCCATGGGATGCATCTGGCCCACGGGCTGCAGATTGAGAATCCCTGCCTTGTATACAACACATTTTCAGAGGTTCTATTGACAATTTGCGTTATAATGATTTTGAAAATGAACTTGAGGCTTTTCAAATTACTGGAGGCAAAGGAGACTCCAGCAGACAACTGCAGTGGAGTCTACCTGTAAAAGTTTATGATTAGGCCAATATAGCACACAATGTGCTGCTGGGGGATATCTGCCAAAGACAGATTTTTGTTTGTTTGTTCAGTCGCACAGTCTATTTCAACCCTTTGCAACCCTATGGACCATTGCCCTCCAGGCACTTCTGTCCTCCACAATCCTCCTCAACCCACCCAGCTCTGTGCCCATTGCATCTACAATAACACCTAGCCATCTCATTTTTAGCCGCCCCCTTCCACCTTTCCCAGCAGCAAAGCTTTCTCAAGTGAATCCTCTCTTCTCATTTGATGTCCAAAGTACTTTAGCTTCATCTTTACTATTAGACCTTCTAAGGAGCAGTCAGGGTTGATTTCTTCTAAGATTGACCTGTTTGTTCTCTTCGCTGTCCAGGGTACTCTCAAAACATGTTTTTGAGAGAGAGAGAGAGAGAGAAAGAGAAAGAGAAAAAAAAAGAGAGAAGGACATGAATTCATCAAAAAGTTCAGCTTCGGCTTCTGGAGGCATTTTATTACTGACAGAAGCCAGCTTTCTTTTCCAAAACTGCCCCCAGGTACTAGAATATGTTATGACACAATACTGTTCCTGTTAGGCCATTTTGTAGTAAAAGAGAAATACAATTGCTTCATTCCTACATTTAACTCACTGACTGCCTCCCTCCACCCCAATGGTTAATGTCTTTCATCCAGTTTCCTGTACAGTACATTGTTATTGTCTTCATGTGACCTATAGGTCAAACATTTTGGCCTAAATCTGGCATTTCTCATCACTAGCTACCTGACCCTTTTAAAAAAGGGCTTGTCATGGATTCATTAATTTTCTTTTATTTCATAATAATCTCATACAGTTCTCATGTGAAAACTCCAGAGTATTTTACAAATAACAAATGCAATACAATTAATAGTGAAAACAATAAAAGTGTTTTTTTATCATGTCAGAAGCACACAAATGTGCCTTTGGGGTTGAAAGGTTTTTTGCTGGAGGAACTCCGCTCAGGGGACGCTCGAATGATGGCGGCCCCAAGGTCTTTTCCCACCAAAGTGTTCCCTATTTATCTACTTGCAATTTTTTGCTTTCAAACTGCTAGGTTGGCAGGAGCTGGGACAGAGATGGGAGCTCATTCTGTCTTGCAATACTCGGGTCTTGAACTGCTGACTTGCTGACCTTCCAGCTAACAATATAAGCTTCTTAACCATTGAGCCACTGCAGTCAAGGGTGCAATAAATGGGACCAAACTTTTGAACAGGAGTTGTCACGTTTCCTAGTAAGGCTTCTGAGCTTTTATCAGTCATTGATAGGAAGACAAGCCCAGAATGAAGATACAACAAGAGAATTAACTTCACTTATGGAATTTTTGCCTGAACAGCAATTATTAATTGCACAGAATTTTTCCAGGACTTCTGGAACTGGTACAACTGTTCTCAGGACATCCTGAGTAAAAGGCTCTATCATATACTGTACCTCTGTCCTATACCTCACATATGGCCATTTATTTAATGCATTTACCAATCTCTTTAAAATATTCTTCTTTCCACTTGAGTTAGAATTAAATTTCACTTTTTCAGCACTTTGTTTTTTAAACCTTCCTACATATTTTACATCTTGGTGAGTGTCTCTCCTACTTTCCCTTTTTATTGCCTTAAATCTGGCTTTTTATGTTTAATATTTCCGTTTGGAGGCATCATTTAATATTTTCTATTTTAAATATACATAGCCTGATTTTCAAAAGTGTCTCATTTTAGAGCTTTGGTTTATCCAAGACCTGCCCCACATCACTTCTGCACTGCAGAGAATGACAAGTGAAAAGGATTGTATTTTGAAGTTTAAATTACAGTGTAGTATATCTTCCGCCTAGAACAGAATGGTACAGAAGAACCATTTATAGCATGTTGTGACAATTTATCCATCAATAACAACAGGCACTGAGTTGTTAAGGTAGCCTATGGACCGGCCATGTCATTTTTGCTATGTATATTTTGCTCAGAATGAAAATAACACTCAGGCAAACCCAATTACTTTTATCAACTGCCTTTTGTTCGTCTTGTTTAAGACTGTCTACTCTATAGATGATCTTTATTCTGCTAAGCTGTGATAGTGGGGACGAGATTTGTTGAAAGAAAAGAAAGAATGCAAACTCTGCAATAAGAGTAAAACCTAGAGAAGGAGGAATGATGAGAACATACTGAAACCCGAAAGAAAGCAAATAAAATGCCATATATCAAAGGCAGTACAATAGGTCTCAGAGGTCTTTTCCTGCATAGAGCTTGGGTGTGACCTGCAGTAGATTCAACTTTATGACAGTCTGGAGAAGAGATGAGTGATTAATTCACTATGAATAACTTATCTGACAAATTTACCTCTTTTCCTGCTTGTGTTTTATGTGCAAGTAGTTTGAAATTCATCTAGATCAAATGTACTTGTTACTTGGGTGGGGGGAATCAATGTTTTTAAAAAATAAATCAGATGTATTCCTAGATTTATTACTGAAAACATTCCTTGAAGGGCACTAGTTTCCAATGTGGGGCACACGTCCCACAGGGGGAATTCAATATCCAGAAGCCTAAGTCAGTACATTGGCTGATCAGTGCTTTGGGGAATTGACTTAGGTTCCTGGGAAATGAAGTCCAAAAACCAAAGGTTGGGAAACACTGTTGTAAGGGTTGGGTTTCTAGTAGAGTAGCAGCAGTGATGCAATATGGTTGCCAGCATAAAGTCAGAAGTAAAAACCTTCTCCAGCCAGAAACATTAGCTAATCAATGAAGCTTGTTGATGGTTGCTACTGAATCTATCACCAACAGATCTGGACATACTTCTTGCTGTTACAGGTCTCAATTATTGTATGGCTGCTGTGACCAAGACTAGATTTAGACAGAAAAAATGATCTGAGAGACTGCTTACGTTTCTTGAACTCACAGTGGCCAAGCTGCCAATCACTGTTAGAAAATAAGATTCAGGTAAATGGCCCCAAATAGCAAGCAAACAACAGAAGAAACTTCTGGGAAGTGAAAGCCACGAGGACAAAAGTTTCCAGGGAGTAGTATTAGTCTATTACAGCAAAACTAAAACAGCTCGTCTTGGCAGCTTAGAGACTCGGAAGTTTAATTTGGATACAGTTTTGATAGACTGTAGTCCGTTTCCTCAGATGCATTTGATATGAAGTATGCTGTGCAAAAAATCAAGCCAAATATAAGATGCCCTATTGTTTTGCTTTGGCAAAGATGATTAGTCCTTCCCCCATGCTCCCCCCCCCCAAGAGGGGGCTGGCTAATGTCTCTACATGAAGAACAACATAAGCATACTGAAAGTGTACAAGCACTATTCTCTGTCAGAGTGCTATACTGAAAGGAAACCAGTATGTTTCAGCACTGTCTTCATGAAAATTACTTATCTGAGATTCGCAGAACTGAACCTGAGGCAAACACAGGAGTGGTCCTGTAACCAAGAAAAACACTGTTTGCATGGCTGTTTATTCCAAGGGACAGGGCGATGTCCCCGTGTAAATTCCACACACAGTACTTGATCAGTAGGTTGACTGTGTTGTCAGAAGGTTAAACCTGATAATGTGGTTCTGTTTCCCCTCACAGGATTTCCAGCTCTGCCATCAAAGGTTCTTGACAGATCTTGCAATTAGGGTTCTCAGGTCAGCAGCTTCTTACTGAAATTTTGTGGCCAAAACTTAAGACCATAGGGGGGCCCCTGTGGCATTGTGTTGGTGGCTCTTTTGTGTGTGTGTGTCAGAGAAGGGTGGGGGGAGAGGGAAAATGTAGATTTACTGCACTACCTCCTAAACAAACACACATTCAAACATTTTTGTGCTGAGCTAATGAGTTAATAGACAAAGAGTGCTCAGGATTGCGCAATAAAGTCAGATTTTCTCCTTTTCTAGCAGTGCTCACCACCAAATTTATCTTCCCACCTAGAAATCCAAGGAAACATAGACATTCTCGAAGACTTTAGCCAATGTTCTGAGACAGCAACTCTATGGTGCATCATTATAAATAATAATGATGATTTTGTTGATATTAGAGTGAACTTTTTTTTTAACACAAGAATTTCACAGGGGGGATTTTAGTGTGAAACTGCTGAATTATTACCTGCTAGGAAATGTATCTTCATCACATATGGCCAGAATCGAACTCATATTTAATTCTATTGCAGGTGTCAATTAGTTTACTAAATGTCTGTCCTTATTTTACATACATTTACACTTTGACATAACTGTCACAGTCTGTATTTTTTCTATTTCTCCCTTTAACCTCTGTGTTTACATCCCATCCTTTTTTATATCCATGTGTACTTAGATCTTCTAACTTAGGATAATACTTTAGGAATCTGATGAAGTGGTACAGTGAGGTGATTTTACATTCTGGACTTAAACACTTTATTATCCTGCTTAGAGGACCATGTATATCACTTCAGCTGTGAAGCAGATAGTACAAATATTACTCTTTTCCGCCTCCACTCATTTTATGTCCTACAACTTCTAACATATTAGAAATGGAGGAGGAGGAAAAACAACTTTCTCTCCCTGATTTTTTAAAAAACAACACCAATAATATGAGATTTACTTTATTTTTACCAAGTTTCTGTAACCTGTTTTGCATGTTATAGAAATATTTATATTAGGCAAATTAAACACATTGATTTTACCATTGATCTGAGAGAGCCACTATAATGTAATAGAGTACTAGACTTGAGTAGGTAGATCCATATTCCAATTCTGTCTAGTCACAAAGTATGGGTCCTTAAGCCAATAAATACCTCTTAATTGCACATATGTTACAGGTTGCTTTTAGGATGAAAAGGAGGTAGGGAACGATGTAAAGCAGCTATGTATGTTGCTGGTGCATATAAATAAATAACAGCACAGTACTTTGCTATTACAGAAGGACTTCTAATGATACATTTTGCCCATCTTTTTTGCTTTACTCAAAGCCAAATAAAGTAAGAAAGATATATGAACAGATCTATGAGAATAGTACAGAAATCAACCTGACCGACTTATTGTTATCTAGGAAAATGAGGGCATGTTGCAAGAATTTTGGGAGTGGGGGAAGTGTCATTTCCCTCCAGATACGCAAATTAAATACTGTACTGTATTATTGTATAATTGGGAAGTATTATAGCTAACTCTGTGTGCCATGTTTGCCTTTGTGTTATACTCTGCATGTATTTGTATATATTTCCTTTCCTCTTCCTTCTCCTCTGTCTCTGATTTTTTTCTTCTCAATTCTTCCTTTTCTCAAGAAGTACTTAACTAAGCTTCTGGAAACCTGTGGAAGGTAAAGTGGAACTTCATTTTTCTGGAAGGCTAGTATATAAATGACCAGAAGTACAAGCTGGGTTTTGAAAAGGCAGGAGAACTAGAGACCAAATTGCTAACATTTGCTGGATTATGAAGAAAGCAAGGGAATGCCAGAAAAATGTCTACTTCTGCTTTATTGACTATGCTAAAGCCTTGATTATGTAGATCACAACAAACTGTGACAAGTAGTTAAAGAGATTGGAGTACCAGACTACCTCTCCAGTCTTCTGAGAAACCTGTATGCAGGTCAAAAAGTGACAGGATTGGATATGGAGCAACTGATTGAAAAAGGAATATGATACCTTTATGTTTACTAAATATTGTCACCCTGCTTATTTAACTTGTATGGAGAATACTTCATGAGTAATGCAGGGCTGGATGAATCATAAACCGAAATTAAGATTGCTTGGGAAAATAACAGCCTCAGATAGGCAGATAACATCACCCTAATGGCAGGAAGTGAAGAACCTTAAACTCAAGTACTTTGGCCTCCAAGTGAGAAGAGAGGATTCACTGGAGAAGACTCTGATGCAAGGAAAGATTGAAAGCAAAAGAAGGGAGCAGCAGAGGATGAGAAGTTTAGTAGTTCCCAATGTGAGGCCCATGCCCCACAGGGGGACTTCAATTCCCAAAAGCCTAAATCAGTACATTGGCTGATTAGTGCTTTGGGTAATTGACTTAGGCTTCTAGGAATTGAAGTCCAAAAAGCCAAAGGTTGGGAAACACTGACCGCCGCCGCTGCCGACACACCTGCAGCCAGGGAAGAGGCGGACGCCGCGCCCAGCTGCGTGTCCCGAGGCCACGCTGGGGCAGGGGGCTTAAAAGCCCGACAGGACACTTTGCTCCCCACCGCCGCCGCTGCCGACACACCTGCAGCCAGGGAAGAGGCGGACGCCGCGCCCAGCCCGGGACTCCCGCCACCTGTGTCCCGAGGCCACGCTGGGGCAGGGGGCTTAAAAGTCGCAGCAGCGGCTGGACTATTGGTATTGTTCTAATCTTTGTGTAAATTTGATGAGTTCTGTAATTTTTATTGCTGTTTGAAACTGATACCTATTGAATTTTGATAATGTAATGATGTTGAGATGTTTTGTGGTGTTGATACAGTACTGATTATTATTTTTCCTATAATTACATGTTGTGTTTATAAATTTGTTGTTTCTCTGTGCTTGTGAACCGCCCTGAGTCGGCCCAATCCGAGTAGGGCGGTATAAAAATTGGAAAAATAAATAATAAATATAATAAATCTAGTTGGAGACCAGAGGATGACAGATGGCATGCTGTGGTCCATGGAGTTGTGAAGTGTTGGACTCAACTGTGCTCCTGAACAACAACAAAAGTATATAAATTATATCAGAGCATAGAAAAATGTATATATATATTTAATGAAAATGTTCTTGATTCCCCAGCCAGCACTCATAATGTCAGCTGCTTGTAAACCAGTTGGGAGCAGGACTGCTTGCAAATTGAAACATTACCCACAAATATAGTTTAACTCTTTAGTTTATACATCTATGGCATAATGTCAAACTGTGGATCACCTTAGTAAGTAAAGGTAAAGGTTGTCCTTGCTCGAAAGCCAATTGTATCTGACTACAGGTTTTGATGCTCATCTCTGTTTACAGCCAAAGAGCCAGTGCCGTCTGTGTCTGCAGACATTTCCATGGACATGTGGCAGGCATGCCTTGACACCAGGTTCATGGAACGCTGTTTACCTTCCCACCAATGTGGTCTCTATTTATATACAGTACTTGCAATGTCTTGTTTGTGAACTGCTAGGTTGGCAGGAGCAGGGACAGAGATGGGAGCTCATTTCAGCGTGCAGCACTCGTCAAGTTCAGCATCAAGTTCAGTGTTTTAACCACTAAGCCACTGCAGTCTGCCATGGATCACCTTACTTATTGGCTAATCACAGAGAAAAGCATTTGCAATCATAAGGCAGTCATCCAAAACAGTGTTTGCATGCTTTGTCTTGTATCTCCCATCCTATAAGACTCAACTTCTCTTCTGAAATGAAAATGTGAGTTGAGGCCAGCTAATGGTCTAAGAGGGCACCAGTTGACATGTTTAAAATTGTCACTTGGGAAAGCTTATAAGACAATAAGGACAGAGCTTGGAAACAATACTTTTTTGGACTTTTCCTAGCATCCCCAAGTTAGCCCTGACATTAGCCATACTGACTGTCAGAATCTGGGACTTGTAGTCCAAAAGGATAATTTTTCCAAGGCCCAAAATATTTGGATTTTTAAAGTGCTACAAGACTCAGAAGTTTCTCTTTTGTGTGTGTTTAAGGTCTCTGTCTTGCCATGTTGCAAATCTCTAGAAGCCTGGCTAATTAGGTAATGTGGCAAAACAGAGGCAGAGGAAAAACAGTTATGACCAGTTGAACAGGCAGCAAAAGTCTTCTCTTAGCTGTAGTCATCTGTACTCCCTTCTCATGTGGTCTTGCCTCTGTCATGCATGACATGTGGGGAATTTTTACAAGCTTAATACTGTATATTGATGCCTATCTCTCCTTTGCTCCCAGCAAGAGGCTAAGACCTTTTTATTTAGGCAGGACTTTAGCAATCCAGAGGCTCCAGTAATTCGATCTCAGCCTATGTACTGGTCTTTGTGGCTCTTACTACTATTTTTAATTAATGCGATTTTTAAAATTTTAATTGCACTTTAATTGTATAATTGAATTTAATTCTATTTTGATCATTGTGATTCTATTGCATTTTTCTTTTCTATTGTTTTAAACTGTTCTGTAAGCTGCCCTGGTTCTTAGTTCTGAAAGAAAGGCAGCACAGGAATAAAATGAAATGGAAAAAATAAACCTTGGCTTATGCAGGGGAGACGGGGGGGGGGGGGATATCCTTGCTAGTCTGTGGGAAATTTACTCCTGGGGCCCTGTACCACTACTAATACCAGGGCTTGTTCCACAAAAGGCTCACAATGCCATCTCTATATTGCCTGCCTGGTCTTAACTGGCACAATGGGACTAAGTATATTCTCCCACTGCTTCTCTCCTTGTTCCCTCCTCTCACTTCCGATGTGCTGAACTGTATAAGTGCAACACACACACAAACACATTTCCACTGAGCCAGCAAGCTCTGACCCCATCTGAGTGTAGACTGGTATCCAGATGGTAATTCCACCTCGCACGCAAAATTCAAACTCTCCCCTCGTCCAGGATTGCTTATCCTGAAATTTGTTTCCCCACCCTGAAGACCCACAGAAGCATAGCCATTCTCTGAGGCTTCAGCCAGTGCCCTAACTCTGGACAGCAGGTTTCAAAAATAAAAAAATAAAATAAAATAAACTACAAGCAGCACAACATTCCTTCATAAGGCAGGAATTTCCCTTCATTTTTGTCAGCATATTGCTTGTGTCATTAGCTAGTAATACATTTCCTTCATTTAAAACAAAGAGAGAGAGAGAGAGGCAAGTTGATTCTCCACCCATCCTCAGAAACAAAAACCAAATAATCAAAATATTAGGGCTCTCTCAGGCAGATCATTTGTAGGGGTGTGCAGTGATGGGATGAAACAGGTTCTCACCAGTTCGCCAGAACCGGTAGTAACTTTTCCGTGTCCCGGAGAACTGGTAGCAGCTTTTGTGGGGAACCACCTTCGGGGCTTACCTTTTCACTGGTTCCCCCACTGAGTGGGTGTATTTTAATGTATTTTATTTATTTATTTATTTATTTATTTTATGGGTTTGTGTTATGGGTGGGTGGGTGAGGGGTGTGTGTGTGCTTATTTTTATTTTATTGTATTATTATTTTGTATTTTTTAATTTTTTTTCTTTGGCCCCATCCACAACATCATGACATCATGATGTTAGCTCCGCCCAAACTGATGACATCACGGTGGGGTAGTAAAATTTTTGACATCCCACCACTGGGGGTGTGCGTGGGGAAGACTTTCAGGTTTGATTCATTTTGGGTTTGGGGGCGGGGCGGAGGGAGGGGGCTTTATTCTGTTTTGCCTTTTTTTTACCACTGCTTTCATTAAACATGTAAGAGACCAACTCTTCCAGTTTCTTTTATTTAATTTCCCCCACTCATATTCTGTCTGACATTTGTCCAAAAACTCTAAAGCAGAAGTTCTTAACCTTTTAACGCTGAGGGCCGGGCCACGCACTCTCAGACAGCTTCAGGGGCCAGATGGCCATTTTGCCCTTCCTCTACCACATGGCACTTCCTGGTATGGTGGGGGCAGTGGGGGCCAACATGAAATGGTGCCACAGGTTGCATTTGGTCCATGGGCCACAGGTTGAGAATCACTGCTCTAAAGAATAAATTATGAAAGAAAAGAAGGCACCAGAAAATACTGTACATTAAAACCCCTAAAGAAACCTTAAATGTACTTCAAAAAAGATAGGGACAAAGTAGGTACAATAAATTAGCCAAACAATAGAATTTTAAAAATCAGCTTAACAGAGAAAATAGCCCATATATACATATAAAGGGAGGGGGGGGGAGGCTTTTTTAAAATGACAGCATACCCACTCTTTATTCACAAGGAAACAAATTCAAGAAGCCCCCAAAATGGCCACGGCCATGGAATCCCGTGTCAGTATGCTTTCACATCTGAACCCAGGACCTGAGGCTCCTAAGACACTGACTCAGGTGTTGCCAGAGGTCCCTGAGGGGCCCCATAGTCCAGAAAAGGGAGTGATGCTAGTGGGGGGGGGGAGGAGAGGAGGTCCAATTATCTATCCCTGGTGGATAAAATACATAAAAGCAACTTTGCCACCATTAGAGCTAAGACTCAAAAGGAAACCAGAGATTGGAGGTGGGCTGCCAGATGGACCAATCCAAAGGTGGAAGGTGAGGGTTCTGTGGAACAGCTAGAGGTTAACACACTTGGTTGTCCACAAGGAGTCATCCAGGAGAACGAGCTTGGGGGATGATGTATTTTTATTTATTTATTTAGTCAACTTATACCCCGCCCATCGAGGATGCCCTCCCATTCTGGGCGGCTCACAATGATGTAGAGTCATAGTAGTAAAGAAACTATTGCACTAAGAAGGCCCCAGAGCAGTGGTGGGCAGCCAAAATTTTTACTACCACATGGTGGGGCGGGGCCAATGTCATGGGCGGAGCCAACATCATGACATCATGACATTGTGGGCAGAGCTGACGTCATGACATCATGACGTCATGGGTGGAGCCAAAGTAAAAATAAAAATAAAATAAAGAATCAGTATACATAAACATAAAATAAAAACACACTACATAAAATACCCCCACACACGAAACACAAAGAAAACAAGCCCTAGTTCCTTACCTTTGCTGGGGTCAGGGACTTGGGGAGCAGCAGGCAGGTGGGGGCAATGTGGCTGCACAGCCTAGCCTGGCCTGGCCTAGCCAGGCCCAGCAGTGCAGCCTGGCCCAGCAGTGCAGCCAGGCCAAGCCTGGCCCGGCCCAGCGGTGCTGCCGTGGGAGCAGCGTTGGCAGTCAGTGGTGAAGGAAAAGCTGCTGCCACTCCAAGGACACCACTGTGCCCTTTCTGGGCAGCCGAAAATGGCTGCTCGGAAGTGTGCATGCGTCAAAACACCATTTGATGCATGTGCACTGAAAAATAGAAGTGTGCATGTGTCAAATGTTATTTTGATGCATGTGCACTTCCGAGCAGCCAGGAAAAGGAATACGGAGGGCAGCCGGAGAGGTGACCGAACTGGTCGCCTGGGGGATTACTACCCCCCTGGTGAACCCTTCCAGATTTCCGCTACTGGTTCGGCCAAACCAGTCCAAACCAGCAGCAGCCTACCACTGCCCCAGAGGAACAGCCATAACCACCACCACTTTGGGGGCCATTGCTCTTCTTCAGAGGCCTCTTCAGAGCAGTAGCTTCTTGACTACCAGAGGAGTGGAGTGGTAGCATATTTATAAAGAGAACCCTCAGAAAGGGGGTCATCATCCATTTTCAAATAGCAAATGGGGAAACTGCCAAGTCTGAGTATCCTACTTCACCTCTGCCCTCATCCTAGGGGAGACAAGAGAGGAAACAAGTGGTGAGGAACTGTGAGCCAACCCTACACAAAGCCAGCTCTGATGGAGGAAGCAACAGCGACCCTTCCAATTTCAGGAAGTGAGAGCAGAGACAGCCATCAGTCCCATGGGAAAGAGTCATAACACACCTCCTTTCACTGCTGGCATACTGTCCCTTGCTCCATGGAGTGAGATCAGATTTGAGGTATCCTATTGTGGGCTTAAACCAAAAGGAGTGAGATTCCAGTGGCATTAACTGGGCTCTCCAACAAATGGTTCCCCCCATGGTGAAAAGAAAGGGTGGGGAGACACAAGATACTTTGTACAAAGACCTTGGAGAGATACCAGGAAGTAGGACAATGGAGCTGAAACTTTACATCAGGAGTTCTCAACCTTTTAAAGCCAGGGGCCAGGTCACACTCCCTCAGACAGCTTCAGGGGCAGACGGCCATTTTGGCCTTCCTCCACCACATGGCACTTCCTGGTGTGGTGGAGGGTGTGGGGGGGCACATGAAATGGTGCCATGGGCCGCATCCAGCCCACGGACCGCAGGTTGAGAATCCCTGCTTTACATTGAACCTGTTCGTGTTAACCCTCTCCCCGTTTGAATAAAACCTGTTGTGTTTAAACTTGCTGTCTGGAGTATAATGATCAAAGAATGGGGGAAAGCTGCTCTTCCCTCCCACCAAGCCAAGACTGGCAGAGCTCACAACCCGATTAGCACTAAACTGAAAATTTCTGATATGAGAAATTCTTGGCCCTTGGACTTTGTCCCTAGTACAAAACAAAGCAGCAGCAGCAGCAACAACAACAAAATTCAGCTTAAAGGAGATGGTTCTAAAAAAACTGAATGGTCAGGATTTTTGTCATGCTTTGTCACTGTTTGCCACGAGCAAATTCAAGCTTTCCAACATTTGGATGGAAGGGAAAAAGCTAATATCCTCAGCGCATAACTGCATCTTTAGGAGAGACAAAAAGCTCCATCTAGATGAGGTGTTCTTTGTTTCTGGAAAAGTTCTGCATTAAAAAAATACAAGAAATGGGCTTTTCTCGGTGACTGCCACTAGATGGTGCTGAGTGTTGTTCGGAGGACCCTTTCCCCTGTTGTCAATTTCCAATCTCTCCCCGCCTATAAAATGGGAGCAACTTTTTTATTGGTTCCTCTTTTTACCCCATCAGGTGTCAAGGGAATAAGATGGGAAAAACTCATTTATTGAGAAGGTGTTGTTGCTGGCATCTGAAAAGCGGAAGGGACGGCCAGTCTCCCTTTCTGGATTAAACCCAATCAGAAATTTCAGCTGCGGTTCCATTGCTTAAAATCATCTGATTTGTAATTCTTAAGGAGCTGTACTATTTTAAAAAAGATTATTGCCCTTGAAGATGAAATTTATTTCTAAGGCGCAGTGAGGAATAGCTTGTAGCAGCATCAGTATGTGTGGGCAGGAGAGAAAGTTGACTCCTCAGAATCTTAAATTTACTTTTTAAAAAAAAAATGCACACAGACATACTATGCACATTAATTATTCTAGCATACTCATGCTCGGCTTTGCCCCCAAATGATTCGTTGTGGAGGCTCTCGGCTTTTGAGAGTAGCGTAAAAGAACAGCCAGTAGAGAGGCATATCACACCTCTGCCTCTTCAATCAATCAGTCAACCAAGCAAATCAAGAACAGGTGACAGATAGTGACTTGAACAGAGAACTGAGCAACAGGACCGCTTTCCTTATAATCACATTTCCCATAGCCATTTGGCTTCATACAGGTTTTATATTAATATAATACAAAAGAGATAGCTAAGAATCCCACATGGTGTATATCCCATTAACAGAGAGGAACATGTAGCTATTCATTATGCATCAAACAAGCTGAAACATTTTATGTGTGGTATGTTTGGCAGTTTTTAAAAAGAACATGAGGCGGGTGGTGGTGGTGGTGGTGGTGAGAGAAGTGCCATTCATCTGGGTTCCTGACTGAGAAAATATGTGATGTCGCTATTCGTGAAGTGAATTCAGACACACTACCCTCAAACGTGTATACCAGGGATTCTCAACCTGCGGCTCACGGCACCATTTCATGTGCCCACCCAACTGCCTCCACCACACCAGGAAGTGTCATGTGATGGAGGAATGGAAAAATGGCCATCCAGCCCTTGAAGCTGTCTGAGGGGAAATGACCCGGCCCCCGGCTTTAAAAGGTTGAGAATTGGTGTATACAGATGATCATTGCTACATACTCTGCAGTTTTTAAATATCTCTATCTGGAACGTTCCTGTCACTTTTTTAAAAGGGGAAAATAACATATTCTAAACATTTATTACATATTAGCCAGAATCCTGTTGTTTGAGTTTTTCTGCGCCTTTTAAACATGCTTTGGTCCGCCCCCTCCTAAAAAAGCCATCCCTCGACCCTACGGTACTGTCTAACTACCATCCAGTGTCCAACCTGCCCTTCTTGGGTAAGGTCTTGGAAAAGGCTGTGGCGCGGCAGCTACAGGATGTCCTGGATGAAGCGGATTATCTGGACCCATTTCAGTCAGGATTCAGACCCGGATATGGTACGGAAACTGCACTAATCACATTGGTCGATGATCTCTGGAGAGAGCGGGATGGAGGTCATCCGTCCGTCCTAGCCCTTCTCGACCTCTCAGCGGCCTTCGATACCATCGATCATGGTATCCTTCTGGGGAGGCTCCAAGGATTGGGGATCCGGGGCACTGTGTTGTCCTGGTTTTCCTCATTTCTGAGGGGCAGGACCCAGTCGGTGTGGCTGGAGAAGGAGAAGTCCAGCCCTAGGCCCCTTCAATATGGGGTGCCTCAGGGTTCGGTACTCTCTCCTCTCCTATTTAATATCTACATGAAGCCGCTGGGTGAGATCATCCGTTCCCACGGGGTGAGGTATCATCAATATGCAGATGATACCCAGCTATACATCTTGGCCCGTGGGGACCCAAGCGGTGCAGTGGAAGTCCTCTCCAGGGGTCTGGAGGCTGTGAGGGTCTGGATGGGGGACAATGGGCTACAACTGAATCCCGGGATGTATAGCTGGGTATCATCTGCATATTGATGAGTGGTGCAGATGGAGTCACAAGAGAGCCCCTCCGGTCCGCCCTAGTGGGCCGGGCAGACATTCTTATGGGTGAGGGGTCCTGTGTTATCACAGGAGTTGCCAACTTTGGTTCTGGATGGGGCAGTCTTGCCCCAGAAGGACCCGGTGCATAATCTGGGGGTCCTCCTGGACTCACGACTACTGTTCGAAGAACAGGTGGCAGCCGTGGCCAGGAGGGCTTTTGCACAACTTCGTGTAATTCACCAGTTACGCCCCCTCCTAGACCGGGAGGCCTTGCTCATGGTCACACATGCCTTGGTCACCTCCAGACTTGATTACTGTAATGCGCTCTACATGGGGCTGCCCTTGGTGACCATTCGGAGGCTACAGCTGGTTCAGAACGCGGCGGCTCGGGTAGTGATGGGGTGCGGGCGTTATGCTCGGGCCACACCACTGCTCCGGGAGCTGCACTGGCTGCCAGTATGCCTCCGGGTGCAATTCAAGGTGCTGGTCATTACCTTTAAAGCCCTATATGGCAGTGGGCCAGGATACCTAAGAGACCGCATCACCCTAAGAATGTCTGCCCGGCCCACTAGGGCGGACCGGAGGGGCTCTCTTGTGACTCCATCTGCTAGGGAGGCTCGTCTTACGAGCACTAGGAAGAGGGCCTTCTCCGTGTTCGCCCCGGCCCTTTGGAACCTCCTTCCAATAGAGCTGTGCCTGCAGACAGAGCTCCTCCCATTTCGAAAGGGGTTAAAGACATGGCTGGCAGGTCAAGTGTGGGGACACAACAATGTAGGTTCCCATCCAGGATGGCTAATTTAAGGGTAGCCATCCCCCCCACCACCTGGTATTTGTACCTGTCATCACTTGTTTTTATCGGTTTTTAACGTTTTATCGTTTTAATGTTTTAAATTTTTGTTTCTGATGAGCTCGTGAATTTTTAATGTTTTATGGTGTTGTGTGTTTATAGATTACCCATTGCGGTAATACATTTTGTAAGCCGCCCAGAGTCGGGTCTTCCCGAGTGGGGCGGGGTATCAAATTCGAACAAATAAAATAATAAATAAATAAATAAATGTTGTAAGAATGCAGGTATGCCATGGCCATTTACCACTGGCAGTGGTTAATTTCTATCTTTAATTTGTTCCCTGCTCCATTCTGCCCCTTCTGAAGGCTTGCAAGGACAAAGGGAATCTTTGGGAATTTCAAGAAGCTTTGGGGTGAGTGGCAGAGGGGCATAGGAAGTTTCCCTTGCCTCTCAAACTAATTATATCCCCAGAGTTACTGAGCCTAACTTGCACCACCTGGATTCCAGGTTTTACATCACATTACTGTTACAACACTACTGTATATCAGCGAGTAAATAAAACAAACAAAAACAAAAAGATAAAAAACATTGTGGCACTTTAAAGACTAACTCATGTATTTTAATGTTATCTTTCATGGATCAAGTCCACTTAGTCAGACATAAGAGTGAGACTTCATGGCATTAATTTATACATATCAGGTACAGAGCTACACAATAGTTGCAGTGATGGGATGTAACAGGTTCTCACCAGTTCACCAGAACCGGTAGTAACTTTCCCCAGTGTCCTGGAGAACCGGTAGCAGCTTTTTCTGGGGAACCACCTTTGGGACTTACCTTTTCACTGTTTCCCCCACTGGGTGGGTGTATTTTAATGTATTTAATTAATTAATTAATTAATTTATGGGTTGGTGGGTGGGTGGGTTGAGGTGTGTGTGTGTGCTTCTTTTGCCCTCAACCCTTCCAAGCATCAAGGCTTTCTCCAGTGAATCCAGTGAATTGATGGTGTTAGTGTACTGTTAATATTGATACAATTATTAAGATATGTTGTCTCACATACTGCATTATTGTGTATTGGCTGAACTGCTGTTGTTGTTCCTGTGCCTGTGGAGGGGTAATAATGTTACCAGTAGGGGTGATTTTTGAAAATTAAAAACTTCTGCCTTCTCTCCCTCAGCTTTTCTGACTTGCAGAGAATCACTTTCATTGTGTGGAAGCACTGGGAGCTACAGGATGGGAGAAGGAAGTCTTTTATTGCTGAAAATCACACCCATTGGATTATGTTATTGACTAGTGGTATGTTGCTCAGGGAGTTTTTCAGTAGCAAAAAGAACTCCTCCTTCCATCTCATGGTACCCACAGCTTCCACTTGGTGGAAGGGATTCTTTACAAGTCAGAAAAATGGAGAAGAGAAAGGAGAGATCTTTAATTTCCAAAAATCATCACTGCTGATGATGTAATTATCCTTCCAAATACATATTTCACCCTTTGAAGTACAATATTGTATCGTCTCCCTCTATTCAGCACTTAGTTTGACCAGTTGTGGAGACTGCACATTAAGAAGAATGCCAACAAACTGGAACAAGTTCAGAGGAAGGCAACAAGAATGATCTGGAACTGGAAACCATGGTCTATGACCGTGATGGCAAACCTTGGCACTCCAGATGTTCTTGGACTTCAATTCCCAGAAGCCCAAGACCCTATAAAGCCCAACCCCCTGTATGGGCACATTTTACTTCCACTTCCGGGAGTGACAAGAGCAGCGCAGGCCAGATGAATCACAGTAAACCCATTTGAGTGTATTCACTGGGGCTTGGGCTTCTGGGAATTGAAGTCCAAGAACATCTGGAGTGCCAAGGTTTGCCATCACGGCCTATGAGAAAAGAGTGAAATAACTTGAGGGGGGATATGATAGGACAACAGTGGAACCACTTGCTTTGGAGGTGGTGAGCAGTCCAATGCTGGAGGCATTCAACAGAAAATTGGACATCTATCTGTCAAATATGCTTTAATTTGGATTCCTGCATGTAGAATGGGGTTGGACTTTAATGCCTATGAGGGCATCAACAACTCAGTTATTCTATAATTCTGTATTTTAAAAATATTGTTAGTTATTTCAGAATTCTCTCTCTCTGAGCTCTAGAAAAAAAAATAAGGTACAGGCAGTGGTGGGTTGTCAAAATTCCTGCTACCCCACTGTGATGTCATGGACGTCGTGGGCATAGCTGATGTCATGACATCATGACGTCGTGGGTGGAGCAAAAAAAATGTTTTTTAAAATTGTCTGCGCATGTGTCAAACCTCAGTTTGATGCATGCGCAGTTCTTTTTTTAGTGCGCATGCATCAAACCACTATTTGATGCATGCACACTAAAAAATAGAACTGCACATGCGCAGTTCCGGGCAGCCATTTTGGCTGCCTGGAAATACATTTTTGGAGGGGGGCGGAGAGGCGACCGAACCAGTCGCCCGTGGTTTTACCACCACCCCGGCAACCCCTCCTGATGGGGTGTTACTGGTTCAGCCGAACCAGTCTGAACCGGTAACATCCCATCACTGGGTACAGGTTCAAGTGCAGGTTTTCAGCACAATATTATGAAAATTTGCTCAGAGGTATGGACCACTGCATTTAATAGCACTTAATCCAAGTAAATGTAAGTAGTATTGCAACTGCTGATTATTTGAGTGGCATCATGAAAAAGTACAAAATTATATGTTTGGAAGGGATTATGGAGGTCTGTGTATTACAGAATTGTATACCGAAAGATATAGCTACAAAACTCTGATAGGTGGTTGTCCAGCCTTGGCTTCAGTATAACCAGTGTCAACAAAGTTTGACAAACAAGAATACAGTATTTGTATAGCTATTTTGGGTGAAACAATTGATGATGTATTAGTAAAAGGGAAGACATGCACACCTCCATAGGAAACAATGCAGCTTTGCAGGAGAGTGGGGGTGAGACTCCATAATGAAAAAAGAAACTGGCTAGAACTTCAATTAGTCCCACAGGGGTGCCCTTTCAGGTTTGGTTTTGGCTTTTTTGTTTATGTCTATTGTTTAAACAGTTGTGTGTTATCAAATATAGGTGGATACTTTTCTGTTTTGAAGTCACCAGTGAAGGAAAGCCTACACTCCCTTAAAGCCATATGGTTCAACAGCTTTTTCTGTAAAGATGTGTCTCTTAATATCACTCAAGATTGTTACTCTACAATTTGCATTCGTTGGTTCTCAATCTGCTTTGTGGGGTACACAGAATCAGCCTCTGCGAAGATTGTGGTATTTTTAAACCACAATTGGGCGTACCTGGTAATGGCAACCTTGTGTTGCCGGCTAAGCTTTCTCACATTGGGTCATGCAAAAGGAACTGAAAAATGAACACACCCAAAAGGTGCCTTCATTTTGGCAGTTTCACGTCTGGCCTAGACACACAAGAGAGAACCAGGTTGCTCCATCTTTCACTCAGCAACCCTGTGTATCTTCTCTGCCCACTTCATTCTTACCAAACAGAATGCTACAGAAGTTATGCTCAGCTCTGAAAATGTTGCATTGCCAGTTTTTGGAAAGTGCACACCTCCTGTTTTAGCTTCTGCAAAATGAAAATAAGACACATTTTTTCACAGAGGGTGAAGTGAGGTTGAATAAAAGAAAGGTTGTGTGGCATTTGGTACATACAAAAGACCCTTATATGATTATCACTGAAGTATCTTGAGTCCCCCCCCCCTCTTTTTGTGAGAGATTTTAGATTTATGTTGACTCACACTTGAGTAGGCAGAAGGGCTCCTATAAAGCTGGCACATGATCCATAGCCTCCCAAAAGAAAGTACAACTCTTCACAAATGGAGAAATAATGTAAGAGAAGTACAGTTGTACCTCGCTTAAAGAGCAATCCTGTGGAACACATTATGCTCTTTAAGCGAGTTTGCTCTTTAAGCAAAACACTATTGTAAATGACCAATTGTGGGGGTGATTACAAACCCCAATTTATTTGTTAAGCGAGTTTTTGGTTGGTTTTATTTGTTAAGCGAAGTGAACATTCAGAGAAAATTGTGCTCTTTAAGCGAGTTACTCTTTAAGCGAGACGCTCTTTATGTGAGGTTTGACTGTATTTGCAGCTGCAGAATGCTACAGACACGTTGCTGCTCAGTGCTAGAATTTTTGAGGTACCCAACATCCAAATACCGTAGTGTGCATTTCAAAAATCACTGAACTCAGATTTACACTTTAATGTGTTTGTCATTAGATTTGGTATTCATCCAATGTAAGCTTCCCAATATCTTGGAGATTGTATGAGGGTATTGTTTTCAGACTATACACGCACACATGTGCAACCAACATACAGTATTATAATCTGTCTTGCTATCCAAATAAATGTCCTTGTAAATGAGCAAATGCTGTTAGCAATAACTTTATACAACAAAGCAAGAAAATAAGTCCTATTTCTACTGCATAAACTCTATGTGTATTATCTATTCCAGTGTGGTACAGTCACTAGAAATTGACTTAGACCTAGAGTGGAGTAGAAAATTAGAGTATGTCTTGGGTTTGTTTACACTGACTTTCCTGAGGAGGTTACAAAATACTGTTTGGAACAAGGCCTATGTCTAAACAATATTTTGCTTCTCCAATGTGTCAGGCCAGGCTATCCTGCTATGGTAACACTGCCAGCAACTTAACACTGATCATCAGGCAGTGGTTAACTCACTTGACAACCCTGAGGATTGGGTGGAGATGTCTACATGGAAGGGGGAGGGTCTCCAAGTGAATTAAACCCCACTTGAATTTTCTATGATTCTATGAAATGGGATTATTTGTTCAAAGATTAGTATCTCATATCCAATTACAGTATTCATGAGTAAGCCTTGTTAACTAAATGAAACCTACTTCTGAATAGACATACCTGCATGTAGAAAAGTTTGCTGATAATGATGTTTCCATATGTTGTCCTTCTTACTAGCTACAATATATTATTCTTTAAGTACTGTATCTGATTCCAAATACTGCCTATCCTCATGGTGATCAACCATGAAGATTGTCCTGAGAGCAATTTCCATTTGCCTTCCACATTACAGCATGACACCTGTACCACTGATCCAGTTCTATGAATCACTTTCTGGTCCTGAGCCTTTTTGACATACAAAGTCCTCATCAGCCCCAGGTATACCCAAACATGTTTGGAAGATGGTTTCAATGGCAAGAACAAACATTCTTGAGGGCACCCAAGAGCAAAACCAAATCAGAAGATTGAGGAAAGAACTTGTTGAACAAGGAGCATCATTAAAGGAGGATATAGCTGAAGATCTCAATCTCCCCTACATCACCTGGAGGACCCTGAATAGGGTGAGGGTTGAAGTCCCTAAATGCAAGACCAACATGTTCAAGTGGGGACTGCTGGAGGACAACAACACACAGTGTGAATGTGGAGAAACACAGAGTCTGGCTCATTTACTGGTCTGTCAATTGCTGCCAGAGACATACACTTGGACAATGACAAAGCAAAGAAAGTGGCTTCATTTTGGCCATCCAGGGTTTGATCAGGACACGAAAGAAGAATGGGCATATCATAAGAAGAGGAGAATCACTGGAAAGGACAGTAATGCTAGGAAATATTGAAGGCAGCAGGAAAAGAGGAAGACTAACTATGAGATGGAATGATGCGATTAAAAAAATTGAAAAAAGTACTAAGGAGGATTGCTAATGAGAGGACCTTTGGAGGTCTCTCTTTCATAGGGTCGCTGTAGGTCATAGGTCACTTGATGACATATGACAAATCACATGTAAGTGTCTTATGCATTAAATGTGAATTGTTTCTTCATATCATAGACAGTCTTGGACCGGTTTTCATTCAAACCCATTAATTATTCAGTCTTTAATTATTCTTTCCTCTTTTTATGATTTTTTTTTAAAGTGAGCAATCAACTTGAGAAAACACCACTACAAGTGACTTCGATCTAAAATGTGTGTACTTGAATGCAATTTTTAAAATGATCAGATCACATAATATTCTCTAATGCTATGTTGTGGTACTGTGATGTAAAGCATTCTCCAGATTTTGATGAGGTTGTCTCTAAGAGCCTCTGGCATATGTGTTTTTATATATTAGCATTCATAAAAGAGATTCCACTTGGGAAGATTTACTGTGTTGAAGAAGTGTATGCCAGATGGTAAAAGCCATATGTATGCCTGAATCCTCTGAGCGCTGGTCCCCCTCCCCACCATTGTTTGTATTTGCTTTTGTTTCTGGGTTCATAAAGTTTCCACATGGTGGGCCTCCTGCATCATGAAGGAATTCACTAAATCTGTCCTCCTAAATTTGAACTATTGGGAATTGTAAAAATAGTAGCTGGAATTGGAGATAGGCAAATGAAACCACAGAGGAAGAATAATTGTTTTGAAACTCATACATGAGATCTGATTGCTCAGATTAATTGATTAACATTTTTCCTTACCCTCTGGAATGTTTTATTCAATATTGTTTCAAGTTTGTGGAACAAATTAAGGATTAAAAAGAGAGAGAGAGCCTGGAAAAAATTAGAAGGGATTTTTGTGTGAGGCAAATGTGTTCATATCTTTCTGTTTGATGGACATTACGAAGCAGTATGTTGGAGTTCTGAATCAAAACAGAAAGCAGATAGGGCACAAAAACAGGAACAGGTTTTAAAAGACTAAAGAATAAACCATACTATCTTCAGAGCTCATTGCCACTAGATACAGTAACAGTTATATTGTTTTATTTAACTTAGGAAATGACAAACTTTCCTTTTGTTCCCCAGATGAGCCCCAAAGAGGTCATCGCAGCTAGGGTTACAAAATAAGATTAGAACCAAAAATAAAAGACTTTACTGCAATTTTGTTTAGCATGTCTTCTCTTCTTCATGCTAGAAGTTTATTCTGACTTCAAATGCAGCAGCTTTAAACAATGATACTGTGCTGCATCCACATCATTCTGCAAGGCTTTCCATACAATAAAAGCTAGGATAAATTTGTTCTCGACTCTTGCAGAAACAAAACAGCAACATTTCACTGGATAGACACTATGGCAGAGCTGGACATGGCATGAAGCAGCCAGAAATCATGGAGATTACTGAAAAGACTGAACATCAATTCAAGCAAAAGGACACTGTATGCAACTATAACTGGAAGACCGACCATTGCATAATAAAAATAAAACATCAAAAAGATATTCAGAGCAAATCAAAGGAATTTTCTACAGCCTTCATATTGGCGAAAGTAGAGGAAACCATAACAAATCACAAAAATATGGCAGAAAACTGAAGTGAAACTAGGCAAAGAACTATCAGACCCCAAAAGCTACAGGCCAATCTCCTACTTTGTCATTTATACAAAATGTCTGGACAAATTGCAGTAAATCATGATTCTAGCCCTTAAAACTGAACCTCTTCTAATTCCAGGAAAGCCAGTGTTTAGGTCTGGCAAGAGTTATTCAGCTCAAGTCATAGATCTACCACAGCATATAAGATAGTTTTGAATCATACAAAGAGGTGCCATCAAATAATGAGCAAAATAATGTAATATAGCATGAAACTATCCACTTCATGGACCCAAACTCCCTAGACAGTGGCTAAAACTGAAGAAAAGTTTTCTGCATGCCTTACAAGCTGTAAATGTTAGACCAGAAAAGGCTAGGCTAAACATATGAAGAGAAAAAACAACATATTTTGCTGAATGGGCAAATGAAGAAGAGTATCTCCCATGAGGACAAGATTCTGGCAAGAACATCTTAAAGTCATTTACTAGTCTTTTAAGTGAAGTAGGAAGATCAAAGAATAATGAAGTGAAATGGGGCTACTTGATGTAGGACAAAAGTTTTGAGAAATGTGAAGAATTTCAGTTAATGCACCCATTATATGCATGAAATGTATGCCCCACCATGTGTACAAAAGGGGATCCAGTAAATGACAAAGATAAGACTATTGAAATGCCCACTTCTGGTCAAAAAGAATCTAATTACCTTAACATTTTAATTCATTTGGAATTTACCTGTATTTCATATAGTACATTCAAAATTTTAAATTGTGCAACACTCTGATATGAATGTAATATGTCATGGTGACAATGCTGACACATCCAGTTAGCTTGGTCATGATAATTCTGAGTAATTTCCATTAACTGTAAACTGGGATGATGTTGGATTCAGCACACCCTCAGCTGACTTAATCTTAGCTCAATCAGCTTTCAGCCAAAGCTAGAGGCATTCGAAAGAAAGTTGGACAACTATTGATGAGATCTACTTTGATTTGGATTCCCGCATTGAGCAGAGGGTTGGACTCAATGGTCTTATAGGCCCCTTCCAACTCAGTCATTCTATGATTCTATTACCACATAGCAGTGATGATGAACCTTGGCACACCAGGTGTTCTGGAACTTCAATTTCCGGAAGCCCTGATCAGCAAGAGTACTGACTTGGGCTTCTGGGAATTGAAGTTCAAGAACACCTGGAGTGCCAAGGTTTGCCATCTTGGACATAAGGCAACAGAATTGTGCCCATATAAACTAGAATTAGTTGAGAAAGACTGAGCATCTCTTTAAATGTCCTGGGTATATTTCCATTAATGACCACTGCAGGAGATGGAAGACAAGGCTGGTTATATTGTCACTCCAAGTCTGCACAGCTGTTCTTGCATTATTGTTCTCTCAAAGGCATTCACATGAATAGAAGAAGAACTGACATATGGATCTGAACAATACAGGAGTATGAAATCATACACAAATTTTTGTCTTTCACAATTTGAAATACCATTCAAGAAGCATCTGTAGCTTTCAGAAAGCAAAATACTTTATTATTCATTTATCAAACAAGAGTGGTGTGTGTGTGACTACTGCAACAGCAAGATCCACTTTTACACTTCATATGGAGTGCTCTACTTGATTTTTCCTGCAATTTAGAGCAGGGCTTCCGAATTTGGTGATCTTGAGATGTTGTTGACCAGAAATTCCTCGTTCCTATCTTTGTTTTGGCTGGGGCTGATGGGAATCGAGGTCCAAAACATCTTGAGAGTGCCAGATTAGGGGAGGCAGCATGATAAGAAATGAGCAAAAAAGAAACATGGGTATTTACTTGTGTTCTAGAGCAGAAATAGACAACCCAGGCAGCTTTGCAATTGAGTGCTGATAAGACATTATTGCTTAAAGAATAGATTCTTAAAAATGTAGTGTTTGCAAAATCAAAATGCAAACATAATCTGTTATTTCTTTGTGATGCTGTATTTAACCAAAATCATAGTATTTATCAATCTGCTAAACAGCAAAACATTGAGAATAACGAAACTATCTCGACTGTTTCTGCCCTTACATAAAATGTAATGGAATTATAGTACTTTGTCCATAAATTCCCAAATGCCTAAAATGCAAACATCCAAAAAGATCTGTCTCCTTATATGTGTTCCAATAGAATCACTTTGGTTCCTCATAATCAACCTGGTTTGGATCATCCCTCAGTGTTTTAACTTGTAATCACAACCTCTCATGAGGCTATCATACTTTGGGGATATCCTGAGAAAACAACATTCAGTGAAAACGACAATGACACCAGGAAACGTCGAATGCAGCAAAAAGAAAGGAACACTAAACATGAGATGATTGACTCAGTGAAGGAAACTACAGCCTTGAGGTTGGAAGACCTGAGTAGGCCTTTAAATAACAGGGCCTTTTGGAGTTCATTAATTTATGTATAGTTGGAAATGGTTTGACAGCTTCTAATAACAACAACAAAGCTGTCTTCACCTAGCCTTCACTAGAGGGTATTTTTTTTCTGTCTTTCCTGCTTCCGACAATTATCTCTATGTTATGCTGGGTGAAATCTAACACTATCACACCATCTGATAAACTGCATTTGTGTGTCATTTGCCCTCCTCCAGTACCTCTTAAGATACCACACAGACCACAAGATCAATCCGATTCCTCCTTTCCTTCACATCCTCCTTCACACTATCTGGTGCTATCAACAACTTGCACAGCTTTTGCGCTGTTTTGGTTGCTTGGCCTAGTAAAGTTACAAAAACAACCCTGCTCTTGCTGCAGGAAGGAGAAACAACAACATTTTCTTTCAGATCCATACAAAATCTGAAGTAAATGTCCCTGCTCCCTGCTTTTTGGCACATCTGTCCCCAGCATATGTGCTCTGGTAACTATGTTGGGGGAGAGTTTGTACAGAAGAATGGCTGGGTCTTGGAGCTTATTATTTTCCTCTACAAATGTCCTTCCTCTCCTGTTTTTCCTTTGCAATACCAACACACTTGCCAAGTTACAATGAGGTATTTCCACAGATGGAAAGACGTCATTTCACCTATCAGCAGAATAGTGTTTTCGTGCGTGAGAGGGGATCTCCTTCCTGTTGTTGCTCAGCAACCTCAGAATTAGCTCTGTAGGAATAAAAGCTAACAAGGAAGACTATAGCAGTTAGAGCAGTGGTGGCAAACCTTGGCACTCCAGCTGTTCTTGGACTTCAATTCTCAGATGCCCAAGTCTCTGTGAATCCACATGAATGGGTTTACTGGCTCTCTAGCTGTTTTTGGACTTCAATTCCCAGAAGCTCAAGTCCCTGTGAATCCACATGAATAGGTTTACTGCATGTACATGCTGTAAATCCATTTGTGTGGATTCACAGGGACTTGGGCTTCTGGGCATTGAAGTCCAAAACCAACTGGAGTACCAAGGTTCACCATCACTGAGTTAGAGAATAGTGGAGCTGGGTAAAGTTCTGTTGCACTAAGGCATACCTGCTAGCTAAGATGCTATATGTGGCTTTACAGTTATGAAGATTATTCCTCCCTCACTTGAGATTGTCCTGCAACTTTAGCCTGGAGAATAGGAGCAGAGCCAGGACCTGTAAGGAAGGGAAGGGAGCCTTACTGGAAAGAATTTGGTTTGCTGTAAGGCAGTATCTTTGCTGCAAGCTTTCGTTTTCCCTTGTAAAACTGGCTCATGTATGTTACAGCCAATTAGGGCTGAGAGCGGGGAGGTAAAATGGACTAGTAATCAAGGAAAATTGGTGCATTATTGTCAATTTCACATTTTAATCTCCAAGGAAGGCAAGATCTAGACCAGCTGTTTAGAAGTGATATTAAAAAGGAACCTGCCTGTGCCACAGCTTGAAGGATCAAACCAAATGATCCAATTAGAAGCAGATCTCATTAAAAGGGAAAAAAAGATTTCTGTTTATTCTAATACTGGTTTCTTCATTACAACCTGTTTACAGATCAGTTTACTTTTATTTTGAGATTGGATATCAGGAGGTTACCACAGTCTTAATGTAGAAGTCTGAATGCTCAGGCATATACAGTAGTTTTAAAAGAAGTGCAGGGAAAATGACCTAATATCTTCTAGATGTGGAGCTGGTTTCTTGTGTAATTTGACCCCGAGGTTAGTTTCAGGTTTCGCAGCAATCATATCTCTGTAGATTGGCAATAAAATTCATGCTCAGTGAAGGACTACTGTTAAAGGGAGTATCAGATTTCACACTGTTGTCAAGAATCCTCCGCTCCAGTGTGGATACAAGATTGAATTTATTCTTAAAAATTTAGAAGGTGCAGTCTGGCTAATATATTCATATTGCCTAGGAGGCATGCCAGTGCTAGGTGCTGGGTAAAGACTTGTAGTATGAATCAACCAAGAAATGTTATTCAGATAAAACATTTTTACTTTAAACACGTGCTCAAAATGAGTTGATTCCATATTTGTATTTCAAAAATACTTCCTGAACCACTGTCCCAAATAGGAGATATTATCTTTTGGAGATTCTTACATTAAAGTACTGGGAATCTGTTTTCTTCAGGCAGATACCATTTTGGAGAGAGCTGTGTAGTGTAGTTGATAGCATGACAGGCTAAGACTTAGGAGTCCTGAGCGTCAAAATCCGCTTGACCATGGAAAGTCACTGGAGAGTGGCAGTAGTAAAGCTACTGCTGAAATATTTCACATACCTTGAAAATCCTTTAAGGATTGCCATAAAATTGATGAAACTTGATGACACATAACAGCAAACTGTTTTGGAGGGCACACAGGTTGCACAATATCACACAGCAGGAAGATACTGTTGTACTGAGGTTTCAGCTTTGCGTTCCTGTATGACTTTCCATTGTACACTGAAGTAAAATATTAAAAGAGTGATTCCGTGTATTAAAACCAAAACAAGATCCATCTGCTTATCATGAAATGACATCTCTGGTTCACCACAAGTCCTGAAAAATAAAAACCAAATGCTATTTTGCAGGATTTTTGCAACAGCAAAGTCTTTTAGATTGTATAATAATGGGTTTTATTGCATCCAGAAGCTCCCTTCCTTTCTTTTTTATGGCAACATCTTAGTTGTTAAAGTTGAGAGAATGACTTTTAAACAGACACTTGAAACTTTTAAGCTGTGCATGTTTTCATCCTGAGATGAGCAACAGTATCTATAAGGAAGCAAAGGAACGCGTGACGGAGGCAAATGGCTCTGATGCGCACTTTGTGCAACACAACCCGGATGCCAGTGATGATGTCCAGGGGCGGGGACAGCCCTATAAAAGGGCTGGTCCAGGTCCCGGACGCCATTCTGGCTCCGGGATCGAAGCTGGTGGCTGCTGTCAGTCGGTCCAGGCGTCGGTCAGCCACATGGCGAGTGCAAGGGGCTCAGAGTACAGTGCTAGCCTGTGGGTGCTCCAGGCACACTTCCTCAGGCCTTCCGTGTTTCCTCAGGCCTCCCACGCTGCACAAGAGGCACTTCGGCCTCCGGCTTCCGGACTTATCCCCGGTTTCCAGGGAAGTGTGCGCTCCGACGTGGCCCCTTTTTTCCTGCTCGGGCTGAGGCGCCGGACCTTCTCCAATGCCCTCCACACCCACCCCACCACCCCAAAATCATGGGCTATAATAGCAAATTACACACACAGGGATATTGCTAATCTATTTACATTGACAAAGATACCCCATCTCATATAATCTTCCAGATGCAATGATGACAAGAGTGAACCTTTCACTGAAAGAAGGTGTGAGTGCCTCCCTAGATAGGGTACTGGTCCTGTATCTGGAAGGAGTGCTCTTTCAGGTATTAAAAAGGGTATAATTGTGAAAATGCATCAGATATCTGTTTTGTATGCCTAATTAGAGAGGCATGTATAACAAAGGTGATCATGCATCCTGGCAGAAAAGATGCAGTCTTGAGTATATGTTTTGGCACAGACAATCAGGCAGAAAGGATTCAGCCCCACCCTGTTCCTTGAAGATGGATGTGGTGGAAATCTGTTCAAGCATTCCAATCAACCCATGACAATCCATGATGCACACACAGAAACATGTGTAGAAAAGTCTGAATGAATGCATTCTGTGTAGATGGGCTTTTTGTAAGCAATCTCATGAAAAATAACCATATTGACAGTGTGTTCTGAGAAGCTCTGTACTATCTGGAGCCCACTTTGTGTAAGAAACTTGTAATCATTATGTTAGCAGAGTGCCATAAAATGAACTGATAGCTATGAATTAGTAGTAGTCATGCAGGATACTCAGGGTAAAGCAAAGGAAATATTTATATTTATCTCCTGCTGACCAATGCTTCTGGGAATTGAAGTCCAAGGACATCTGGAGAGTCAAGTTTGAGGTACCCTGATCTAGAAAGACATGATCTAAATATAACAATCTATAAGTAATAACTTACAGAAAACCAAGAGGTGGGGTCAAGATGTTCAGTCTCACCTAGCCTTCTATTCACTAGGCACTGCTGGGTTTTCCTTTAAATACAACATTGCTGAAAATACTTTCAAATTCTGCACGACTCGGTGAACCAAAAGTGGCTACAGGGGAAGATTTTCTTTTATCCCAATTTTTTCATGGTGGAACACTCCACAGAATGTAACATAATGACGTTATATTAAAGCAAGCCCTGCTCTAAGTCCCTAACTTTGCAATCAGTTCTTGCAGAAGGGGGAAAGAAAACACCTCCTTCCTGTTTCAAAGGTGGGTTTATGAAAAGTGATTGACATTTCAATCAGGGCCAGATGTAAGAGACCTTAAAGAACACCCCCCCAGCCCAGCCTAGTCATGAGAATATGATGCAATAGGCATGATGGTGAACAGTGATGGGATGTCCCCGGTTCCAGACGGATCCCTGGAACCGGTAGGACCAATCCCGGAGGGTTCTCCGTGAGGGGAGTCCACTTTTGGGGCGTCCGGTTCCGGACGCCTCACCGAAATAATTTTTTTTTAAAAAAATCGGAGCTAAAATGGCTCCAATTGACTGCGCATGTGCAGAAACTCAATCTGACACATTGCGCATGCGTCAGATTGAGTTTCTGGACATGCGCAGTCAATTGGAGCCATTTTAGCTCCAATTTAAAAAAAAAAATCTTCCGAAGCTGGAGCCGTCCCTTTTTAGAGTGGCTCCGGCAGCAGCGGCGGCAGCCCTAAGAGAAGGGCACCTCCCCTAGCCGGCCACCTGGCTCCCACGGGCACGTTGGTGCCTGGCCGCGCCGCCCGCCCGCGCCGCGCCCTCCTAGGGACTTGGGCAAACCCGACAAACCCCCATGCCCTGGGTAAGCCTGGCGGGGCCGAAAAGGCAACGGCCCGAGGAAGCAGCAGGCGCCCGGCAGAAGACGATGCGGCGGTGGCGAGCCCCGCCGGGCTTACCCAGGGCACGGGGGTTTGTCGGGCCCAAGTCCCTAGGAGGGCGCGGCGCGGGCGGACGGCGCGGCCAGGCACCAACGTGCCTGTGGGAGTCCGGTGGCCAGGCAGGGGCTGTGGCGGCCGTGGCCGGCGGATGCGGGGCTGTGGCGGCCGTGGCCGGCGGATGCAGGGCTGGCCGCGGCCTTCGTAGGAGGAAACTGCCACAGTCGGGGGCAGCGTGCCTTGCCTGGTGGCCCCGGGCCACATGGAGGTTCGTCGGTGCCAAGGAAGGTAAGTGAGGCTTTTATATTTAGGGTGGGTGGGTGATTTGTTTGTGTTTTGGGTGGGTGGTTGTACTTTTATTTAATTTTTATTTTATTTATTTATTTATTTTATTTAAGTTATTTACGGGTCTGTGTGCATGTTTATTTTTTTTATTATTATTTTTATTTTTGGCCTTGCCCACAACGTCATGACGTCATGACGTTGGCTCCGCCCATGACGTCATGACGTCATGACATTGGCCACGCCCATGACGTCCATGACGTCATGGCGTGGTAGTAGAATTTTTGACATCCCATCACTGATGGTGAACCTTGACACTCCAAGTGTTCTTGGGCTTCAATTACCAAAAGCCAAAGTTAGCACTCCTGCTGATCAGGACTTCTGGGAATTGAAGTTCAAGAACAGCTGGCATGCCAGGGTTCACCATCACTGTGCTGTAGCAAGCAGAAGCATCTTTCTTGTCCCTCCAGGGCACTGCTTCCTATATTTCCTCTCTAAAAAGACAATGTGTGTGTATCTGCACTGCACAATTATAACAGTTTGACACCATTTTAAACTGCCATGGTCGCATCATATGAGTTCCTCTGGTTTATAGGCGAGGCATTTAGAATTCCCTGAAATACATATATTTAGTTCTAGCTATATAAATTCCAGGATGGAGCCTTCGCAATTAAATTGGTGTCAAAGTACTGGAACATTTTATTATTATTATTATTTTTGGCAATAGATGTTGATTTCTTAATTCTTAGAAGAGATCAGTCCAGGTTTATGCAGGTTAAGATGCTCCTGTCTTCCTTTAGAAGGGATTTTTTGTTTGAATTTTCGTGCAGCAGAAGAATTTCTGAGTGCATTGGCAGGATACATGACCTAGAGCTGAACCCAGGCCTTACCACAAAAATGTCTGATGCATCAAACCTCTGGACTTCACTTTCACACTACTTCAGTAGCAACCTTTCCCAATAAACAAAGATGAAAGCAAGAATCCCGAATCAAGAAATTCCAGTGCCTTGTGGAACATGATTAGCTAGTCCTATGAACATATACTGCTCTTAGGAATGCGTCAAATTATTCTTGTTTTTTAAAAGAAACCTTTCTTTGTTTTGCAGGGATTTTAAAATTATCAATATTGTTTACCTTCTGTTCTAAATCCCTTGTGCTTGTAACAATTTCCACATATTCCAGGAGCTGATTATCTGCTTGATGTTATGCCAGCTCCGGAAAAAGGTTTATCTGCTGTCATTCCCTAAGGCCCTCATCACCCAAAGCTCAGGGCTTACTCCTGTGAAAGATAAAAAGCCTTATTCCCTCAAGCCTGTTGGAAGATCAGCCTGCAGCAGTCTATGGCAGTTTGTCCTTATGGAAGCAGCGGAAAAAGACCCTGGTGTGTGGAGATCCAGATGTGCGGCTGAGTCTGCCCAAACCACCTCTGCTGGCTCCAGATTTTCTAGGAGCAACCCCAAGGTGAACATAACTGAGGAAAGCTATCCATTGAGTAGAAATATCACAGAGAGGGAGAGAGACAGAGACAGAACAGAAGGAAGGGTCAAACAGTCAAAAGCTACTTCTAAAGGAATTAGTTTCCAGTGTAGTTCTGAGGATCAAAATGTAGATTCATCCCACCATAGCAGAGTTTTTTGGATAAGTAGCTGTGTTCATAGCAGAGATTCAGAAATTATTTTCTATAAATAATCTGATCCTGTTTCTTGTTACAGTGCTTTAAAATAAAACCACTGCACATTACTCATTACTTTTATGCTGGGAATAGTTTCATGTATACAAGGATTGTACAAAATTGGGGGGGGGGGGAAGCATGTTGAAATGTCCCTGAAAATGTCACTGAAAATTTATTTTCCTGAATAACCAGAAAATGTTACTCATTACATGAAGAAGGAATGTCAATCCTACTCATTGACATTACTTTTAAATTTTAACTTTGTTACATTCTCTTCACCCCAAAATAAGTAGTTACAGGTAATAACTTGTTACTTCTAAATAATAATCATAATTCTGGTTTTTAAACATATATATTTACTGTCCTAGTTTCTTAATGTAGTTATATTTGATTACTGTAATGCGCTCTACATGGGGCTGCCCTTGGTGACCATTCGGAGGCTGCAGCTGGTCCAGAATGCGGCGGCCCGGGTAGTGATAGGGTGCGGGCATTATACTCGTGCCTCAACACTGCTTCGGGAGCTGCACTGGCTGCCAGTATGTCTCCGAGTGCAATTCAAGGTGCTGGTCATTACCTTTAAAGCCCTATATGGTAGTGGGCCAGGATACTTAAGAGACCGCGTCATCCCAAGAACATCTGTCCGTCCCACCAGGGCGGATCAGAGAGGCTCTCTTATCATTCCATCGGTTAGAGAGGCGTATCTCTCTAGCACGAGGAGGAGGGCCTTCTCCGTGTCTGCCCCGGCACTTTGGAACCTCCTGCCAACTGAGTTACGTCTACAGACAGAGCTCCTGCCCTTTCGGAAGGGCCTAAAAACCTAGCTGGCAGGTCAGGTCTGGGGCCCCAGGAATGTTGGGTCCCATGTTGGGTGGCTGATCTGATAGGACAGCCACCATTCTCGCTGTTTTAAAATTTTAACTTTAACTTTTAAATCTGTTTTTTAGTATTTTACTAATTATAGCCAAATCTTTTAATCAATTTAAACCAAATTTGTGGGGGTATAGTGGGATTATCTAGGTTTTTTTTTGTCGAATTTTGTATTATTGTAAGCCGCCTAGAGTCGGGTTCGCCCGATTGAGGCGGGATAATAAATTTGAATAAATAAATAAATAAATATTTGATACAATAAAACCTCATATAACACTAAAACCTGGTTCCACAAGTCTTGGTGTTATATGATTTTTAGTGTTATCTGATGCATGTTAAAATCCTATGGGATCCATAGAGATACATTGTAACCACACAGGCTTTAGCGGTTGTTATCTGAAGCATCCCATAGGATCTTAATGTTATCTGATGCAATTCTTCCCCCCAGATTCCTTAATGTTATGCGATTTTAGTGTTATTCGATACTAATGTTATATGAGGTATTACTGTACTTTAAAAAAACTGAATGCTAAAGTCATTAGCTTCCTGTCTGCCTCATTGTCTTCTCAACAACCACAGTATAGCTCAAGGCAGCAGAATAAGACATACCATAAACCAGTACTTGAACCCTGTGATATTTTTCCTGTACTGTTCAATGTGATCACACTCCATAACTATCAAAGCAATGAAAAGGTTGCAGTGAACACCACATATGGGGAGAAGTTTGTCTCTCATTGAGTTACAATCAGAATATAAAATAATTATCACTTTATTTTTGAAAAAGAATAAATTATAATTACTTATTTGTAACAGAGATGAGCACTGAACCCTAGAGTCGGATATGACTGGTTTTCGAATAAGAGTGACCTTTACAGTTACCTTGTTACCTCCACACTCTGGTAAGATCTCCAGCAAATTTTCTAGTAGTTCTTGGCTAGCTAACAGCTTTAATAGCTGCTTCAGGAAATACATAACAGGGACATAGACTAAATGTCTTTCGTTAGGGTTTAAGCTTTTTCTCTCAGTCCAAGAGCAATTTCTTCATGTCCACAAGAAGGACAAAATACTCCAAGGTATCTTGCTAAACCGAAATGAAGCCATCACAGGAAAAGCACTTCAATGATTCCTGGAAGTACTTCCCTTTGAGCTCACACACAAGTCTCTCTTTCAGAGGAGCAGCTGCATGGAAAGAGACAGGAGGATAAAGAAATTAAGCTACAGTCTCACAATTACTTGTATTTCCTCAGGTAGTTGGTCTGGGAAAGAACTATAATAATATTGTCTCACAGACGTTGCAAGGTTTTAATGACAACAGGCTACTGGTTATCCTTCCTCATTTGTCCTAAAACTGTTGCCTTAGGCTGCCAACTGTGCTAAGCCAGACCAACTATGTTGTGGTGGCTGTTTCAAATTCTTTCCTCTATGGAGCAAATATCAAACCATTTCTAAGCAACAACCTTGAACAGAATCATTCCACTTGCCACTCATGTGACGGATGTTGTGGCTGCGTTGCACTGTTTTGATGAACAGCTTGGTAAAAAAAAATCCAGCACAGCAGATTTTTCAAATCCTAAAAATTCAACTGAAACTTATAAATCTTTTTTTAAAAAGGCATGGAATTTAAAATAAAATAGAAACAACTTTCTCCAAGGGCAGAAAAGTGAAGAGAGATGGAGTGAGGCAAGCCTTTTTATGAAGGAGGTTGTTGAAAAGATGCTGTTTCCGGCCTACCGATTAGGTTTGCTAGGTCTGAGGTTTCTGATAACTGTATGCTCCTCCCTCAGGTCTCCTAGCATGAATTTCAAAGCTGGCAACAAAAGAAGAGGATTTTTTTTATTTTTGTGGGTTTTTGTTGTTTAGTCACACAGTCGATTCTGACCCTTTGCGACCCCATGGACCACTGTCCGCCAGGCACTTCTGTCTTCCACCATCCTCCTCAACTCGCTCAGTTCTGTGCCCATTGTGTCCACAATACCATCTAGCCATCTCATTTTTGGCCGCCCCCTTTTTCTTTTGCCCTCCACCTTTCCCAGCATCAAGGCTTTCTCAAGTGAATCTTAGATGGCTTTAAAATTTGGGAGCCCATCTCAGTATGTTGGAAGCTGACACTACGGCTCATAGTCTCAGCCCAAACAGGTGATATGGTTGCAACAACCATAAAAAAGGTTCCAGTGAGGAAAGGAGACTAGAAAGAGAGATGGTGGGTACATGTTTAGCTTTTTTCTTGGGGGGGGGGGTGAGAAAAGGACTATCTTTTACAATAGGAGCCACGGTGGCTTAGTGGTTAAGATGCTGAATGTGACAACCATAAGGTTGGCAGGTAAGTGACCTCCTGCCATCTGCCCCAGCTCCTACCAACCTAATACCAAGAAATTGCAAGTAGGTAAATAGGTACCACTTTGGAGGGAAAGGTAACAACATTCCATGTGCTTGGGCATCTAATCATGCCTGCCACATGACCACATAAATTTTTGCAAACACAGACAACGCTGGCTCTTTGGCTGTAAACAAAGATGAGCATCACCCTCTAAAGCAGTGATGGTGAACCTCAGTACTCCAGGTGTTCTGGAGGGAGACCTTTTTTTAAAAAAAATATTTTACATGAGTATCACTGACAGATTTAATTTGCAAATATTTTAAACAGATAAGAAAAACAGTGGTAACGGTTCAAATACAGCCCTAAACTAGATGCGGTTTCTTACATTAAGTGATAATCACATCTCCCAGGTGACTAGAAGTTCCTTTCTTTGCTAGCATAGTTTCATTTTCTAAACTGAACCAGGGTAGGTTTCTTGAGCAGAACCTACCCCTGACTTTGACCCCTTGGGAGCAAATCAGGGAGTGGAATACCACTTTGACAACTCATAAGCTTTTTTCTTTGGCAACTCATGAGCGTATTGGTGTGGACAACCCAGAATGTGTCATTTTTGGCATTCTTCTTTTCTGTATTTGGGCAAATGGCATGAGCTGCAATCTTTTAATGTTTCTCATTTCTACGAAGAAATGCATGTTTATATCAGTTTATATTGGCAATTAAAAGGTACAAGAAGGGCTGCTTCTCTAAGCTTTTCCTAAAGATTTCTTGGTCCAGCTGCATTTTTAGTGTATAGTAGTTTTTTTCTGGAGAATATAGGTATTTTTTCTGGAAGGTATGAAACCAAATGAAACAGCTTCATCTTGTCACACCGCAAGTGAGTTTATTGTTCCAGGGAGGAACTGCATTTTGAGTTGGCTCAAATGGCACTGCATTGTGAACAACACTTTGAAGCATGCTCTGGTCTCAGGTTCCTGGGATGAAGGAGGTGCCAGGAAAATTATCTGCTCTGAAGTTCGTTCTATGCAAACACACCTCCCTCTGGACTGACCAAATAAGATCTCCTTTTTCATGTGGGGGAAACAGGAATGCAATTCTTGCTTGTTCTTATCACAGTGGGCTGGATCCAGACGTAGTCACACTTAGAGCAGACCTGTTGAAATAAATTTACAGAGAGTTAAATGAAGATAAGGATTTATTTCCTGAGGTTGCTACTATGGCTGGTTTTCTGTACACATACATGAGTGACCTCCAGATTGTCCTGTCGTTCACAGTCCTGTTCAACTCAAGACAGGGGTTTCCTTGATGAAGTCATCTCATGGCTGTCTTCCCAACTATGCAATAGATAGCAGATTCAATTACAAGAATATGGGAGGCTGTCCGATGTTAAATGAGAGCCTTGGTCCACAACACCCCCTGGCAATATCAATGTCAACTGTTATGGGCACCAGCTGCCCATAGCCTCAGATATCATTCTTTCTAAGCCCTATCTGGAGCTTCTGGGTGATTCCTGATGGTCTGCCATAAAAGTAATACCCAGTTCTGATCTTATTTAGTATACACAATCATTATTTTCATGGTTTTATTGGTATTTTTAATACATTGTAGTCAACAATTTTGGGTGCTCTTTTGACAACCATGAAGAAAGAAGTCAGGCCTGGGGACAGAATTTCAGTTTGAGTAAGGATTTGCACTCCAGTCTGGCCAGGTTATCCTGCTATGGTAATAAAGTAGACACTAGTGCCAGCAACTCAACACTGATTGTCATGCGATGGTTACCTAACCTGAGGACTAATGGCCTTGGGTGGTGAAATCCACAGGGAAGGGTGATGGGCCCCAATTGGATTAAATCCCACTTGAATGGGGTGTCATGCTGCAATGTGGAAGGCATTGTATTCTCAGGACAATCTTCATGGCTGATCACCATGATGATTGCCAATATTCAGAATCAGATAGGGCACTTGAAGAAGAACATGCACAGAGTCATAGATTGTCACAGTTTGTTGTTTTTATTTTAGATGGTATAAGCTGGTTGTTATGTGCAATCAATTCAGAACCAATTTATAGTGAACCTAACAGAGCTTTCCAAAAAATTCAAGGTAAGAGATGTTTAAGGAGTGGTTTTACCAATTTCAGTCCTCCAGTGAGTTTCCATGGCTCAGCCGGGATTTCAACTCAGGCCTTTTGAGTCTTGGACTGTCACTCAACCCCAGGGATGTGGCCTGCGGGCCGGATATAGCCCACGGCACCATTTCATGTGCCCCCTGCTGCCTCCACCACAGCAGGAAGTGCCATGTGGTGGATGAAGGGCAAAATGTCCATCCAGCCCCTGAAGCTGTCTGAGGGAGCGTGACTTGGCCCTCAGCTTAAAAAAATTAAGAACTCCTCCTCTACCCACTCTGTCTCCATAGAGCTATGCATGTGTGTGTGTGTGTGTGTGTGTATGTGTGTGTGTGTGTGTGTGTGTGTGTGTGTGTACACACACATATGTGGTTCCTTGCTTTAATTAACTGATTTAATTAGTTGATTAATATATAGGTCACAGCACAAAAGTGAACAATAAAACATTCAAAATAGCAGATATAAATCACACAGAATCAGAGCATATTAAAAAAAATTAACGCATGACATAAAATAGCATTGTGCTTAGGATTCCACCGTGTTTTCATTAATGTATTTAATTAATTGGTTAATTAGCTGGAAACAATTCACTTGTATAATTAAAAATTATAATCAATTGACAGTCCTAAGTGGAAGCAGACGTGATGTGACGTAAGAATTAACAAAGGCAGGAATGTGAAAGTGGCTGAAAATTAATAGAGTAAATAAAAGATGAACACAAAGGCCATGACTTTAAACTCAGGGGATAGCATGCAAAAATAAATCAATGGCTATTGACATATACCTTCTGAAAAAAACATAAGGAAACATTGAATTTGGAATCACAGTTGGCATATTTTATGGTTTGCTGTGATTTCCTGAATATACTACAGTTTATTTCAGATTATTTGAAGGCTTTTTTCTGGTTTAGGCCACACAGCTCTTGACCCTAGTTTAAATCAAGAATTAATAAGATTTCCGCCATTTAAAAAACACTGAAATGATAGGAGTAACCAGTGTCTGTTCCATTACTTTGCACAGTCTAACTTAGCTCATAAAGAAATACAGTATTGGAAATAAGAAGTTTTTCGAGGATTCAAAACAAAAGATGGCATACATCTGGTTAGAAAAGGGCAAATGCCATTTTAGCACATTACTCCTGTGGTCAGATTTAACCCATGGCTAATCACAAGACAAACTTAAAAATTAGCTTTTAAGATTATCTACATTTGCTTTTGCCCAAATTGGTGTTGTTGTTGTTGAGGGGAATTCTACCATTGAAAGCTTTGGGCCAATAGATAAATGCAGTTATGCAATGAATTATTTTTCCTGATGGTTTTTTAAAAGATATATGTAACTTGATTTTAATAATGGCTATGCATACTTTTGTTACCTCTACAATAACTAATAAATTGTGGAAGAATTCTGGAGGGATGTTTAGGAAGGAAATCTCCTAACCCTACTGAGATGTTTGTATATCAGTCCATCTCTAAACACCTATATAGATAGCTTTGTGTTTGAAATAAGAGAGATTTGTTTATTGCAAGGACAGAATAAATAGATGGGAAAAAATTACTTAGATGATTTCAAGTCACGCCATCCAACAGCTGACCTTTGCTACAGGTCTGACTTTCAGTTCTATCACAATGAAAGTTCCTTAAACATTTTCCCAGTATTTTGGAAACAGACAGGTAACTGCCATGGAGTCTGCTCAGGTTAGTTTTCAAGCTGAAGAACATTCCTAGCAATGTTCCTTTACAAAGATAATCCAAGGAAAGATACCTTTCTAGGACTACTGCACTGAAAATATCACAGGTAGTAGCATGGGCATACATTTTTCTTCTTCTTACATGTCCAGGTCAAACTTTAAACTGCCAAAATGAAACCACGTTGTTAGCTTTGTCATTGGCCAAAATACACTGTGCTGTTATCTTCTTGCTAACAAAAATGCTGTCTATATTATATCCCCTCCTCCATCTGTTACTGTTAAAAGATGCAGGCAGTTTTGGATCATGGACAAGTTGAATGTAATTGGTGTCTGCCCAAAATGCAAGTTGTGTACCATCCTCATTGGTCCGGTTATATCCCCAAGCTTCACTGTGACAATTAAAATCTCCAATAACAAAATTTATTTGGTCATATATTGTATTGTATTGTTTATTAAAACTCAATTTTATTTCCGGTGACTTATAAACAGAAGTAACGGAGAATTGTGGGGTTTGGATGGGTGAGAATTTTGATGTTATTAATTTCTGTCAATGCAGCTGATATTATACTGAAACCAAGTCTAACAAAAATATTGGTCATGCGGTCTCTCAATCGTGAATTCCATTCCAGCCACTTTGGATCTGTAACTTGCTCTCCCCTGATGTGTTTCCTGGACCAGACATATGTCATATGTCCACTATCAGAATATTCTTATTACTAGAAAGTCTCTCAATATTTATTGTTAAGGTTGGTCTTGACAAAGACCTTTTGGATGAATTCATTCCTTAGGTCCTTTGGTTTGATCTAGTGTGAGAAAGATTATTGTCATTGCCTGGGGTTCATCTGATTGTGGTTAAAAATGTAAAATGTACCCACAATCTTTGAGGATGCTCTTTCTATGTAACCCATACATGGGTCATATATAAAAAACCATGTAGTGCTGTACCGGATTTCTTAAAAAGCATACTTTTTGCTAACCAAACTTTTAGGTGCCAGAAGAGTAGGAAATAAAATGACATGGGTTCAAGTCATTCCTCCATTTTGTGTGTGTCTGTGTGTGTGAGAGAGATGAGTACATAGCTCTAAGCACCATAATTGGCACAGCGGATGCATAGTGTTCACACTTGAGCAACTATTTGTTGTATTCAGAATCCATGGCCTTAACATTGGACACCTAGTTTGTCCACGTTGAAAGTAATGGGTTTCACACATGTAGCTTGGAGACATTCTACTTCAGAGTCTATTAATATCTGGTGTTGCGCCCACCCACTTTCCAAATGTTGTTCAACAGAGTCCTGAGGCATTTAATATAATGACCAGTGGGAAATACGCATACCCAGTTTCTCTCTCAACAGTCTGAGGAAAACCAGCAGCTGTTTTAGAGAGATAAACATATACACAGCTGGCTTTGAAGATGACACAGTTGTCCTCTAAATTACTTATTTGATGGCAGCATACCAAAGTAATGGATATCTCTAGACTTTTATCATCCACTCTGAAATTAAACAGATAGAAACAGAATCATAGTGAATCTCAAAAATATTGTATATAAACTATGGATGAAACTACTTCTTCTAGCCATGCTCTATCTATTCTATATTTTAAGTTCAACTGTGAGGACCCTATCTTCATGCTACCTGAGACACTAAAACTGCAGAGAGGGCTAAAGGGGTGACTAGGCCAGCATTTCCTTTCCAAGAACAGTATAGTCAACTCCAGAGGACTCTGGAAATCTCCAAGCAAGATGCAAAGAGAACCACTGTGTGAGAATTGGAAAGAGCATGTCTCTGTTTACAATGATAGTTTTCACAGATAGGCTTGAGAGTTGGCACATAAAAATCTTCTACCTTATATGGAATGAGAAATGGTGATGTTCATGGTGATGTTCAAGTTGGTTTCAGAAAAGGAAGAGGTTTGTTGTTGTTGTTCAGTCGCACAGTCGATTCCGACCCTTTGCAACCGCCACTGTCCGCCATACACTTTTGTCCTCCACCATCCTCCTCAACTCGCTCACCTCTGTGCCCATTGTGTCTACAATACCATCTAGCCAATGCATAACCTATATTGTGGGCAAGAAGCTACTATTAGAACAGAATATGGAGAGACTGAATGGTTTCCTGTAGGCAAAGGTCTCAGACAAGGATGCATGTTATGCCCTTATTTGTTTCATCTGCATGCAGAACATATCATACAGAAAGCCAGACAAGATTCAGATGAAGGAGGAGTGAAAATTGGTGGAAGAAACATTCGTAATTTAAAACATGCAGATGACAGTATCTTCCTGGGTGAAAACATCAATGATGGGAAGCAAGTTTAACAAAAGTGAAAGAAGAAAGTGTCAAAGCAGGATTTCAGTTGAACATAAAAAAATCATGATAGAAGATCTATACAATTTTAAAGTTGCCAGTTAAGAAATTGAGATAAAGATTTTTTTAATACTTTGGTTCAATTATTAATCCAAATGGGGATTGCAGTAACTAGAAAAAATCATCAAATGTAAGGATGTGTCAAGGCCAGGATCATTCACACTCTTGTATTTTTGATCACCATATACGGGTGTGAAAGCTGGACAGTAAAGAAAGCTGACAATGTTTTTTTAAAAATTCATTTGAAATATGCTGCTGTGGATTTTATCCATGGGCTCTACCCAAAACAACATGCAGGCAGTAGTTTCAATAATTAAATTTCAAGGAATTTTAACGAGATATTTTTAAAATTCTGATTTCATTGTTATTCATCCTAGCCTTTTGCAAAGGAGAAGATTATGAACCGAAATAGAAACATTGTTTTAGGTCAACTGCCTGATCAATTTGCTAAAAATAACAACCTGAGTTGTGCTGCTCATTTGTGCAGAGAATCAGTGTTTGAAGAAGAGGGACATCAACAACATGAGTGGGTGTGCAATTTGTTTGGTAACTTAAAGGGGTAACTCATAAATTTTCCATGTGCTCATTTGCACTCTGGAGATGATTCTTCAGGCTGAAATACTAAAATTTGGAAACTGAACTGTTTTGGATGAGATGTCTTTCTTCCCTCGAAATGTATGCAGCTCTTCCCAGTTTGAACTCTGGCCCTACTAACCCCATAAAATCTCTAGGCTGCTGTAATCTAGTGATCATGACATCCCATGGAAGCTGTAGTGGCGAATGGGCCATACCATTCAGCAGAAATAGCAGCAACAGGCTCCTGGTTGCTTCTTCTCAGCAATACCCCTCCATCAGGGCAGTAGGTTTCCTTTTTTCATATCTTCTCTCCCACTAGTCCTCAAACCTACATCAGTTGAGAAAACATATCCTCGTGTTGGTATCACTCCACTTAAGACAAGGAGAGAAGTAGCAGTGGACACCAAGAAAACTAAGCAAGAGAATGACCATCAACATCCTCTGAAGGGATATGTGAGAGAGAGGCTCTCTGGTTGTGCCATCGGCCAGAGAAGCGCACCTCTCTGGCACTAAAAGGAGGGCCTTCTCTGTGTCCACTATGGAACCTCCTCCCAATAGAACTACACCTCTAGACGGAGCTGCTGTCCTTCAGGAAAGGAGTGAAAACCTGACTGGCAGGTCAGGTCTGGGGAATGGATGGATCAATTTCCCCAACCGGCTGGATGCTACAACACCTAGCTACAACATCTAGTTTTTAATGTTAAGTTTTTAAGCTTCTTTTAAAACTTTTAATTTTTGAACTGGTTTTAAATTGTTGTCGATATGCTGATGTGTTGTGAATCGCCCTGGGTCCCTTCGGGGAGGAGGGTGATAAACAAATTTAAATAAATAAATAAATAAATAAATAAATAAATAAATAAATAAATAAATAAATGTGCCTCAAGTATGCTGGCTCAGATCCAAGAAGAGCTTTATGGGAAGATCAAACATTCTTGAGGGCATGCAAGAACAAAAACAAATTGGAAAATGGAGGAAGGAGCTCATTGGACAAGGAATAACATTAAAAGGAGATATGGCTGAGGAACTCAAACTTTCTTATGGCACTTGGAGGACCCTGAATAGCCCGAGGGTCAGAGTCCCTAAATGTAAGACCAACATCCTTAAGTGGGGTCTGCTGGTGGACAATAACATGTGTAGTGAACGTGGAGAGATACAGAATCCGGCTCATTTGCTAGTCTGCTGACTACTGCCAGAAACATGCACTGATGAAGACTTAAGTTTGGCCAATGACAAAGCCAAGAAGGTGGCTTCATTTTGGCAGTCCAAGGTTTGATTGGGAAGAAGGAGGAGGAGGAGGAGGAGGAGGAGGAGAAGAAGACCTACCAGTCACTCTGAGATCACTCACAAAGAGCTGAGATCGCTTGTGTGATCCTATTGAATACTGCATTCATTATAAACTACTGCTCTGTAGGTGAATTCTCCCATGAGAATTTTAAGCATTCTCACATGTTTTATGGAAGGGATGAAAAATTGTAGACAATTTTTATAGACAAAGATCAGGATTTTTAGGCTTACCTTACTTGTGAACTAGCTGAGGCACACTTGTATATGTGTTGTATTTTACTGTATAATAGCTGTCTGATCTGTGCAGCCAGCCACTTCCCTAAATCCCCAAATTTACAGTTAAAGCCAAGAAGAAAATGTCATTAGGCTTTTCAGATTAGCAATTGGGGGAAGCCTGGGATATTGCAGAAAGAAGGAAGAGATGTTGTGATTTAAAGAAATGTGGGCAGGGAGACCAGTGGTGCAGCACTGGGTCCCTTTTTATAGTACATTAAAAATATCACCAAACCAAAATCTAAAGAAGGCAGAAAAATGTAAGCTGCTTTCATGGGAAAATTCATGTTTTGGAAACTGAAGGGGAATGTATGACACAGCACTGGCATCATATTTTTCTTGGAACTGTGCCCAACACTGCCCTTCCTTTGGCCTTCTATGGGGCTTACAGGGGAGGAAGCGGTGGCGTAGGCATCTGCAGCAGATAAAATGTGTCTCCAATGTGCTCTCAAACATGATACATTGGGGAGGCCTGAAGAATGCCCTGAATGCTGAAGACTGGCATGTGAACAGACATAATGTCTCTGAAGATGTTTTTCTAAGAAACATCTTGAAACTGTTTCTCTTGCTCCAAAAGAAGCAGAAGGCCACTTTTGTGGAACACGTTCCAATATTTCTATTTTTGGGGTGGTTATAACCCCTCCTTTCTATCCTCGCAGTGTTCTCTAGAACAATGGTGCCCAAACTAAGGCCCGGGTGCCAGGTGCGGCACCTGATGCCAATTCATCTGGCCCACAAAGCCCTTGTTGCTCCTGGAAGTGGAAGTAAAACACATAATTGGCCCATGGTCCAAAATGTTTGGGCACCCCTGCCCTAGAAGGACATGAGGTAGGAAAGATTGCAGAGGAATTTAAGTGGTGGCCCGGCTACCAACCCAGCTGCTGTTACCAGGTGTAGGCACCATGAAAAACATTATGAGGAGAAAAAGAACAAAGTTACGCTACAGCCATAGTTAATTTTGAGACTCGCATCTGAGAAAGTGCTGGAGCAGTTTTCTGTACTGTGGAGAGGTTCAGAAAAACCACCATCTCCATTTCTTTACCTAAGAACAGGGTAAAGGTCAAATCTCCTTTGCTGGAAAGGCAGTGGTGTCTGACTCAAGGGTTTGGTTCTCATCACTGTTTATATCCAAAGAGCCAGTGCTGTCTGTATTTGCAGACATCTCCATGGACATGTGGCAGATATGACTAGACACCAGAGTGCACAGAATGCTGTTTACCTTCTCACCGAAGTGGTACCTATTTATCTACTTGAAATTTCTTGCTTCTGAACTTCTAGGTTGGCAGGAGCTGAGACAGATGATGGGCACCGACTCTGTCATGCAGCACTTGGGTCTCAAACTACTGACCTTCCAGTCATCAAGTTCAGAATCTTAACCATTAAGTCACCGCAGTCCCCCTAAGAACAGGGTACAGATTTCAAACTACTATATATTCAATTCTCCATTGTGCCTCCTAGGAGAAGAGGGAACCTATATAACTTGGGACAAGATCCACAGATCCAGGGCACTCCCAGAAGAAATGTCTGATAAATCCCTTCTGGGGAATCTATACATAGAAAGCCCTGGAAAGGGTTGCCGTAAGTTGGAATCAACTTGATGGCACAAATTATTTAACTATCATTATACTATATTATTTTAACTGTGTAAACCACCCAGAAGGGGACTGCAGTGGCTTATTGGTTACAATAATTTATGACTGGAAGGTCAGCAGGTCACCAATTCAAGACCCGAGTGCTGTACAATGGAAGGTTGGAGGTCGAGATCCAAGTACTACAGGACGGAATGAGCTCCCGTCTTTGTCCCAGCTCCTGCCAACCTAGCAGTTTAAAAGCAAGAAAATGCAAGTAGATAAATAGGTACCACTTCAGTGGGAAGGTAAAGTGTTCCATGCACACTGGAGTCTAGTCATTGCCTGCCACATGTCCACAGAAACCCCTGCAGATGCAGACAGTGCTGGCTCTTTGGCTATAAACGGAGATGAGCACGGATCCCTAGAGTCGAATACGACTGGCTTTTGAGCAAGGGCGACCGTTATCTTTACGTAATTCACCCAGAGTGGGAATATCTCCCAGATGGGTGGTATAGAAATAAAATAAAAATAAAATATAGTTATATTTTAAACAGAAAAAAATACTGCTCTTCATGCAAAAGTTATAATATGTACTTAAGATGTGTTCTACTGCTAAGAATCAGCTCTGAGGTTATTTGCCAAGCCAGTGTTTTTATGATCATGCAAAGCTGAAGAAAAATATGTCTATCATGAGTCACCTATGGAAATGTTCTATATTTTTAAACCAATTAGTCCTAGGATTGCTATTCCAGCCTGCTGTAGAGATAACATGATTGTAAACAAAACAAAACCAAGCATTCACCCTGGAGGAGGAAAACAGGGAAAGCATTATCCAAATCTTCATTCAGGAAAATAGGGCATGAGTGTTTTTCTTTCCACCTTATTGTTTATAAACAGCAATTGTAGCTTTCCCCCCCTAGGAAAACATTACCCTCTGCAGTGCATAATAGCTTCCCAGTATGAAAGAAGTCATTTCAACATATGTGTTTTCTAGAAAAGATGTAGGAGATCTATTCTGAGGCTAAACTAAAGACTAAACAATAAAATGTCTTCAAAGGATTCAGAAACAACAACAGTAGCAAAAACAAGAATAATAGTAACAATAGGAAGTTGCTTTATTATAAATGAAGTAAATCTACATGTTTGAAAGTTTTAGTCTGTTATTGTTTTAGTACCTTTTTTTAGTATGCTTGCTAAAACAAAGATTTCAATCTTAAGACAAAAGCAACATGTTAAAAATATCTTGAATAATTTATACCTGATTTATAAATACATCCAGTACAATTCCATGTATGTTTTAATGGAATATAACTGAGCCGTCAGTTAGGTTTAGATAAGAAAGGAATGGATTGCAGCTGTATAGTGATAAGTATGAAAGTAGATAAAACTATCTCTCACTTTGAATATCAGTGCTTTGCAGCATAATTTAGCATCGGGGCATACAAAGTTATGGTTACCTTTCAAAAGTATTGATAATATGGGGATATCATCATTTTAGTAGCTTCGGGGAGGAGGGCGATAAACAAATATAAATAAAAAATAAAATAAAATAAATAAATAAACAAATAAATAAAACGTCTGACCAAGTTATCCTGGTGTGGTAATAGAGTGGACAAGGGGTGCCCAAACTTTTTGGGCCACAGTCTGATCACGTGGTTCCTCCTATTGGAAGTGGAAAAACCGTGCACATGCATGCATGTTTTACTTCCATTTCTGGGAGTGGTGTGGGTAGTGTGGGCTGGATTAATTGGCACTGCAGGTCAGATCTGGCCCACGGGCTGTAGTTTGGGCACCTCTGGAGTAGACCATACTGCCAGCGACCCAACACCGAGTTTCAGGTGGTGGTTAACTAGCCTGACAACTCTGAGGACTAATGGCTTTGGGTGCTGAATTCCACAGGGAAGGGTGATTAAATCCCACTTGAATCCATCTTGATGGAGGGCAGCACAGGGCCATAGCGATAGCCAGATAGATTGGGGGGGGGGATATTTTTTCAGGAGGGGCAACAATTTCTTACATATATACACATATATTCTGGGGTTGGGCTGTTAGCTGGGTGGGTGATCCCCCCCCCCCTGCTACGGCCCTGGGCCAGCAGCTTCATCAACACTGGCCTGAGGCTGAGGAGGACTTTGTCTGCCTAAAGGACTCAGCACCAGAAAGTGGCTCATAGAACTGGGTCAGTGGTCTGGGTGTTATGCTGCAATGCAGATGAGAAGCCACTGCATTATATTCTCAGGACAGTCTTCATGGCTGATCGCCATGATGATCACCTATATTCGGATTTGGATACAGAAGAAGAAGAAATAGCTTTTTTTAGTATGCTAGCTAAAATCCTGCTACTAGATGTTACACTATTTTAGGTTGGTGATATTATGAGTCACAGGGGGGTTTGTTTGTTTGTTTTGGACACAACATATGTCTAGTTCTACCCAATGCTCACATGAAATCTCTTTCATAGCCGGGAGATTTTGGGGCCCAGGAGACAGGAGGAAGAAGTCTGATATTATTTAAAATCACCATCTCAGAGGTAATTTTACCAGTAACATTGACTTTTGGGTAGTTAAAGATTTCCATTCCTGTCCTGTGGTCCTTGATGGCTATCAACATGATCAGACTTATGTGGCTTCATTTATGCAGCAGGATGCATTAAAAAAATTAAAATGTTCAGCACTGTTTTTTAAATAAGGAATTTATTTATGAAAGTTTTTTGGGGGCAGGGCAGGCAATTTATTCTGTTTACTGGTTGATCCTAGCTGATTTCCCTTAAAATATGTAATAGTATTTTTTTAACTTTGTACAAAGGATGAAGCTTGACCGTGAGAGAAGAATGAGGTATGTAAAAGAGGAAGACTCTGACAGATTCTCCTATATCCCCCCCCCCCCCCAGGTCTCTCTCTCTCCATTACTGTTTTAAACTGCAGAATCTGAATTACACATTCTTACATTCTGGCACAACAAATGTGGGGCATATGTATTGTGGACCTGTTCTTTCTCTTTTATGACAATACAAGCCTCATGTTCTGAATTCCTACTTAGTCATCAGCCTGCACCAAAAGGAAACTTGTTCTCATTTGTGATGTTGCTTGCTAAGTCTCAATTTAAAAATGACACAGCTATTTAATAGAACTGCACACTTAAGTGCTATGGAACATTCAGAAGAAGTTCAGTGAGTTAGGCATCTGGCTGTGGAGCCAGAGGTTGGGAGATAATTCCCCACTGTGTATCCCAGAATAGCCAGCATGTGTAGGCTTGAACAAGTTACACAGTCCCAGGAACCAATGGATCTCTGCATTTTGACTGCACAGCTAAAGGGAATTTTTACCAGAATTTCAAAACTCTGCAAAAGTTTCCTCCTGCTTCCAGGAAGAAGCATTCAACGACAACGATTATTCAATTTATTATTATTATTATTTTCTTTAAAAGGTACAGCACATCAGTGCTGCTCTAATTGACTTAACAAGTTTTCCCCTTCCTCTATCTGCTCCATGCAGAGGGAGAATGAAGGTTATTAAAATTTCCCCATATCATCAAGTGGTTAAGCTGTCTGTTTAAACCTCTATTGATAGGGGGAAACTGAACCCAGCCAGCAGCTTCAATTTACCAGTTTGCTTTGGTTCTTTCCCAGCTATCACAGATACTGGAAATGAACCAAAATAGAATAATCCTACACACACACACACAAAGTAGATGTCCCTAATGGTAACCTTAGAAAGGTGTAATTTGGAACACTATGAGGGTGGGCTGGTTTGTTTCAAAAATTACGTTATCTGATCCCTGACAAAAGAAAGGTCTTCACAGCAGATGAAACAATGGGCTCAATGCCCATGTAGTCACCCTCTAAGTCCCCAGATGCATATCCCTGTTGTATATCAATTCAAATGAAAATGTCTGAGATGTACATATCTATGCAGGCATCATGACTGCCTGTAGCTTGTTCAGGTTTCTCTCCCACCCCCAGTACAAATGGTTCTTGCAAGTTTCTTTTACTATATTTTAATATTTACTGATGCACCCCCTTCAGGGTGGGGATGGAGAGATTACTCTGATAATCTTGGCAGACTTTATGATTTACAACAAGGATATCATGGGTGTGCCAAGCAATCATATTTATATTTTTCACAGAACAACCAATAAGGGGGTAGGAGTGAAGATTGGGTGTAGAAGGAGAGATAGTAGAGGATTATTAAATGCAGGAACAGAGATTGTAATTGGATGCGGTGGTGGAGCTCACTGGAGAGGAATACTTAAGTCTTTGGTATGGAAGATTTGGGTTGTGAATTTCCTGTAAATAGAGAAGGCAAATTTCTGAAGTGGGTAGGTGGTTACTTTAATGATGCAAAGAAGTCACATATTTATTCTGGGCACACTTGAGGAGGTGGAAGAAATTAGAGACAAGAGGTCAAGAAATAAAAAATAGCCTAACATGGAAATACATTACATCTTGCCAAATTGTTTATTCCCCAGTTGTGCATTAAAAGAGGTTCTTTCAAAAACAGTACTGTGCAAAAGCCTTGAGACACCACCAGCTAGGTTGGGGAAAATTCAATTGGTGTGTGTGTGTGTGTGTGTGTGTCACAACTCAGCCTCTGAGCAACCTAGAGACACCAACATTGGAGAGGTTCTTCTGCCAACTCTCCTTAAAATCCTCTCCAGGTTTGGCAATGTTTGGAGTTAGTGTTTCAAGTTACCCCCCCAATAAATAAATAAATAAATAAATAAATAAATAAATAAATAAATAAATAAATCACTTGTTGAACTTTTCCCAAACAGACTGGTAGTGGCCTAAGCCTTTTGTACATTACTGTATTTATTGGATACCGCATGAACATAAGAAAGTATGATAAAAATTAATGACAACCATGGACTGAGTGAAGGAGAAATAAAAAGTATATGAAGACAGATAGTAAGAGAACAAATGTTAGAAAGATAGGGTGCAACACAGTAAAACCTCGGATAATACTAAAACTTGGTTCCACAAGTCTTAGCGTTATCTGATTTTTAATGTTATCCGATGCATCCACTGGAAAAGGTTAAAACCCTATGGGATGCATCGAATAACGTTAAAACTCCATAGAGATACATTGTAACCGGCACAGGCTTTAGTGAACGTTATCCGATGCATCCCATAGGATTTAATGTTAGGCGATACAATTTCCCCCCCCCCAGATTGCTTAACGTTATGCAGTTTTAGTGTTATCTGATGCAAATGTTATCTGAGGTATTACTGTACTCTGAAAAATGGAGAGCATGCCCAGATGGAGGTTTAACCTGTTCTTTGAAACTTGGGGGGGTGGGGGGTGGATAACAACATCCACATTTTGCAGACTCTGTAGCACCCCAATCTACCCCCTGAACACTTATTTTAAACCCCTATTAGGTGTTCTACTTTTTTGTAATGACCCCATATATGCCATTCCCATTGCCTGTGGATGCTGGGAGTGGGAACAATGTATAAGGGAGGCTTGCAGCATCAAAGGCTGTTTTTGCTGTAAATCTCCAGTATGCTGAAGGGGCTATTTGATGTTGGAATTAAATGCTTCCCTTGTTTTTTATAGAGGGGCAGGGAAAGTGTAATTATTTGTAGTGCTTCATCAGTTACGATGGCAAAAAAGAGATAAAAGAATCTTAATTTTCCCTTTTACTGCCAATTGGAGCTGTGGCTGGGTGAGCAGTTTCTTAATTCGTGGTACAAGGTAAAATACACATATTTTACCCCCTAACTGATGCACCACTACATCAATCTGCTAGGAGGAGAAAAAATAATCACACTTTCCCTGCCCCTCTGTAAGAATGCAGGTGAAATGTTTCATTTGCCTGTATGGAGGAATGGTTTGTCAGCCCCTTTACCCTCCAGGGAAAGGTTTCTTGGTCTGGTCTTAACGCGTTCTGAAAATCAGTGAGTCCAAACCCACCTCACAAGGGGCAGTTTGAAAATGCTTTGAGTTTCATTTTGTGTGTAGATATGCATGCATTCATTCAAGATGAATAGTTGCCAATGTGAGAACAGGCAGGGAATTGACATATTTAATTCCTAGTTTCACTTTCACCATTAAGTTAAATCACATGTTTAGTTTTGTGTATAAAAAAGCAATGTTTTACAACATTTTAAATATATGTTTTAATATTCAAGCTATTTTAGTGCATTTGCTAAGAGTTTGAATGATGAATTAGGAAGTTCTTGGCTGAATTTCACCTGTGCCACTCTTAGTTAGCCTCAATCCCTGCTCCATAATATAGGAGATAGAAATTAGATTTCTGTTGAACTGATGAGGGCCATGTCTTAGCCATTTTGCCAACTGGAAAATCATATGGTCTCCCTCCCACCCGTATTTCATGAATGAGACAAAGTTCTTGTAGGCAGAGTAGAACATGAGTGGAACCCTCTTTGTTTTCCCAGAAAAATTATGTTCTGAAGTGCTTCTTGAATTTGAGAAAACTCAAAATGGCTGCCACCATTTAAATGGCTTTCCCCTTTGTCACTTGTTGAGTGCTGTTATAGTAATGTGCAGGACTTGAATATTTACCAGAATAAAAACACATTTTACAGAACAGGTCATATTATTCAGATAGTGTGCAAGTCAATAACCCTCTGAGAAAGGGCAGTGATTGAAGAATGCTTGTTAAATGTATTAACTTGAGGGGGACACATTTTCTATGGGAAGGAGAAAAATAGATTGGTGAAACCTCCTTTTCTATAGCTAGAATATCAGGCACAAAGCAACAATTGCACAGAAAGCATGAGAGAAGGCAATAGCTTAAATTCTCATTACCCCATGTTCTTTACTCTTGAAGCATTCGTAAGTAGGAAAAAAAAATCTTTCTTACAATTAATCAGCCCCAGGGCACAGTGGTTGAGCTGTAGTACTGCAGCCAAAACTCTGCTCATAGTTTGAATTTGATACTGACAGGATCAAGGCTGACTCAGTCTTCCATCCTTCCAAGGTTAGTAAAATGACCCAGGTTTTTTGTACTGAAATTGTAATTACAGTATACCTTGTGAAAGACTCAGAGAGTGCTCTAATGCTATGAAATGGAATATAAGTGTAATTGTTATTGCTGTTGCTACAGTTGCTGTTTCTAGTAACATTCAGAATAAGAGGAGAAAGTTTGGAGTAAATGCCTTCTCTGTCATATGCAGGACACCGACATGACTCACAGTCCACATAGTTGGAAGGTTGAAAAGAGAATGCAAATTAAGGAAGCAAAATGAGTAAAAAGGAAGAGATGAGAGGATTTTCTTTGAAATCCCAGAGGTGAGAAGAACTGTACTAATCAGTTAGTGGCAAAAAGCAGTCACTTCAGCCTGCAAAAGTTCCTCCCATTTAGTAGCATGCACGATTGTTATTATTCCAACATTGTGTCTCTATGTGGCCTCATCTACAAATGGTGGAGTGAGGCCTTCATTCTTTGATTATGAGATGCAGGTGCAGCCAAAATATGTCACTGTGTGAAGCCGGATTTCTTTATTGAGAGGAACATCTTAAAAACAAAAACAAACCAAGAAGCTCCACTTGAAAGTGGACTCAAGTTTGCAGAGTTTTGTTATACCACCTATACGTCAGAGTTACTTCCATGACAACCTGAGGATCCAGTTAAACAATGCTGAGAAATATTGTAAATTGGGCAAAGTGCCATTTCACAGAACCATTACTTCTCAAACTGCTGGATTAGGTTCATGAGGTTAGGATTGAATCACCATTTCTTCTCAGCCATAATAATAATACTGATTTATCTCACAAAAGTGTTGACAATCCAGAACAAAAAAAATTCCATTTGGAGTGCTTTGAACTCTTGGAAGCACACTACAAATCTTTTTTACGTTGTTATTTTCTCACTGAATAATGAAATACTTACAGAATTCAATGTGACTTCCAGTACATCCAGCTGGGCAAACTGGAAAGCCCTGTATGAAATATTAGGACTGTAAATAGTTTGGGCATCAGTAAATGGTGAAGCAGAAAAAAGCACCAGTATGAACAATTTCTCTTGGCTTGCCTTGGCATAAATCAGCACTGGAGTCACAATGGGCTTTCTCCATTGTGGCTGTGGTGCCTTCTGATTTAAACAGAGGGAAGCACAACTGGTGTTCAAGAGAGTGTTAGGATCCAAACAAAGAAAGTGAGATAGATCTGTCACTTGTATCTGGGTGAAAAGATGTGGGGTAGCTATTGGCTTGGCTATGTGAATTGATGTAACAAAGCACTGCATCTCAGATGTGGGTGGAGTGATGGCAAACCTTGGCACTCTAGGTGTTCTTGAACTTCAATTCCCAGAAGCCCTGATCAGCAGGAATGCTGATTTGGGCTTCTGATAATTGAAGTCCAAGAACACCTGGAGTGCCGAGGTTTGCCATCACGGGGCTAGGGGAATCTCCAATTCTAGCATTTGACAAAGGATATGTGAGGTAATGCTATATTCATCTTGCCAGCAGCAGCCTTCTCTAGGTTCCACAGAGATGCAACAATGGTGGTTGGGCTGCAGATAACACCAAACCTCTAAATAAATCGTTTGCACATGGAGCTTCTGCCTCTTTAAATCCATGGCTGTTGGTTAGTAATGATGACACCCTGGCAAATCTATTCTTTTAAGCAACAATTCTCAGTGTCCTGTAGCCACTCTGGAATCCCATACATGGCATGACTGCTGGGGTTTGGGGCAGATTAATGGCTCTGAAGATTTGATTCAGGGAATGGTGACACATTTTAAGTATAACCTGAGGAATCAAGCAAGATGGAAGAATGCTATGGAATCACTACAGTAAACCCTGCACTCCACTGTAGAATCTTGGAATGTGTCATTTGATGAGAAACTTAGAATTCTCTAGTGGAATTTAAGGAAATGTTTTTAGAGTCTAAATACTTCACCAAATTACAATCCCATAGTTCAGTGGTGGCGAACTTATGGCATGCGTGCCAGAGGTGGCACTCAGCGCCCTCTCTGTGGGCACTCGTGCAGTCACTCCAGCATAGAGTTTGCACCACCTGCTGCCCAGCAGGCAAATGGGAGCACTTCCTCTCTCCCTCCAGCACAGAGTTCGTCCTGCCTCCCTGCCCAGCAGCCCAATGGGAGCATTTCCTTCCTCTCCTGTTGCTGTGTTGGCACTTTGTGATAAATATGGGTTTTGGGTTGCAGTTTAGGCACTTGGTCTCTAAAAGATTTGCCATCCCAGCCATAGTTCTTTCGCTATAACTGCTAAAAATCATATCCACTGGATACAACTATTTAATAATAATAATTTCATGTCAGAGATTACTCTGGGTTGAAAAGATTTTTGCTGGAGAAATTCACGCTTGAATGAGGCTACTTTCATGCCCCCAAGTGCAGCCGTCAGGTATCAAAACCGACTTTCCAGTCTCCAAGCTTAGCGTCTTAACCACTAAGCCACAGGGGGAGCTGCTATTTAATGTTTAATGCAGATAAAACATTCATCTGGATCAAGTTCAGTGAGAAAATGAAGCTGCCTTTCTCTTCTTCTCTTGATATATTTTTTTAGCTTTAATTCAATTTGTGGCACTTCTTAGCTTTCTGATTTCCAGATTTCTGTCACTAAATGTTGGCAAGAGCAACATTGCCTTCTGATGACTAAGGCAACGTTGTGTCATCTTTTTTTGTGTGTAGTTGAGCTTTGCCCCCCTCATTATAGGCAATGACTCAAGGTTCCAGTTTCTCACCGAGCCTCGAGCCAACACTTTAGCAAGAAGAGAAAAAGCAAATGAGTGAAAAACATCAAAAGTGCAATGTACTATTAACCAGAGTCACATTTAAAATACAGTACAGTACTTATATCTGCTTACATAAGGTCATAGGGCTTTCTCTCAAGCATTATTACGATAAAAACCAGGGGTCTTAAATAGCTGAAACATTATAATTCCAATGTAAATAAGGAGACTGGTGGTCATAGTTCATGTACTATGAAACCCAAGGACTCACCCATGTCTGTATGGGATAGATTGGCATGTCAGAGATGCTTCTCTCTTTTATGAAAGTGGAGTCATAATCTATAGGCTATTTAGTTCAACCCAGTGGGTGGGAAACATTAGGAAGTGGCTCGGATTCAAAATACCTGTTGAGAAAGAGAGGTAAAGTAGGAGTTGCCATTCCTCTGGTGAATGATACTGGTTGTAAGCTTATCACCTTGACTTAGGTAGCAGAATATCAGTATGTTTGTACAGGTGGGATAATGGAAAAGTGAATCAATTTAGTGATCCATATTTTTATTTGTATTTTATTTTAGGGCTTTAACTATTGTACATCTAAAGCTGTTTCCTTTTTGTTGTGGATCTCCTGCCTTTTCCTTTCAATCGTCTCCTACTCTAATACTGTATGGGTGAGTGGAGCTCAGGGTGTATTTCTATTACTATTGTTGTTCTTTTGTTACTTCAAACAAAAGTCACAGTTTCATAAAACCCATTGTGTTTGCAATACTCAGTGATAAAACACCAGCCAGTGAGTGGTACACAATATCAGGGTTCAAATATCATTGTCATCATCGTCACCACCACTACCACCATCAAAATGGAAGGATCATACCTTCTTCTATGTGTACCTACATAAAACTTAAAATCTTCTGAGAGGTGATCTCTGAATGTTGCCATAAAATGAAGTGAAATGCTGTCCACAAGGAAAAAGCCCTTTCAGGCTTCCCAGATATGTTTATCTACTACTATATGGAAATTTGGTACTAAAGCTTTTTATTTACCTTGGGCTTTTGAATAGTTGAGGCCTCTTAGTTTAAAATGTTGTTTTAATTGTGTTTCTAATAAACATTATTACCTTACCGTGCCTTTTAATATTGTATTTGTTTATTTGTACCATCTTTTGCTGGAAAGTTACATGACTAGAACAATAAATCAATATACTTTATTTTATAAAAACAAAAGTGGATCTTGTGAGAAATATTTTGAACAAAAGAATACTGATATAAAAACTAGTAATTGTGCAAGGCTATAAACCAAGTGTTGGTGCAAATATGTATTTATTCTGATTTGTATATAACAGTTCAGACTTAAGAACATAGTCCTAACTAGCCTAAGATGACTGAGAATCAGATGAGCTGATACTAGATCAGCTGGAACTGTGCTGAATTCCACCTTTCCCAGCCTTAGGATACTGGACATTTGTTCCAAATTTGGCTTATTTTTGTGTCAGGATAGTTATTATCTTCGGCTATAGGAGGCCTAGATTTGTCCTCATCTGTTCACCTAATCTCTTACTCTCTACTTTCTCCTTTTCATTTTGGTCCTTCAGGCTGATATTAGATAGCAAAGTATTTCTCCTGACAGATCTAGTCTGCTAGCTCTTTATTTCTGGGTGTTGTCTCAGTTGCTGAGTTGGGTAACTTATCTCTCATTGTGTGGATTAATTGTTCTTTATTAAGGTCTAGCCAGTCTCTGATATTACTCATTGAAGAAACTCATGTTTTAACTTTTCCACATTCACCCTTGATCTTACCTTCAATGATGTATTGCAATATATTTGTCATGATGAATTATGTGTCCAAGATATGAGAGCTTGTATTTCTTAATAAACAACTCTATTGCTTTTTGTTTTCCTATCTGATGGCATAACTTTTCATCCTTTCTTCTGTCAGTCCATGGAATGAGATGGATTCCTCTGTATATCTACATTTCAAAAGCATTTATTTTATTAAGCATCTCCTTCATAATCCAAATCTTTCATATAGGAGGGTTGACTATTTGTAACACATTAACATCTTTAGTCTCAAAGACAGAGAAAGCTGTTTGTTACCCAGCATTTTATTCAACGTCATACATGTTGTTCCAACTGTCTCAATTCTTGGCTTATTTTATTTTATTGTAACTGATTTTATTGTGTACTGTTGTGAGCCGCCTGGAGTCATGTTTGCCGAGTTGGGCGGCATATAAATGTAAATGTTAAATTAAATTAAATTAAATTATGTATCACAATCTATGTGATTATTTAAGTATCCTAGGTATAAGTATTTGTCTGCTTGGTCTGTATGTGAGTGGCTACACATAATATTTATATGTATATTACCCCTACTTTATCCCAATTGATTTTTGGGGGGAATGATTGACAGTCCCATATTGGTACTTTTCTATGTGATCCATTATAACAGGATGTGAAGGTCATCTGATCTTCTGGTTATCAAGACTGGGTCATCAGTATATCTTAAATTTATTTAATAGTATATAACTTATTTTAATGTTCTCAGATTTATCTGCAATAACATTTTCTGAATAAAAATTAAACAAAATAACTTCATGGACTCCGTTCTGCTAGCAGATCTCTTAAATCACCCAACACCAACACCAGATGGGGTTAGCAGATGGGGTTTCTCCATTCTAAAAGCCTACAGCCAGTGAATATTTGAGCTAAGACTGGATGACCTCATATCATATATTCAGCCATGAAACCATATGTGAAGCATATCTGCCCACTCCTCTTCCTTCCTTCCTCCCTTTCCTTTACTGATAATGGTTGGTTGGGTGAAAGCAGCAGTGATGTCACAGCTAAGGAGGAAGAAGGACACTGCCTTAGGCTCTTTACAGGTGTCCATCCATACCTCATCCAATAACTCAAAATATAATAAATTCCTTTGATTGGGCAACCTTCTGATGGAAGTTCTGTTATAACAGTTGTCAGGAAACGACATATTTCCTCATGTTTCCCAAGGCTTGAGGCAGTAGATTATTCAAATAGGCCTCATAGAAATCCTTTGTCCCTCTCTGTCTCATGGACTCATGTCACAAGACAGCATGTTTTCGAGCCAGTGTCCCTGTGTTATCTTTCTAGCTAGCTGAGTTTCATGTTTTGTCTACATACTAGAGCACTGATTGTGCACGTGTGTCAACAATCCATTGTTCTGAGAATGTTTCTCTCTGTTACCTAATTGGCTATGAGTTACCCACCTGACTGCAGAAGCTCCATTTTGCAGGGAAGTTAGTTCGATTCTGGATTTCAATGGCTTAAGACCCTGGCTATGGCGTAGGATTATTCTTTTCTTTTCAAAATGATTACCTAATGAACCTGGACTGTGTACTGGACTGATACCTGTTATTGACCTTTTAATCTACGTTTTTCCATGGACCTTGCTACATGAACCTGATGAATAAAGGAGCTGTTTCTCTTTGAAGTTTGTTGTTCTTTTGACAGGCACACACATGAAGACACTCTACCTGAAGAAACCTCCCTTGTTTTGCTCTATGCTCAACTGCCCTACTGCCTGAGCATAGTAAGAGTTCCTTTCTCATCACCTCGGTTCTCCCAGAAAAAGTGAGGCAAGGGTTAAAAGTTCCAGTAATGAGTAGGAGGCTCAGGGACTGATAGGGAGGTGCCCTTGTGAATTGGGACAACCGATTTGTGATAATAGTACAACCAACAAAGAGTCTTGTGGCCCAGTAAAGACAAGTAACTTTTATTTGGCATCAGTTGGTTTTTAAGATGTATCCAATCTCTGGTAGGAGGGGGAAAACAACAACAAGAAAAAAAAATAAAACTGGAATGGACAACAAGACTGTTGGTTTTATTACAACAGGCTATAGACCAACATTTCTACTTCTCTGGAAATTTCTGTGGTAAAAGTGACATTTTAAATAGTGAAGTATAACTGAATAATCAATAAGAATTGATGGGTTGTCTTAGAATATTTAATATTTAAGTTTAGAAATAAGAACACATTTTAGAGAAGAGATTTATAGTCAACTACTCCTATGAAAAACAGAGGAGAAAGTCTATTTTGAGTTATTTTCATGCTCTCAGCCTACTACTAGCTTCATGCCACATAAATAGATTGTTTCTCTATTACTGTTTTATCTTGTATATGGCCCTTTTAATCTGCAAAGTACTTTGTTGTGTTTGCTCTTCCAAATCCTTGTGAAGTAGCTTACTATCATTATTCTTTATGGATAGAGATCCTTACTTTGAGGTAGGAATATATTTTGAAAGGCGCTCTGGTGGCTTAAGTAATTTAGTTAGCTGTGTCATAAGGAAGAATGAAAAAAATTCTTATGGTTACTAGTGATTGATTGATTGAATGGCTGATTGATTACAGAGGTTTGAATAATCATTATATAAAATGCTTTATAATACTGTATGTAAGAATAATAGAATCAAAAAAGTTGGAGAGTATTACTAGATTCAAGAGAGAACCTCCTGTGGGTCTTACCTCTGAATAAACATACACCAGATTATTTATTTATTTATTTATTTAGATTTATATTGCCGCCCACTCGCCGAGGCGACTCAGGGCGGCTTACAGTCAAAACAACAACAGTACAATAAAAATTATAAAATGCAACCACATAAAACAACCAAACCAGAACACAAACTAACTCCCGTCAGGCCGTTGTTGTGGGCCCAGAGGAGTGGGCAAGGTCCCCAGCCACTTCCATCTTTTCCTCCACCCTCTAGCCTAGCCTAAGGCCAAGAGCTGGAGATGCACTCTGTGGTCGCCATGTGGAGAGATGGGGCATAGGTTCAATAAAAATGTCAGAATCAGCATATAAAGTTCACCTATTAGCAGTAGCAGTGACTGGGTAAGGTTTTCTGACAAAAACGTAGACCTCTATTTTAAGTTTCAAATAGGCAGACTAGGCTGCCCTTAGTTAAAAGCCAGTTGTACCTGACTCTTAAGGGTCAGTGCTCATCTCTGTTTATAGCCAAAGGCCCAGTGCTGTCTGTATCTGCAGATATTACTTTGGACATGTGGCAGGCATGCCTAGACACCGGAGTGCATGGAATGCTATTTACCTTCCCTCCAAAGTGGTACCTATTGATCAACTTGCAATTTTGTGGTTTTGAACTGCTAGGTTGGCAGGAGCTGGGACAGACATGAAAGTTCACTCAGTCATGCCCTACTTGGGTATCGAACTCCAAATTTCCAGTCTTTAAATTAAGCGTCTTAGCCACTTGAGCCACTGCAGTCCCTAGGCAGACTAGGAACCACCTTTCAGGCCTTTGAATAGCTCAAATGGGGTTCAGGTCATTGCAACTTCTAATTCATCCTCATTTTTGTAGAAAATTAAAGAATGGCATACTTTCTTTCTTTTTTTAAAAAAATGTAGAATGCATGCCAGTATAAGCTTATTGTCTTTATCTCCCAGTCTACCTTTTTTTGCACATTATTTCCAAAATGCTCCATAATCTGGTTAAATCAAGGAGCGCAGAGGAATATCAGACCAATTAAAGCCTTGTAAGTTGAAATCTTATAGTGTTTTGTATGAAAGTCAAAGTGGAAGCAAATGTAGATGAGTAAAGACTAATGCTAACAACTGGACACACTGGCTGTGGTAACTTAGATGGTTGAAAGTAACATATTACTTCCCAGTGTGTTCTCAGCTCCTGAATTCTGGAAATTCCTGTCATGTTTAATATCTCACCATATCATAGTGTAGGCAAAGCTATGGCACACGTGCCAGAGGTGGCACACACACACCTCCCTGTGGTTATGTGAACCATTGCAGGCAAGTTCTGCCCCATCCAACATGGCTGGCACCAACAGATGCATGTGCATGTGGCACACACTGGTGGCTTGCCAGTGGCATGTTGGGCTTGCTCTAAGCAATGCTTTTCTGCAGTCACATGAGATGGGGCGGGGGGGGGGTTGCCCTGTGTGGTGCTTGTCTTTGGTCACATGGGATGGGCCAAGGAGGCTTGCCCCTGACAGTGGCAGGGCTTGCCCACAGCAGGCTGTGGTGGCCCCTGGTGATGTCATGTGGGTGTGTGCGCACGCACTCACATGACATCACCGGCATGTTAGATGCCTACCACACACCACCACCTCCTCCTTGGGCATTCAGTCTCCAAAAGGTTCACCATCATTGCGATATCATATTTATAATACTTGTGTTACTCAAGTTCATAGAGAGAACTGTATGTGTAAGACTAGGCTTTCTGAATGCACTGTAACATATAAGATCTTAGCTTGATTAAAGACCACATTTCTACCTTTGTTTTACTGAAATCATAAATTGGTAGGACTTGATATGTTATGTTAAGATCGTGGCTCTGTTTCTTGAACTCTGGTTTTGCCTCCCTCATATCTCTCATGTTTGTTAACTTAATATGGTTCTTGATCCTGGTACTGTATTTGGTTACTCCTTACTTGCTGTCACACTTCAGTGTGATAACTGGCCCAACTCAGAACCATCTAGTGCCCTGCCTGGGCACAATGGACAGGGTAAACAGTGATCTCTTTCTTATTGTTTTATAGCTACTCTTTGAGGCAAAGGCTGATACCCTTGTGGCTATTTTGCAAGCTTCCTGAGTCTGAGTCGCCTGAGTAAAACTCATTATACCATATTTATAATATGCATGTTACCAAAGTTTGTACAGAGAACTATTTGTCTAAGCCTAAGCTTTCTAGATGCAAATAATAATAATAATAAAACACCTCTCCACTGGATCACATTGGCTTTTGTTCCAGTGAAGATTTATTAGCTTCCAAATCCTTTACTTCTCGGAATAGATAATAGTTTAAGGATTTTTTTCCTGTAAATTATGCATTTATTATAATTACTAATAATTGCACATAATGACATATAATTGCACATTATAGTAGGCAGAATCCTTCCCCAGTGTAGCTCCACCTAAGCTCTGTTGCCTAGGTTTCTGCTTGCACAAGGAGGGACTAGTCTATCTCCTATTTCAGGCTGTATAAACGTTATATCCCTCTCACAAACAGAACATTAAGGGAGTGGAATGAACAAACAAGATTCTTCTCATTGCCCCAGCTTTCAATAACAATAATACTTTTTAAAAACAATGAAGGATTTAAATTTTATTTAAATTGGAATCTTATATACCAGTAAGGTAAAAAACAAATTCTACTGCAGTATGATTGAATGTCATTTGGGTTCAAAAGGACAGTTTATTTTATAAATTTCCAATGAAACTTCATCAACATGTTTGTTTTGGGTCATCTGTAAGCATTTAACATGGGAATGTGGATTCTTGCTAGTCAAGCCATCTGACTCAAGTCTAGATGGGTCTTTTAAACACTCCTGAATCATAAGAGTCAGACTAGACCAGGGGTTCCCAACCCATGGCCCGTGGGCCTGATCTGGCCTGTGATGCCACTCCAACTGGCTTGTTACTGTCTCCCTCGCACCTGGAAGTAGAAGTGGGTGCATTTATGTCAGCCATAAATGTGCTCGCTTCTGCTTCTAGGGGCGTGATTGAGCCCGCTCAGCTGTTCTGGGGGCATGGTCAGGCACATGGTGCAAAAAGGTTGTGCACCCCTGGACTAGATTTTAAGGGGAATGCACACTCCCTTTATGCTCCACAACCTGCTTTTCCTTCCACATTGTGACTTTCTCAGATGTATATACAGTTGTACCTCGCTTAAAGAGCATTATGTGTCCCACCACAGGATTGCTCTTTAAGTGAGTTTGCTCTTTAAGCGAAACACCATTGTAAGTGACCAGTTGTGGGGGGGATTGTGAACCCCGATTTATTTGTTAAGCGAGTTTTTGGTTGGTTTTATTTGTTATGCAAAGCGAACATTGAGAGAAAATTCTGCTCTTTAAGCGAGTTACTCTTTAATCGAGGCACTCTTTAGGCGAGGTTTGACCGTACTTCTGTAATCAGATTTGCAAATTATGTCCTTGTTTTATCTTGGGACCAATCAGAAAACAAATTGTTACAAGAAAAATACACATGTAAGGGAAACTGTATGAGCACGATGTGTGATTTTTCTCTTACCTGTGCATTTCATGTAGGTAAGTTCTCCACTTTTAAGTGAGTCCCTCTTCTAAATATATGCCACCCATGGTGAAATGGAGCTATGCCTCACAGGATCAAAGCCTAGGACTCATAACAGGGAATATGGCATCATCTGCTATTCTCTAGGGTTTTTTTTTGTTCCCTCTGAGCTTTGTCCTATATATATGTGGCAAATATAGGTTCATTTACAAACAATATATTGTTGCAAACTATCTCTGTTATAATTATCTGAGAATGGTTTAGTCTTGAATGAGTTAGTAGGAACAATTTAGTCTTGAATGAACAAGTAGGAATTAATGACCTATACCTCTTATGTTGATGTGGACCCATGTATCTGCCTGCCATTTCCAACTCTTCTGGTGAGGGCTAGCTATGGTGATTGTCATTATGGTGAAGTCCAGCACTTCCAAATTTATCATTACACCACTTGCTACATACACACAATCTGGTCCACATGTTTAACATAGCTAGCCATATTAAAGTTAGCACTACACTGGCTCCTGTCCATTGACTTGCCATCTTGCTCTGGATCCAGCTCGGTTAGCCACCCACCCACACAAAAGAAGAAATAGCTAATTTCTGCTTCTCTCAACAAGGACAAATGACCAGGGGGTACCAGGTAAGAGAAAGGCTGCACAGAGGTACAGCTTTAGCAAATCCCCAGTATTAACCAGTCTGATGTCAACCATGATCCAGGCAAACCTGGAAGTATCCCCCATGCATTTCTTGATTTGAACTCAACTGTCGATCTGATTCAACTGGAAATTTGCCCTGCCAGTTTCTCCTCTGACTGTTATTGCCTGTGTTTATACACATTTGTCAAAGATTATTCTGTGACCCAAGCAGGAACACTCACAGGACTGTGTATTCATCTTCCTGAGCAAACAGAAACCAATTTTCAACATCATAGAGGTCAGCCACCAATATGCATAAGGAAATAGAATTGTAGAAGCAAAGTATTTCCCCTGGTATTTATTAAAATTGGTTGGTCTCTCAATAATTTAAGAAGCCTCATTACCAAATAAGCAAGAATAAGTTAGTTATTCACCTTAGAAAGATGGCATTTTGTATTGCCACAATAACTGAGCAGAACTTGTAAAACTAATGAAGGAGCATAAAAATGCAAATCATGACAGCTAATTAGCTCCATCTCCTTATACTTTTTGAATTAATAATTTATGATGACATAAATCTGTCCTGTACAAAATTACATATAGCAAAGAACAACACACAGCTTTCCATGTGGTTATGTGTAAGCATCTGTTTGTTAACTAAGTGCCACAATTATATTGCTTTTATTATTAGGAAATAAGAGGTAGGAAGTTGCCTCTGAAGAAGTGGGCTGCACCAGCAAATAAATCTTGTTAGTCTTCAAGTTGCCACAAGGAAGTTGACTCTTCCTTGTTTTTGCTGCAACAGGTAAACATGGTATATGGAGGGGAGTAGAATATACCAGTGAGGGTGCTCAGCCAAATCTTTGTCCTCGGCCTCCACCACAACCCACACCAGGGCCAGATATCTACCTGTTGGGGCTTTTTAAAAAAGAGGTGAATGGGAAATGTCCTAGTGTGTATTTACAATTTTTTTTTAAAGAAAAGGCCTCAGAGGAGAATTGTTTTAGAGAAAAGACTATAGAGGGCTTTTGAATGGCCTCATGGCTGGAAAAAATCTCCATGGAACCACATGTCTCTTGTAGGTTACATGATACACATCTTAGGCATAGGGGGAAAAACAGAATCACAGAATAACTGAGTTGGAAGGGGCCTTTTGAGCTATCGAGTTCAATGCCCTGCTCAATACAGGAATCTGAATCAAAGCAGATCTCTCTTGAATGCTTCCAGTGTTGGAGCGCTCACCACCCATCAAGGCAATTGGTTCCGCTGTTGTACTGTTCTATCTGTTAAGCTGTTCCCCTCATCATATTCAGCCTAGGTCTGGTTTCTTTTAGTTTGAACCCATTATTATGTGTTCTGCACTCTGGGATGATCATGAATAGATCCCACCCCTCCTTTTTCAGGTATTTGAAGAGTGCTATCAGGTCCCCTCTCAGTTTCCTTTTCTCAAGGCTAAACATGCCCAGTTCCTTCAGCCTTTCCTCATACCAACATGTTTGGGGTATCTTTTTATGCATTAACAATAAGAAATTATGATTTATTTAATGACTTTTCAGATCCCACCTAGAACTTTAAATTGTAGACAGTGACCTGGTTTGAACAATCTTCCTCTCTTCAGCTTCCTGGAACTCAGAGAACTCTCCTTGCCTGCTCAGCCTGTGTGTGACACCCCTACCCACCCCCGCCTGTGATGTCTCTGCATTTACATGTATCTGAATTGATTGCCACACAAAAACACTTGTGTGGCAACCCAAGGACATCTCAGAAAACAAAGCAAAACAAAATAAATAAAATAAAATAAAAAAAACACAGTAGCACTTTAAAGACTAACTGCTATATTTTTATTGTTAGCTTTCGTGGATCAAGTCCACTTCATCAGACAAGGAATGAAACTTACAGACATGTTCTTTATATACCAAATTCAGGGGGTCCACGGGAGAAGGGTTGGTGTCAAGCAAGATGACAGACAAGCAAGCACAAAAACCCTTCTCCCGTTGACCCCCTGAATTTGGTATATAAAGAACATGCCTGTAAGTTTCATTCCTTGTCTGATGTAGTGGACTTGATCCATGAAAGCTAACAATAAAAATATAGTAGCTAGTCTTTAAAGTGCTACTGTGTTTTTTATTTTATTTCGTTTTGTTTATTTTGTTTTGTTTTGTTTTCTGAGATGCCTGAACCACAGACTAACACGGTTACTATTCCAAAAAACCCAAGGACAATTAAACAAGAAAGGCAAGTGTGCTGATCCATAACAATGAACCAATTTCCACCAGGACTAGGTAAAGCTGGGAGTTACCCATTAAAAAAACCAAGCTGTCTGAAAACACTTTGCATTGCTACTGAGATATCACACTATTACACACTGCAGCCAGGAAAACCCAATCTACCTTCTCTCGGAAAAATTAATAAAGGGATTGAAGGTAAAGTTACAAAGGACAGAAGAGACTGAGAAGGATGGAAGGTGATTAGTGTTTCTGCTAATCAGACATTCTTGCCACATTGGTTCTGTGAGCTCCGGCTCCTCTACCGCACTGGAGATGTGTAAAATCTTTCGCTGCCTTCTGATTAAATCAGGCACAATCTTATCTTATCTTGTGTGTTTCGAACTCTAGCTACAGAGATCGAGTTGAGGCAGCCTATGCCTGTGTGTACAAATAGGGAAAGTGAAGGGGTGGCTGGCATACTCATTGCAAGAGAACAAATTTAGTTCTGGCCTTCTGTTTATTTGTTCATTTTATTTCTATGCTGCCTTTCTCTCAGTGGAAGGGCCCAAGGTAATTAACCATTCATTGAAATAATTATGGTCATACGCAATTAGAAGCAACATGGGTATATAATATTGAAAAACAAATTAAACCGTGTTAAAAACTGCTATTTGAACATGCATAAAAACACACAAACATGATATCAGTAGAAAGATATATATATATACATACAGCATCCCATAATAATAGTTGTACAATTCAATTAAAAAACTGCCTTCAAAGGAAGATCTTGGCTCTCTAGCAGAAGGACAAGAGGGAGCAGACCCATCCAGCTTCTCAGGGAGTAGAGAGCAGCCACCAAAAAGACTCACTCTCATTTCTTCACCAAATGAGCCTGTGAAGGCCAGTGAGAGCAAGATAAGATCCTCACTAGAAGATGGCAGGAGGGCCATCTTCTACCTATGGGGAGATACAATCCCTCAGATAGCCTGGGGGCAAGCCATAGAGGAACCAACTATCTTTCTTGTGTTGGACTGACTATTAAGATTTGTTTTGGCATTCTTAAAAATGTAAGAGTTCAATGCTGAGCTTGTGTCTATTGAAGAGGAATATCTATTCTGGAAACTGGTATAAGGCACTTTATTGGTGGGGGTGGGGGTGGGGGTGGGGGTGGGGGTGGGGAGGGACTTAAATGTTGAAGAAATCCTTTCCTAGAGAGCACAGCAGTTTGTAAAGCTGGCTTCTCTGCTTTTAAGGTATGGCTGCAGCCATCATGGACTTCCCTTGTGCTTCCTTTCTAGTTGTGAATGAAGAAAAAACACTACAGTCAAACTTTCCATAACGAGCATTTCGCTTAGCGAAAAACTTGCATAAAGAGCAAGTTTTTTGCTAAGCTAAGTTTTTTGCTATGCAAGTTTTCACCATAGAAACGCTCGTTATGTGAGTTTTTCCATAGGAAAAAGTCCAACTCGCATAGCGAAAAATTCGTTATGCGAGTCTGACTCGCATAGCGAATTTTTTGCATAGCGAGCAGCCTTGCAGAACGCATTAAATTCGTTATGCGAGGTATGACTGTATAAGAGGTGACCTCAGAGGAATGAAGAAGCATGCCTAAGAATTCTGGTTTACATCTATACTTAGAAGAGGAACAAGAGAAAATATCAGACTAGTTTTCCCAGGTCACACTACCTGTTGGTGCTTTAATTTCCAAAAGGGCAAAACATTTCTTTTCTCAGTCCTTCTGCATCAACAGCCAACAAGCTTTATTGCATGACTCTGAATTCTCTTCTAAGCACACTATTCCTTTAAGAAACTGAAATGAGTGAGCAAGGAACATCAGGCACAATGGGACTGAACTATTAGAAACTTGATTATTAAGGGATACTTACAGGTCTGTGGGTGGTATTATTGGAGAGCAAAATATGGTTTAAATTAGAAAATGGGGGCATCATTTGTACAAGATAAATAAATTGCAGTCTGCAGTTGCAACAAGGAAAGACTCTTCTGTGGAACTAGGCAACCTGGGATTCATCCTCATTCTGCTGGATCACTCTCCAAGTTAAAAATCAACAACGAAAATGGAGCTGTGGTTAAGAAGCTCACCTTGTTAGCTGGAAGGCCAGCAAATCAGCAATTCAAGCCCCGGGTACTGCATGATGGATTGAGCGTCCGTCTCTGTCCCAGCCCTTGGGGACATGAAAGGATCCTCATTTGGGTGTCCTCTGAGTGGAGTTTCTCCAGCAAAATCCCTTTCAACCCAGAATAATTTCTGACATGGAATTATAATTAAATTGAAGAAAAACCTTTAAGAAGCCCAGATCTCTCTGAGATCCATATCTTCTCACCCAGATAATTTAAAATCCCAGAGACATGGGCCCCATTTGCTTTGTTGGTTAACTAAAATGCAACGAGAATCACGTGAGTTGCATTTAAAAATCAATTTACCCGCAGTTTGCCCTCATTTGTGTAATTTTGAATGTTCACCACTAATGTCACTAAGTCTAATGTGTTGCTGCTGCCCTCTATTCTGTAAACCATGACAAAAAAATTAAAATTATCAAGATAGCTAATGCATTGATTTGACAAAGAAAAATCTGGATTAATTTAATACCTTTAGTGTTATTAAGAACTAATTACCATGTGTCATTAAGAACTAATTCAATGTATTCACTTCTTCTATTCTGATTACTGTATTTGCATTTTCTTTTTTTCCGATTAGGTGTGGAACTCATGGATTCAACTGCAAAGAAGATCTCATTATACCTGTGCATAGGAATTCAGGCTGGGATTCAGAAGTGTATTCAACTTGTATGCTGGTGATTCGTCAAAGTAATCACAATGCAAATTGGTCTTTAATCACTTCAAGTAAAAGTATTCTAGTGTAACTGGTTTCTAGATAGAGTAGAAAATCCTAAAACCTTTCTTGAGTTCAGCAGATAATTACCAAACATTAGAATAAGACTAATTGTGCAATACAGTATCTCACATAAATTTGCTCAACACAGTCGAAGACTGATGTAATGAATTTTGATCCCATGACAATACCAGGAGAGATAATCCAAGAGTTTCATATCTTTATTTTCTATGTTATTGTATAACTGGGTTTTTAATGACAAACAAAACCCTTGGATTCTGGGTTAAAGGATGGATGTAGGGAAAATGTTACAGAGTTCTTAGTTTGGAAGTTATTTTTCATATATATATATTGCTCAGTTTTTCAGTCTAGTGCACTTAATGAGTGATCCCAGCGTTTGTGTCTCACAAGCACTTTAAACCTTTGGCTCTACAGGATTTATTGGGAGATGACAACATTTGCACATATGCATAAGAGCCAGATGCAATGGCAACAATGGAAGGAAATATTAGGAAAGTCGTCTACAGGAAACAATGGACAATAAGTATGCAAGAAGAATACAATGGCATATGATTAAGATTACCGTATACATTAAACCAGTGGTTTCCCACCTTGAGACACTAGATCAGAGGTTCTCAACATTTTCAGAGCACGGGCCTGACCAGACAGCTGATTGGGCAGGTCACATGGTTCTTCCCACTGGAAGTGGACGTAAAACATGCCCACGCATGCACAGAAAGCTGCTGTAAATGCATTTTATATGCGGGCATGTTTTACTTTTGCTTCCAGGAGTGACACGGGACAGATGAATTGGCATTGAGGGCTAGGTTTGGCCCACAGGCCATAGGTTGCAAATGCTTGCCCTAGATGTTCTTGGATAACAGCTCCCTGAAATCTTGGCCAGCAGTCAATGGTGAAGGCGTCTGGGAATTGTAGTCTAAGAACATCTGAGACCCAAGGTTGGGAATAACTGTATAAGATTTTATAATGGTTACCTGAAGAAAAAGTACTCAAATTTCATACAGCTTTTCCTAGCATTTGACAATATGACTCCCTCTCTCAAGTTTGATTCCAACACCATTTCCAAAATCAAAATGTATATTCAATCCTATCATCTGTTTCCTGTTTTTCCAGATATTATTAATCCATCAAGAAATGACGTTTCTTTTGCACTGGCTGCTCGGAAGCATATAGCAATTGCAATTACACTCTCTTGGTGGTTTTGCCCCCAACTTGCCTGGTACTCATTTTAAGAGAAATAAATGAATGAATAAATAACAGCCTCAGAAAGATGGAAGGCTGGGTCAAATTGGAGCTCTGTCAGGGTCAAACTCACAATGTCAGAAGTTTTTGGCTACAGCATAGCAGTTTAACCATGGTACCACAAGAGCTCTTCATATGGAGGAGATGGTGGTAGTGGACTTGTCAAAATTGCTATGAAAATCTGTGCATGCAGATTGTCTGGTCCACCCTTGAAAAATCCAAAGCAGTTGTTACCCAGATCTTTAAATCAAAGTTAAATTATGTATTAAATACCCTTTTCAGCAGTGGAAAAAAAAATATGCTTGCCAATCATGCCAGAAACACTTTTTAGTGTTCTCAAACTCTTCTGGTAAAAAAAAATCTGGCTATGAATTTACTGATTGATCCTGAGCTACCCTTTGATTGCTGTGCCTTGATACTTCTCAGTTGTAAAATGGGAAGGGTATCATTTGGATGTGTCCTTTGCCCATACTCTACACTAGGGATTCTCAATCTGTGGCCCATGGGCCGGATGTGGCCCATGGCACAATATAATGTAGCCCACCACCACCTCTACCACACCAGGAAGGGCCATGTGGTGGAGGAAGGGCAAAATGGCTGTCCAGCCCCTGAAGCTGTCTGCTGGCTTAAAAAGGTTGAGAATCCCTGGTGTAGAGTATGGGCAAAGGATACATCCAAAGGATACTGAGAGGTTGAGATCTCCTACTCTACACATTGGGGAGGGGGAGCTAGGTATCATGGAGCTAATACCACTGCTTTCGCCATAACAGAATCATGCTAGCAGAACTGAATAACACGTATTTTTAATTCCTGCTTTCTAATTGTGAAACATGGAGTGTGGTGTTTGTTAGAATGGCTGTTGTCTAACAAACCCCACTGCTGGGTTGCCAGACTCCTCCAACTCCCAGTTGACTCTGTCTTGTTTGTATCGAGTAACTGTTGGAAGGGACAGAAATACCAGAAGAATAGCAAACAAGCAGTATCCCTTGCCAACAGGACAACAAAACAATACAGTGACCAGTATTCTAGCCATAATAGAGCAGACCTATTGAATCAATGACTGAATGGTAAGTCAACACTTATGTAAATTGTTTTGAATCAATAGGTCTAGTCCAGTGTTTTCCAATCTTGACTTTTAAACTTCAATTCCAAGAAGCCTAAGTCAATTCTCCAAAGCACTGATCAGCCAACGTACTGACTTAGGCATCTGAGAATTAAAGTCCCTCTGTGGGGTGTGTGCCCCACATTGGGAACCACTGGTCTAGTCTAATATGGGCTAGTAATAAGAATATGTCCAAAACAATACAAGCTCGATGACCTGGACCATCTTAAGCAACAGATTGAAGGGGTGGGAATACAAAGCTATTTTATTTTAAGGTTTTTGCTGTTACATAATGTGCATTTTCCCCAGTAATATCAGTTTGACAAACTTGCTCAAAGGTTAACTGGAGAGAGTAGGAAATAGAGGGCATGCAGAGAGGAGTGATGGCAGAGATTGTATCAATGACAAGGACCTGTTATTTTGGGACGTTTGCCAAAGCAGTTGTGGTTAAGTATTGTGTAAAAAGCATTAAACTTTGTTATCTGACGATCTTTTGTGGTTTCTCTTGATATAAGTGAATTTGCAAGAACCCCCCTCCCTTCTAGCAATTGGGTGGAGCAGGCTGTTTTCTTCTGCATAACAAGACCTCCCCCCCAGCCCCCAAGAAGGATAGTAATCTTGCTACTGATCTCACACAATTTTCTTGCTCTTTATCTTCACTGAATTGTCAAGGAGCTGTTTTTTTTTTTAAACTTAAATTAAGTTTGACTAGTTTATATAAAAGAAATTTGACCTTGCACCTCTCATGCCTCTGGATTATTCAGATCTGCTTCTGAAAATTTAAAAGCACACTATTGTAAAATAAAAATAGAATAATAATAAAATAAGGACAATAGTTATCCATTAAAGCACAGCAAAAGTGGAGACTTTTATATAAAGCAGCAAGCCATTAGCAAGTGGAAGCATGCCAAAAATGAAAATGTCTCACCAGCCAGTGAAAGAAGGTGCTTGTCATACTTCACAGGGGAAGTAATTTCACAAGATTGGTGTACCCCTTGAGAAGGTCTTACCTCTTGTTACCATCTGCCATGCCTCCATATTTAAGAGTACAGTACACGTAAAAGGACTGTAGAGGTGAGGTAGGATAGCATGGTAGGAAATGATTCATCAGGTATCCAGGATGAAAATTTTACAGACTTAAAGGTAATAGCCAACACCTTAAACTGGGTATAAAAGCCAATTAACAAACTGAACATGTATTGCAGGATGAGTGTGTCATGATTCCATGGTTGTATACATCACCAGCCTTCTTGCAGTTGTGCAGAGGAGCAGCAGAACCTCTCAAAGACTTCCTCAAAGATAGGTAAAGGTCTCTCTTGTTCCAAAGCCAGTTGCGTTCAACTCTAGGGGGTGGTGCTCATCTCCATTTATGGCCAAAGAGCCAGTGCTGACTGTGTCTACAGACATTTCTGTGACAGTAGTGGTGGGCTGCTGCCGGTTTGGACTGGTTCGGCCAAACCGGTAGCAAAAATCTGGAGGGGATCGCCGGGTGGTGGTGGTAGTAAACCTCTGGGTGACCGGTTCAGTCACCTCTCCAGCTGCCCTACAGATTTATTTTCTGGGAAGCCCAAAATGGCTGCTCGGAAGTGTGCATGCGTTAAAACTCAATTTGGCGCATGCATACTGAAAAATAGAAGTGCGCTATTGTCAAATGGTATTTTGACGCATGCACACTTCTGAGCAGCCATTTTCAGCTGCCTGGAAATGGCTCAGTGGCTGGCTGTTGAGGCCCTCTGTGGCCTCTTTGGAGCGGGAGCGGCGGCCTTTCTTCAGCGCATCACCAAGCTGGGCCAGGCCAGGCCGGGCCAGGCCGCACTGCCGGGACAGGCTGTGCTGCCGGGCCGGGCCAGGCCAGGCAGGGCTAGGCTGTGCCGCCAGTCCACCTTGCCGCCGGTCCACTGCACCACTTTGCTGCCAAGCTGCCGCACCGCCACACTGTTGCTGCTGTTGTTGCCTGCCTGCCTGCCTGCTGTATTTAATGCCTATTCCAATTTGTATTTTTATGTTTTTATTTCCATTTAATGTCTATTTTAATTTGTATTTCTATGTGTTTTTTATTTCTATTTTTATGTGTACTGTATTTTTATTTTATTTATTTCATTTTTTTACTTTGGCTCCACCCACAATGTCATGATGTTGGCTCCGCCCATGATATCATGACGTTGGCTCTGCCCATGACATCATGACATCATGACATTGGCTCCACCCATGACGTCGGCTCTGACCACAGTGTGGTAGTAAATTTTTTGACAGCCCATTACTGTGTAACTTGCATGACTAGACTCCAGAGTGCATGGAACACTATTACCTTTTCCAACGAAGCAGTACCTATTTATTTACTTGGAATTTCTTGCTTTCAAACGACTTCTTGCTTTCAAACGACTTTCAGACGACCTTCTGGTTGTCAAGCTCAGTGTCTTAACCACTAAGCCTCTATGGACCTCAAAGATACTTCATATTATTATTATTATTATTATTATTATTATTATTATTATTATTATTATTATTATTATTATTATTATTATTATTATTATTATTATTATTATTATTATTATTATTATTATTATTATTATTATTATTACATTTGCTACCCCACCCCAATCGGGTGAACCCGACTCTGAGCGGCTTACATCAAGGTTAAAACATAGAACAATCTACATCAATGCTATTTAAAATTAAAACTTATTATTAACTCTGAAAATCATAAAAAGTTAAAACCATGTACAAGCTGCACACAGATTATATAAAAAATTCAGACCCAAAAGGGTGGCAGTCCATTAAATAAGCCACCTAGCATGAGAGCCCACATTCCTGGGTCCTCATACTTGTCCTGCCAGCCAGGTTTTTAAACCCTTCCGGAAGGGCAGGAGCTATGTCTGAAGGCTTAGCTCAGTGGGCAGGAGGTTCCAAAGGGTTGGGGCGGACACGGAGAAGGCTCTCCTCCTAGTACAGGCGAGGTGCGCCTCTCTTGCCGATGGAATAACAAGGGAGCCTCTCCGATCCACCCTGGTGGGACGGACAGATGTTCTTAGGGTGACGCGGTCTCTTAGGTAACCTGGCCCACTACCATATAGGGCTTTAAAGGTAATAACCAGCACCTTGAATTGCACCCGGAGACATACTGGCAACCAATGCAACTCCCGGAGCAGCAGTGAGGCACGAGCATAATGCCCACACCCCACCACTACCCGAGCCGCCGCATTTTGGACCAGCTGGAGTCTCCAGATGGTCATCAGGGGCAGCCCCATGTAGAGCACATTACAATAGTCAAGTCTGGAGGTGACCAATGCATGTGTGACCATAAGCAAGGTGTCCCGGTCTAGGAGTGGGCGTAACTGGCGTATTACACGAAGTTGTGCAAAAGCCCTCCTGGCCACGGCTGCCACCTGCTCTTCGAACAGTAGCCGTGAGTCCAGGAGGACCCCCAGATTACGCACCGGGTCTGTTTGGGGCAAGACTGCCCCATCCAGAACCAAAGTTGGCAGCTCCTGTGTTAACACAGGGCCCCTTACCCACAGCCACTCAGTCTTGCCGGGATTCATTAATTGTGTTCTGATAATCCTTCTAATTATAACTGAGGCTTGTGCCAGAGAAGAATTAGCCCATCCAAAGGAGGTTTAGTCTCCATTCCAAAGTCCATTTTATTTTTGTGTAAGAGCACTTCTGACTTACTGGGACTATGCCTCAGTTTGTTTGCTTTCATTAGCCCACACAACACAATGAAAAATGGAGAATTGTACATTGTCAGCGTACTGGTGACCATTAATCTCAAATCCCTGAAAATTATCCCTTGTAAAATTGTTGAATAAATGTATGTAACTAGATTCACTACAGTGGGACATTGAAACCAATGGTCCAGATTGTGAACAACAGTCTCTCAATGCCATCTTGTGAAACTGACCTTCATTGAAGGTCAGTTTCACAAGATGGCATTGAGAGACTGTTGTTCTTGGTCAATTATACCAAATGCCATTCAGAGATTCTGCAAAAGCAACAGGGTTTTACTTCTATTGTATAATTCTTGTCTGCCAGAACAGTTAAAACTGTCTCAGTTGTTATTATTATTATTATTATTATTATTATTATTATTATTATTATTATTATTATTATTATTATTATTATTATTATTATTATTATTATTATTATTATTATTATTATTATTATTATTATTATTATTATTATTATATTTCGATTTCTGTACCGCCCTACTCGGTAGGACCGACTCAGGGTGGTTCACAACACATGTAAATTTACAAGTTCATACACAATAAATCAATACACAATGACTAAAAGTGCCTCATGACTATCAATACACAACATAACTATCCAGGAGACGTTGGACGAAAGTCTGGTAAAGGCGACGGCATGGATTTATCAGCCTGCCGCCTCCTACAGATGAAGTCCATTCCTTCTCCCGGCCAGAGGACGTTAGTCTTATCCTTCTCTGGGCAGGTAGAGCCCAGAGTTAGGAAGTGGGAGCTTCCAGCTAAAAACCTTAAAACTGTTAAAATTTAAAATTAAAATCTAAAAAAGATTAAATAACAGTCTCTGAAACTAGATCGACATTATTATTAACAATTTATTTTGGCCAAAAGCCTCTGCAACTGCTATGGTACTAAAAGAGAAGACGTTATCTGAGTTAGCTTTGTCAAGAACCTTTCCTTTGTTTTTATTGATAGGTTTTGTTGTGGCATAGTAGAGTTCAGTATTACCTATAAATTGTCTGCTGTAGTATCATTCTTTTGAGGTTTTGCTGTGGCATAATATAGTTCAGTATTACCAATAAATCCTCTGTTGTAGTATCATTCTTATTGAGTCTAGTGTGACAGCTGTTACGTGCTGTTATGTCAGAACTGACTTATAGTGACCCTAATAGGGCTTTCAAGGTAAGTGAGATATTTAAGGAGTGGGATTACTAGTTCCACACTCCTCATGAATTTTCATGGCTGAGGAGGGATTCAAACCCAGGTCCCTTGAGTCCTAGTCCATCAATCTATCTATTACACGAACCGCTGAGAGTTATTACTTAAAAATCCTATTGTAGAATTGTTCTATCAAATCTTCTGTGAAAGTGTACTTCAAATATTTAATTAGAATGCGTGAATGTTCTGAAAGCTATTTAGTACCTTACAAAACTTTCTGAGCTCTGCACCACAGAAATATGATGAATTCCTGTTCCAATATATTAGGTTTGTCAAATGTTTATAATATACATGGGACTATTCATACTTCAGGTACGAAAAACAAAGGTAGCCCCACTGATCCATGAGAAAAAAAAGACAAGAACCAGAGTCCACAGGTGACCAGGACCAACCAAAATGCCACATAAATAAGCAAGTTTTTGAGTTACCCTGAACTCTGGTTAGGTGGTACAAATATAGTAAACAAAAATATAGGCCAGGGGGGGAAACGGAATACAGTACTTCAAAAATAAGGTTATAATTGTAGTGATGGGGTGTGCATTTAAACTTAGCCTCCACATGGAGCTTGCAGATTGAATGAGTTGCTATTGATGATGGCTGGTGGCCTTCAAGGATGGTAAGATGAAATGTCGCAGAAGCCAATGGTGGAAAAAGCCAGAAATATCAAGCAGAATCAGGTAAAGTATCTATTCAGAGGTACACACGTATATTTGCACACAAGTATGGATGTAGGCATGGATTCATATACAGACACGTTCACACACACACACACACACACACATATATACAGAGGCAGGCACACCACAACCCTGCCACAATATTATAAATGTTTATGCTTGCTATTGCTTCCTTCTATGCCTGGTATTAAAGCTGTCTATTTGGGTCTTTCACTCACATCCATTCTCTTATTTCCTCCTCTTTTCTTCTGCCACACTTGTAAAGGTAAAGGTCACCCTTGCTCGAAAGCCAGTCATATGCAATTCTAGGGTTCAGTGCTCATCTCTGTTTATAGCCAAAGAGCCATGCTGTCTGTGTTTTGCAGATGTTTCCATGAGCATGTGGCAGGCATGCTTAGACACCAGAGTGCATGGAATGCTATTTACCTTCCCACCGAAATGGTCCTTATTTATCTACTTGCAATTTATTGCTTTCAAATTGCTAGGTTGGTAGGAGCTGGGACCGAGACAGGCACTCAAACCGTCATGCAGTACTCGGGTCTTGAACTGCTGACCTGCTGCCTTCCAGTCATCATCTTAACCACTTGAGCCACCACAGCCCCTCCACTTGTGCACATGCATTTGTTCACAAAGAGGAGACTTTCAAACTCCTGTGGAACATTTTCATGCCATTTCAAAACACAAGTAATGAAAGAAGATAGTAAACTCATGGGATGGGAGAAGGCATAGGAAGAGAGAGAAGGCTCAAAATATGTTTGTCAGTGGAATTGCAATCCTGTGCATTGTTTTCCTGGGAGTGAATGCTAAGCAGTGGTACTTTCTTCTAGTAGAATTCACCCTCCCACCCCAAGTCCTGTCTGCTCCTGTCTGGCCAAGTTATCATGCTATGGCAATAAAGTAGACCATACTGCCAGGGACTCAATGCCAATCATCAAGTGGTTAACTAACCTGAAAACCCTGAGGAATAATGGTCGGGTGCTGAAGTCCACAGGGAAGGGTGATGTGCCCAAGGGGATTAAATTCCACTTGAATCCATCTTGATGGAAGCCAGCAGCTTCATCAATACTGGCCTGGAGCTGAGGAGGACTTTGTGTGCCAAAATTGCTCAGGACAAGAAAGTTACTTATGGAACTGGATCAGTGGTATGGGTGTCACACTCACACTGTAATGTAGAAGGCAAGTGGAAGACCACTGCATTATATTGTTCCCAGGACAATCTTCATGGCTAATCACCATGATTTATTTACTCATATTTACTATCCTGCCCCAATCGGGTAGACCCGACTCTGGGCGGCTTACATCATAGATTAAAATCACAGGTTAAAACCTTAAAAATTCATAAGAAAAATTACAACAACGCAACAGATAAAAACAAGGGCAGAAAGGGGTGGCTGTCCCTTAAATCCCTTAAATCAGCCAACCTGCATGGGATCCCACATTCCGAGGTCCCCACACTTGCTCCGCCAGCCAGGTCTTTAAGCCTCTTCGGAAAGGTAGGAGCTCTGCCTGTAGGTGCAGCTCAGTTGGGAGAAGGTTCCAAAGGGCCAGGGCGAACACAGAGAAGGCCCTCTTCCTAGTGCTAGTGAGGCGAGCCTCCCTAGCTGATGGAATAACAAGAGAGCCCCTCCGGTCCGCCCTAGTGGGACGGACAGACGTTCTTAGGGTGACGCGATCTCTTAGGTATCCTGGCCCACTACCATATAGGGCTTTAAAGGTAATGACCAGCACCTTAAATTGCACCCAGAGACATACTGGCAGCCAGTGCAGCTCCCGGAGCAGTGGTGTGGCACGAGCATATCGCCCGCGCCCCATCACTACCCGGGCTGCCGCATTTTGGACCAGCTGTAGTCTCCGAATGGTCACCAAGGGCAGCCCCATGTAGAGCGCATTACAGTAGTCAAGTCTGGAGGTGACCAAAGCATGTGTGACCATGAGCAAGGCGTCCCGGTCCAGGAATGGTCGTAACTGGCGTATTACACGAAGTTGTGCAAAGTTGTGATGATAGCCAGTATTTGGAATTGGATATGGCACTTGAAAAAGAAGAAGTCCTGTCTGCTGAGATACATGTAAGACTGCTGGGAAAAGCAATTAGATGTGTGTTCTATTCTATCTTACTTTTGGATTGTAACGGTTAGTGTCTATTTTTATTTCCTCCCCTGTCTTCTGGGTGAAGAAGAAGAGGCTGGGAAGGGAAAGAGCAATGGACACTTGTGCTGCTGGTGATGGTTTTTAGGCTTCCCTTGAAATTAGAAGTGGCAGGTCGGTGCTTCTGGATTGCAACTCTGTTTTCTCCCTCAGAAATGGTTGGAGAACTTTGAGAGTTGCAGTGTAATTCTGGTAGTGAATGCCTGGGGAGATCCAGGGGTTGCAGTACAAAACAGAAAACATACCTGAAACAATGCTGCTCCCCTACTGCTAGCTATCTTCTCCCCCAGTGGCAGCATCACGTTGTATAATGAAACCTAACTTTCCCTTTACTGCAGAGATTAGCTACAGGAAAACAAAGTCTACTTGGTTTGAATCTTTTCTTGTTTGCCCATGTCAGGCATGGCCAAACTAAGGCCTGTGGGCTGCCCCCGGCCCCCAAAGCCATTTCATCCAGCCCCCAGTGCCCTTGCCAAACTAGGAAGTAAATAAGGACGCTTCTGCACATGCATGAAAGTGGCCATTTGGCGTAGGAAACAAAATGGCCACTTTCCCACATGCGCAGAAGCATCCTGCCAAACCAGGAAACAAAATGGCCATTTTCACGCATGCACAGAAGTGTGAGTACAAACCAGGAAATAATATGGCCACTTTTGCACATGCACAGAAGTGGCCATTTTATTTCCTGGTTTGGTGGGGATGCTTCTGCGCATGTGCAAAAGTGGCCGTTTTGTTTCCTGGTTTGGTGGGGATGCTTTTGCGCATGTGCAAAAGTGACCGTTTTGTTTCCTCCACCAAACTAGGGGCTGTGGTCTGACCCACTCATCTGTTCTGGGAGCACGGTCAAGTCCCTGGCCTAAACAGGGTGGGCAGCCCTGCCCTATATAATCACCGGGTACTTTGCCGAGAACTCCAAGTAGAAAAGGTATACAGGAAATTGCCAATTCATTTCTCTGCATAAGTCTCAAATATCTTTTAAGTGGCATTATTAATGACCACTGCTTTGAAAGAGTGTTGATGTGAAGGCAGGAAGATATTCTTCACTGCCAATTAGGAAGACGCCAAAAAGAAAAAGAAAAAAAGAAGCAAACAAAAATTCTCAGTTCTTAAAATTTATGAACATTTGTTTTGGGTATCCTAAGCATATCACCTCTTTCCTTTTTTAAATGGAAGTGTTGTTCTCTATTTTGTATTGGAGAAAGATTGGCTTGAAAAGGAAAACAACTTAATGCTTGATATCCATATGCACACAAACCCACAATCCTTTTACAGAGCATCACACAATTCCATTTAGTTTCTACAGGCCAGGGTTAATAATCATGTATTCAGGGGACTTAGGAAGATGAAGGACTGGCCAAGAATGGAGCTGTAATCTCTTGGTTGCCAAATATTAGTTTCCTTTCTATGCTTTAAAAGCATTTTATTACCTTTTATTTGAGTGAGCAAATAGGTGCCATTGCTGTTCACTGGAATAAGGTCCAATAAACTGTCCAGCGAAAGTTAAACTGAACTGAGGGTATCACTATAGATGGTGAGAAATTAAACCCTTTGAGGTTTACGAATGACATTGTCCTGATAAGTAGTTACTTTCCCAAGATCTACATTTTTGTGTTCCAACGTGTGGTACTAGAGCAGGGGTGCCCAAAGTATGGCTTGGGGGCAGGATCCGGCCCCCAATATCAATTCATCCAGGCCACAAAGCCCTGATCGCTCCTGGAAGCAGAAATAAAATGCTAAACCATGGGACTGGCCCACGGCCCGAAAAATTTGGGCACCCCTGGTCCTAGAGGTTCTTCCAAATGCGCCATTTCTTTCACCTTAAGGACTGCCTTTTGCACTGCTCTTATCTCCACTGTCCAAATAATGGTCCTATTGTTTTGCTCTGTGTCAGATTTTTCTTCTGCATCTCCCCTCCCCCCATTAATTTATTATGCCACTTTGTAGGATGGTGATCTCCAGCAATTATAATGCTAATGCACCCTGATAAAAAGGAAGCAGCAGCCAAGAAAGCCTACATCAACTGTAGTCAATAACTGTAGACAATTGCTGGACACTGGCAAAGGAAAGTACAGTGCTAAACTGTTAACAGTTAGGACACATGTCCCAATAAATGCGGAGACCTCCTATTACCATGATGGCGAACCTTGGCACTCCAAATGTTCTTGGACTTCAATTCCCAGAAGCCCAAACTCCCTGTGAATCCACACAAATGGGTTTACTGCAATTTATCTGGTCCTCACTGCCCTCATTGGTAAAATGCGCCATATGGGTGCGTTTTACTTCCACTTCTGGGAGCAATGAGGGCACAGTAAACCCATTCGTGTGGATTCACAGGGTTGCTTGGGTTTCTGGGAATTGAAATCCAAGAACATCTGGAGTGCCAAGGTTCGCCATCACAGTCCTATAAGGTCAAGGTCGCCCTTGCTCGAAAGCCAGTAGTATCCAACTCTAGGGTGCAATGCTCGTCTCCATTTACAGCCCAAGAGCCAGCACTGTCTGCATCTGCAGATGTTTCTATGGTCATGTGGCAGGCATGACTAGACACTGGAGTGCACAGAACACTGTTTTTTTTTTTTTTACCAAGTGTTAAAAAAGAAGGCAAGAACAAATGCAATGTCAGGCAGGACTTTTTCACCATGTCCTCATTTTCCTACCTGAAAGCCTGTTTCCCTTTGGAGTGCGCGTAAAGTACATCCAGTCTATTCTGAGTAACATACCTGGCATTAGAAATGAATATTCTCCAGGCAGAGGTGGCTGGTTATTTTGGTTTATATGCTGTTATTAACAGCATGTTGCTGAGACGGCTTCTTTGGTCAGTGGGCACCTTCTGTATTGTCAATGTCAGAGTGTGGTGAAGTTAGATTTTTAGATGACAGCTTTGAAAATCACTCCCTGACCATGCTGGCTAGATTAAAAAAAAATTGTTGGTCCAGAAGAGGAGAGACTCCAAGCTTAATCTGCAGTACCTTAGTGATGGGAAGAGGGAGTGAAGAGAAGGCACACTTTTGCACAAGTTCTTCCCATCACTTATGGTTCCAGTGGTGTGTTATTAGCGCCTCATGGAAAATAGCTAGAGGAAGAACAGGGTGGGGGAGAGGAGACAGTGGCCAAAGAAAGGAGAAAACATTCCTTTTGCTTTACATTATGTCACCCCCATGCTTTGTAGTGTTCCAGTCTCTGACAAATGGACTTTTTGTGGAAATGTATGGGATCAATCCATCTGACAGAGTAAGACCAGCAGCTGTAAAAGAGGATGGAAAAATCTGTCTGAAGGCCAGCATTACAAACTGGATCTTTATTTATTTAACAAATTAAATTGGAGACGGGGGAGATGTTCTACAAATAAAAACAGCTAAAAATGGGAGGGGAAAAAAAAGAAGCATAGCTGAGAACAGTGACTAACTGCCTCTTTTGATCGCTTGAAAAATTAATTAACAACACAAGCCTTTATTCCTGCCTAGAATACAGTAATTAGCTTGCAGTTTCACTTGGTTTAACTGTATTGGTGGTCAGATAAAGCGCTACAGCCAGTTCTCCTGCTTCACTGGAGAAGCCATTCATTATAATCTTGTTTAACAGAACTTTAGTTTCACCAGTTGTAGCAAGGCTGTCCACTTTCTGTATGAGGTTAAAAAACAAAACAAAACAAAACACACCTTCAGAGTTCTTCATGAGCTGTCTGACTGACTTTGTAGCTACCTAGCCAGCAGGTGGAGATTAGAAAAGTAAAGGAGCAAGATTAAAATACTGTAGTCCATTATTTGGATAATAATGGTCCAATTCACTGCAATAGAGATGTGCATAGTTGAGTTTCTGGACTACAGCTTCCAGAATTCCATCTGGCCACAGGCAATACTGTCTGGAGCAATGGTTCCCCCATGCCCCACCGGGGGACTTCAGTTCCCAGAAGCCTGAGTCAGTACTGATCAGTGCTTTGGGGAATTGACTTGGGCTTCTGGGAATTGAAGCCCCAAAACCAAAGATTGGGAAACAGTGGTCTGGAGCATTCTGGCATTTATCTCAAAATGATGGTATGTTCATCTCTGCGTTGAAATATAAAGGACTGCATGGATGGAAAGCTGATCAGGGTTGTACTTGCTGGTTGCCTCATGTATCTGGTATGCCATTTGCTCTCTCAAGTACAGCTTTCTCCATATTTGGTGCCCTCCAGATGGTTTGGATTGCATATGTAGGGTGGGAATTGTGGGATTTTTAGTCCAGCACAGAAGGAGGGCATTGGATTAGAGAAGGCTGTCCAAATGTTATGTACTCCCCGTTTCCCAGAGAACTGGATTGCCCATATGAAAGTCTAGATATTAACTTGCACTCAGGAAAAACAGTAAATAGGACAATCAACCAACAGGGATTTTACTGATAATTTTTCTTTTTCATGAATGCTAGAATGGCACAGAGTTTAGTGTGTTTGTCTAGCACTTGTAGAACTCATGTTTAAGACCCTATCCAGCCATGAAACTCCCGAAGTGATCTTGTTGAGTCATATCTCCTCAGATTTATTGGGTTTATTTTTAGGATGAGGTGGGAAGGATGAAACATCTACATGCTATCTTGAGTTTGTTGGAGGGACCAAAAATGAACCAAAAAAGCAATTAAGTAATAAATTTTGCTGTGTGCGTTCGTATATATTCATTCCTAGTTCACCACAGTGAATGTTTTAAAGACAAACCTTTCACCAGTTGGAGGATGTCCTTCTTTACCAATGGTCTTCTCTCAATTTCTTATATTGATCTTTAAGCATGATAGCATGTTGTCCTAATTAGTTAGTATAAGAGTGTCCTCTAGTGGTGACAATTTTATGGGCATCAAATGCAGCACAAACTAGAGGAGCTTAACATGGCTGCCTCTTAAACTTAAAACAAGCCTAACTAGTCTGACAGACAGGAATTGATGCAGAGTTTATTTTAACAGCTATTTAGGGTGCTGAGGCTCTGCCGTCTTATAGATAATGGAGAGGCTTGTATATGTATATATGTAAATAACATGTTGAAAATGCCCAACATTCAGGATTTTTTTCCCAGAAGAAGAAAGTTTTGGAGAAGGAACATTAAATCTAGTAGTTTTTCCTCATAAAAGGCTTCCTTATTCATTAAAATGAATGTGGAGCAGAGAAAATCTGAGCAGTCAAATTCGATAGCCTTTAAAAATGAAATGACCGTTCTAAGCTACAGTTCCAGGATTGGTGGCGGCAGCTGCTACTCATATCCAAGCACACATTTTTCCTGGAAGTCTCTTTCTCAGTTGATGGATGTGTCTCTGGTGACTCAATAAACCGATCCTGGCATGAAACATGTGACAGGATTGTAACTTCCAGAATAGCCTAACTGCCTCAGTGACCTTTGTCTCAGCTACTGAGATTGATGTAATCATCTCCTTGCCCAACTGCCCACATCACAAGCAGTTTTACCACTCAGTTCCTTTGTACTCGTATTCATCCTTCCCTTCTTTCCCACATCCCTCCAAGTGCCATCAGCTCAGCACATCTACTCTGGGCCCAAGCCTTTTTTTGTCTAGTAAGAAGTAGGCAGCTGATGAACAGGACAAAGGGTGTCTCATTGATGATTTGAGGTTAGGGACATGCCCCTCTTGAAGTTTGGCCTTTTGGCTGCCTGCTTCCCAATGCATTACTCTTAGGAAGTAGCAGTGGTAGCCACTGAATAAACTATCTGAGAAAGACCCAGGCTCCAAAGGAGAACTTCAATTCCCAGAAGCCTAAGTCAGTACATTGGCTGATCAGTGCTTTGGGGAATTAACTTTGGCTTCTGGGAATTGAAGTCCCAAACCCAAAAGTTGGGAAACACTGCCTTAGACAGACATTAGAAGAAATGAGACTCTCTCAAAAATTGGTTCTGCTGGGTGTCAGTAAAGACTACTATCAGTAGGAAGAGATGAGAGCACCCACACCTCCCCCTCTCTGTGCAGTATTTTGCTTTCCACCTACGTCAGGGCACAGCTTCAGTTGACCCTGGGTTGACACATAAAAAGCCGTACAATAGAATTCACCAGTCTTGGGGCAGAAACAGAGGAAGCCCATAATTTGAGCTAAAAGCATGTTAGTGCTGTGGTCAAATAATTGAAATATTTTTGAAATGGTATCCATGTTAGTCTGTACAAGCATATCAGAGCGTAAACAAAACAAAAAGACTAACTCCTTGCTCATGGTCACACATGCCTTGGTCACCTCCAGACTTGATTACTGTAATGCGCTCTACATGGGGCTGCCCCTGATGACCATCCGGAGACTCCAGCTGGTGCAAAATGCGGCGGCCCGGGTAGTGGCGGGGTGTGGGCGTTATGCTCGTGCTTCGCCGCTACTCCGGGAGCTGCACTGGTTGCCAGTATGTCTCCGGGTGCAATTCAAGGTGCTGGTTATTACCTTTAAAGCCCTATATGGTAGTGGGCCAGGATACCTAAGAGACCGCGTCACCCCAAGAACATCTGTCCGGCCCACCAGGGCGGATCGGAGAGGCTCCCTCGTTGTTCCATCAGCTAGAGAGGCACGCCTCTCTAGCACTAGGAGGAGGGCCTTCTCCGTGTCTGCCCCAACCCTCTGGAACCTCCTGCCCATCGAACTGCGCCTGCAGACAGAGCTCTTGCCCTTCCGGAAGGGCTTGAAAACCTGGCTGGCAGGACATATTTGGGGACCAGGGAACACGGGTTCCCATACTAAGTGGCTTACTTAGGGAGTGCCACTTTGGATCTGGACCAGGGGGATACTGGCGTGTAGTTTGCACTGTTTTTACTTCAAATAATTTTAGATAATCTTTTAAACTTCATGATTTTATATGTTTTTATCTTTTACCTCTGTTTTATGACGATGTAAGCCGCCCAGAGTCGGGTTCTCCCGAGTGGGGCGGGGTAATAAATTCAATAAATAATAATAATAATAATAAAAAGACAAAAACATGGCACCTTGAAGACTAACTGCTGTATTTTAATGTTAGCTTTCATGGATCAAGTCCACTTTGTCAGACATAAGAGTGAGACTTCGTGGTGCTTGGACCTGTGAGATGCTAGATCTGAAAGGTAAAATCATTAGCAAATTTGCAGTGCCACAATGCTTGTCTTGCATCCATCTACTAGACATTTGCAACTCAACAGGGCCAAATTTCACAGCAGACTTGAATAACAACTAGGGATCTTCTGCTATTACCAGTTGTAAAAAGCCACATTGATTGGTAAGCTTATCTGTTATGCTAGGATGGTGGAGGATAGGGGTGCCTGGTGTGCAAAGGTCCATGGGGGTCACAGGGGGTCGGAATCGACTGTGCGACTGAACAACAACAAGAAAAATCCAACCATAGTGTACCTCTGTACCTGATGTGTATAAATTGACGCCACGAAGTCTCTTAGGTCTGATGAAGTGGACTTGATCCACAGAAGCTAACATTAAAATACAACAATTAGTCTTTAAGGTACCACATTGTTTTTTGTTTTGTTTTGTTTATTCTCTGATATGATTGCCACTGTCTTTTACATCAAGAAATCAAACTTGGGAGGAATCCAATGCTTAACAAAACAAAGCAAACTAATCTCCATATTCCATGAGGTGTGAGGAATCTTCTACTATGACATACAGCACCAGTCTTTAAGACAGGCATTGGCAACCTATGGCCCATGGGCCGGCCCTGGCCCCTGACACCAATTCATCTGGCCCTCGCTGCCCTTGCTGTAAATGCATTCTGCACATGCATGGGCATGTTTTACTTCCACTTCTGGTGGGAGGAACCATGTGACCAGCCCGATCAGCTGTCCAGGGGGCGTGCTCAGGCTTTCAACCTGGAAACGTTGAGAACCCCTGTTTTAAGACTTTTGCTCTATTTATAATGGCCTTTCCATCACTTCTGTTTCTGCCCTGAGAGGAGGCGAATGGGGAGGTAGAATTGACGTGGATATTCTCTGTTAAGCCGCTATTGCAAAAAGAACCCCTGGGCTGGGGGGATTTACCTCTTCCTCCAGGCTCATCATCCACACAGGTCTTGCAGATGCATGTATTTATTTTTATTATGATTTCCCCAAGAGCTAAGTTGACCTGCAAAGTATAAAATACCACCAGAAGAAAATACAATAACAGGACACTGAATAATAGAAAAGAGCAATATGAAAAAGATGGACAAGCAGTTTGATTGCTATCAATAAGACTGATGGCCATTATTTTCAGAAGAACTGAGTTTAGCGGCCTTTCTCTAGAATGTGTTTTTAAAAAATGGTGGAAAAGTGTTTTCACGTGAGTTGTCTTAAAAGGTATTTCAGAGGATGATAATGTCCCATCAAAGCTAAGAATAGCAGATATGATTGTCAAATAAAAAAACAGGTTGATTTTGCTTTCTTTGTCTCTCAATTTCTCTCTTATTGTTCTCTCCAGATGCTTTCCATTATTTTAATTGAACTCAAGTGACAAAACGTCTGGAAAGCAGCCACAATCTATTCTATAGTATTCACCATTATCATTTTTACACATATTTTCTGCCACTTTCCTTTTAGAGATTTCTCTGTAGAGTACAGTGAGCTCTACAAACTTTTTCCCAATGAAAGATTATTGTTACTTGTCAGATTCAAGAGATAAGAACAAATTTCTATCCTTTGCTAAACTGGGTAAAACTCACATCCTTTGTTTTATCTTTTGGTCTGACTCTTCCTTTTGCTGACAGGGTATGGCACAAACTGTATTTTCTGCCTTTCAGATTTGTAGATTATAGTGTGTTTTGGTGGCTTACATTCAAGCTAAACTTAATTTAGGAGATATATGAACCAATCAGGAGATATATGAACCTTCCAGTGGTGGGCAAGAGCAGGTTCGCACCAGTCCGTGCGGACCGGTAGTAACTTTTTGGGGCAACCACCCCGGGGGGTTATCTTTTTTCTGGTTTCCTCAATGTGCATATGCACCTCCAGCATGCATGCATGCCTCAAGTGCTTAGTGCGCATGTACACCTCCAGTGCTCGACACGTATGCACGCCTCCAGCACTCTGTGTGCCAAACCAAGCAGCCATTTGCTGCTTGGAGTGTGGCAGCGTAGAGCGTCAGGCAGCAACACACAGCCATAGAGGAACTGGCTGCTGCTGCTGAGGCCCTCAGTGGCCTCCTTGGAGGTGCTATGGCTGCGGCCTTGTGGCTGAGGCCCTCAGAGGTCTGCTTGGAGGCGCTGCAGCCTCATTGCTGAGGCCCTTGGAGGCATAGCCATGGCACCGCTCAGGCATTGACGCTCCCTTTGCTTACTGTCAGAGGCGTAGCTACCGCTGTATCAGCCGTATCAATTATACGGGGCCCCCGGACTACGGGGGCCCCCAACGGCAAAAAATAAAATTAAAAAAGAGCAAAAATTTACTGCGCATGTGCAGAAACTCAATCTGATGCATTGCACATGCGTCAGATTGAGTTTCTGCGCATGCGCACTTTATTGGAGCCATTTTTGGCTCCAATTTTAAAAAATAAAATTTCGGAGTCAGAGCCGCAGCTTCTCAGAGCGGCTCCGATGGTGGCTCTCAGAGGAGGGCACCTCCCCTGGGACCGCCCAGAGTCCCACGGGCAGGTTGAGGCCTGCCCGGGCTGTCCGCTGCTGCCGAACCCCCATGGCCTGGGGACGCCTGGCAGAGTGCGCCACCGCCTCCTCCGGAGGATGCGCTGCTGCCTGTCCTTCGTCCGCAGCGGGTCCGGAGAAGCTCAGCCCACTCGCGAGCAGCGGCAGCGGGCGGGGAAGGCGGGAGCGCGCCCGGCGGGTCGGGAGCATGCACCTTGCCCCCTCCCCCGGCCAGCTGTCGGGCTCTCCGCCTTCTTCCCTGCCTGCTCACGCGCCTCCTGCCTCCCGGGAGCGCGGCTGCCTCGGAGCCCGGCGCCGTCAGAGGGCACCGCAGTCGGGCTCGGCGGGGCGGGAAGGCGCGCCTCGGAGCCCGGGACAGAGAGCGAGGATGGAGCCGGGAGGGTAAGTGAGGGTTTTGTGTTTCGGGTGGGTGGGTGGTTTATGTGTGTGTTGGGTGGGTGGGTGGATTTTTATTAAATTTTTATTTTATTTCTTTATTTATTTTAATTATTTAAGTTATTTACGGGTTTGTGTTGTGGTTGTTTGGGTGGGTGGGTTCAGGTGTGTGTGTGTTTGTTTGTTTATTTTAATTCTATTTTATTTATTTATTTATTTATTTATTTTTATTTTTGGCCCCGCCCACGACGTCATGACGTCATGACGTTGGCTCCCCCCACGACGTCATGATGTCATGACGTTAGCTCCGCCCCGCATATAAAGGGCCCCCAAACAATTTTTATACGGGGCCCCGCCAAGGTAAGCTACGCTTCTGCTTACTGTCCTCCTGAGTGGGAAGGAGGATGAGGAAAAGCAGCCACTGAAGCACCCTACCACCTGCTCCCCAGGGTGAGTGAGTCGCCTTTGGGTGTGGGGTTGGTGGGTGGGTGTATTTTAACGTGTATTTTATGTGAATTTATTTTTAATGTGTGTTTTATGTGTATTTATTTTTAATGTGTATTTTATGTGTACTTTAATGTGTATTTTATGTGTACTTTAATGTGTATTTTATGTGTATTTATTTTTAATGTGTATTTTAATGTGAGCTTTTGTGGATCAAGTCCACTGGCTATAAACAGAGATGAGCACTGAACCATGCAAGTAATTCAAGGTCTCCCTTGCTCAAAAGCCAGTCATATCTGACTCTAGGGTGCAATGCTTATCTCCATTTACAGCCAAAGAGCCAGTGCTGCCTGTGTTTGCAGATGTATACATGGCCATATGGCAGGCATTACTAGATCACCCGTGATGTAGGCTCCACCCATGAAGTAGGCTCCACCCATGATGTAGGCTCCACCGATAACATAGGCTCCATCCACGGTGTGGTAGGAAAAGTTTTGGCTGCCCATCACTGGAACCTTCCTAATCAGGAGGGATTGGAGTGACTTTATGGTTAAGATGCTGAACTTGACGACTGGAAGGTCAGCATGTCAGTAGTCCAAAGCCCGAGTGCTGCATGACGGCATGAGTTCCAGTCTCTGTCCTGCTTCCTGCCAACCTAGCAGGTCAAAAGCAAAAAATTGGAAGTAGACAAATAGGTCCCACTTTGGTGGGAAGGTAAACAGCATTCCGTGCCCTCCTGGTGTCTAGTTGTGCCTGTCACATGACAATGGAAATGTCTGCAGATGCAGACAGCATTGGCTCTTTGGCTATAAACAGAGATGAGCACCACATTCTAGAGTCAGATATGACTGGCTTTCGAACAAGGGCCACCTTTACCTTTATCTATCCTGATTAGAAAATAAAAGCATTGACTTATGCAAAGTATTAGAAACCTATTTCCTGACCAGAACTTGGAACAATTATTTCCTTGGAAGTACAGTAATACCTCGGATAACGTTTACCTCGGATAATGCTAAAATCACATAACGTTAAGTAATCTGGGGAGGAGAATTGGATTGAATAACGTTAAGGTCCTATGGGATGTATCGGATAACACCCGCTAAAGCCTGTGTGGTTACAATGTATCTCTATGGAGCTTTAACGTTATCCGATCCATCCCATAGGATTTTAACATGCATTGGAAAACACTAAAAATCGGATAACACCAAGACTTGTGGAACCAAGTCTTAGCATTATCCGAGGTATTACTGTACAGTACTGTATTAGTTTTCACAAACATCCCTCCGCTGGCATAGCCAGTGACCATTGCACTTGGTGGATTCTGGGATCTGTAGCCAAAAAAGATAGCATGACAAATTGAGGTCACAATTCAGTTGTACATGTAGCCCTACTCAAGTGTGATTTGCGTAATGAGTGAAGTGGGGGCATGTCATGCTATTCCTTTTGTTCTTCCTATCACTGGGAGGATATTTTTTTGGGGGGGAACATTGGAGAGGTGAGTTCCTGTAGTTGTGATTTAGATCCCTTTCTAATCATAGGAACCCGAACTTCCACTGGCATAGGAGGTTCTCCCCTCTGAATATTAGGTCAAACATGGTGACAAGAGAACATGACTTTAGGGGTGAAAGCCAAATGCCCCTTATGGGAGGGTAAGAATTTCATTTTATCTCAAACCACCTTAAAATACCTTTAATTACAACAAAGATAGTTTGCAAATTTATATTCCGCCTGAAAAAATAAATCAATTTCTTCCTCCTTACTGTGAAGATTGAAGCTAAATTCACAAAGGATGATGTTATTGTCCCCATTTGTCTGAAAGTCTGGGGGCTACAAACCTATTAGCCCTGACTGCACTATAATAATAATAATTTCGTGTCAGAAATCATTCTGGGTTGAAAGGAGTTTTGCTGGAAAAACTCCACTTAGGGGACACCCGAATGAGGCTCCTTTCATGTCCCCGAGATCTTTTCCCACTCAAGTGGTCCCTATTTATCTATTTGCAATTTCTTGCTTTCAAACTGCTAGGTTGGCAGGAGCTGGAACAGAGACAGGTCCTCAAACCATCATGCAGTACCCGGGTCTTGAACTGCTGACTTGCCGGCCATCCATCTAACAAGGTGAACTTCTTAACCACTGAGCCATTGCAGCCACTATACAACTGAGTAACAACATGATAAATCATTTTGATTCAAAGAGATGTCCTCCATTCGGGATTTGCTATTCAGAATTCAAAATTGGCAGGCACCAAACAGCAACAAAAATAACAATCGAGTTGAATCTGAATCACCAGCACATTAATGTCAGTAATTATTTGGCTAGTTGTTGGTTTCAGAGCACATACTGTAGCATAACTAGTCTAGAGATCAGTACATAAGGACCACTAATAAATTTCTGTAATGAGCAATGCAGAGTAAAATCTCAAAGCATGCAATTATTTATGGATATCTCATTTTTTTGGAACAACTGTGGAAACAACTGTATAGCTACTAAAACCTTTATTAAGGTTCAAAAATAGCTAGTGTAATGAATAGGAACGTCAGTTTTTCACTTAAATTGAATGGCAGAAGAAGGAATCCAGAAAAAATATCACAGTACATTTGTAATGCATTTTCATGGAGAATATGAGTTTTGTGTGACATGTTTGTGTAACTGTGTAGGATGTATTTTAAAAAAGCAATGGATTGCAATGAGTTTCGCTCACTGCTGCAGTGGCTCAGATATGTAAGATCAGTGCTAATTTTCCTCATCCAATTTATCAACGAGTTTCCCTTTAAACTTTGACCTGTTCTACAGTTTTGTGTCTTATTTAAGTATTTCCATTACATTCCACTTACATTTAAAAATTAAGTAAATAAAACTTCAGGGACTTTGGGGCCAGAATTTTGCTGTGGATTTATGCTAGTACAAATGCTGTTATACAAGGGTGTGGATGATGATGATGATGATGATGATGATGATGATGATGATGATGATGATGATGATGATTATTGACCTAATAGAAGATACATTCTCCACTTGGAGCTTTACAAATAATACTTATTTTTGAAGAGGACCTAAAACAAAGCACCAGGACAAGGGAGGAACCATCACCATGTTGGATGTATTTCCAGTCCTGTGACATTGTGGGAATATGGTACATGACTATAAACTGTCTACAAATTTCATTTGTAGAAAGGATACATGAAAATATACATGTAAGAAGAACTCACAAAAAAGCACACAAATATTTATGTGAAAAATATGTTTTCACTTCATGTATAGTTGCATCAAGTTTAAGGGGGGGGGGAAGTGTAGGGCAGTGGTGGTGAATCTATGGCACATGTGTCAGAGGTGGTACTCAGAGCCCTCTCTGTGGGCACCCATACAGTCACCCTGGCACAGAGTTCACTCCGCCCCTCTGCCTAGCAGGCCAATGGGAGAGCTTCTTCCCTCTCCCCAGCACAGAGTTTGCCCTACCACTCTGCCCATTAACCCAATGGGAGCATTTCCTTCCTCCCCTGTTGCTGTTGGCACTTTGCAATAAATAAATGGGTTTTGGGTTGCAGTTTGGGCACTCAGTCTCTAAAAGGTTCGCCATCACTGGTGTAGGGGAACAAAATGATAGATATGCATATTCATAGTAATACCTTATAATAAAATGGAACAGACGTTCTTACCAGTATAAATATCTGATCACTCTTTGATTTGTTTTAAGCTGGATATAGTTTAACTGAACCTTTTTTTAAAATCATGTAATTATTTAGGATACTTTAAATGAATTCACTGTATGATTTCTGATTAGTTTTTCAGATGACTGGTGATACAGTCCTTGTTTTGTCCACATTGATTTTAAAATAAGAAAGTAAGTGATTTTTAAACAAATCTGGCTGCATGTACTCTACATTTTTAATGATCTTTAAAGTTACCTTTATTTCAGATGCAGTTTTTTAAAAGGCAGTCTGTTCCCAATTGTTCTCTAATGTTATTGCAGAGTTATACTCCTTATGGTCACATATTTTTTGTATTTAAGACAGCCACAAAAGCTTTTCATTTATCTGTTCACAATGACAGTCAGTCTGAATCTTCATAGTTATTAGGCTATGATCATATTAATGTAATATGCTATTACCTTGAAGTTAATGCATGAAATAAAAAAATCCTATTCTGATTTCTTCTCATTGTACATTCCATTATGACAGCCCTAAATCTAGGCTATTGGTATTGCTTTGACCACTCATCCTTCAAGTTTAGGTTTCAATGAATTTTGTCACAGTCTTTTGTAGTTCTGAGTAAATTAGAAATCACTTTGGAACATTTTCCACTTCAATACTTACTCTCCTTGTCAGATCATTAATATATATAATAGACCTTTGGCCATTGTGAAACTGGCTATTTAATCATATATTTTTGAGAGAAGGGGAGGCAATTGTGCTTAGCCATTTTTCAATAGAACTACCCTTCCCATTTCTGCATACCAAGCCAGCAATGTCTCAAAGGTGCAGCTATGCTCTAAATTCCTACACAAATTATCCTACCAAAAGAGTAGCCTCTTTAAACATGACATATCCACTCATTTGGATCCATACAAGAAAGCCCACTTGGTACACACATCTAGCTGCATGGTAGTTTTCCTGATTCACAGTTAACCTCTTGCCTTAGGATGAATATTGGATCTTTCTGGAGAGGAAGGATTATATGTAGGTAGACTTTTTGTTCCAGCGAAGCTTTGCTTGAACACTATGGTTTTCCTTGAGCACCTGAACTTGTTCTTAGATCTGACCTCTAGTTTGCTTCTCAGACTTAGCTCTAGGTTAACCCCCTCATCCTGATTCTGACTTCTGACCTGCTGATTGATTAGGACAAATACCTTGTTTAATCATACCATTTACACCGTTGACTCTTGTCATTGGGCTTTATGCTGCTAGTGCAAACAGGTATCCAGTACCTCTTTGCATAAGCATTAGTTGGACTTTCTCAATGGGAAGCACAATGGTTGTGCTTGTGCAAATGAAACAATCCCATGCTACACTGTTGGTGGTGCTCTCTACTCAGAGGAATGACATCATGATCCTAAGGGTCATGAGCCTAAGGATGTGAATCCTGATTCATTTCACAAAGCAAAACAACAACAACACACCACTCCTAGAAGTGTTTTCCATCTGTGTAAGATAATGAAGTAATTTGAATTATTGTCATAAAAAGGAGGGCAGGATCTGTTTTTGATCAATCCAGAGGGCAGGACACATAATAATGGGCTCAAATTACAGAAAAACCAGAGACAGGCTGATTATCGGAAAAAACTTCTTACTTATTAGATATGACAATGGAACTAATTACCTTAGGAGATGGTGAGCAGCCTAACACTGGAAAAGAAAATTGGCCAAATGTCTGACAGATTTGCTTTGATTTGAACTCCTGCATTGACCAGGGGTTTGGGTTCAATGGCCTCATAGGCCCCTTCCAATTCAATTATTCTACGAAGCTATGATTCTACTAGTCCATTGTGTTGGTTTCATTTTGGCCACAGTTTTACTGATTGATATTCATCTCTATTGACTAAATTGAGGCGATTGTATGTTGGGCATATGAGAAGACATGACTCACTAAAAAGAAAAGTTGGGAAAAGTTGAAAACAGCAGGAAGGAAGACTCAAAATGAAATGGATTGACTTAATGAAGAAAGCCATAGCCTTTACTTTGACAAACTCAAACTGCGATGTTAATGATAGGACCTTTTGGATATCATTAATTCCTAAGCTTGCCATTATACTGAAAGCAATTTGACAGCACATAATAACAGCAATTTATATATTTTACTGTAATATAAATATATATATATATTACATTAAATATAAGTAACCATTGTAGAGTAGTGGCTAGAAGGATGGACTAGGATTCAAGAGCTCTGAGCTGAGTCCCTGAATGGTCATGGAAATTAACTGGGGATGTAGAACTGGTAAAACCAACTCCTTAAATATTTTACTTACCTTGAAAGCCCTATTAGGGTCACCATAAATCAGTTTCAATTTGATGGCAAATAACAACAACATAACAATATTTTTATAAATTTTACATATTAATTTTATTAGTCATTTTGTGCATGTTCTTCTGTTAACAAATTAGTTAAAGAATAAGGATTTTTCCACTTAGAATTGAGTAATAACCACTAAATGTTTATCCAAATGAAAAGATACTCTCAGACTCTGCTATGCTTTGATAGAAAAGATTGGAGTAACTGGGGGTGTAGCCCATGAGTATAACTTCAGTGTCCATATATTGTTACAAGTTAGCTGCTTTGTGATACTGCAGATTATTCAGTACTTAATACAAATTATTGGATGCGAATATACCTGAGTAAACTAAAGTAGATTTTGGGATTTTCATATTCTCCAAGATTATCCAGGTGGAAAGTCCAGTACACTGGAATGATGGGCATCCCAAGGTCCAAACAAGAGGAGCACCTCAGTCCACAGTTGTGGGGTCATATGCCTCCCTGCTAAAAAAAATCCATCACCTCATCTGGAAGTCATTCATACAGTTGCTTTGGCTAACATGGCATGCTGTGTTATGCAGTAGACACAAGTCTTTTGATACTAAAGATACTCACATGTTACAGAGTGCAATTCAACACATCCAGTATTCTGGGAATCCTGTCAAATTGGATAGCTTAAAAAAGACAATTTAACACCCTACTCTTTGAAGAGGCATTTCAGGACATTCTCCCTAATGGCAGCTAGTAGTTTAGTTTTGAATTTAAGTTAGTATTCCCTGAGATGCCGTCTGTGGTGATTGGGTTGCTTGGATTGTTGTTTGTCTTTTTTGTTCGTAAAAAATTCTTTCAAACGTTGTACACCACCCAGAGTGGGGAAAATACCGAGATGGGTGATATCAGTGATGGGCAGCAACAAGTTCGCACCAGTCCGCCAGAACCGGTAGTAACGTTTCCCAGCATCCTGGAGAACCGGCAGCGGCTTTTGGGGGGAACCACTTCGGGAGCTTACCTTTTCACTGGTTCCCCCACTGTGCATGCGCACCAAGCGCTTGGTGTGCATGTGCACCTACAGCACTTGGTGCACATGTGTGGCCTCCTTGTTGTCCTCCCAAGCAGGGAGGAGGAAGAGAAGCTGCTAGTCTGAAGTTCCCTATAGCCTGCTTCTAAGGGTAAGTGACTCACCTTTGGGTCTGGGGTGGGTGGGTGTATTTTAATGTGTATTTAATGTGTATTTATTTTTAATGTGTATTTTTATGTGTTTTGTGTATTTAATTTGTATTTTTATGTGTTTTTATGTCTATTTAATGTGTATTTATTTTAATGTGTATTTAATGTGTTTTATGTATATTTTTATGTATTTTTATGTCTATTTAATTTGTATTTTTATGTGTACTTATTTTTATGGGGTTTTTTTTAACGTTGGCTCCGCCCACATCATTGGTTCCAGCCAAGACATCATGACATTGGTGCCGCCCAAGATTTCATGGTTTTGGCTCCGCCCACAGTGTGGTAGTAAAATTTTTGGCTGCCAACCACTGGGTGATATATAAATGTAATAAATAAAATAAAATAGTTCAGGGGTTAGCCTGGGAAGAGCCAGAGGTTGGTCATTTGACTGTGTGTCCCAGGAAAAAGTCAGTTTGTGCAGTCTTCGGCAAGCTATCCTATCCTTCCACAAATTATCTGCAACACATTGTCCAGATGCATTGAAACTGCACAAAATCACTGGTATGGTTTCTTACTTGAGAGGACTATGGTCCTTTTAGGATGTTGTTTTAGTTTTCAAGCAGTATCAGGGAATGGGAAAAGCTTTTGGCATATGCGGCTTCTGACTAAAAGCTGCCCTCAAATTTTGGGTGAGGTCCACTCTTGTTTATCCATAGCTGACTCTGGTTTTCAATAAGGTGGGAAAATTTAAGAAAGGCTAATCTTGGTGCAGTGGTTAAACTGCTGTCCTAGAACCAAAAGGTTGTGAGTTCGATCCTGGCTACGGCGCAAAGTTGACTCAGCCTTCCATCCTTTCGAGGTCGGTAAAATGAGTACCCAACATGTGGGGGAAATGGTAATTAACTTGTGAACTGCCCAGAGACTGCACTAAGTGCTACGGAGAGGTATATAAGTGTGATTGCTTTGCTTTGCTCTTTGATGCGGCAAAAGATAATGAATTTTTTTTAGCAATTTCGTCTTACCATCTTTCATTATGAACATTTTCTTTCTTTTCCCTCGCATGATAATATTAAGACAGCAACAATACTGACATACAGTGGAAAGATGCCTCTTGGCTTTTCATGTATTGCTAGTATATATTCTGTTCTGTTGCTTGTTTTTCCCTCTTTTTGTGTAGAACATATAGTGCCATCAGTTAAATTTATGTTCTTAAAAAATCCCAGACAGACCCACAAGAAGGAAACATGTCTATGAAAAGAGGTGACTCTTTGACATTCAAAATCAAACAAGCGCTGGAGACCTCTGTCAGTCCTTCTTAATATTTAGGAGAAGCCATCTCTCTGGCACTAGAAGGAGACCATTCTCTGTGTCCGCTGTGGCCCTATGGAACCTCCTACCAAGTGAGCTACATCTACAGATGGACTTGCTGTCTTTTAGGAAGAACTTAAAAACATGGTTTGCAGGGCAGGTATGGGGTCCTGGTGGTACAATGACCCCAGCTCGCTGGTTGGTTTGAGCTCCCTCTCTCCCCTGGTCTTTTAATCTTTTATCTCTGGGTTTTAGTTTTAATCTTTTTAATTATGATGGGAATTGGCTGATTTTAACATTTTTAAAATCTTGAAAAAATATATATAAATTTTTATAATTGGGATTTTGAAATTCTGAGATAATGGGTTTGGGTTGTATTATGTTGCTTTTTTGTAATATGTAAACTGTCCTGGGTCGCCCTGGTGAGGAGGGTGGTATAGAAATATAAATAAATAAATAAATAAATAAATAAATAAATAAATAAATAAATAAATAAATAAATAAATAAGATGTTGACTCGTGGTAGAGGCATTGTTGTTTCACAGGAACAATACGTCTAAAACCTTCTGGATACAAGTAAACATCTCTAGATTTGGGCCATGTCTCATACGTTTGTTTAAATATTTGAATTTTTTTCTACTCCAAACCCACCATCTTTTCTTTGAGCTGAAGGTAGCACTTTAGTAATTCCTTTTGAGATTTTTTTTTACTATTTCACACATTTTATTTATACTCTGGTCCCAGCATGTAAAATGTGTCAGAGTGTTATATATATATAATTAATGTTTATCTCAGCACTGATGTAATATATATGGATCCATATATTTCCTGGATGATCCATGCTGACATTTAAGAGGAAAAGAGTAAATCTATTTCTCTTTCAAGTGAGATTGAGTTAAAAAAAAACTTCCAAACACCTCATACTCCAAACCTTTGTGATGTGCAGGTTGGATATATTAATGCCAATGGACCAGTAACTATATAAAGTACTGATCCTTTGAACTGTTTGTGCATCATTTTTTTAATTCTCCACTTTCTGAAAAATGTAGCATTGAAAAAGGCATTTCACTCATATTTTCCACTGGTGAATGCCGATGGATGAAGATTTGTTAGCTTTCAACTTTTTCTTAAACATTCAGTAGAATATATTTTTTTCTTATATCAATTCTCTTTTAGCTATTCAGATTCCTAATTTCGATAATGAGTGCATATGCTTTTTCCCCTGGTAAAATTTCCTGATGTTCATCTCAGTAATGAACTTTGCTGTTAATGCTATTATGACACATAAGCAATTAAATATATTTTACTATTCTTACCTTCATAGAAGCTTTGTGAGATGTATAAATGTAGTTCCTTTCTCGAAGATGGTTAACTAAGTCACAAAGCTAACTAAAACGAAGAGGTTATATTTCTAAGTTGTGCCCGATGATTTTTAAATGAATGCTGTTTATGCATTAAATTTAGTAATAACTACTAAATGTTTATCCAAATAAAATCTTCTTATGTAAGATACAGTCATGCATTTTAAGAGGATGTAGCCAATCTTTATATGCCTTCCATTATTGCCATTTCCACCGAAATGAGTTGCATTAGGTCATATGAGCAAGAGTACAACATAAACTCTGTACAGTAAATGTTTCAGATGGCAATGAATTGTCATGGTTCAGCAGAGCATCCAGAATTTCTGGGTTCGTGCCTAAGACACTATGCTTGCATCATATTGGCTGAAATCTTCTTGCATAAGTTATGTGAGGTATGTTAGACTGGTAGGTACAGGTTGCCCTTGCTTGAAAGCGAGTTGTATTCAACTCTATGGTTCTGTGCTCATCTCCCTTTATAATCAATGAACCAGCGCTGTCTGCATTTGCAGACATTTCTGTGGTCATGTGGCATGCATGAGTACACAATGGAGTGCACACATTGTTACCTTCCCACCAAAGTGGTACCTATTTCTTGCTTTCAAACTGCTAGGTTGGCAGAAGCTGTTAGATAAGTAGACTCTTTCTAATGGTAGTGATTTACACTAATCAAAGACTTCTCTCCCTATATTACAACCCCCAATGGCTTTCTATCAATGAAAAGGATTTCATGGGAGGCTTGAGATATTAGGGGGAGAAATTGGAAATGTTTTGTTTCCTCAAAAAATAACTGCGACTAGTGATGTGGTATAACTCTGAGCAACAGGATATCAATCTTTGATTGCCATCCTGGTATGAGAATGCTCCATTCTAATGAGCAACAGTGAGATTCATAATCTAAATATCTTGAAAACAAGGTAAAAGGGCTATGGATGGTGTCTGGAACCACTGGAGAAAAAGATTTATTTCTTCCTTTTCTGCAAGGATACTTCAGATTCTGAGTATGGACAGAACAGACCACTGATAAAGATGCATCATGTCTGGTAGATCTTGTCATGTGTGTGTTTGGACTGGATTATTTCCAAAATCCTTTGAACTCTATGACTGAATACATTTGTCCTTCACCAATTTGAGTAAAGGGAAAACTTTGTTGTACAATCATCAGCACCGATGGGAATACAGGTAAGTTGCTCTTCTTTTGCAAAACTAATTGATACAGGCTTGGATATATCACATTGGTAAAGGTAAAGGTTGCCCTTGTTTGAAAGCTAGTTGTCTTCAACTTTAGGATTCAGTTCTCATCTCTGTTTACAGCCAAAGAGCCAGCATTGTCTGCATCTGCAGACATTTCTGTGACATGTGGCAGGCATGCCTCAACACTGGAGTGCACAGAAAGCTATTTACCTTCCCACCAAAGTGTTCCCTATTTATATACTTGCAAATTTTTGCTTTTGAACTGCTAGGTTGGCAGGAGCTGGGACAGAGACGGGAGCTCATTCTGTCTTGCAGTACTTAGGTCTTGAACTGCTAACCTGCCAACCTTCCAGTCATCAAGTTCAACATCTTAACCACTTAAGCCACAGCAGTCCTATGTTTACTTATTGCTAAGTAAACATGGGTTTATTTAGCAATAAAAAGTGCAACATCCTATGGCTACTTCACTCATCTTGAATGATTTTCTTGTCTCAGATTTGCTTGGAGATTAGAAAGATTTACAGTTCTGCCTGTTATTAAATACCATCTGAACAATACCAGAGATGGATGTGTTTGTTACTTTTTCTTCGGGGCTAATGATTTCACAATCAGGTCCTGCACAGAAAAGAACTCATGCTTTGAAGACTGCAAGGAAGCTATTTTGTGAAACACTTTGAAAGTGGGAAGGGGAGGGGAAGTGCAGAAAAGGGCAGGATGAGCCAGCTAACAGGCAAGAATTCAAAGCCTGAACACTTTTAAAAATGTTGCCAGCAGGAGTCTTTGTCACATTAATCTCAGTTATTAAAACTGTATACTACTTAGCCTTAAAAAAAATTTGATAGCTAGTGGCAATTTGTGCATTACAAGTTGAACAGACCCTTGACTTATAAAAATGAAGGTACATGTTTATGAGTCGCTGCAGTTCTACCCACCAGCGAGATTGGAGTTGATTGGAAAGAAAGCTGGATGAATGACTCTCTACCAGCATCCATTAACCATTGGTTGTTTCAACTGCAGTACTGAGTGAGAGCTAGTTCACACATCATTAAAGCCATCAATTGCTCAGTTCCCTATCAGCTTCTTCCAAAGGTGGGCATGGATTCCACTGGATAGTATTCCATTTGGGTTTGTCAGCTGGCATGAGAGCTCCATCAGCTCAGCTGGAGTCATTCGATTGATGCCACCATGTGCTGCAACTTCACATAGATGAGGACTTAACATCTGGACTGCTCTGAGTTGTATGGACAGTTTTCACCTCCACCCAAAATGGCACAACACAGCGTGTCCCAAAAGTCACCACACTTGGGGAAAATGGGAAATTGTAGCTAAATGTACCTTTATGTACAAAATATCCATCCCAGTTTTTTTTTTTACAAAATATCTACAAAATATTCTCTATGTATTGGACACCTCTTTCAATATATGCAGAATGAGAACATGTTCCAAGATATCTGTTATGCAATTTTGCCTCTGGATGGTGACATTTGGGACACCCTGTAGTGGATCCCTAACTGAAAGAACACTAAAAGGTAAATAAAGGGAATAAGCTGATCCAATGATTTGAGGTCATGCAGCAAACCTACTCTATATGTTTTGTATCTCATCAATGTGTCTCCTGAACAATATAACATGATCAGGCGGTGGGGGCGGGTGGAGGGGCAGTCCGCAGTGAGCCCGGATACTCACTGTGGGCCACATTAATGATATGCCTAATTGGGACCATGGCCCATAGTTTGGGTGTCTCTGGTCTAACTGCTCAAATCTGGGTCTAGTAAATGAATATTGGCTATCATCATAGTGATCAGCCATGAAAACTGTCCTGGGAACAATATACTGCAGTTTTCCATTTGCCTTCCACATCGCAGCAAGACACCCATAACACTGATCCAGTTCCACAAGTCACTTTCTTGTCCTGAGCTCTTTTGGCTTGCAGTGTCTTCCTCAGCCCCAGGCTGATGAAGCTACTGCCCTCCATCAAGATGGATTCAAGTGGAATTTAATCCAATTGGGGGCCATCACCCTTCCCTGTGGACTTCACCACCCAAGGCCCTTAGTCCTCAGGGTTGTCAGGTTCATTAACTACTGCCTGACGATTGGTGTTGAGTCCCTGACAGTAGGGTCTACTCTATTACCATAGCAGGATAACCTGGCTAGACACAAACCACTTTTGAGTACTCTTTACCTTTTACATAACAGATAAGATCCTGGAAAGATCAACCTAAGACAGAATCAACTTGAAGGCATGTTATTTTAAGAAAATATCCTGAAATTCCATTCATAACACAGATTTGCATGGAAAGCCCAAAAGACCTTAAAGGTCACCCTTGCTCGAAAGCCAGTCATATCCAACTCTAGGGTTCAGTTTCATAGCCGAAGAGCCAGCGCTGTCTGCTTCTGCAGATGTTTCTGTGGTCATGTGGCAGTCATGACTAGGTACATCATGATAAAATCAAGGCCAGTGTTAGACCTCAGGATACTAAGCCAAACAGTATTAAAATCTCATCTATGTCATAAGAAGTGTCACCCAGAGAAATGCTTGATCTGCATTTTAAAGATATAGACTGAAGGGAGTTTTATACTAGACTGATTGTGCTGAAGGTAATTTGTTTTGTACAGAGAGACAAGAAGAGTTCTGCTCTTGAGATATTATAAAAGACAATCAAGGCTGTGGTTCTTACACATGAGGAGAAAATGTTTTGGCACCCTTCTGTGCTGGCCATTGAGCCAAATATTCACAGAAGGAAGAATAAAGAGGTAGCATGAATTGAGTAGCTCAAACCATTTATCAACATAAAGAAGGAGTGAAATGGGCAATGTTTTTAATGGAGCCTTAAAGGTCAGGTACTTCCCACCCAAGTGTTACACCCTTTAAGTTTCAAGCCTGATTATTCACTGCACTGTTAGGGACCAAAGTTCATACCTCCTGTCAGAATGTTTCATTCTGGATTTGTTTTAACCTGCTTAATTTTATGCTCATTTGCTGCTTGCAGTTTTATTGTGCAGGTTTTAGTTCAGTAAAAAGGGAGGTGGGAGATTTTCCCCAAAGAGTGGTGAAAACATCTGCGAAAATGCTTGGAATGTGTGGAAATTTCCAGGTGGCAGATCCAAACTCTGCCCTTAGGTAAGAGGAGAGGAACTGGGTCAGAGAGGAATTTTGTAAGTCCATTTGTCTTCATAGCAGAAGGGAAAGTTTCCTGTGCACAAGGTACAGAGGACAGTGGATCTACAATAACCATTACCTGTAAGAGATTGATGCCCCCTGAGCTTACTGATTAGGACCCCAGGTTCTAATTGACTTTTATGGAGTGAAAAATACCCAGATCTGTTGCACTGAAATGGCATATTTAGATCTGGAATTTCAGGGCATGAGAATGCAGAAATGGATAACTGTGTAAGAGGGACCCCTAGAAGCTCTGTGTTTGGATCATCTTTAGAACCTGAAAAGTGGCTAGCATATGACTACATACAGCCAAGGTATAGGAAGCTGAGCCACTGGAAACCAATTAATGTGGTATGTCTCACCCAGGTGCCATTTAGCAGAGAGAAATATGTCTGTCCCAAGTAAACTGAATTTTTTTGTTGTTGGTCAGTCACACAGTCGATTCCGACCCTTTGCGACCCCATGGACCACTGTCCGCCAGGCACGCCTGTCCTCCACCATCCCCCTCAACTCACTCAGCTCTGTGCCCATTGTGTCCACAATACCATCTAGCCATCTCATTTTTGGCTGCCCCCTTTTTCTTTTGCCCTCAACCTTTCCAAGCATCAAGGCTTTCTCAAGTGAGTCTTCTCTTCTCATTTGATGTCCAAAGTACTTTAGCTTCATCTTTACTATTTGCCCTTCTAAGGAGCAGTCAGGGTTGATTTCTTCTAAGATTGACCTATTTGTTCTCCTTGCTGTCCAGGGGACTCTCAAAACTGAAAATACCAGAAATGTATTTGTAAAAACAATGACAAGTCTCAGGATTTGCAGTTGCTCCTCTAAGTCCCTCACCCTGCTGCAGCTACTAAGCCCCACCTGAAAGTCCTGGGGAAAGTTCTGGACTATCATAAGTTCTACCTTGAGACCCTGAATGACTTAGCTATATAAAACCTGGCCCTTCCGCCCAGAGGCTCCCTCAGCAACAGAGATTAGCAGACTTGAAGTTGCTTGGCTCCTGGATCGCTTGCCTTGTGCCTGGCTTCTAGAAGACCTTCTGTCTGATTTCTAGAAGATCTGCTCCTTGTTCTTGACTCCTGTGGACTGTTGTTTTGCCTTACCTGGATATTTACTCCTCAAATTTTTTCCTCACCTAGCTCAAGCCCATGAGGATTTTCTGTCATGCCTGTTCTCTTGCTTTTCTGACTTCTGGCTCACTTGGACTATGCTTTTGTCATTTAGGCTAATCCTGCATCTCTAACTTGATTTGGACTTGGGCTCTGTTTGGCCTGTTACCTGGTTGCCCTGGGTCCTGGCATTCATGTTACCTGCCAGCTGCCTGTGCCCCAGACTCTGACATGTCTCTCTTCCCTTCCCATATGACATTTCAGATCCTCCCAAAACAGATTAAATGGTCATCATGTGTTCTTACCTCCATAGGAGATACAGTCAAAGTTCTCAGTGCTTTCACAACAGTTACTGTAAAACAATTCAAATAAATAGAAAAGCAAGGGAGTTATAATGTACAGTATATAAAAACCAAGTGCAATCAATGAGGCAGTTGAGTGTTCTGCTAATCCTTTCTTCCCCTCCTCTGTTTGTAATTATCTCTCTCACACCCATGTCCTCACAAAAACAGTATAGACATGCATGGGAGATGTTTTTAAAGTGGTAGCCATGTTAGCCTGTATAAATATATGAAACTAAACAAAATAAAATTTAAATTACATAAAGGCAAAATGTTACACCTATACTTTAATATTATCTTCCATGGATAAAGTTTCGGACATGAGAGCGAGATTTCCCATGGCAACAATTTATATATGACCTGAGGCTGTGGTGGCTCATAGGTTAAGAAGCTCACCATGTTAGCTATAAGTTTGGCAAATCAGCAGTTTGAGACCGTGGTTATTACATGACGGATTGAGCGCCCCTCTCTGTCCCAGCTCTTGGGGACATGAAAAGAGCCTCATTTGGTCATTCCCTGAGCAGAGTTTCTTTTGCAAAAATCCTTTCAACCCAATATAATTGCTGACATGTAGTAGCAGTAGCAGTAAGAATAATTGATGATGGCCCCATGACCAGGTGGGGATTCAGAAGGACACAAGGGTTGGTTAGTACAGCGGGTACAACTGCAAATCATGTGAGTCAGCTTGGCTATTTTCAGTTGGTAATGACCAAAGATCCCTGACTTTCAGATTTATTCCTGTGAAGCTTTATTCTGTAAATTGTTAGTAGGCAGATGCAACATAATCGCTGTGGCATTATAGAATTGGTAATGAGTTTACCTTTCAGACCTTTCATTTTGCATTTACAGATTATGTTCTTTGAAATGTGACAATGGTTGGTGAATTGATTTAGGCTAGCAAGATAACAACACAATTATTTAAGTTTAAATTAGATGCTTTGTTCTGTAGTAGTAGCAGAAAGGTCCTTAGGCTATGGATAATATGTAGTAATGAGTAGGAATCACTGACCATAATTCTGAAGTTTGTTCCACAAAGGGGGTAGTGAATTATGGTTATGGATAATCACAGTTTAATAAAGGTAAAGGTTTCCCTTGCTTGAAAGTCGTATCTGACTCTAGGGTTTGATGCTCATCTCTGTTTCAAAGCCAAAGAGCCAGCGCTCTCTGTTTCTGCAGAAATTTCCATGGTCATGTGGCAGGCATGACTAGACACTGGATCACATGGAATGCTGTTCTACCCTCCTACCAAAGTGCTCCCTATTTATCTACTTGCAATATCTTGCTTTCAAACTGCTAGATTGGCAGGAGCTGGGACAAAGATGGGAGCTCATTCTGTCCTGCAGTAGTCAGGAATTGAACTACTGACCTGCTGCCTTCCAGACAGTATCTTAGCCACTTGAGCCACTATCACAACCTAATAACTGTGGCATTTCAAATTTGATAGTGTCCCAACAACTCTTGAGTAATATTGAAACCATTGAGTATCCAGCATGTATATATATTTTATCTTTGCTGTCTGTCCCTAGAGATAGTGTGATACAGCTGAAAAGAATGATTCCACTGTCCTAATGGATGTGCCAGTAAAGCAAAAGCAAAAGCAGGGTTTCATACAAAATTTGCAATACACTGCAAATATAAGGCTGGCAGCATTGTCTGACAGTAAAATATCACTCTATCACTCATCATATTTCTAGCCTTTGCAGCCAGCAACTGGAAAAGACAGTATCAGAATGTTCTTGTTACAATAAGAAAGGATTCTGTAAGTGAATGCTTTTTGTATTCTGAGGATGATGAGAAACCCTGAAAGTGGGGAAATCAATTTTAAAAAATCCATTTGTCCAAGGCGTGAGCATAGTGGTGGCTTTCCTTCACATTTTAACAATAGGCTGCTAAACTGATTATAATGATATTAGAATCCATATACAGTATTTCAGCTTAGTTAATGTGTTGACCCACCCCAGTGGGTATGGTTGTGGCACAGTGGCACTACACAGAGAATCTATTCAAGGAGAGTCCAAACAGCAAAGTCCAAAGAGCAAGCCGAGGTCTGGTTACCGGTAGTTCAAGCGAGTGTCTAGTCCAAAGTATGTCCAGGGGCATCGTCAGGGTTGGCACAGAAGTCAGGGTCATGGCAGGTAGGTCAGGGTCTAGGGAAGCAATCTTGAGAGGTATCCAAAGTCAAGCAGGGCATCGGTCTTTGCACAGAAGAATTGTACCGATGCTTGAATGCTGGAACAAGTTTCCTAAAAGCCTCCCAGCTAATGGGTTTCAGCTGGGAGCCTTCTCTGGTAAAGAGTTCTAGCCTATTTACATCTCAGCTGCAGCTCCTTTCTGCACCTTTCCCTGGCTAAGGGCTGATCACTCTCGGAGTCAGACCACTGGTCTGACAGATCATGTGCCTGGGGAAACACTGTTGGGCTAGAAGGAGGCTGAAATTCCTGGTTCAGGACATTCCCAGGTTCAAGTGTAGGCCGAACTGGGCTGGGCATAGGAAGTGCCTCCTGATCCAGTTCATCTTCAGAGTCTGACGAGGGCTGGATCACAACAGGTAATGGGGTACACAGAAAGAGCCTCCTCAAAGATTGTGGTATTTTTGAACCACAATCAGGCGTACCTCAGGCAATTGCAAACTTGTGCTGGCTAATCTTTCTCACAGGTGAAAGGAAGGAACTACAGAATGAACTCACAAAAAGGTGGCTTCATTTTGGCAGTTTTACGTCTGGCCTAGGCATAGAAGAAGCAGCAGCTTAGGTAATACTTTTATTTGATTACCACATCTGTCTTCACAAGACAGATGTGTTTAAAAAGGGGAGAATGAAGAGGAGACAATTGCAAAATGTTTTGGCCTGATGCTATGCCTCTTGTTTTCGGATAGAGGCTTCTGGTAGGGCAATGAGGAGTTTGCCATTTCAATTCTTCTTCTTCTTCCATGTCAAGGCCAGAGGTGAAACTGCCAAAATGAAGCCACCTTTTGGTGAGTTCATTCTGCAGTTTCTTTCACCTGACCTAGCGTGAGAAAGATTAGCCTCCATCACAAGGCCAGACTGAGCCTGAACAGGTAGGAAGACTTTGCTAGGCTGGATATGACAATCTTAACAGTTATGACAATTTGTGTTAGAATGTTGTTTTTCGAAAGTAAATGGGAGGCTTTCATCCCATCTTCTGTGTTTTTGTCCTGTGCATGTGATCTATACTAAAAGAAAAAAACTCCCACCGTGGAAGTTTCTCCTACAATTGCAAAGAACAAGTGTCTGTGAGGCGAGAGGTGGGAGTGAGAAAGATCTGGGCTAGGACTGGGGTAAGAAGCAAAGAGTTCTTTAAGCTGTCTCTATATTTCCCTTCCAGGCTCTGTATCAGGATCCCCACACCAGCTGCCTATTTTGTTTTCAGCCACTAATGCAATTACTCCTTGTATGAATGGCATCCATTCAGTCTGTCCCATAATAAGCCTAGTAAATGAACCTGCTCAATAGCAACCCTGGCAACTGCCCATTGAGGTGGCCTTTGAAAACTATTCTTCTGTGATACATCCATTAATATATGACACAGACATTCCATTTCAAGGCTATACTAAGAAAAATGTCCCCTCTGAACCTTCTACCTCTCTCAGAGCCGTTATATGGCCTTTTCATTAAGTGAAGACTGCTCAAGGTATAAGAGTGCATGTTTGCTGTCTGGAGGTATTACACACCACTTTCAAAAAATAGAACAAACAAATGTGACATTACAACCTTTGCTTTCTTCAAGCAGCCCTTTGTTGCATTGTGCAGCAAGCAGAGACAGTCCAGTGTTGTGCTAGAAGGGAAACAAAGAGGAAGGAACTCCAAGCAAGGAAGGGAGGAAGACCCCGATTGATGCTGAGGGTATGTCATCCCAGTCTTTGTGGGCTTCTTTCTTCCATTGCCTGATCACATCCCTGCAATCTTATCAGAAAGTACACCATAACTTCTTCAGAGAGGAAGTGGGCAAAGATAAATCCATTGGGGTGAACAAAAACAACACTGTAGAGCAAGGGTTCTCAAACTTTTCAAGCCAAGGGCCTGGTCACACTCTCTCAGACGGCTTCGGGGGCTGGACAGCCATTTTGCCCTGCCTGGATCACATTGCACTTCCAGGTGTGTTGGAGGCAGTTGGGGGGGGGGCATATGAAATGGTGTCATGGGTTGCATCCGGCCCCTGGCCCATAGGTTGAGAACCCCTGCTGTAGAGCATTACAATCCTGATTTTTTTTCTGGAAAAAAGGGGGAAATAATGGAGTTTTATTCTAAGCCTCAGCAAAAATTAATACTTAAGATATTGCCTGTGTTTGAGTATGAACTGTTAAGCTTTCCACTATGACAAAGGATGGAAGAAGAGCGAATCTTTTGCTAGTCATGGAATGTCTCTCCTTAAAAGCCCAACAGCATTTGAGACCTAATGAGGCCATGCTTTTGCTTCCAGTCTATCAGGTCAAAGGCTTTATTACCACATATATATGCACTGTATAGTCCTTCAGTAGTGGAAGATTCAGCCATTCAGCATTCCCTCAGCCGTGCCCAGGGTATGATCAACTATTAATCATGGTCTTCAGGGAGGCATTGTTGCTCAGGGAACAACATTTGAGGAAATAGAGACTAAGCTGGTATCTGATCCTGAAGAACTATTTGTTTATTATGACAACAATCACCTCAAAGCTCTCGTCATCACCAGTAATTAAACTGCTGTACTACAACCAAAAGCTTGCGAGTTTTATCCTGGCCAGGGCTCAAGGTTGATTCAGCCTTCCATCCTTCTGAGGTTGTTAAAATGAGTACCCAGCATGTTGGGGGCAAAATGCTGATTAACTTGCTGCTTTGCTGAAACTTAATCCTGAAAAAAATACAAATATGTGCATTCCATTTACAAAATAAGGAGGCAAGAAAGAAGCTGAACATAACCTGGAGATGCCACATATTAAGCCACTGTGACAATCCAAAATGCCTGGGAGTAAAACTGGACCATGCTTTAACTTATAAACATAATTTGTCAGGATATTAAGCAGAAAGTATGCAACAGGAGCAATCTCATCTGCCAATTTACAAATACCTCATGGGGAGCACAGCCGAATGTTCTCCATACATCTGCTCTTGCCCTGTGTTTCTCTGTTGCAGAGAATGCTGCCCAAGTCTATAGGAACTCTGTCCATGCTAACCAGGTTAACACAGCCCTTTATGAAACAGGCTGTATAGTTATAACCTGTTTATGACCAAGGTCTGTTAATAAAATATAACACCTCCAGATGTTAGAAAAGAAGCAGCAGCAGAAGATGAGAAGAAAAGCAGCAGAAGATCAGAAGAAAAAGCAAGAAACAATGATTAGATTTAAACATCACCCATCAAGGCTGAAGTCAAGGAAGATCTTCCTGGAAACAATAGCACCAATTCCATCTTCAGCTGAGGCTTGTTGAACTGAACGGTTGAAAAGAATATCACCAGGAGAGTTATGGGCAATGAAGGAGAAGCCAGCAGCAGGTTACCATCTCCAGTGTGGGCATTGAAGACATGGAATAGGCTGAGAACTCAGGTGATATGGTGCAAAACAAACTTAAAGAGGTGGCACTATATTGACAATGGTGAACAATGTGAACTTCTCTGAACCATGTGACATCAAGGATTTGTTTGAAGCAAATGACAAAGAATTCAAACTGCTGGACATTGGAAAAGTAGAGTGTAAATATGTAGTTTATATATATGTAGTCGTACATACATATATTTCTTATGATTAGTGTTTTTTTTAAATTATTGTAGGAGGAAGGCAATATCTTTATTGGCTCTCTCAAAGAATCAATCGTTATGCGACCTTTTGTGATTCAAGATAACTTCTGCAGGCAGGCTGGCATGGTTTCTTGTGGATAGGACAGGAAAATTATCAATGAAAGTCTGAAACGTTCATGGCATGATGATACTGCCAGGCTCCCTTCTTAGAAATGAATGTGAAAAAGCAGCAGGCTGTATGATACCCTCTCCCATTTAGCAAAGACAGCATAGCAAACCTTCATGTCATGAATCTTTGGAACTTTCTTTGATAATTTTCCTGTCTTTTCCACAAGAAACGGATGCCTGCCTGCCTGAAGAAATGATCTTGAACCATGTAAGCTCACACAATGTTTGATTTTTTTTGAGTGATCCAATAAAGTTATCACCACCCTCCTATTTTTTTTGTGTGTGTATGGATCACACAGCTATCTTTGTTTGTTTGAAAATTATGTTGTTTTAAATTTTAGTGCTTCAGAATCAAATAAATGAATAAAAAGGATTTATTTTGCTTTTAAAAAACATTTTGCTATTTAAAAAATTATTAAATTGCTTTAAAGAGATGTCAATGATTCTACAGCACCCTAAGGAAGGCCTGCTAGCTGAAATCCTGTGACACACTTATCCAAAAAGCATAAATTTTGGAAGTGATATTAGACAATAAACAAAACAAAAGTAAAAACAAAAATAAATAAAGAAGACAAAATGTTGTGGCACCTTAAAGACCAAGTATTATATTTTTATGTGAGCATTTGTATCAATTCTACTTTATTCAGATGAGCGAGATTACAAGGCAATCAATTATATGTGGCCTCAAGATAAAGAGACAGTGATTGGTTAGACATGAGTTTCAAATTATGTAATTCAAAAATCCACATCTGCCAAGAAGAAAGTATAAGTAGGCTTGAGGGAATACAATGGATTTGGGAGGAAAACCAAGAAAACATCTGTGGCAGGAGAAATCATGAAAGCATTGAATCTAAAAACATTGAATAATAATGGACTCATTTGGTAAGACAGAGCTGTGACAAGTCATTTTAAAGACAGGACTTCCCTCCTCTGGTAGATAAGCATGGATAGTGTGAAATAGACCTGCACATGAACCAAAGTGGGGAAAGGATTGAATGGAAAGGAGGGGAAAACCACTTGGTTTGAAAATGTTTTTATGACTATCTTGGTTCTTCATGTTTTGCTTCTCTTTCTGTCAAGACAGGACTGGTTAGAGGAAGACACACACTTCAAATGAGCAGATTGGGCCCTTTCAGCAGCCAAAGCTACCATGCTGGCTTATACTTTGTACCACACTTTTGCAGCATTGTCAAAGCCCAGACTAGAATGGCAAAAGGGAGATTTTTTTTAAAAAGCACAGGAGAATTGGAACTGGCTATTGTTGAAAAGGCTTGGTTGGAACACTGAACATAAACACAGCTCCTGATGTGGTTTCATTGCAGATTGCATTTGTATCTTGTATTGTGGATATATTTATCTATTCTTCTTATATTGTGAGAATTTTATGGGATAGAGATCAATTTCATCCCAAAGTCACACTAGGCATTCCGACAGTATGAGAGAGTCAAGTGTAATTCTAAAGAAAAAGGTAAAACTGATAACACCATTCTTCAGCTGCCATACTGTTTACACAAATTCCTCTTCTACCACTAGTGGCAGAAAAATATAGGTAGTTCATAGGAATGCAATCATGTTACCTCTGAGTAAATATGTTCAAGTTCAGGCAGTACATCCTACTGAACTTTTGTGAGAACATCCTTCAGTTCATGCCCTAAGTATTAGAAAGTATGCTATAAACAGGAACTAAATTTTGTCCTCTCATCCTGATTGATCTTATAACTTAGCTCATGTTTATGAGGCGCTTTTTAGTATATTTATGACCTGGTCTCTGTCATGAGATTTGAAATATATATTACTTTCTTCCTAACAAATGGAGGAAAAGGTTTTATGAATAGCTTCACTACAGAAGTATCCAGATCGTCTGCTCATTTATGCTCAAGATACAAGTCTTTTCATTTTTCCAGTCCCCACAGCATCATATTGCACTTTCATAATAAGAAGGCTTTTCTCTTCTTATCTTGACTGACCTTAAAAGCATTATTATAATCAAAGTACAATATATTTCAATTGGGAATTGAACCCCCCCCCCACACACACACAAAAGTACATGTAAGTTCTGAGTGCTGATGTACTGCAGTGTATCCCAGTTCATTGGAGAAAAATCGTATTTTTAAATGTTTTAGTAACCATATATTACTCAAGACAAACTTTAAAAGCAACACAATGAGAAGTTTTTCAGTGTGCCTAAGGCAGAATATAGAAAAAGTAATTACTTACAGTAGGAGTCTAAGGCTAAAGCGAAAAAGTAGCTAGTTAATCTTATAATATTTAAAAGGCTTCTTAATTTTAATTTTTTCATTAGTAACTACAGCAATTTGTTATCTTTCAAATGAATTCTACAAGCCACTGGTCTGGTACTGTCACTTTTTACACCTACAACAGAAAATGAGGCAACGAGCAAAAAAACACACAATATATGCAGCCCTTGAACCACACAGTACTCCTTTAGTAACGCCACACATGGTTTAGGAAGCTGGTCACTAAGGCCTGGGGTGCGGATGTGGTCCCTGACACCAATTCATCTAGCCCACAAAGCCCTTGTCGTTCCTGGAAGTGGAAGTAAAACACGCCCGTACAGGCATGTTTTACTTCCGCTTCCAGGAGCAGTCCCAAAGAGCAGAACTTCTACAAGTTAATTCTTGGCAACTATAGCTCCCAAAATCCTTCATTAGCTGGATCAGATGATATGGAAACTGTGGTAACCAGTCAGCTGGTTCAGAACTTGTTAGGCTATTGAGAAGTTCTATCCTTGCTTTCTCGCTTCTCTCTCTCCCCCGTTATGCTTCCTTGTATCTTTTCATTTCAAATTATCAAGCCCCTTGCAATATTTTGGTGGTCAAGTGAGAGTTCCCTAAATGACATGGGCAATGTTAAACCTCTTTTTTTCCTTAGGTAGGCTGGCACCAAGCTGCTTAGGCTTCAAAGATTAAAAATTTAAAACCGATACCTTGAATGGGGGCCAGAAAGCAACTGGCAATCTGTTCAGATCTTTTAGTAGCACAATAACACAATCTAAAAATTGTGCACCAGTGAGCAGTGTAACTACTGCATTTTGGAAATCGTCCAAGAGACCATTCAAGGATAGCCCTACGTGGAATATACTGCAGTCATCTAGATGTGATATAGCTAAGGCTTAGGTAGCTACTGCCAAGTTGATTGGGAATAGTGTTCTTACTTTGAGATGTCACGCACAGAACACAGCCTGCTGAGGTATCTTATTTCTCCCAAAGGCGAGTCCTTAAGGACTTCTGGGACCAACATCTCACTTCTAGGCCATCTGAAGATTACATACCTGGCATACACCACAGCACATAGCTATGAATGGCAAAGATTCCATCTCACAGAATCATAAAAATCATAGAATAATTGAGTTGGAAAGGACATATGAGTCCATCGAATTGAAACTATGCTCAGTGCAGGAAACCAAATGACAAATCTGACAGATAGCTGTCCAATTGTCTCTTAAATGCATCCAGCACTGGAGCACTCACCAAGGTAATTGGATCCATTGTGATACTGCTGTAGCAGTTAAGGAGTGTCTCCTGATATCTAGCCTATACTTGGCTTCCTGTAACTTGAGCCAACTATTACATGTCCTACAGTCTGGGATGATCAATAACAAATCTCGTCCCTCCTCTTTGTGACTATCAAGTATTTGAAGAGTGCATCCCCCCTCAGTTTCCTTTTCTCAAGGCTAAATATGCCCACATCTTTCAGTCTTTTCACATTGGGCTTGGTTTCCAGTCCTCCGATTAGCCTAGGTGCCCTCCTCTGAATCTGTTCCAGTTTGTTAGCATCCTTCGTAAAGCACAATATCCAGAAATGGACATAGTACTCTAGATGAGGCATGAATAGAGAATGATTAGTACCTTACGGGTTCAGGAGGTGATCCTGGGGGACATTCCTCTGGACCAGCATTGTGATTCACCTGAGGCTCTTGTCAACCTCTGGAATGAGAGGGTGACGGTGGCCTTAGATGCGATCGCGCCTCTACGACCTCTGGGCATTGAGCTTTCCCAAGGCTTACAGAAGAGCTGAGGGACATCAAATGGGCAGAGATGCCGCGAGCACCGCTGGGTGAAGACCCAGAGTGAGTCCGATCGAACACTGGTTAGAACTGCTATTAAAGCATACCTTGTGGCGTTGGAGGTGGTGAAATGCCAGTATTTCACCACCCTCATTGCCTCTTGAGATAATCGCCCAGAGACCCTGTCTGGATGAAATTATCTGTTCCCACGGGGTGAGGTATCATCAATATGCAGATGATACCTAGTTGTATATCTTGACCTGTGGGGACCCTAGTGATGCAGTGGAAGTCCTTTCCATTCACCTGGAGGCTGTTAGGGTCTGGATGGGTGACAACAGGCTACAACTGAATCCTGGCAAGACTGAGTGGTTGTGGGTGGGGGGTCCTGCATTATCCCAGGAGCTACCATCTTTGCTTCTGGATGGGGTAGTTTTGCCCCAAAAAGACCCGGTGCGTAATCTGGAGGTCCTCCTGGACTCATGACTCCTGCTCAAAGAGCAGGTGGCAGCCGTGGCTAGGAGGGCCTTTGCACAACTTTCGTGTTGTATGCCAGTTATGCCCGCTCCTGGACTGGGACTCCTTGTTCATGAACACCCACGCTCTGGTCACCTCCAGATTAGATTATTGCAATGCGCTCTACATGAGGCAGCCCTTTGTGACCATTCGGAGGCTGCAGCTCATCCAGAATGCGGCTGCTCAGGTTGTGATGGGGTGCGGGCATTATACTTGTGCCTCACCACTGCTTCGAGAACTGCACTGTCTTCCAATATGCCTCTGAGTGTAATTCAAGGTGCTGGTTATTACCTTTAAAGCCCCTACATGGTAGTGGACCAGGATACTTAAGAGACCACATCACCTCAAGGACATCTGTCTGTCCCACCAGAGTAGACCCGAGAGGCTCTCTGGTCATGCCATCAGCTAGAGAGGCTCACCTCTCTATGCCGAGATTAAAGATGCTAGTCTAGGGCAATACCTAAACTCCAAGCCATCCTCAAGTGAAACCAATGTTTTTTTAAAAAACATCTTCAAGAGCTGCAACCATATGAGGATCAAGAAGCACAGATCCAGGCAAGGCACAACAGCAGTCCACAGTAACTAGGCATAAGTCTTCAGAAGCAATAATCAGTAACAAGGTAGCAGATCTACTAACAATCAGGCCCACAGCAAGAGATTTTCAGAACCAGGAGCAAGGTAGAAATCTTTGATAGCAGGAACAAGACAAGAGTCCCAGAAGCCAAGTAACAGTTATTTCTCCAGAGTACTTATATAGACATAGAACTGTTTATAAAAGGAAATGAGAATACTGTACAGTACATCCCTAGCTAAATAATGATATATGCATGTAAACAGCTACTGTGTTCCTCCATCAATCCCAATTCTGGGAGGAAGGAAGGAAAGGCCAGTTCTTATATAGCTAAGCCATCCAGGGTCTCCAGGTAGAGCTTATGATGGTCTGGGATCTTTCATAGGGTTTCTAGGAAGGGCTTAGCAGCAGGGTGAGGGTCCAGTCCTGCAGGATGTAGGACAGCTGCTTCTAGGCTTAGGGCAGCAGCTGCAAATCCACACAAGATGTAACACATCCTGACAAGATGTGGCACTTGCACAAGTGGTGAAAGTTTGATCATTGCTATCAAAGCTGTGATGACTGAATTGTATGCACAAGCCCTTACTCTGTGCCCTTGTCAACAGATGATCAAGGAGCATGTTGTAAATCAGCTTGTAGTTAAGGAACCAAATGATAGACACATTTGCCATGCAACAAAGTTTTCTTAAAAGGAAAGTTTTTTGTGCATTTCTACATTGCTAGGATACTGCCACACTATTGCTAACCATGATGTCTGGGGGACTTAATTTGCTGCACTTAAAGAAAATGACTCGTATAATTGAAACACCTTCCAACCAACAGATTTAGTCAATTATAAAACAAGCATAATGAGAACAAATATTACAGTCATTTAGAAGACTTTTTACTCATAAGATTTAAGAGGCATTAGACTGCTTTTTAATGAAATAGTTTGCATTTGAGATACATTTGATTTCAATGCCAAACCACTAAAAATGAATCAATCAATCTGTAGCATTTGATGAAAAAATCCAAATATTAAAAGGATCAATGTAACCTTTTGAAAAAGATTTTCAATATGATTTAAAATCAGTTAAAAGATTTGACTATGAACAAGGGATTTCCTTTCTCCTTGTCAGTTTAGCTATGGAGACCCCCTAAGAAATGTCTAGTTGAGAGTCTGAAGAGACATTATAGTGACTTCATGACCTTTTAAAAGGAAAGCCGCTCTTAAAAAATTAATTCACACAACACACATCTGAGAGTGATTTAAAATGATGTTTTGCAACAAACATCCACACCTTTCATTTAGCTTTCTTTTAAAATGTGGATATGTTGTGTTCCACTCTAGAACATAAAAGAACACTGGAAGAACATGGCCAAGGCTTCTTCCTCAATACAATATAGCTGGGTGTGCTGAGCACTAGTTTGCAGAAGCACTCAAAAATCATTTAAATTCTTTGCAGATTAACAGCCTAATACATTCCAGCTGCACAGACAAAAATACACAATTACTCTCAAAGACCCATATCTTGCAAGTATTTGGATTACTTTGTAGCTCCAAACAAGATATCTAGAGAATGTTGACTTGCTCTGCTGCACAGGATCGGAGCCTGAACTGTGGACCTCTAACAAGAAATAAATTGGCTAGCTTTGGTTGATTCATATCCGCTTGCCTGTCATTGAGGTGGGGTTCATTTTCTTCTGTCAGAAAGTAGTTTCAGTGGCCTGATTTTCTCTTCACATTGAAAGTACAGTACTGGAATCTCCCTTGATTAGGAATGTGAGTGATTATCATTACAGTTTGGAAATATTTTTTAATATCTGATTCTGAGACATGTAGTTGAAAAAACTTACATCTTCAAACTTGAGTTAACATCTTCCGACTCAAGATCAATTTCCTTCCAAGGTAAACTGAAGACTAAACTAGATTGCACTGAGGAAAGCTCTACCCTTCAGAAGTACAGTACTATGGTTTGCTGATGTCTTTGGCAGTTCACCTATTAAAAAGATTCCCTCTTTCAGTTCTGTATGTCAGTCATTCCACCTTGTAGCTCTGCTAGCAATTTCTTCATTTAATCATAACTTCTCTAAATTAAAAAGCCCCAACTGTTAAAATCTTCCATGTCTCTAAGTCATCCCCTGGTGTATCTCTGAACCCCTTCTGTTTCTATGATAGTGTGATCATAATTAAGCTCAGCCTTCCATGTATAACAATGATTAATATAATAAGCTATAATGTTGTCAGTCTTCTCCCATGAGTGGTTACTGTTAATTTAAATTTCCAGCTTTAGAGAGTATAGCAATGTACAGATGGGCTTGGAAATTAACCCCGCCCCAACAATCACATGCAACTTAGCTTAGCTTTGCTAAAACCCTAGATGTTTGCTGTTCACTTTGATTAATTTTGGACTTCAACCAACAACAAAAAGACCACTTGATGTCTTAATTGAGTGGAAAAGAACAATGAAAATTATTCTGAAACCAGGCACTTGCTATTGTTAGTACAATTGATAAAAAGGTAATCTGATAAAAAAGGTAAGGAAATCTGCTTCTAAGTCTGTATTGTTAGTGGAGTTAGCAGTTATAGTTAGCAGAAAAGCTACAAAAATTCAAACACTGACCTTTTTTATATGTATTGCTAAACTTAACATTACATAAATGGAACCTGCTGAAGCCCAGTATTTTGTAATTTTCTTGGTGCAACCACGAGGAGATGAGAAACATTTACTAACTATGGTTCCCACTATGTCTGAACTTAGACAAATTGTGGTTTGTCCATTAACTATGGTTTGTTAAAGCCAACATAAATCCATAGTTTAGAACAGTGATCCCCAACCTTCTGGCACACGTGGGCTACATTAGAGTGCTCAGTGGTTAGGAGGGCCACATCTTAAGTCAAAATGTAAAACAAAAATCTACCAATTTAGATCAAAAGTAAGCATACAGAGGTCAATGAAGACATGTTTCCTGCAGCTGCAGTGCATTTCATGCTTTGCAATGCACAGGAATATAGAGGTAGGAAGATGGGTAAGAGCCTGAAGGGAAATGGCTTGAGGGTGATAACAAGTTCCTCAGGGGCCACTGGCAGCCTGTGGGCCACAAGTTGGGGACAGCTGGGTCAGAGTTCAGAGCATAACTTCAAATATTGATGTCAAAATTTTACACCCTTGGCCAGGGGTGCCCAAACATTTCAGGCTGTGAGCCAGTCACATGGTTCCGTGGGCCAGTCATGTGGTTCCTCCCACCGGATGCAGAAGTAAAACTCGCCTTGCAATTGGTTTTGCAACAGGATGGGATATATTTTTAGGCTGCCATTTTCTCTGCTTAAATCAGGGGTGCCCAAATCATGGGCCATGGGCTGGATACGGCCCCCAACACCAATTCATCTGGCCCACACCATCATTGCTGCTCCTGAAAGCGGAAGTAAAACATGTCTGTATGGGTGCCTTTTATTTCCGCTTCCAGGAAGAGCAAAGGTGGTGTAAGCTGGATGAATTGGTGTCAGGCGCCGGATCCAGCCCACATACTGTAGTTTGGGCAACCCTGCACTAGGCATTGCTAGTTATTTTCAAAGATATGTATCAGTCTTTACTTTAGGAGTAACGAGCCAATATATTGCTTTTTAGTTATTTTAAAAATAAACGTAATATGGCTCTAAATAACCCTCTCAAGTGACCTTTAAAAAGGGGCTGTTTCCAGAGTGACATGGTTAGTCATGAGACTTTTAAAGAATGTTATAACAATTTGGGAAAAAGAATGTTGTTTTGTCCTTGATCACTCCGGGAAGCACCATGCCACATTACCTCTAAGATGTGGCGTACATGTTCTATTAAACTGCAGGGTTGTTTTTTCCTCTGAAATCAAAGCTAAGACTTCTACTCTCCCCTTTGTAGCTGTGATGGAAGCAGTGGGGGATATACAATGTTTACCTAGGCCAATGTTTTCCAGTCATTGGTTTTGGACTTCAATTTCCAGAAGCCTAAGTTAGTACACTGGCTGATCAGTGCTTTGTGGAATTGACTTAGACTTCTGGGAATTGAAATTTAAAAAACCCTAAAGATTGGGAAACACTGAGTCTTAGGCATTATGGAAACATGGCTAGATGAACATTGGCTTCTGACCAGTGGTGGGCAGTAACAGGTTTGAACCCCCCAGCGGGGCGGGTTTTTTTTAAAAGCAAAATTGGGTAGCCTTCAGGGCCTTGGGGCCAGGTGGTGGCAGCAAAATTGGGTGGCCATGCCCACCTCCCTGCCCCGCCCAGACTAACACAGCTACCATTTAAAAAGTTTTATTCTGTGCAAACATATCAGAGAGTAAACAAAACAAAAAGACAAAAACGTTGTGGCACCTTAAAGACTAACTGCTGTATTTTAATGTGAGCTTTTGTGTATCAAGTCCACTGGCTCTTTGGCTATAAACAGAGATGAGCACTGAACCCTAGAGTTGGTAATGACTGGCTTTCGATCAAGGGCAACCTTTACCTAATAACAGAAGATCCCTGATTGGTATTCAAATTTGATGCCAGATTTTGTCCCTGCAAGTAGTTCAAGGTCTTCCTTGCACAAAAGCCAGCCATATCTGACTCCAGGGTGCAGTGCTCATCTCCATTTACAGCCAAAGAGCCAGTGCTGCCTGTGTTTGCAGATGTATACATGGACACATGACAGGCATGACTAGATCGCCCACGATGTAGACTCCGCCAATGACACAGGCTCTGCCCACGGCGTAGACTCTGCCCACGGTGTGGTAGTGAAATTGTTTGCTGTCCACCACTGCTTCTGACATATGTTCAAATGCAAAGTTTCAGTGACTGGCTGCTGCCTACCCTCAGCCATAAATGCCAATGTTAAAGTGGAAGAACTTAGAGGTCCAGTAACCTGGCTGGGTCTGGGAAACAAGATATGCCATTAATACTTTCTCCTGCTGTTGTACACTCCTTCTCCAGTTAATGGCAAGGAGAGCATTTCTCACAAGAAGTGGAAGTATTTGCAAAATGGGTCCTCTCTGGCCACAATGAACACAACTGCCTTAAACAAGTGCAAAAGGTTTCCTTAGAATGTCATGGTGCTGTTGTTTTCTACTTGTTCTTCCTAGAGACATTTTGGCCTGAAGAGAAAAGAGGCCCTACTCTGTTAGAGAGGAGCAGTTTTACTATAGAGATGTTTTGTTGTTTGCCGTTAAGCTTTGTCACCGATATTGTTCTGTCTTGAGCAGGTGTTAATCTGCTTTGAGAAAGACGCTGAGCATTTTGGCTTTGCTTCTGATCAGAGCCACAGGCAGTCCATGAAGCTATTCCAGACTTTCCCACCATAAATTAGCTATGAATTTTTAAGAGGAAACACTGTCCACCCCCTCTTTTTTTTTTTTTTTTTTGCTACAACCCTAGCCAATGGGTGCCTCCGTTGCCAATGCTAATATCCTTCTTTAAAAAGCCAAAGCCACGTTCTGGAGCTGGCTTGCTCATTTTGCTAGTTAAAAGCATGGTGAATTCTAAATCAGCCAGAAGGGAAACAGAGAACACACCATTTAATAGGCTCTGGTGTTTTAGAGATTGCACAGATGTTTCAAAAAGATGTTTTATTTTGTGCATGAACATAATTCCTGCATTAGTTTGTCTTCTCTTGGTTAAGAAGACAAGGCAAGAAAAAAAAAATCTATTCACTTCCAGAAGGCAAATCCTCTCTCCCCGCCCCTCTCTGTGTATGTCAGAGAGATTTTATGCATCTTTCATAATGACTCTACTATATTTCTGGAAAACATGAAATGGAAAAATGCACTCTCTTACTTTATTTGTATGAATTAAGAGAAGTGGAAGCACTTGATGGGTTGATTGTATCTTTGAAGAAAACCAGTCTGTTCTTTTGTGCTTCTTGTTGTGTATGAATAGCATTACAAAGGAACACAAGTTTTGGACGGAGGCAAACGTTTTTCATATCACTTGGCATCTGTCTTATTCTGGAGGAAAGATCTCTTCTTGGGATTCTCTTTCACCATAGTGAGGAAATCAGTCTCACCTAGAATCTCAACAGGGATCAGATTTTGACATAGTCCTAATTATTCCCTCAGTTCTCTGCACACGAACCTAGCCCCCCTTTCAGCACCCTGGTTCCTGCCACTACCAGCTTCAGGTATTTGCATGATCTTTAACAGTCCTCTGGCAGGCTGTCATACCATGATCTGAAAAGCTGTACCTGTTGAATTTGGCTAGTGCAAATGGAAAATAATTTGTTAACTGAAATGCAGTTTCCCAAAACTTGGTTCCACAAGTCTTGGTGTTATCCGATTTTTAGTGTTATCCGATGCATGTTAAAATCTTATGGGATATATCGGATAACGTTAAAGCTCCATAGAAATACATTGTAACCACACAGGCTTCAGCGGTTGTTATCTGATCCATCCCATAGGATCTTAACGTTATTCGATGCAATTCTCCCCCCCAGATTACTTAACGTTATGCGATTTTTAGCGTTATCCGAGGTAAAGGTTATCCAAGGTATTACTGTATTCTCATTTCCTTTTATAAACAGTTCTATTCCTATATGATACAAGTACTTTGGAGAAATAACTGTATCTGGCTTGGAATGTGATTGTCCCGGTTTGTCTAATTGGCTCTCTTGAGGCCTGTGGAGAATTGTAAAAGTAAAGGAGAACAAATAGAAGCTGATGTGAGCCTAGTCACAAGGTTTAACAGGAGTGAGCTGTGATCTCTGAGATATAAGACACGAATCATTTAAAGAGTGGTACTTTGAGGTGGCTGAGGAGTTGAGGTGGGAACAACTGACAAGCCCAGAGTGAGAGGTAAAGCTAGTATGAAGGAGTTTACAGATATTAAGAAAAATGAGTCAGGTTATGGGTAACTTTTTGGAGAAGAAATTGGTGGGAATGAAGCAGACTTTGAAAATGCTGAAGAAATAAAAACAGCATGCTTATAATTGGAAAAAAAGATGGTGTACTGTGTACTTCCTGTGAAAATCCACTACCTCAGTAATCCTTTATTCCATTTTGCTTTGCTTTATAAAACTTCCCTTCTATTGTGGCATTCTGGATGTATCGTTCTCCTACATCTGTCCTACCAGAAATAATGAATGACCCACCTGGATGCAGGGGGTTGGTCTACTGCTGTGGTTTCTGGAGGTTATAGATTAGCCCTTTGTCTGACCCAGTGGGATGCTTGGTTATCAACATCTGGTGCAATCAACCAAGAGTAACACATTGGTTCGCCCACATTTAATGTGAGGATAGCCAGACAGTCTGCACTTTCTAAAATCAAACCCAGAAATAAAAAAAAGTTTTTGTTTTCAAATATTTAAACTTTTTCAAACAAATAAACAAAAGGCAGTAAAAAAACTACATTTGAAAAACACATGGGAAATGTGTACAGTAGAACTTCACTTAACAAGTGGCTCCCGTAACACAAAACTCACATAACAAAAGGAAATTATATTGTCTATTATATTGTTGATGTTGTGAGCTGTCCTACTTGGTTTTTACCGAGTAGGGCAGCATATAAATCAAAGAAATGAAATGAAATGAAATCCGTAGAAAATAGTGGCTCAGTTAACAATCCCCCCTGGAATGGTTAATTATTTTTCATTGCATTCCTATGGGAAACTGCATTTCAGTTAACAAATTTTGGGTTTCAGTGCATTCCTATGGGAAATTGCATCCAATGCATTCCTATGAAAATTTCCTTTACAAATATTTTGTAGTACAAAAGGTCCTGGAGAATGCATTAAATTTGTTAAGCGAGGGTCTACTGCAGGGATGCCCACATTTTTTGGGCCGTGGGCCGATCATGTGGTTCAGGAAGCCAGTCACTAAGGCCCGGGGGCTGGGTGCAGCCCACAATGCCAATTCATCCAGCCTGCGAAGCCCTTGTTGCTCCGTACGGGCGCATTTTACTTCTGCTTCCAGGAGTGACGAGGGCTTCATGGGCTGGATGAATTGGTGTCGAGGACCGCACCCAGCCTCCAGGCCTTAGTTTGGGCACCACTGGTCTATTGTATGTGAAAAATGTGCACATACAGTGGAACTTCATACAACAATCGCCCCGTACAGCAACAAAATCACATAACAATTAGGTTTTGGGGTGAAATGGCGTCCCGCATAACAGTTTTCCCTTTGGAAAAAAAATCATACAACAATTTTTCAATGGGAAAAACCACTTAGCAAAAAAAATAATTGTTGTATGATGCATCCCATAGGGAAAATTGCTATACGATGCATGCATCGTATAGCAATTGTTTTGTACAACAATGAGCCCCATTGAATGGATTAAAATTGTTGTATGAGGTACCACTGTAATTGCTTCAGACAAGTTAAAATATGCATTTTTGAAAAATGGGCAGAAAAAATGTACATGACTTGAAAGATGTGGAAGGGGGAAAAACCATACCAGTTGTACTGAAAAGGGAAATAATTAGCCATTGGAAGCTAAACCAAGATACTGTACAGTGAATCCGATGGTGGAAAAGAAAGAACTTCAGTCAAATCAAGATCCTGAAATTCTTGCCAACAGGATGATAGTTAATACATCCCAATGAAGTACAATACCCCGGATAACGTGAGTACCGTATAGTGTGAAAACCACATAACGTTACAAGATTTTCAGAAAAATCTTGTATCGAATAACGCGATTTTTAACGTTATCTGATACAGTCGTTCTTAGCAGCAGGGTGGCTGGAAAGCTGAACGGGGTTCTCCGTTCAGCTTCCCAGCCACCCTGCAGCTACGGAGGCAGGGGTGGGGAGGCTGGAAAGCTGACGGGGGGCTCCCCCGTCAGCTTCCCCAGCCACCCCACAGCTGCAGAGGCAAGGGCGGGTGGCTAGGGAAGCTGACAGGGAGTCCCCGTCAGCTTCCCCAGCCACCCTGCAGCTGTAGATCGGGTCCTCTGATCTCTCTGGAGCAGGCAGGGGACACGATCCAAGCTGTTTCTGGGCTTCCCTAACGTCCTCAGCCAGTGCAGCAAGCCAGAATGTCGGGATTCGAACCCTGACATTCTGACTTGCTGCACTGGCTGAGGACGTCGGGGAAGCCCAGAAACAGCTTGGATTGGGTCTCCCCACCTCCCTAGACACGGCAGGGGGGTCAGAGACCCCAAAATTGGTAAAAAAACATCATTTTTTTAAAAACCAATTTTGGGGTCTCTGACCCCCCCCCCCCCGCCGGGTCCAGGGAGGTGGGGAGACCTGATCCAAGCTGTTTCCAAAGTTCCCCCACCTCCCTGGAGGCTGCAGCAAGCCAAAATGTCAGGATTCAAATCCCGACGTTCTGGCTTGCTGCAGCCTCCAGGGAAACAGGGCTTTTTTTAACATTGTGTGATCAATGTATCGCACAACATTAAAAACCGGATAACGACAGGACTTGTGGAACCAAGTCATACGTTATCCAGGGTACTAATGTACTATACTTTGGAAGCAGTTAATTCTATCTTTATACTTTCTTGTCATCTACAGTATATGGCATTGCCTCTTCAATTTGCTATTTTTTGTGGTTCCATGCATATATTTGGTACCTAGAATTTGCCCTCTTTTTCAGCTACACTGCTAATTCTTAATACATTTCCTCCAGAATTTAAAAACCAAATATACATGAATAAAGTTGCTAACGTATTAATAAATCTGATATTCTAACAAGTACGGTAAATAAAGCTGAGTAGTAGGTTCCAGTGGTAGGTGTCTATCAAAGACATATAGTTAATTACCAGTGCAGATAACAATGTTACCATTTCCCAATTTTAAACTAGCTGTTAAGTGAAAGATTTTCTTCCTCCTGAGAAATCCTGGGTTGTTGTTGGGTTTTTTTTTAGGTTTGTGGTCATCTGTTCCAAAAGAAATGACAAATTTAACAGGATTGTTATAAGTTCTGTGAAAAATAGCATCTTTCCTCTGCAGGATTCATCTGGAAGAGACAAGAAAAAAAACCCACAATGGTCATTCAGTGTACTGCACCCTCACAGTGTATGAGGTTGAAATCTAGCTTATGGTTTTTATTTGTTACTGGTCTAATAAAGATACCACCCACCCTTATTTTTTTGATTGTGTAAAAGAATGGCTTCCCCTGTTCTTTTTTTAAATAACTATTGTGAAGAATTTTTTTTTATTTGCACAAAATCTAGCACTACATGAAAATCATTTGCATAAAACTGAGGGGACTGCTCTTTAGTTCGACAGACATTTGACCATTTAATGTATTGAATTAAAGTATTATTTGCATCCTTTTTAAAGTCACTAGCTGTTTTATGCATGCTGTGTATACATGTTTAGATTTTCTACTAAGATGGATTTTCTACTAAGATGGCAGTTCTTCCTGGGCCATCAACTTCCTCCCTGAGGTTTGCTGAGGCAAGCCTAAATTGATGATGACAAAGACCTTTGTGACTATTCTTCACATCCCTCACACTTAGGATGCCTATAGTGAAGTGATGGCCAACCTTGGCACTCCAAGTATTCTTGGACTTCAATTCCCAGAAGACCAAGTCAACACACCTGCTGATCAGGGCTTCTGGGAATTAAAGTTCAAGAACAACTGGAGTGCCAGGGTTGGCCATCATTGCTAGTGCCACTTTGACCTACTTGATCAGTGGATCAGTGGCACAGGTGCCATGCCACAATGCAGAAGGCAGATGAAAGGCCACTGCATTATATTCTCAGGACAGTCTTCATGGCAGATCGCCATAAGGATAACCAATATTTGGATTCTAATTATGATGATTCTGATGATGATGATGATGATGAGGAGGAGGAGGAGGAGGAAGAGGAAGAAGAGGAAGAAGAATTTTACAACCTGTTTTCAGATGTTTTGCATTGTTTTATTCTCTTAACAGAGAAACTGTGCTCTGCTGTGTATCATGTAAATAAAACAAACACAAAAACCAAGCAACCAACACACATCAGCAAGTGTCAAAAGAAGTTGCCAAAACATATTTTGTAAAATATGTATCTGCTTGCTCTCCAACAAGTAGATCTCCCAAATGTACATAAAATTTTAATGCTTTTGCATCAAATGCTTGCACAGACTTTTACCATGAAATATTTGTGTATGCTACATGTTCAGAGATTTCAAGGGTGCAACTTGTTCCTCTCTAAACCAGGGGTGCCTGTTAGGGCTTCAGGCCCTTGGAAAGAGTTCTAAAGTACTTTACATAGAAATGATAAGCTGCCTTAAGCATAGTGGGAACAATGGGATTTATTCTTTACAGTAAATCCTAAAATAAATACATTTTGAAAAACCATATATTAGGGCTCCCAAGCTCTTTCCCATGGCAATAGAGCAGATACATTACAAATGTGACATGCATAAAACATTGTTTTAAGACGTAGGACCTCAAGAACTCTGTTCTGCGTAGTGAGGCATTGGATGAATCAAAGGAAATGTAAGGGAATCCAGAGGGAGTCTGGAATGGAAGGGAGAAAGTGTAACATTTTGTTTGTCATGACAAAACATATTATGGTTGGTTTTCAGATTTTCCCATGATAAAGGGAGAATAAAGATTACTTCATTTATTGATTGGTATCCTTCAGGTTTACTATTGACTTTAGCACTAGACAAAGCATCTGAAGAAAAATATGAACTGTACATAAACAAAAGTTAACAAGATTCTTCTGGCAACTTCACAGTTCAAATAAGCTCATGATGTTTGCTGCTTGGGCTTGGTTTACACTGCCATGTACATCCTTGTTATCTTCAACTAATTACCAAATTGTGAATCACCAATTCATAAGAAACTAATTAATACTGCTCTCCTTAGCCTTTGTATTGTGAAATTGTAGTGAATGCATTTTGAATTTGACCAAAGTACTACTGATCAATTGGTTCATTTCCACTCTCTATCTCTTTAGCGTTGTTTTTCTTATGTACTATCAAGTTGCTTCCAACTTATGGTGACCATATGTATCAATGACTACTAAAAGGTCCTATCATGAACCACCCTGCTCAGGTTTCTCATACATACTGATCTGCCCCAACCACTCTGTCAGGAGGCTCACCGAAACTTCTCCCTCAATAGAGTGTGGCTTGCTTTCCAGCTGAATGCTTGCCCCCATCAGTTATAAACAGTGATGGGATGACAAAAATTCTACTACCACGCCATGACGTCACGGACGTCATGGGCGTGGCCAATGTCATGACATCATGACGTCATGGCCGAAGCCGACGTCATGACGTCATGACGTTGTGGGCAGGGCCAAAAATAAAAATAAATAATAAAAATAAACATACACACACACACCCCTCCCTCTCAGCCCACCCACCCAGACACAAATAAATAAATAAATAAATAAAATAAAAACAACCACCCACCCAAAACACAAATAAATTACCCCTCGCTTACCTTTCTTGGGACCCGGCACCCCGACTGCGTCCACAGCCGCCACCGCCGCCGCCGGAGTCTGCCTGCACCCCTGTGGCGTCCTCCTCGGGCCGGTACCTTTTTAGCCCGGCTCCGGCCACGGCCAGGGGTGGCGGGCAGCAGTGGCTCTGGCGGTGGCTCTAGCCGCGGCTGCCAAGCCTCCCTGGGCCGTCCCCATGCCGCACTGCCGCTGGTCTATAAAGGGACCAGCCCAAGGAGGAGGCCACAGGAATGCAGCCAGAGGCAGCTCCGGCGGCAGCGGACGGCGGTTGCAGGCACCCAGCCCACAGGCGCCCGGCGGCGGAGGAGGCGTCAGTGGTGCACCGTGCTGGGCGTCCCCAGAGCATGGGGCTTGTCGGCAGCGGACGGCCCAGGCAGCCCTCAACGTGCCGCGGGGGAGGTGCCCTTCTCAGAGGGCTGGTGCCGCCGCCGCCGCCGCCGCCCTGAAAGCTTTAAACAATTTTTTTTAAAATTGGAGCTAAAATGGCTCCAATTGACTGCGCATGCGCAGAAACTCAATCTGATGCATGTGCAATGCGTCAGATTGAGTTTCTGCGCATTCACAGTCAATTGGAGCCATTTTAGCTCCGATTTTTTTTAAAAAAATTTCTTTCGGTGAGGCGTCCGGAACCGGACGCCCCAAAAGTGGACTCCCCTCCCGGAGAACCCTCCGGAATTGGTCCTACCGGTTCCAGGGAACCATCTGGAACCGGGGACATCCCATCACTGGTTATAAAGTGTATTTTACTCTGGTGTTTACTGCTGGTATGGTTCCAAAGGGCCATTCAGCATGTGATAACAGCACTTCCCCTGCTTTTCAGCTGATGAGAGGAGCCTCCCACACACCTGATGGGGCTCCAACAGCCCCTCTGGAGATGCCAAACGCTGTCTGGAAGTAGAGATTGTGCCAAGCAGCATTTTTCTCCTTCCTCTAATCTCCAGTGGCTTTTAAAATTTAAAATGGGAGCGATGGGATAGACAACCTCCTAGTTTCTAATTTGCCTTCTCTGATCTCAACCATGGATGGAGACATGAGTTAGGTCTTATTTTGGAAAAGTCTTATTTAAAAGAAGAACAGGAAGAGATACAGCGACAGCAGCATCTATCTTTAGTCTGAAAAATTTCATACCCCACATTAGAGGTTCCCAACCTAAGGCCCGCAGGCTGGATCCAGCCCATGGTGCCATTTCATGTGGACTCCACCCCTCCAATGGCATTTGAGAAACAAAATGGCTACCCCTTTGAAGCTGTTGGGACAAAATGATCGCCCCATCATGCTGGCAGGGCAAAATGGCTGTCCAGCCCTCAAAGCTGACTGAGAGAGTGTGACCCAGCCCCCTGCTTGAAAAGGCTGGGAACCCCGCCCCATTCGCTTCCTCACCCTTGCTTACCCAACAGAAGAGTCCACTGTGCAGTAAGGTACTTCACAGTAAGAAAGAGGAGAAATGAATCTTAATATATATTTAAAGAGGTGGTAGAAACCCTAAGCAAAAATACACAAACACAAGCCTTATCTAATAGGTAGTATCTGGAGGTGTCCATTAATTCTTTTATTATTTTTCTAGCAGTGCATGAAAGAGTGTGGCTCCGCTCATGAGGATGCTGTTTCATGACTATTAAGCATGAGTATCTTTTATAGTAGTGCATTTTTCTCTTAGTGCTAAGGAGTGTTCTTTAACAATGAGGATGTTTAGGTGAATTATATCCTGGGCACTTATTTCCCTTCTATTGGCACAGTCTATGATATTTCCTCTAAAAAGCACAGCTTGCTTCTGACTAGGGACTGAGATTTGCAGACTTTTGCACAGAAAGCCTCTGGTCTCTGTTCCTCGTTAGAGAACAACGTTGCTCTCTTCTCTAGCAAGATCACTCCAAGGGATCATGATTTGATGAATTTTTTAAACTGCTTGCTTGCTGGTTGCCGCTGTGCCTCTTCTGCATCAGTGAGCTTTGGATGGACTTTTTTCTATTCAATAGAAACTGGCATTTGACAAATACTCTGTTGTTGTTGTTTTTGGTGCAGGAGGTTTTACTACTAGCCATACATTTTGGATCATGTGCCTATACCCTGTGGCAGCAGGCAAGTGACTAGACAAGCTGAAGAAAATATCCCAGATGGGCGGTATAAAAATCTAACAAACAAATAAGATAAATTTATTTCCCTGCTGGGTTGGATGGGAAGGCAGAATTGTTGGACTTATTGCTGTGCAGTTCTGTCAGGATTCTGCTGCCAAGTTGCAAAGCACCTGTATAGCGTTCCTTTCTCTGTGAAATAAAAGAGAGGCAAACTTCAGAGAGAGAAAGCAAGAGACTGCAGCTAAGCCAGCAGGATTTTCATGATTTTAACAATTGGCTAGGACTTGCCCATGGGCAAGATCTGGCCCAGGACTCCAATTAATCCAGTTTGTGCTGCCCTCGCCTCACAGAATGCACCCACACATGCGCAGAATGCTGCCATAAATGACCCATGGCTGTTGTAAACACATTCACAACAGCTATGGGTCATTTATGACAGTGTTCTGTTCATGCGCAGGCACATTTTGTGCATGCACATTTTACTTCCGGTTCCGGGTGGGATGAAACATGTAACAGGCATGCTTGGCCATGTGACTGGCCCACACCACAAAAAGTTTGGGTACCCCTGGGCTAGAAAATCTCCGGTCCTTGGGCCAGATGTGGCCCTCTGAAGTCTCCTTGAGACTGTTTCTGCCCCACAAAGAATAAAGCTCTCAGTATCTACTGAGCAGGATGACAGTAGTAGATGTGTCTTTCCTCCAATACCAGAGACACCATGGCTGTGTATGGCAATTGCTGTTTAACAGAGGCAAGTAGAATAGCAGTACTCATTCTGTCTGTAATCTTCTCATAGGCAATAAATTGTCTATTGTGGAAACAGAATTTGGAAGCAGAAGTGTGTTCAGATGTTGCTTTGTTCCTTTGTTTGGATTCTTTTGGTTTGCTCCATGTTTCATCATCCACATGACATACAGGCAGCTGTGAATTAACCTGACCCTTAAGCCATACCTTACCTGCACCTTTCTGGGTCACTGGCAGAGGCTATTTGTTTTTATAATGCTGATAAGTTAAATTTGTTTGTTAGACATGTAATACAACTCCAACATGTGGTGAATACTAACACAGTTAGTCACGTGACAGGAAAGACTCCTTTCGAGGGAAAACTAATTTGTTTGTATCTAACCAGCCAATTAGAAAAGTTTTGATCTTCCTGTCACTGGTTGTTTGACCCTAATTTGTATGCCTTGTAAACTTCCTTTGTTCTGGTCAGTTATTTGCTTGACTTCTAAGAGCAGAGATGTTTCTATCAGCATATCCATCCTCTTGACCACATGGTGAGAAGAAAACCATCTTTTACTTATTTTTAACTATCTCAGCTGAATTTCAAATGTTGGCAATCATCATGGTGATCAGCCATGAAGACTGTCCTTCAAATATAATGCCATGGCCTTTCATCTGCCTTCCACATCACAGTGTGACACCTGTACCACTGGCCCAACTCTGTGACTCACTTTCTGGTCCTGAGCCCTTTTGGCAAGCAAAGTCCTCCTTAGGCCAAGGCCAGTACTGATGAAGCTGCTGCCCTCAATCAAGTGGGATTTAATTCACTTGGGGACCATCACCCTTCCCTGTGGACTTTGCCAAGGCCGCTAGTCCTCAGGGTTGTCAGGTTAGTTAATTGCCACCTGATGCTCTGTGTTGAGTCACTGGCAGTAAGGTTTACTCTATTACCATAGCAGGATAACCTGCCCAGACAACTTCCTTACCTGTATAAATAACCTGATGCCACCTCTGTCAAGACTTGTAAGCACATGTAGTGAGTAAACATTATTTTTTTTACCTTAAGCTTTGATCGGTTATTTTTATCTTGGCTACCTGGCAGGGAGGAATTAGGAACTTGTTTACTATAATCCTAAACTCTGCCCCACTTCTTACTGTGCAATTACCAAAATACCCAGCACCATTTTTGGTTCCATTCTGGTGCATATGATCAGAGTGCTGAGGTGTCACTTAATTTAAGCCACTTTGTGGAGAGAGAGGCAGAAGAGGATGCAGAGGGTTGTTTTCTTTTATATTCCTATTAGTACATGGGTGAATCAGTTGAATGGCAAACCAGTTTAACACTATGCCACTTCCACACTTAAAAAACTGTCTCCCCCCAATTCCTCATAGAGGGAAAGACAGGATGGGGCATAGATCTGATTTTTTTTCCTTTTACAGTATTTTAAAGGGAAGAAAGGCAAAATAAGGTTCCTTAGTCCAAATGTCATATTGCACCTCAATAAATAAATAAATAAATAAATAAATAAATTTCATGTCAGAAATTACTCTGGGTTGAAAGGATTTTTGCTGGAGAACTTCCATTCAGAGGATGCCCGAATGAGGTTCCTTTCATGTCCCCAAAATCCATCGTGCAGCACTCAGCTGTCAAACCCTGACCTTCCAGTCTCCAAGCTCAGCATCTTAACCACTAAGCTACTTCAATGCCGCATGCACTTCAATGAAACAATGTTTAACTCAATCTAGTAGACTTGTTCTCTGATCCAGAATGTGTATTTTTACCTTCTTCAAGTTGCAAAGGGATAATGAAGGCGAATCTATGGAAAGCCACTACCTGAAAGTGGCCATAGAGGTTTGAAGTGAAAGTTTACATAGACCAAATGTGCTCTTTTCATGTTCTAGTGCAGGCATTCCCCACTAAAAGATTCTTTGCCTTGTTCTTCATATTAAATGCAGAGCCTAAAAAAGTAATGGCTGGGTGGGACTACAGTTACCAGAATGCTCCAGAAAAATAACCTTTCCAAGCTCTGATTGAGTCACAGATGCAGAAATTCAAAAAGTATAATTTTTCCCAACCTGTGGCTGCCATTTGGGAGAGTCCCCTTCTGTATTTCTCCAATGACCACATGATACTGTACTTTGATCCTGCCTGAATAAAGTTGCTAATCCTTATTTATGTTAGTTTTATTTATTCACTGGTTTTTCTTTAAAAATCCAACAACTATGTATTTTCTGTGGAAAATAAATAGTAAAAAATGCTTTTCTACACATTGTTCAAATATCAGAAAAGCAATGTTTAAGTTGGCCAGAGATAAATAAATAATCCCCATGTCCCCAAATAACTGAACAGAGATGTTCATTAGTGTTATTTGTACTCTAATGCCCTTTAAAATAAAAGGCAACCATTAAGAAGTCTTTTTCATTCAACTTCCATTTCCAGAAATTGTTCTACACAATACCATTTGTTTACAAATGAGATTGGGTTGGAAGCAAAATACATTCTGTTCGAGAAGTAATCAGTCGGCCAACAGCAAGAAATATTCTCGAAGGAGACAAACAGAAAAACAGCACATTTTGTTCCCAGGTTAATAAAAGTCATAAGGTAGCTTTTGGGATGCTTAGTAGGCTGTTACGGAACTTGGACAATCTGAGACCACAGTCTGAAAACAAGGCAGATTATTATCGGGGCCTGGACATACCAGTTTCTGAAGTCTACAAATCCTCTAGATTTTTCACAGCAAGCATTATAATCAAAAACATAATTGTTCCAAGGTCTGATTTTTATGAACTACTGAAATTACTCATAGGGTGGGATTCTGGGAGTTGTAGTCTAGAAACAACGTGCATAAACTATAGAATCACTGAGTTGAAAGGGACCTTTTAGGCCATCGACTCCAACCTCCTGCTCAATGTAGGAATCCAAATCAAAGCAGACCTGACAGATGGTTGTTTAATTTCTTTTAATTTTTTGTAACTTTTTAATCCTGTTTAATTCTGTTTTTATACCATGGCTTAACGGTGTTTTGAGTGTTTTTAAAGTTTGTTAGCCGCCCTGGGTCTTTGTGAGGAGGACGGCATAAACGTTTGATTAAATAAATAAATAAATAAATAAATAAATAATTTCTCTCTTGAATTTCAAAACTATCATTTGAAATTCTCTACCCTCTTTGTGGGCAAAGGCACTGAGGGCAGGTTGTAGCACAACACTGTTGTTTTCTCTCACCAACTGCATTTGACATGGTAGGCATTTTGCTTCTGTTATAATGCCCTCTACTTAGTATCAATAAAGGACAGCATGATGACAGTGGCAAAAGTAGAGAGGTTCAGAAATTATTCTGAACACCCGCCTCCTATTTTTTAGGAAAGAAGAAAAAAAGTGTGTGTTTGGGGGGAATCTCAGAATGTTTCTCAAAAAATGTTATTTAAAAAGTGTTGACTCCACACTTTCTTAAATCTTCCAAATGTTAAATCACTTTTCTTTACAACAGATGCAGCTCCATCACTGAAGGGAAGTGTTTGGAGATTTGGAATGCAGCATCAGCAATTTGGTGATCATACACCACTCTATCTCTCCTTTTCATCTTCGACAATGGATGCCATGGCTATCCTGGACTGATGCATGGCTGCAATAAAGGACTGGACAAGGGCCAACAGGTTGAGGCTGAATTCAAACTCCTGTTGGGGAGTGCTTTGGATAGGATAGGTGGAATCTGGCCTTTTAAAAATGGGGTTACTGTTTCTCTGAAAGACCAGATTCAGAATCAGGATATTGTCCTGGAACTAGTCCTTTCCTTGGAGAAACAAATATTTGCCATAGCTAGGGGTGCTTTTTTTCACCTCAGGCAGGTACCCCAGCTCCACCCTTCCTGGACATAAAGTCCTTCATGATGCTGGCTCATGCACTGGTAAACTCAAAAATCAATTACTGCAATGTGCTCTGTGACAGGCTACTCTTGAAGATGACTGAAAGCTGCAGAAGGTTCAGAATTCAGCTCCCCGTCTTCCAGATATTGGCTATCATCGTGGCAATACTCTTCCTGTTCTTCACTCCTTGGAACAGTTCTTCCCAGGACATTCCACACCAGCCTTTCAGGTTATTTAACCATGAAGCCCATCTATGTCCAGGTTCCCCACACTTAAACTTCAGAAACTCTGAAAGTTTTGTGTTTTGTTGAGAGAGAAAGGGAGACTTCCCCAAAAAAATATTTTGTAAGGGGGGGGGAAAGGGGAGAGAAATAACCAAATAATTTATTTTAAAAGGAGTAAAAAGATAACAGAGAAGACAGATGGATTATTGGAAGATTTTTTTTTCACCAGGAGTGGCAAATGGATGTGAAATAAAGCAGTTGTGGAGGATATATTGGGGGGGGGGGGGCAGAGTTGGAAACTTCTAAGCCAAGAGCAAGTTTGGCCCATGATATTGTGTCCATGATGGTTTATAGCAGGGGTGGACAACACTTTTATGCCATGGGCCTGACCACAAACCCGGAAGTAGATGTGGGTGCATTTACGGCTGTTGTAAATGTGCCCACTTGTGCATTTACAACAGCTGCATGTACAGGCATGTTTTACGGCTGTTGTAAATGTGCCCATTTCCACTTCTGGGTACAGCAGAGGCAGTGATGGGCCAGATGGAGTGGGTCCGGCCCACAGGCCATAGGCTGACAACCCTGGTTTATAGTACAGTATCTCCCATACACAGATGTTGTTACAGAAACAGAGATCAAAATGCCTGAAGAGGTAGTCTCTTTGCAGTTCAAATATTCAGTATTCAATGGGAGGAAAGTATAAACTCCTCCTCAGCATGGCAGAAAATTCAAATAAATCTAGTACTTCTCTGTTGGTACCAAGTTGCAATGGTCCATGGCCATAGAGGAACAATGCAGTCATAAAAAATTTGATTTAGAAACCATTCATGCATTCTCCCACATGTACCTTTCCTTAGTTTATTAAAGAAGAAATATGCTGGTCCACAACCAACTGGTGAAACAAAGTGGTGGCACTCAAAGTCATAAAGTTGAAGAGCTAATCAAAAGTATTCTTGGCTGTCTCAGCAGAGTTTTATGGCACCTTAAAGACTCTTAGGTTTATTGGGTATAAACTTTCATAGTTAGTATACAAAAACCTTATATCAAATAAAATTAGTTTTTAAGGGGAAACAAGATTCAGTAAATGTTGCTGCAAAAAACTAATATGGCTGCTCCTTTGACTATTAGCAGTCTTAAAGGTCAGGTAAGAGCAGCAACTAAAACCGCAATGAGGTCAGGAAGAGCTACTTTAAACCATGTCTTTGTCTCATCTAAATTATAGATATTCTTAGGACATGATATGACTTTATTGCTCTTTAAATGGTATTTGATTCCATTAACTGAACAAGGGCTCAAAATATTTTTTGGCATTTTTGTGACTCTGCACCATTGTATCTCTGCTAAAATTGACTAGGGCCATCATGGCGAACCTTGGCACTCCAGATGTTCTTGGACTTCAACTCCCAGAATCCCAAGCACCTGTGAATCCACACGAATTGGTTTACTGTGATTCATCTGGCCCGCGCTTCCCTTGTCGCTCCCAGAAGCGGAAGTAAAATGCGCCCAGATGGGTATGTTTTACTTCTGCTTCCGGGAATGATGAGGACAGTGTGGGCCACATGAATCACAGTAAACCCATTCATGTGGATTCACAGGGGGCTTGGGCTTCTGGGAATTGAAGTCCAAGAACATCTGGAGTGCCAAGGTTTGTCATCATGGGACTAGGGATGAACAAATACTTTCAAGGCTACTAGAGCTGTTTGTCAAGCTCTACCAGCACTGTATCTTTTGAGCCTGTTTTTAAATGATATTGTCAGTTTTGAAGATGAGGCTTGCTTCCTCACAGAAGAACTGCTTTGGTTCTTTTATATGTAAGTGAAGTCAATTAACATCAAGTTGTCTTGGTTGTTTATTAATTTACTTCATTTCTTATTGTTTGGAGAACATCAGTGGCCTAAAGACCTTATGGAAACTAGAGGCTGTAATTTTTCCTGCTTTAAGACAATTTTGAACATAGACACATGAACATAAGGAAACAGTTGTCTTATGATCGAAATCAATTCCTTTGGTAGGTTCCATATGTTAAACCATCCAGTTGAAAGTGTCAGACTCTGCCTGACATAAGGTAGAATAGGTTAACCCCCCCCCCCCCGACACACACATATACAAATCTGCTGCCAAAAGTTTGCTGACAGTAATAAAGATATAAAGACAGCCTGCTTCCATTTCCAGACCATATAAGAATCCTATTGCATACACCTGCTGCATTCAATGTGCTGTTTTAAACCTCAGGAGCCAATTACTCCCAGTTGGTGCTTGTCTTCACATCATACAATTCTGAGACTAAGCACATGACAAGATTTACAAGCTTTGACTTCTTAAGTGGTAGAAATTAACTGCTGAGGATTACATCATTGGATGTAATGCCAGCAGGTCTAAGTAACAGGATTCTGGCCACTCTGCATAATTCTGTGGCTCTGATACTGTGCTCCATGTTTTGCAAAGAAGTAGAATGTAATCCACTGAATTAGACTGCTACTAAACTTCATTTTCTTGTTTTATACCTGTTGCTGCTGAAGCAGACTGACATGACTACCTCTCTGAAACTGATGAATATGGTCCATTTATTGTGTTTTTATATATGGACATAAAGCATTGCTGTAATTCCATAGGTGTGCTTGCCGTCAATGCCTGATCATCAGCAGAAAGTAATTCATTGATATTGTTTCCATTCATGGGTTTAGCTATTTTGAATATGATGTCTATGTAGGTGATAAATAATAATGGCGATAGTACACATCTCTACCTCACTCCAGATGTTATTGTGAAAGGTTCCGATATTTCTTGATTTGTTCTGACTACACTTTTGTAGTCATTATATAGACGTTTACATAAGCTAATAAAATGTTCACTTACTCCATATTGGGTCAATGTTTTGCATAACAATTTCCTGTCAATGTGTTAAATGCCTTCTCTTCGTCTACAAATGCAGCAAAGAGATTCTTCTTGTATTCTACACTTTTATCTATTAGTTGTTTAAGTGTAAAAATAGAATCTGTACAGCTTCTGTTTTTTTTCCTGCAGCACATCTGTTCTTCTGCTAGTTGTGGTTCTATACCTGATCTCACTCTCATTTCTATTATCTTGGTGTACATTTCCCCTGCATGGCTTAAGAGTGAGATGCCTTGGTATTGTGTACATTCTCATTTACTCCCTTTGTTTTTCCACACTGGTATTATTATTGCTTGTTGCCAATCAGTGGTCTAGTTAATTGTGTCCATGCTACATTGAAGATTCTATATAGCCTTCTGATGCTCTTTCCCCTGCTGCTTGGATTATTTCTGTTGGTAATCCATCTATTAGTGATGGGCAGCAACAGGTTCACACCAGTTCGCCAGAACCGGTAGTAACTTTTCCCAGTGTCCCGGACAACCAGTAGCAGCTTTTGGGGAGGACCACCTCAGGGGCTTACCATTTCGCCAATTCCCCCACTGCGCATGCGCGCCAAACGCTTGGTGTGCATGCATGCCTACAGTGCTTGGCGCACATGCATGGCCTCCTTGCTGTCCTCCCAAGCAGGGAGGCGGAAGAGAAGCTGCTAGCCTGAAGCTCCCTATAGCCTGTTCCCCAGGGTAAGTATCTCACCTTTGGGTGTGGGGTGTGGGTGTGTATTTTAATATGTATTTATTTTTAATGTGTATTTTTATGTGTTTTATGTGTATTTAATTTGTATTTTTATGTGTTTTTATGTTTATTTAATGTGTATTTATTTTAATGTGTATTTTATGTGTTTTATGTCTATTTAATTTGTATTTTTATGTGTACTTATTTTTATGTGTTTTTACGTTGGCTCTGCCCACATAATTGGCTCCGCCCATGATGTCATGATGTTGGCTCCACCCATGATGTTGGCTCCACCCACAGTGTGGTAGTAAAATTTTTGGCTGCCTACCACTGCATCTATTCCTGGTGTTTTGTGTTTAGGTGATTGTATGCACTCATTTGTTGATCAATATTAAATGCTTCTGAGTTATTTCTCTTATCTGTTTCTGGTGAAACAAGACAAATATTTAAGACTTGGGAAATATCCAACCATTTAAAAGGTTTGTTTGATATATCAGATGTTTCATTGCTAGTTTTTGCTGGGCTAATCATTTTAAAAGCATAAGAGTCTTGTAAACAAAAGATCTATGCTTTGCTAGAGGATTTGGCTACAATTGTTTCTTTTAAGTTATTTCTCCCCTGATACACAGTAATGAAGAAATCTCTGAGATTAAATCTGTACTGGAAGCTATCTCTGAATATGACTCTTTACAGGCACCGCTAGGCTGCATTTTAAACATATGACTCAACAATTCATTCTGTAAAATCTTCTGAGATTTCCTCTTCTAGGTAGGTTTTACTATGTAACTCAGATCTGAACCAAAAACATAGCTGTTGTAAAAAAAAATGCAAACACATGGGTACATGTCCATACATCTTACAAATATTTTTGAAAGTGTTTGCATGTTTTTCCTTGAAAGATTTCCAGAAAGATGAAGGCTAGAATTGTGAAATCATGCATGGCTATCAAGTGAAATAATGGGATTGGTTACTTCTTCCCCAAGCCCTCTTGGTTGTACACTCTGAAAATGTGTAAGGGCTAGAAACACAAAGATTTGAACAGATGCTACAGTAAAGCTTTACTAGAGCCCTCCCTTAAGTTGGTACAAGTACTGTACAGTGATAGATGTTCATATCTATCATCCTAAGTACACCACCATGCCATGGAAACATTTATGAACCCCTTTTCAATCATTCCCTACCTGGATAAAATCACCATTTTTAGACTTGAACCTTTAGCCCCTTTGCCTTTAGACTTTAGCCCCCTTGCCTTTGATGTCGCTTTCTAAATCCAGAAATTAACTGCTCTGTAGGGGAGGCATTTCTGCTCCAGGGATCTAGTCATTCTCATTAAGACTTTTGAAGGTTAGCTGGATAAAGCCCTGGAGGCACAGTGGGTAAACTGCTGTACTGGAGCCAAAACTCATGATCACATACACTCTGGTCACCTCCAGACTTGATTATTGTAATGTGCTCTACATGGGCCTGCCATTGGTGACCATTCGGAGGCTGCAACTGGTCCAGAATACTGCTGCCCGGGTGGTGATGGGCTGCAGGCGGTATGCACGTGCCTCTCCACTGCTTTGGGAGCTGCACTGGTTGCCAGTATGTCACTGGGTGCAATTCAAGGTGCTGGTAATTACCTTTAAAGCCCTACATGGTAGTGGGTATTTGAATATAAATTAACATGTTGAAATCAAATCTGATGTTCTTTTACATTTTATTTGGTGTGTGGAAGGTGTGTGGAAAAGAGGGTCGTCTTATACAGCGAGTATATAACAAAAACTATATTTTGAGTGGAAACGTTGGGGGGGGGGTTTGTCTTATTCGCCCAGTCATCTTATATGCCGGCAAATATGGTATATAACATTAATCACAATCATAACTTTATCAGCATATCTCATCAGCAGAATAATTTAATGGCTACATGGGTAAGAAATCTATTGAGGCAGTAAAGGGACATTTAGAATTGTCAAGGACAAAAATATGACACTTGAATAATACCCTTAGAGCAGTGTTTCTCAACCTTGGGTCTCCAGGTGTTCTTGGACGTTAATTCGCATATGCCCAAGTCAGTAGACCTGTTGATCAGGGCTCCTGGAAACTGAAGTCCAAGAACATCTGGGGATCCAAGTTGAGAAATCCTGCCTTGGAGCATTATAGAATTTTATGACACCTCTTGGTAGTTTGAGTCTGTGGTGGTCCATCACAACTAACATTTATTTTAGAAATAGTTAAATTCCAGAGTGAATCAAATAATCAAGACGATCACATCAAAGCTCATCTGGGTATTAAGATATATATAATTTACTTGCTTTTGCCTCACCAGGAATGTCAAGGTGAAGTATAATCAATCTGGTCTCTTTCCTGGGTTACCAGAAATTTGTCTTTCAAAGTTGTTCCAGCTCTCTTCAGAAGTTGAAAATCAGTCACTGTTCTCACTTATAGTGAAGTAAACAGAGAAAAATGAGTCAGTCATCATCAGTCTTTATTGTATATGAACACAGGTACCAGTGACTTAAAACACTTTGTAAACATTCTCTAATAAAACTAGGTATAATATTCACTAAAGCAACTCAGATCCTTTGACATCTTACTAAAAACTACCATATTCACTAGTATAATGACCTTTAATAAAATAGGAGAGCAGTTTCCTAGCTGCCAAAGCAAATTGAGCTAAGCATATGTAATAAAAACATGATTATCAGCCAGCAGATTGATCACTATTTCTGCTGGTGTGCAATTAAAATATGACTGGACAATCAGATTTAAAAATCTAATCATTATACAGAGGACAGAACAGTAGATAATGAGTGATGTCTTCAGCTTGATTGCATCCATAGATACATAGATGTTTTTCCACAGGAACTACTTTATATCTGTTGGAACCTAAATTCTGTAAAAGGTCTACAGAATTGGGAGAAAGTCAGTACCTCCAATTAATGTGCTCTCACATAGCTGACTTGGAGTTGGGGATACCAATGAAAAAACTGAACCCTTTCTATAGCAGCCCTAGCTTGCTATATATCCACTTCAAAATCCATTTTTAAGGGCTAAACTAAGAACATTATCCAATGTGAGATTATAATCTTTTAATTTATCATAACAGAGCTGTGCCCAACCCCCAAGATGAAGTTGCTCCAACCAGCAACATTTTGTCAAAGAGTGGTCCTCTAAGTAATGTATTCCCTGCCAGAATCTAAAATAAGAAAGCTCTACTCTGGTTTCTCTTCAGATCATATACATCTTTTGCCTTTTACTAAAGACATGTACATGTTGAAACTAAAAGTAACTTTTGATAGGACACACTAAAGATGTGAAAAATCCAGCCGTCTGCAAACTCTTGGACCTGGCAAAGTAGGCCCTTTGGATGCTGTATAAGGTTTAAGCAATTGCCGTATTTCATCCTGATTTTCAGAATTTGGTACAGTCTGTTTTGAAGTACAATTGTTTCTTCCTTGCTTGCATTCACAGCCAAGAAATCAGTTGTTTTACAGTTTCCCTGGGTTATTTGCATTCACTGATTTCCTTCAAAGAACATCCTGGCTCCTGAAAGTTGCTCCCTCTGGAAGATCACTGTTGTTATTTTGTTTGTGGCGTTCAGGGACAGGTCAGAGCTGTCAGGTATCTGTTCTCTAGCTCAGGGTACTGGAAGTCAATGACATGTGTTGGATGCTGAAAGGCAGCAGGCAGATTAGACGGCTTCCTAGTGTACTTTTCACCTGGTCTGATTCAGTAGGAAAGGCTACATTTTTCAAGGTCCTGTTTACAGTCTGCAAATCAGTACATGAGCCAAGCTCTTTTAGAAAATGAGTTTCTCATGTTATGTTAAAACCAGGTACCTTTACTTGACCGGTCATCTGTAGGTCAACAAAGAAGGTGAAAATGAAGGTAATTAGTTGTCATATGGGGTGAATAGAGTTTACAAAAGTTACTTTTTGGACTATAGCTGTAACTTATCATTGGCAATTGTAATCTCAAAATGTAACTCTTCCAAGCTTTAGTTAGTTACTCTCCAGGAAAATTACATAGCAGTTTGAAAGCAATGAGATAGTTTGGAGACACTGTACAGTATATTAAAATGAGGGTTCCAAACACATATGAGTAATGGTTCTTCCTTGCTGCCACCACTTCAGTATCATCAGGTGTTCAAATTTCCTTCCTGATTCTCCAACTATAATTTGTTCTTGTGGTGGTGGTGACTTCTTGCTGTGGCTTTTAGTCATGCCAAACTGTGTGGCATTCCAACTGCTCATCAGCTGAACAGAGCTCAGTTAACTGTTGCTCAGCTGAAATGCAGTCAATTCCATTCTGTTAATTCATCATCATGTGTCCTGTTTATCTATATCACACCTATATACTGCCCCATAGGGCTTAGTACACTCTCTGGGCAGTTCACAAGTTAATTAGCATTTTGCCCCCAACATGCTGGGTACTCCTTTTACCAGCCTCAGAAGAATGGAAGGCTGAGTCAACCTTGAACCCTAATCAGGATCAAATTTACAGCCTTTTGGTTGCACTACGGGAGTATAACCACTGTACCACCAGGGCTATATATTGGTTCATTTTAAGGGCCATACAGTCTCTCAAAATAATTCAACAAAAATTATAATAAATGAAATATCAAAGTCACAGAACAGATGGTAAACTTACCAGCAACAATTTAAAGCTGGTTAATTAAATAATCTGAAGTCATTTCAGTGTTCTAGCCAGTGTTAATAGCCAGATCATTAAAGGCTAAGACAGAGAAGTCCACTGTGACCCTTGCCTGTAATTGAAATCAGCCATTGCTTGATGGGCCACTCTTGAAAAGGCTTTGTCGCTTGTGCTTGTCTGCCTAGTGAACTCTGCCAGTAAACCAAAAGTCAGTACTTCAGCAGCTAATCTTAGTTCTACAGTGGCACTCCATGGCCATGGAAGGAGGCTTGTACAGTATGTTACTTCAGACTGAGGTGGAGCTGACAAATCCTCTCTGGTTTATTTATTTTTATTTATTATATTTGCTCCCCCGCCCCAATCGGGTGAACCCGACTCTGAGCGGCTTACATCAAGGTTAAAACATAGAACAATCTACATCAATGCCATTTAAAATTAAAACTTAATATCAACTCTTAAAAAGCCATAAAAAGTTAAAACAGTGTACAAGCTGCACACAGAATTATATAAAAATTCAGACTCAAAAGGGTGGCAGTCCATTAAATGAGCCACCTAGCTAGCATGAGAGCCCACATTCCTGGGTCCCCATACTTGTCCTGCCAGCCAGGTTTTTAAACCCTTCTAGAAGGGCAGGAGCTCTGTCTGAAGGCATAACTCAGTGGGCAGGAGGTTCCAAAGGGTTGGGGCGGACACGGAGAAGGCTCTCTTCCTAGTGCAGGCGAGGTGCGCCTCTCTTGCTGATGGAACAACAAGGGAGCCTCTCCCTTGATGAAATGCATATTGACTAGGAGCAACAGCTACTTATCCTTCAGTCATATCATTTCCAGGAGAATCCCCAAACTATGTACCTGATACTGTAGGCCTACTCTACTGCAAATTACTATGTTAAGCAGCAAGATTTAGGCCAATATTAACATAAAGGTCTTCAAAACATGGATCCCATATGTTTTCTCCTTACTTTGCTTTAAGCACACCATACCAGATTTCCACTGATGCTTTTGCTGAAACACCTAGTCACATCTAAGAACTATACAGAGAGAGAGACAACATTGTAATTAAAAATATGAATAATTGTCTAGAATCATGTGTTGTCACCCTTTTGCTGAATTCCAGGCCTCAAAAAAGGCATTTGCTATAATAAAGAGAAAGACAACTGAAGCAGAATCTGCAATCAGCAATGGTTCCTGGGTTTTAATTTGCTTTTCAAAAGCTACTCATCGGTTTAGCATTGTAAGAAGAAAATGTACGCTGTGTACCAGGTTCATGCCACAATGATTTGCTGAAGGCTTAATGTCAGTGAGACAGAAACCCCATGGTTTCTACCAGGTTTTTTTTAGGTGGGGGGAGAATACCAACAGGTAGTACTGGGAATTTTCCTCTTGAGTTTTACATCTGCTGTAAGACTTGGATAATATGCAAATTAAATTCATAATAAAGTAATCAGCTCAAAGACAGATGACTAGTCAACTAAAACATCTCCAGTTTTTCTACCAGTGGTTCTCAATGTGCCCCAGAGGGGAACTTCAATTCTCAGAAGCCTAAGTCAGTACATTGGCTGATCAGTGCTTTGGAGAATTGACTTAGGCGTCAGGGAATTGAAGTCCAAAAAACCAAAAGTTGGGAGACACTGCTCTAGATCCTTGACTCCTGTCTACACTTTATTATTTTTGAAATAATTTGGCCTATGCTTGTATGTTTTTTGGTGTGGTAGTGCATGGTATAGTACTCAACAAAGAGGACATTTATTCGTCCTGTTTGCCTTAGATTTGTGTTACAAGGGAAAGCCGAGAGCACAGCCCCAATGCTGTGTATAGCTTCCTTTTCCTTTGGTGATTATACTGGAACACAGTGACAGCTTAGACAGGATGTGCTGGTCATGCCACTGAAAATTCAAATCTTTATCCCTGAAATTAAATGCATTGAACTGTGTCCTGAATGAAAGCTCAGTCACTGCTGGGGAGAATTGATCAATTAGGTTAAATTTAACTCCTTTCCCTGTGAGCTCTGTGAAGTGGCAAAACTGTGAAAATCAACACTGAAGTCTTTCCCTTGGAGTGTAAGGGATATGCTGTCTCTCACTCACTTCAGAAAAGGAAGGGCTTTATTATTCTACCATTGGGAGCTATGGATGGAGTCTTCCTGAAGAATGTGAGGGACTGTGAACAAATTTGGGCACTCCCTGTGGGCTGATCTTTCCACTCCTTCCAACATGAATAAAGAAGATTCTACCATCTGTAAAGAGAAAGAACATATTCACTTTCAGAAGAGAGCTTAGTACTGTATCTGCCATCTTACCTCATCAGTTAATGCATCATTTTGGGATCTAACTCTTTATGAATTAAAAAAAAGCAGTATAAGTTACTCAAAATGTAGGTGTGATTTTTATGCTGTTGACATTAAAAGTTGTTTTAAAAAACGAATAGGTCCAAATGTGCTCACATATGGCCATACTTTCTTGTATCATGGAACAACAAAAATAATTCTTAGAAGTCCAGAGTTAACCTAGTCAAATACCCAAAAAAGGAAAAATGTAAGTTTTTGTGCTCTTAATACCCATTTTTTGTTTGTTTGGCCCAGTAAATCCCCCAAAGTACTTCCTAAGTCCTTCTAGCTGTGGGCGTGCCTATTTTCATCTAGGCCAGTGATGGTCAACCTTGGCAATCCAGTTGTTCTTGGCAATTCCCAGAAGCCCTGATAAGCAAGTGTTGACTTGGGCTTCTGGGAATTGAAGTCCAAGAACACCTGGAGTACCAAGGTTAGGCATCGCTGATCTAGGCAGACTTCTAGGAAGTTAATTAAAGGGACCAGCATAATAATTGTTCCCAAAAAAATATGGCTCTTATCTTTTACCTGAAAGCTGCTAACATAGTCAAGCATCTGACTATTCATGCACATCACATTGTACAGCATATGCTAACACTTGAAACAAGTGATGTCTTCTTCTAGTAAGACTATAGATATAACTAAAATAATACAGGGGCAGTCAGTCACTTACGTGTGGTAGTCATTATTGACGGTGAATTTGTTTCAAGTAAATAATTGTGATTCACAGCCCTTCGACAGGTACTTATCTCAGTGAAGATTACATTATAGTAAGTGTTTTAGAGAATCAGGGGAAATTGTGGACTGTTGGTCTATGCAACTGAGTCCTGACTCATGAACCAGATGGAATTTGGATCAATCGGACTGGGAGCCATATTGGATAAACTCTGTGGAGATTAGGATTTACAACCCCAAAAGCCCTGAACAACAAAGCAATATACAAAACATTTTCCCCCAGGTTCTGCCATCCTTGAAGATGAGAAATCATTTCCACTTAAAGTTGTAATTCAGAAGCCAGCCTCTTGAAATGAGCCCTTCTTTTCAAATTTATGAAGTGCTGATAAGGACAGAATCTGGCCATTTAACTAATCTGTAGAAACACAGGGGAATAAAAAGGAAATGACCTGCTTACTAAAAGTTTGCATGGTACAATTTCCATAACATAACAATTTCCATAAATTATAGTAATGGAGCAATTTATTTTAAAAAATCTCATAGAATATTTAGGAAAGTAATTTACAAAATCTATTTAGAGCCATAAACTGGCGTTTGTTGGTACAGTCACTCGATTTTCAAATGGTGTTTTGTATATAAAACAAATGGTCCCTATTCATAGCATATTATGTTAATGGAGCTTTACTGAGTTTAGACATGCAAATAATGAATTATTCCAATTGAAATGATGGTTTCACTCTCTTTCGGTGACATTAGACCTCATCCTTATGGAAATATAATTCATAGACTATTGTGTCTCTTTACGGTAAAAATTACAGGGGGGAGGGGAGACATTCTAAACCAGTTCGGCATGTCACCAAAGTAAGTATGTCAGCATATAGGGATGAATACATTAGAACATCCTTATGCCACAGAGTCACTCATTTGAAAACCTAAACACTTGATTTCTACCAGGGAAGGTAATGTCTGACATTAAACTGACAGGGTGTATCATTAATAATGCATGATAGTGTTTACTAGGGTATTATACAGTGTTATCATAAATGCCGAACATAAAGTTGCGCTGACAAAATAGACCGAGAAGGATATATTTGCAATTCAGGATCCTTTGTACATGGAAACTTCTGCTTTGCTGCCACTGAAGGGTGTGGAACAGAATGTAAAAATATTGCATGTGCTGCTTTTTCCCCCCTGGGCAAAGGCAAAATTTATTCCTGTTCCTCTATAAGGCTTTTAGAAATGTATTGGTAGTCACCATCATTGAAACATGTTTGCATCTGGATGATTCCAAAGAGATGCTTCAGCTGTGGCCATGCCAACAGTGGGTGTAAGTTCTGATTACACTCAAATGCCTTGGGTTACATCCAGTATCGCACAGGATCTTGATTTGCAGCTGACCAAATCTCCCACCACCACCACCACAGGCATCAAAGCCACTTGAAAACTGCCTCTGGTGACGTTCTTTCTTAGTCCCCCAAAGTATGTTTTGTAGTGGAAGCAGGCAGAGTAATTCTCTCTCTTGATTCCACTTCTTCTTCTTCTTTCATGTCCAGGTCAAACTTTAAACTTCCAAAATGAAGCCATCTTCTTGGCTATGGCCCAACTTAAGTCCTCATCGGTACATGTTTCCAGTAGTAATCAGCAGACCAGCAAATGAACTGAATTCTATATGTCTCCACATTCACACAGCATGTTGTTGTCTGCCAGCAGCCCCCACTTGAGCATGTTGGTCTTACATTTAGGCACTCTAACCCTCAGACTATTCAGGGTCCTCCAAGTGACTAAGAGGAAGGCGGGTTTTTCACCCATATGGACTCCCATATGACAATTGTATGTGTGAAGTAATGTGATCTAAAACAAGTGAGCACACAAATCTAAATATTCATTCCTTCTGTCTTAAAACTATGTTCACTTGCCCCCATTACCAGTTCTTAGAGACAATAAGGATACTAGAGGTTTTAAATAATTTTGAGGGTTTATATTCTGCTCAGCTACATCCGTTGAAGTCCACTGATGCTAGAAAGGTCTTACATATGTATGCATAGACATGATCTGTTCCAAAAGCCAAGAGACATTAAAAATTAAAGACAAGAACACATTATACTTAGCAGAACTGGCTATTGACCGAAGGGAAAGGAAGAAGCAAGATTCAAAATCCCTTGTCTTGTTTGGAAGAATTCAGCAAGGCAAGGTGAGTACAAGCAAGTATTTCTAATAGTGAGACATGAAATAATTGCCTAGCCAAAACAGGAAGGAATTAGAGTGGAAGGGTGGTAGCTGTTAAAACAAGAGCAACACACCCAAAACCCAGGTAGTATGCTTCCTTAATGGGATGAAAATAAATAGAGCATGCAGCTAATAAATGCCAAGTACAGAAGAACATTAGTTTAAATGTATATTACATACCAAAAATACATTAAGAAAATATGAAGGTCACACAGAAGTCAAGCCCCAGCCCCAAAGATGAGGAATATAAAACAGCAGATTGGATTTACTAAACATTAACTACATTCTTGTGGCTGGACATACAAAATATAATCTTGGCCCAATGAAATTTGGATCACTGAAGTGTCCTGATAATGGTTCCCTCTATTAGCTCACAATTCCCACCAGCCCTTGCCAGCAAGGTGCAGTGAAGGTTATGGGTGTTGCCTCTGAAGGGCACCATTTGGCCACCTTGGTCAAGCAGAATGAGCCCCATGAATCCATCCTGGTTTAAGGAGTGGTCCTTCTTCCATTTCCTGATCTGTGGGCATGACACTGGCTGGTTCAAACAAAGTGTATCTTGAACAAGTGCCTCAATCAAATCTTGAACATGTACTTCAAAGAAGGATTTAGTGCTGGGACTACTTAACTTCACTAGCTCTGTCTAGTGCTGAAGAGAAAGCTGTAAATCCAGTCATTTGCTATAGACAGAAAAAGAGAATCTTGTCTTTAGTTTCAGGCAACAAAATTGTCTTGGCATAGTTCTGAAAACCAAAAACTGCTTGCATGGATACCCATCCAAGAGTCATATGTATTTACATCTATTGCTCCTTTTTGTTGTCTGTATTTTCAATTTTATTCCAGAATTTAAAAAAAAATAATCTCATTTTTCAGGAAAAAAAACTGGGACTAGATTGATCTTTCCTGCTATGTCTTCCTCACAAAGGATTCTACCAGGTGTGGGGGAAGCTTTTTTTTTTAATAAACTACACCCATGCAATGTATATGCATTGCTGAATTTATCATAGGATATACTGTAGTGAGAATGATTTGGGACAAAATTAATCACAGCTATTGCACTCAGCAGACTCAAGCAAGCAACTAAAACATGTAAATGCTATCAGCATCAGCAGGGCTGAGGGTCACATTGTTATGTTCTCATAAAAGGATCATCAACTGGGCACTAGGAACATCTTCTTGTCATAGTTCAAGAACTTTATTTTAAGAGTTCATGGGAGTGAGAAAAATATGGCCCTGCAAATATTGTTGAATTACAGCTCTCATCATCCTCAGCAAGCATAATCAGATAGCTGGGCATTGAAGTCTAACATATGGACCAGATGACAGATTATTATTTTTTTTAAAAAAGGAACTGATTGCATTACAATTTACACATCTGGAGCCAGGTTGTTAATACTGTATTGCTCTGATTGTACAAATAATTCATTGTATCGCATATTTATTAGTACAGTGTTTTGTTACTACCCAACAGGCCAGAAAAATAAAAGATATACAGTACTCTCTAGTAGCCAGTTCTGGTATTGCAACTTGGAAATATAAGATAATAATAATAATAATATAAAAAAGAGAACCTAGAATACTTCTCTTATCACTTTAACCTGACAGCAGAATGACATAAAGCAGGGAAATTCTAATCAAAGTCCAGAGGCGGCAAACTCCTACCGCCTGTAACCATGGTGGCCTTTAGAGCCCATGGCCAGGGGTGGGGCCTGGATGCCGATGGTGGTGGAGGTTGTCCTGGTGCCCATTGCTGTGGCGGCTTCTCTGCCACAGCGGCTGGTGGGTTCAAGGACAGTGGCAAAGTCCTGCCATCATGATGGCCTTTAGAGCCCTGGCCAGGAGTAGGGTCCTGGGTGCCATTGGTGGAGGTGGTCCTGGCACCCGTTGCTGCGGCGGCCTCTCTGCCCCAGCCGCAGGTAGTAGCTTTTGAAAATTAGGTGTTTCTCATTACATCTAAGTTACTTTGCTACAACTAAAACTGCCCAGAAGTGCACTAAGCACTATGGGGCGGGATATGTGTGGTTGCTTTGCTTTTGCTTTAAAAGATAACTTTGAAACTCCTCATTACAGGTAACTTTTACCTACATTACTTGTAAATTGTTTCTTCAAATCTTTGAGCTACAGGACCATACATTCTTGAGAGAGACTTGAAGGCGCAGAGAAAGCTGCTGATTTCTGCTTGGCATTCTGATCTATTTTCTAGCAAAGCAGGAAAAAAACAGGGCAGGGAGTCAAAAAGTGACTTGTGGAACTGGAACAGCGGTATGGGTGTCATGCTGCAATGTGGAAGGCAAATGAAAGGCCACTGCATTTTATTCTCAGGACAATCCTCATGGCTGATTGCCATGAGGATCGCCAATATTTGGATTTGGATATGACAGCAGCATCAGCATCAGCATCAGCATCAGCATCAGCATCAGCATCAGCATCAGCAGAAGAAGAAGAAGAAGAAGAAGAAATAGTTGCCTATAGAAAGCTTATCAACAGGGCATGTGTTTTAACATCTCCAGGATATGTTATCAAAAGACATGTTGCCACTGATGTTGGTGATGACACCAGATGCAGCCTGACTAAAGTCAATGGAGAGATATGCAAGTTGGCAACCCATCACTACATTCTAATGGCTTTGGGTTTTTATGATGTTGTAAACCACCCTGGTTCGCCCAGGTGAAGGAGGGTGGTATATAAATTTGAATAAATAAAGGAATAAACAAATAAACAAATAAATAATTTTGTGGCAATGAAGTCCACTGTTTAATTCTATGAAATAGTAGCTGTGTTAGTCTGTGGTTCAGGCATATCAGAAAACAAAACAAAATAAACAAAACAAAATAAAAAACACTGTAGCACTTTAAAGACTAACTGCTATATTTTTATTGTTAGCTTTCGTGGATCAAGTCCACTTCTTCAGACAAGGAGTGAAACTTACAGGCATGGTTTTTATACACCAAATTCAGGGGTCAAAGGGAGAGGGGTGTGTTCAAGCTAAATGACAGACAAGAATCAAGCACAACAATACATCTTCCGACAGCCATCAGCAACAATAGATTATTCAGATTAGCTCTAAATGTTTCCCTTTCAATCTCAATGGGTCTGAGAATGCCCATTCTGGTCTCTGATCAACCGTTGACCTGCAAACAAAAACACTGTACCTGGTTACTTCCTGTTTTGCTAAAGAGAATTGGCAGGAAGGTTGTAATATAATATATAACATATCTAGCAGCATATAGCAATGTGTGCATCAAATTTGATAATGCCCCAGAAACCCTTCGCTAATATTTAATCCCCTGTGATGGGTATCTAATGAATGGATGTATTTGATTTCTGCTGTCTCCCTTTCAATCCTAGTTTTGTAATTTCTCTGTTCTAGAATTGTAACTTTCAGGTCTTAGATAGAGTGTCCAGTTAGATTGAAGTGGTTTGAGACAGGTTTCTCTGTGTTGCCATTCTGGATATCTGATTTGTGTCCATTAATTCTTTTGCATAAAGATTGTCCTGTTTGTCCTACATAAAGCACAGATGGACATTTTTGGCAAGAGATGGCATAAATCAAATTGACAGAAGCACAAGTAAAACTGCCTTTAATATTGTGTGTAGTGCTGTTGGGTCCAGGAATAGTGTTTCCAGAGCTAATGTGGGGGCATAGTTGACATCTGGATTTGCAGAAGTGTCTAGTTCCCATATCTGCTCCACTTCTGTGTAGTCTGTTGTGTGTCAATAGTTGTTTGAGATTGGAGGGTTGTCTATAAGTGCGTAGGGGTCTGTCACGAAGGGCTTTGGAAAGCGAAGCACTCTTGTCCAAGATGGGTTGGAGATCCCTCATTATCCGTGTGAAGGGTTTAAGTTGAGGGCTGAAGGTGACAACCAGTGGTGTGCGATTGCTTTCCCTTCTGGGCCTGTCTTGTAGTAGATCACACCTGGGTATTCATCTAGCCCGGTTGATTTGTTCTTTAACCATTTTGGATGGGTACTGTAGTTTGAAAAAATGCATTTTGTAAGTCCTTGATCCAATAAAAATATAGCAGTTAGTCTTTAAAGTGCTACAGTTTTTTAATTTTGTTTTTATTTTGTTTTGTTTTCTGATGTGTTTAATTCTATATTGTGTGAACTATGTCATTTTTGTCTAGTCAGACTTCACCACCATTCAACTGGATCCCAGTATTATAAGTTTCTGTCTAATTATGATTGCCTGTGTTGCAAAGGTAAATGACAGCCAGGGACCTATTCCATCAGGATTTATCTATCAATACAGTAATACCCCAGATAACAATTGCACCGGATAACGCTAAAACCGCATAACGACGACAAATTTGGGGGGAAGATTTGCACCTGAGAACATTCATTTTAGTGTTATCTGATCCATCATATTAAAGAAGTAAAGGAGGCCAAAGGTCCTCTCCCTGCCACTTCCCTCCTTTCCCCCCCACCCCCGGCAGTTTGGGGACTCCCCACACCCACCCCACTGCCTGCTCGGGAGAATCCAGCCCAGTCCTGGACGTTTACCTTCAAACCACCAGCAAGCTTCTGTTGCTGAGCTGCATGCTTCGATGATCGGAGGCTTGTTTTTCTCCTTCACTTCCTGTATTGACAATACAGGGAGGGGAAAAGAGAGAGAGGTGATTGGTTCTCTTTAGTTTAAATACAGGGAGGGAAGGGAACAAGGGGAACGGGAAAAAAAAACAAGCCTCCAGTGATCGTCGGAGCATTCAGCTCAGCAACAGAAACTTGCTGGTGGCTTGAAGGTAAACGGCCAGGGCTGGGCTGGATTCTCCCGAGCAGGCAAAAAGCCACCCCCTACTGCTGTGACCCACTGGGTGTGCAGTCACAGCAGTGGGGGGTGGCTTTAAAGGCACCCCACTGCCTGCTCGGTTTGTCCCTAAAGTAGGGCTTTTTTTTAGCGTTGTTCGATGCATGCATCGGACAACGCTAAAAATTGGATAACGTCATGACTTGTGGAACCAAGTCATAACGTTTTCCGGGGTATTACTGTAGTCCGCTGTCCCTTGAGAAAATATAAGCACTTCTATGTGAACATAATTTCTTACATATTGAAATTAAAACATATTTTTCATAATCCTTTTGGATGAAGGTCTAAAGGAATGAGGGCCAGTCCCTCACTGCCAAACAAAGCACATTATGAGTCAAGTGTTTTCATTCGGGGGGGGGGGGGTAGGGAAGTAAGTGTAATTGGGGATATCCATATTAATTTTGTCTTATTTACTTCACCTTACCATTTCTATAGCATTTTTAGAACTGATAAACATTACAATGTTTTCAAATTGACATTGTAACAAAGAGTGTGACTACACAGCAGGAAAAATGCAAATAGGTTTGCTGTAAAGTTCCACCTACAATTTTACAGCATTAAGGAGTCAGCGGAAAAGGAGGAGGAAATTGCAATCAGCCTTCTTTACCAATTGTTTGCTGGGGTTCTCCAGTATGCTAATTTCTCATTCTTCTTTCACTCCATAGGAATCACTATGGCTTCTCCTGCTCTCTGCTGTTCTCTAGTTATTTAACAGTTTGTATCTCACCTTCTCCATGAAGACATCCATCACAACTATCAGTTGCAGCATAAGCAGTTCCCAAAGGGAACATTTTGCTATCATGTTCATTACATGAAGCCTTTCCTTTCAAGAGATATCTGGTCAAGTGTCACAGTTCCAGACTTTTATTTCCAATGTCACATTTTGCAGGCTGAAAAAGCAGCATTTTTTAAAAAATGCAAGCTCAGGTGATATGCTGTGTGTGTGTGTAACTCAGTAAAAGAAAAGCTGCCCAGGATTTAGGCAGGCACACATTAAGGAAGAACATTGGGATGTTTGATTCTACAACTACCATTTATACTCAACTATAAGTCAACCTGAATATAAGTCGAGGTACCTAATTTGGACCTCTAAAACTAGGAAACTAGATTGACCCAAGTATAAGTCGGGGGTGGAAATACAACAGCTGCTAGTGTGTTTCAATAATTAAAATACGTGAAAATACAGTAAAATTAATTAATTTAGACATTTGTGTGGGTATGTTTTAGAGTTTTTACTGTAGTGTTCATGTTTTTTTTTTACTGTATGTTTCAATTTGGACCACCACAGCTTTGGGACCTGAGTATAAGTCGAACCTCCTTTTTGGACCTCATTTTGGGGGCTAAAAAACTAGACTTATACTCGAGTATATACAGTAAAATTATTCTAAAATGCCCTTGGTGAACTTTTCCTGCTAGGGATCATTTTTGCATTTTCTGTGAAATCTGATATCTACCCCAGCAGCCACAATACCAAAAATTGCACTTTCTGTGCTTGATGAACGGCAGGATGAGTCATGAAAGAAGGATATTCTGAAAAGAGAACAGCTGTCTGCCTTCAAAGCTGCCTGTGGGTCTGATGAGGACATTGAGTGTGGCATCTTGAACAGAGTCCAGAGATGGAGATAGTTTGATCAGTAATAGGATTTAATTTGGCTTTCTTTGCACAGGATTTACTCTTCAACCTCAAATTGTGATTCATTGAATTGTGGTTGTATAGTTCTTGTTGAATTGCACCTCTCCTCATCCACTGCAACTGGCAACGTGAACTAGAGTTGAAGAGAGCTGCAGTTTGACCACAATGTATTTGTAGCTCAAGGTGCCATCTTCAGCATGTTTGCTCAGGCACAAATCCTCCAGCTGTTCTTTCCTCTTGGCATTTGGACTTTAAGGTAACATCCTGAACTGGAGGTTTCTCAGGACATGATCTCAGACTCATGCTTTGGAATACCTTTTGGGCAAAATAAATTTATTATACAACCAAAACTACAACAGTCCCCCCCATCCCATGATTATATTGTTGAAGGACCATGTGACACTGCAAAATATTTATTGTGGCAGGGTATATCGTCTTGAACTCATGTTGTACATTTTCTCTGATGCATGGAGCTTTACCTTCTACTGGCAGATGCCAATGTGTGCATGTGTACACATGTGTACATTGTGCAATGTGCAATATTTCCTGGTTTGGCTTCCTTTAGAAGGAGATCATTGGGGGCTTATGTATTTTTGCAAAGGACTGCGGCAACTCAGTGGTTAAGAAGCTCACCTTGTTAGCTAGAAGGTTGGCAAGTTGGCAGTTCAAGACTGAGTACTGCATGACAGAATGAGTACCTGTCTCTATCCCAGCTCCTGCCAACCTAGCAGTTTTAAGGTAAGATATTGCAAGTAGCTAAATAGGGACCACTTTGGTGGGAAAAGATCTTGGGAACATGAAAGGAGCCTCATTTGGGCGTTCCCTGAGTGGAGTTCCTCTAGCAAAATCCCTTTCAACCCAGAAAACACCTTTGTGTGCTTCTGACATGATAATAAAATGTATTTTGCAATCTGCTTAGTTATGCACACTCTTGTTGTCTATTGTAATATATAAAATTACAATACAGTCAAACCTCACATAAAGAGCACCTCATTTAAAGAGTAACTCACTTAAAGAGCAGAATTTTCTCTGAATGTTCACTTCGCTTAACAAATAAAACCAACCAAAAACTCGCTTAACAACTAAATCAGGGTTCACAATCCCCCCCAAGTCACAATTGGTCACTTACAATGGTGTCATGGGAGACATTTCTTTCCTACAATTCTCAAAGCTTGAGGTTGTAGTTTCACTAGGTGGATTCCTTTGACAGAAGGTGCTAAACACAAAACTGCTTTTTCCCTAGCAGATGGAAGACAATTTGCTTTCATCCGAATGGGTTAAGGAATTCACCCATCACTTTTGAAAGAATGATTGACAAGGTTTTGAATGGTTTGACTTATGCCAGTGCTTACATTGATGATGTTGCCATTTACAGTGACACACTTTCTGACCATCTTAAACACCTTGAAACTGTTCTGCAATGTATTCAGGATGCTGGTTTAACTGTTAAAGCCTCCAAATGCCAATGGTGCCTTGGTAAGGTGATTTACTTGGGACATGAGATTGGTTCATCTGTGGTTCCAGTTCATGCTAAAATCCAAAGTGTCAAGGATTGGCCTGTTCCACAAACAAAGAAGCAGGTAAAATCCTTCTTAGGATTGGTTGGGTTCTACTGTGTGTTCATTCCTGATTTCAGTACTATTGCTCATGTACTAACTGAACTGACACAGAAACGAAAACCTCTTAAGGTTGTGTGGACTGATGAGTGTCAAAAGTCCTTTGACTTTTAAAAAGAGAAGTTGATTTCTTACCCTATTCTTAGACCACCACAGTTTAACAAAGAGTTCATTTTGAAAACTGATGCTAGTAATTTCGGTCTTAGCGCATGTCTCCTACAAAAGGATGAGCAAAACATCATGCATCCCATCTCGAATTTCAGCAGAAAACTGCTTCCCCGTCAACGTAACTACTCCATTGTGGAAAAGGAAGGTCTTGCCATAATATGGGCTGCAACCAAGCTCAGGCCATTCCTATGGGGAAGAGAGTTCCAGTTGCTCACTGACCATAATGCATTGAAGTTCCTGAACAAGATGAAAGGTTCAAACCAGAGACTTATGAGATGGGCTTTGTTGTTACAGGATTACCAATTTTCCATACAACAGATCAAAGGGAGTCAGAATGTGTTTGCAGATTCCCTTAGCAGAATGTTTCCTGAAACTGAGGAAGGGGAAATGGGAACTGATGTACCTGTTACATGATTTGTTTCTTAGCTAGAGTGTAAAGGTGACACGTACACCAGAGCTAGCTTGCTTGCCATGCGTAACTGTATCCCAAGTGTGCCTCCAGGATCTTTGGAAGAGCTTAGTGCTGATACCCTACTTATATATATGGGTTTGCTGATTTGCTTTGTTCACGTTAGTAAACAATGTCTTAGAAAAGTCTAGTGTAGCAAGACTTTCCTAAGCGGAGGGTATGTCATGGGAGATGTTTCTTTCCTACGATTCTCAAAGCTTGAGGTTGTAGTTTCACTAGGCCTAAAAATCCTTTCCTCTCTGTGTCACAAGACTGCTTGTCACGAGACTGCTTATTTCCCAGTACTCTTATCTCTAGGCTAGCTGAGTTCCCATGTTTTGACTATTGTAGAGCACTGTTTCTGCACTGTTTCTCCATGTTTTGGGAACTTGCTGTTTCAGTAAAAGCTATTTCTGATTGGTTGGGGGTATCCCATGTCAGGAAACGACATATTTCCTCATGTTTCCCAAGGCTTGAAATTGTAGTCCTTAGCTAGGCCTTATAAATAGGCCTCATAGAAATCCTTTGTCCCTCTCTGCCTCATAGCTGTCTCAGAGCCTATGTGTCATGAGATGGCTTGTTGACATTATAGTGTTCCTGTGTTCCTATCTCTTTAGCGTGTTATGTCTTCACTGACTGCACATGTGTGTCAACAATCTATTGTTTTGAGAATATTTTTCTCTGTTACCTGATTGGCTATGAATAACCCACTTGACTGCAAATTCTCCATTTTGCAGAGAAGTTAGTTAGTTTGATCTTGGATATCAATGGCTTAAGACCTCAGTTTGGCTTGTGGGATTTCTCTTTTCTTTTCACTATGATTACCTAATGTACCTGTGGACTAACTCTGTTTGCTGGACTGACTTATGCTACTAACTTTTATGCTTTGTGAACCTGATCAATAAACCTTCGTTTGCTTGAGCAACATGTCTTCATTAGACTAAAAGGGTAAGAGAAGCATTGCATTCACACACAAAGCCTCTGAACACGCTACCTGTTTAAACCTCCTTGTGGATGAGAAGCAGCTAAGGGCTGTAACTCTGCTTTGCCGGCCAGCTCGCCCTCTGGGGGCTTTGGTATAGGAGGGCCAGAGCAGAGGGGGCTGTCTGGTTACGTGACATCCCACCTGACTGCAGAATCTCCATCTTGGGGAGTTAGTTCGCTTTTGGATGTCTATGGGTTAACATCTTTGCCTGGGGGACTATTCCTTTTTGCTTCTTCAAAATGATTGCCTAGAGTGATTGGATTGTGTTTGGACTGCCTGTGGACTTACCATTGTTACTGAACTTACTTACGCTTTTTTGGATTATCCTTTAAGAAACCTGATCAATAAACTTACTGTTTTTGCTTGAAGATTCACGTCTCTTTCATCAACAGAAGCAGACACCACACACACACAACGGCTACCTACCCAACCTCCCTTATTTGCTTCATTGCCTGAGCATAGTAAGAGTTCTTTTTGCAGACCAGTTCTCCCATAGAGCTAACAAGGGGTAACAGTTTCCGTAAAGAGAATGGGTCTCTGGAACTGGAAGGGAGGGGCCCTTGAGTTGGATGACCGGACTCTGACAAATGGTGTTTCACTTAAAGAGCAAACTCGCTTAAAGAACAATCCTGTGGAACACATTATGCCCTTTAAGCGAGGTACAACTGTAATTGAGTTTGTTTAGAAGTACTGTATACAAGCTCATTGTAGCCTGCCAGTCAAACACATCAACAGATAGCCCAGTTCTCTACCTCCCAAGTCAGATCTTCAAGGCCAGAACAAAAGGCTGAATGAGTCCCAGCAGAGATGCAACTTCAAAACAGAGTTGTTTTCAAAAAGAACATGAGCCTATTGTTTCTCCCAGTGCCCAATCTCCAAACAAAAGCAAAAACTGGAATTTATAGAGCTGTGAAAGCCCTTCAAAGACACTCACACAATACTTCACTGCTTATGCCAGACCTTCTACTAATTGTGAGGTGCTTATAGGTCTGTTTGAGCTGTCAGAATAAAGCAGACTTGGTGAGTCCAAACTATCTCTCCCCCCCTCAAATAGTGCTTTGTTTCTTTTGCTTCTTTCAGATACCTTATCCTCTTGCTTTTGGTGAACTTGGAGTGAATTAGATAACATATTATTGGAAACAAATCTCTTTTATCTGTGAACCAGGTTGCTTTTGTTTTGCAACTGGTCATTGGGAGAGATGCATAGCTACTTACTTTGAAAGATTTGCATGCTTGGAGGGAAAAGGTTGCAAGAGGAGCAAGTACACATTTCCCATAGAATGTGATCTGACACAGAATGAGTTGGAGCAGTCTTCAGCATAGGTCTCCCTGTATGGGTCCCTTCATCATCTTCAACCACCTAAGAATTCCTGCCCCCTGAAATGATTCCTACCTCCCCTTGTTGCTGACTGGAGCTCCCTCCTTAAATGCTGAAAATTTTCACTGACTCCTTCAAGCACCTCATCCATGTCCACTCTTTCCATTACACATTTACACCAGTTCCTTTTCCCCCAAGTATGTCCTATCAGAACGATACCTCACAAGGTTCAGTAGGGCTTACTGCTGCATTCATGTATTAGAAATCATTGGCCTGTCAATCAGCATAAACTATGCCAGCTTGAATGAGACTTTTGTTCTCTTTACCCTCACCTTCATCATCCTCAGTAGTTTCCTTTATACTGACATTCAAAATGTTACCTCTTTGGGGCAGACATTTGACTAATTGCAAAGCAACATGCAGAGTAATGGAGATGCTGCTTGTGTCTGTAGTAGTGATGATGGAAATAATACTTGTATTTATTTTCAAATTGTTATTTTTATTGGGTTTTCAAAGTATATTCTAAAATAGGTACTTAACTGTAGATCTATATATGCTTAATTCTCCATGAACTTTAATTAAGGAACTCAGGAATGTGGGTTTTCCAGATGCTGTCTCATCCAGGAGCTGTTCACATTGAGACTTCTGAGTTTCAACTGGGACCCAATGTGGTGTAGTGGATAGAGCAATGGACTATGACTTAGGAGGCTTTGGTTTGAATTCCCACTCAGCCATTAGAACTGGAGTGCTCATCTTTTTAAAGCTGGGGGCCAGGTCACACTTCCTCAGACAGCTTCAGGGGCCTGATGGCCATTTTGCTCTTCCTCCACTGCATGGCACTTCCTGGTGTGGTGGAGGCTGTGGGGTAACATGAAATGGTGCCATGGGCCACATTTGGCCCATGGACTGCAGGTTGAGAATCCCTGCATTAGAAGCTCACTGGGAGTGTGGGACTGGTAAAACCACTCCTTATATTGAAATATCTATGTCATTTACCTTGAAGGCCTTATTAGGGTCACTATATTAGGGTCCACCTAGGTGGAACATAACAACAGGCATATGGCATATAACTGTGTTACCCAGTATGGTTTAGTATTGGATAGAATAATGCACTAGGACTCAGATTTGATTCCCTGGTTCTGCCATGGAAACTAATGGGGGGTTGGTGGGATTGATAAAACTATTCCTTAAATACCTAACATACCTTGAAAACCTTATCAGGGTCACTATAACTCACTTCTAACTTGGTGGCACACCACAACAAAATGTATTTCAACAAAATGGCTGCCTGAGGGACCCTCTGTCTGTAATACTTTGAGATAATGCTGCTGCTGCTGCTGATTTATTTATATGGCACCATCAATGTACATGGTTCTACATGAAAACTTAAAACTGCAATAAGAAATCTCTACCTTGAATGGTGTACATCTTAAAACAATAGGACAGCAAGTAGCTGGAGAAGGCTGGAACAACAAGAGAAGAAGACTAAAATGAATAACAAGAAAAACTAGAACACCACCAACAACACAAAATGGTTATAGAAAGAAGGCTTGAAAAAAAATAAGATTTTTAGGAGGAAAAGATGTAATAGATTTAACCAGATTAAGTGTCAGAGAATGGCAGAACAGCAAGCAGAAATACTGGTCAAACAACTGGAATATAATTTGGAAAGCTGGTTGACAGAATCTTATTAGTTGACCCCTGGTCAACATGTGGAGGGAACAGCATGAAAAAAATAGATGAAAATAGCTTCTTGAACAAATAATCCAAACCAATTTATGGCACAGTTTTAAGTCCCAGATTTCCAATGGAATCTAGAAAAACACCAGCTGTGTCAAAGGCTCTGTGAAATCAACATGAAAAACAAGGATGGACGATCTTATTTGCCCTCAAACCTTGATAAGTGGTCTTGATAAGAATTATCTCAGTGGAATTTAAAGGGTGAAAACCATAATTGAACAGATTCAGTGTGAGTTTAGAAGAAAATAAGTTCAACAGAGAGAATAAACATGCCCCAGCGGGTTAGAAGCTAAAAGCAAGAATGAGACAGGACAATAATTATAAAGAGAAGAAGGATCAAAAGATGATTTTCTAAGAACCAGAGAGAAGGTGGTATGTTTATATGCTGAAGGGAATGGATGTGTTAATAATATATAAGAGAAACAGGAAAGGATAATGAGAACAACAGTAGTTAAAAGATGAGATGGAATCAGCTCGAGAGGTCAAGGAGAAAGAATCAAGGAAGAAACAAATGGAACAACTCTACTGAAGCTAAAGAGAACATTGAAGGAATTGAAGAAAAGGATACATGTAGTACAAGTAGAAGAGGTAAGGTAGCAGTAGCAAGATTAAAACAAATATTGTAGCTATTGTTACAAACAATATTTACCACCCTTACCCTGGACATGTTTAGGCATGGGCTGAAACCAGAAAAAGGACCCCTCCCCCTTATTTAATATGATTCATATTAACAAAAGAGGGGGCACACCAAAAGTTTCATGGACTTTCATGTTTTCTTCTTTTTTGTAACTTTTATTTCAACCTTTGTCTATCAAATTACCCAGGAAATGTTTAATACAATATCTGTCAGTAGGAAAAAGATTTTCCAGGAGGAGTAAATTTTCCAGCAGGAATTTTGAATGTAATCAAGTGCCTTGATCAGTTGAACTGAGAACATCGCCCCCTCCTCTGAGCCCACAACAATAGCCCAAGGGAGAAGACTCCATGCCCTAGCAGTAGCTGAGAACATCACCCCTTCCTCTGGGCCCACAACAACGGCCTGAGGGAGAAGACTCCATGACCTGGCAGGCGGCTGAGGACCTTGCCCACTCCTCTGGGCCAACAACAACGGCCTGAGAGGAGTTACTCTGTGTTCTGGTTTGGTTGTATTTTGTATTTTCTGGTTTGGTTGTACAGTATTTTGTATTTTGTGAGGTTATATTTTATAATTTTTATTGTACTGTTGCTGTTTTGACTGTAAGCTGCCCTAAGTTGCCTCGGTGAGTGGGCGGCAATATAAATCTGAATAAATAAATAAATAAATAAATAAATAAATAAATAAAATAAACCTCAGTGGGGCATGCTTTTTTTCCTTTAGTTTTTCTTTATAGATGTGTGATCTCTTGGTGCCCTTCATTTTGGATTCTGCTGCTTGTCTGCTTATCTCTGTGCCTCCTTTTTTAGTCTGCCTTTCCCCAGTTATTTTATTGAGGAGGGATTTCTCTTTCTTTTTCTTTGGATTATTTTGCTGTTGTCTGAAGGCATCAAGTGACGGAGGAGGAAATATAGTTTTGAGTATGCAGGGCCCCTGCCAGAGGGTGGCTAGGCTGGGCTTGGCCCACCTTGAGTTAGCAGTTTGCCCACCCTGCCAAAGCACAGTTTCCCATAGGAGTGCATTGAAAATAGGCTTTGTTGCCCATCTTGGGGGAAAATATTTGCCCATCCATATCTAGAATCCTGGCTATGGCCCTGTGAGTATGTGCCTTTATTTGCCTCCTTACTTTTCTTGGTTTTGGGGAAAGGGGTCTGTGTGTGTATGTCTGTTTATTTCCTCCTGTTTGTATGTAGATATGGATGCTTTCCCTGTTTGACTGATTCTTAAAATGTATCTATTTGGTTAATTTATTGTACAGTAATACCTCAGATAACGCTAAGACTTGGTTCCTCAAATCTTGGTGTAATCCGATTTTTAGTGTTATCCGATGCATGTTAAAATCCTATGAGATGGATCGGATAACGTTAAAGCTCCATAGAGATAGATTGTAACTGCACAGGCTTTAGTGGTTGTTATCCGATCCATCCCATAGGACCTTAACGTTATTCGATCCAATTCTCCTCCCCAGATTACTTAACGTTATGCGATTTTAGCGTTATCCGAGGTAAACGTTATCCGAGGTATTACTGTATATTTATTCTGTTAAAGGTGTTAATTTTGATGGGATGTTTTGAGGACTGTTTTGTGGTGTTGTTGGTTGCTTTGAATGGTCTGGCTAGCTGACTTCTTTGTTTTTTGTTTTTTGGTGCCTAAGCACAAAAAGTCTCTCTTGTGCTGGGTGGCTGGCACTTTACTCATAGTTATTTTCTTTTAATAACTTTTGGATGTGCTATTTCTTTTTGAATTAGTTAATAGGTGAGTGAGAATTGTTTTGCTCTGTGCATAGGACTGTTGGTGATGGGGTATGTTGGCTAGATGAGTATCATTTTGTGGCCTGTAGTGGTGGTCTGTAGTTCCAGAGACTTTTGTTCTGTATAAACAAGTGAGTTCCTATGTCTGATGATGATTTTTCTTTGTCTTGTACCATTGCCTGCTTTTGGATTAGGTTGATTCTCTGTTGGTTTGTCTTTGTTAGGACATTTTTCACTTGGGGGGTATTGTGCAAAGATTGCTGCCCAGTGGAATAGTACAACTTTAAGGCCCTCCATGTGTTCTGAACACAGGTGTACATAATAGAGCCTCAAACTGATTGCCAGGCTGTGCATGCTTGGTCCACATGCTCATGTAACAGCCCAGCTGTGGCTGATTAGAGAATCTGCCCAGCAACACTAGGGTATAACTGTGGCCCTCTGGGAAGGGTCTATGGAGGAGGTTGTTATACTGAGGAGTTTGTCATACTGAAGAGAAGGACTGAACTGAGAGTTTACAGACAGAGACTGCTGAAGGAGGTCCTGCTGTGGTTGAGAGCTTCTTCAACTGAGAAGAACTACTGAAGAATACCTGGACTTTTTACATGCTCCTGGGATTGGAGCCAACAGAGGAATCCAAGCTGTCTACCTACTGTGGGGCTTGGAGTGAGAGAGACTGTTGTATATAGAACTGGTGTATGTCTGTCTTCCCTTCACTGTTAAGTAAAGCGCACCCTTGTTTCACTGACTGCATATGTGTGTGTGTTACTGCACTAAGGCTTTCGCTGTGTAACAGCTTAAAAGTGCTACTCTGCTATCGAGCCACACATATCGCTAGGGGAATCCCTGACAGTCTTTATACATTTTGGAGTAGTTTTTAAATTAAAGGGTCTGGTTTCATTTATTGGGTAACCTTCTAAGGGTAGGTTTTCCTCTTTTCCTTCTCCCTTTAACTGTTCCTGGCATGATTGTCCTTTCCAGTAAGTCTTATCTTCTTGTAATACAGTCAAACCTCGCATAATGAGTGTTTCGCTTAGTGAAAAACTCGCACAACAAGTGAGTTTTTCTCTAAGCGGTCCGACTTGCATAATGAAAATTTTCACTATGCGAGTCTGACTTTCCCTATGAAAAAAACTCGCATAATGAGCATTTCTCTGGGGAAAACTCACATAGCGAAATTTTTTTGCTGTGGAAGTTTCCCCCCTTGAAACGCTCATTATGCAAATTTACTCTTAGGAATTTTTGCTATGCAAGTTTGTTTCACATAGCAAAAAACTCGCATAGCAAGTGGCCTCTCAGAATGAATTAAATTTGTTATGCGAGGTATGACTGTATGTCTAAAATACACTAGCCCTCTATTTAGTCATTTCAGATTCTAGTCAGAATCCATACTTTCCTATGTGTAGGTACTTATTTACACATTTGTTATATCCTATCAAGCACCCCTGCTTACTTCCCTGAAAAAGTTACTTGTTTTGGACTACAGCACCCAAAATATCCCAGCCATGCACTTATCAGATGACAATCCGTCCTAGGTTATTTTAGGAACTGCCTCACAGTTGGAAAGTGCTATGCAAAGCAATTACGTGATTGAGAAGGAACAGCAGATGAAATTCTATGTAAGACAATAATGGAGCAACATCTTCAGAATGCCAATTTCTCAAATATACTTTCTGCATCCTCCAGCCTTCAAGCCTTCTCTTCATTTGGAGATTCTTAATATGTTGATAAATAAAAATACCTAAATCCTGGATAATCAATACTGCATTTCCTCTTTCTTCTCTGATGACTTGTTACAGTGAACTTGATGGGTCATCAACATTTAATTTCTTGGCTAATTGAAAATTGTGCAGTGATGCCAAATTAATGGGAAGGCACTCAAACAGAGCTTTGGGCTTAATTAGATAATTAACTCAATCAATACAACATCCATTGTTATTCATATTAATATTTAATTTAACTGTAGGTGGTTTATTTCACAGTACATATATAGTTGGCTTGCAATACAATTTATCTTGCCCTAATTCCTACTGTGATGAAAGCAGAATGAACCAGAAGGTTGACTTAACCCAATTCATAAATCTGAGGCATGCCTGTCATAAATGAGAAGGAATGGATAACGTCATAGATTTTTTACTTCAATTTCCTCCAGAAAACAAATGTCTATGGAAAAGCAGGTTGCCTTGTTTCTGCCTGTCACACTTCAACTGCATTGTCTTGTGAGATGTTAACCCTTTCCTCAGCAGTTTCCTGTGTATCTTAGTGTTAGTGTTATCATAAAAGGAAAGCTGTTTAAACAAAGCATAACGGAATAGTGACCTAGCTATTGTTTTTTCCCTATCTTGTGAGTCTTACTTCTAAGAAGAATTGGGCATCAGATATTCAGTAACAAATGAAATCGGCTACCTCTGTTTTAGATAGGAACAGAACAGATAGCTCATAAACAATCATGGCTGCCACTGAGGAGGATTTTGCATGCCAAAAGGGCTCAGGACCAGAAAGGGATTTACGGAACTGGATTAGTAGTACAGGTGTCATGCTGCGATGCAGAAGGCAGATGAAAGGCCACTGCCTTATATTCTCAGGACAATCTTAATGGCTGATTGCCATTGTCAGGGATTTCTGGTGGTATGTGTGGTAGCGTAGCAGAGTAGCAGTTAGGCTATTGCACAGCGGAAGGTTCAGGTGCAAACACACACACAGATACAGCTTCAGTGAATAGTGCAGTTTACTTCTGGGTGAGGGAAGGACAATAAATACAGAACTATATACACAGGTACCAGTCTGTCTTCAAGCCCCACAGTTGGGTTAGAGCTTGGAATCCCCGAAGGCTCAAGTCCAATGAGCATGCGCAGATTCCTGCCAGCAAAACACTGACTGCTGTTTGCCAAAGTCAGTGTGCTCTTCTCAGCAGTATGGTGTACCTGATAGTTCTTGGTAGAAGCAGAGCTTCAGGCAGCACGTCTTCTCCCTCTCAAGTCAGTTGTCACTCTGTCACAGTTCCTCGTCAGTTCCTCCTCAGTATAACCCTCCTCAGTATACCCTCTCAGGAGGGCTACAGTTATAGTGTGCTGTTGCTGTATCACCCACTAAGTGGTCAGCCCTGAGTCACATATGCCAAGCAGACACAACTGTGTAATCAGTCTATGCCTCAGCAGCAAACACCTGTATCTGGGGCTCTACAAGTCTCTTAAAGGTATACTCACACAGTGGGCAGGAATCTTGCTACAATACCCCTAAAAATGCCCTAACAGCCATGATGATCACCAATATTCAGATTTGGATATGGCAGAAGAAGAGGAAGAGATATAATAACTGCTCACTAGATGAGAATAACTCTACTCAGTATACAGTAAAAGGATTAATCCCAACCAATGATCAGAGGAAGCAAGTTAGCCCTATCCCAGCATTCTAGAATTTGCATGTCAAAAATTAAGTATGAAAAGGAGAATGGCCTCTATGCATGAAACATTTCTAGGCACAAAGAACCCAGAATTGTTCAGGGCTTCTGATCACACGAAGAGACCCCATAGGTAGAGACTTCTCCCCTTCAGATTTAGCTTTCAGTCCGTGAAAGCTAAAATGAAGGCTGGCTGGGCTATAAGAAAACAAAATTTATTATTGAATGTTGTAGGCTACACTCAAAGTTCCTGATTAATCATAAAATCTCATTCAACACACATTCTGTTTTCATTCCCATCTCACAATTAATTAAACATTAACATATGGCTATTAACTAGCTAACTGGCTAGCTAGATCAGTGGATTAGGTATCTGGCTATGAAGCCAGAAGTTGGGAGTTTGATTTCCCACATAGGAGAAGAACCAACCTATGCAGACAAGGGTAAGCTGCACAGTCCTAGGATGCTTCCAGAAGGAAAGAATGATAAACCACTTCAGCGTATTCTCTAGTTAAAAAATCTGGAAAACATTGCAACGAGTCAGAATTGATTTGATGTAACACAATTATTGTTTCTCAGCTAGGTAATAGGAGTATTTAGTTGTTGCCATGTGTAGTCCACAGATACATTATTCAAAATGATAGGGCAAAAAGAATAAGTAAGTTCAAATCCAAATGAACAGCTACTTTATGAGGCCTTTGCCAGGTTCTTCCTCCAACTGAATTGTTTAGTTATAGCTAGTCAGAACTACCATGTAAATTCTTTGAAGAATGATGGCCTCTGTTGACCTTTGTTAGACCTAGTGACAAACCTACTGAATTTATCAGATCAGTGAATTTACTTCTTTTCTTTTACCCTCCTCATTGGTTTTTGTGTGTGTTGTGCCTTTTAGCCCAGTCTGGCCAGGTTATCCTACTATGGTAATAGAGTAGAGCATACTCCCAGTGACTCAAAACTGACTGTCAGGCAGTGGTTAAGTAACCTGACAACCCTGAGGACTAATGGCCTGGGGTGCCGAAGTTAACAGGGAAGGGTGATGGTTCCCAAGTGGATTAAATAGAGGTTGGATCCATCTTGATGGAGGGCAGCAGCTTCATCAATACTGTCCTGGGGCTGATGAGGACTTTGCATGCCAAAAGGGATCAGGATCAGAAAGTGACTTGCAGAACTGGATCAGTGGTACAGGTGTCATGCTGTGAAGCAGAAGGCAGATGAAAGGCCACTGCATTCTATTCTCAGGACAGTCTTCATGGCTGATTGCCACGAAGATCACCAATATTCGAATTCAGATATGACAAATGAAGAAAATGCCTTTTAGATTGCACACTTTCCAGAAATTACTCTTTTGTTGCCTGGCTAAAGAATGGGGAAAGGGCAAAATCAACCTAGCCACCCACACGAATTAACCAGCTATTCAGCCATACACTCCAATACACAATAATCTCATCAGTAAACTAATTTATGTGAAGGATGCATATCCCTCCCATTGGAAGGGATCATAGACATGCAGTCTGGCTCTTGGAGTTTGGAAGGTGGAAGAAAGTCACCACTCTATTATTCGTATATACAATTTGATATTTAAGATCTGGGTCTACACCTCTTAATCAATTAAGCTCCAGAACTAGATTAGTGTCCTTTCAGGGAATCCCCCTCTCCATACATTCTTAGATAAGTCAATTAACAGATGATAATTAATACATTTAAATGTGTACCTTTCTTTGAGGATAGATACAATGTGAGTAATTTGGAGGGTTTGCTTATTTTTGCCGTGGAAGCTGCATCTCATTACATGCTCTTCGAGAGACACATTATTCTTTCATAAAGAAAGCTGTTATCTTGTTTATGGATTCTTGAATTCAGAAAGCTGGGAAGCATTAAGTATTTATGCAGGCTCTTGAAAGCAACCTGCTAGAAATTTGAGTTCAGGCTTTTTGGGGTCTCTCATCTTTTTTGTATTTAAGCAAATATCATGTGTCCATACACAGCCATACAAATTGCTGTGATAAAAGTGAACTAATGCTGCATTTACAAAAAATAAAAATAAAAATCCTGTGAGTCAAACAATAAATTTGTACTGAGTTTTGAAAAAAAACAAAAAACAACCCCAACCAAGAACAAACAGATATGTGGTCCTTACACAATACAAATGTAGGAGAAGGTGATACCTTTATTGGAAAACTGGAAAAAAAATAAGTGTGAGCTTTTGTGAATAAAAATCCACTTTTCCAGGCTTGTGCGCCAACCTTTTATGGACAGGGCAAAAAAATTGTCCCAAAAACCTATGGCAAATGTCCGTGAGCTCAAACTCAGGTTGCAGATTGCCTCTGGGGGTCACAGACTCAAGCTCCGCCTCTGGCAGTAGGGTTGAGATTTATCACCTCTTCAGCCAAAGGTTTGTATTGAGATTTCACTAGGACATACAAACTACAGAGGGTGCCAAAAATGTATATACATTTTAAGAGATGTTGCCTATGCCTTACTTTTGAATTATAGTAGCAATGTGTAATATGATGTTCACTCAAAAGAATTAATGCTATGTGACAGGCAGCACAGTCAAAGAAAATGGCGGTAGCACGGTTGTTTTCGAGGAGTGCAAGACCATTTGGTAGTGGTGAAGTTGGGTTTCTCCCATTTTTTTTGACTTAACACCCCTTAGCTTCAATCTAGGGGGGACCTTAAAGAATGTGGTGCGCCATAGAAAATCAGCTACTGGTGGTATTTTGGGAAGGCATTGAAACAGCATTGCACAGTGATACAAATGGATCAGTCAATGTTGCTCAAGCAGTAGTTAGCCGTAATCAGAAATGTCTAGACACTGATGGTAACCACTTTGATCACCTCTTGTAATTGCAGAGATCAAGCTTGACTTGTATTCATCTTTTGCTATTGATATATATTGAGTATTACAATTTTAATACATTTTTCCTTTCTTAAAATGTGTATACATTTTTTGCACCCTCTCTCTATAGCTTACAAAGGGATTCTGATTTGAATTCCTTTTCATTATAGCTTCCTTCATATGGGATGTCATTAAGTCCCATTCCCTTGTCAGGCAGATTGGACCCTTTTCAGAAAAAAAAGGGAAAAGAAGAGAAGATAATGTGGCATTTTCATAGAGAAAAAGGTTAATCTACATCTGGGGGTACCCATTACTAAAACATTGAGCCACTGCCCTATTCTAGTGACTTCCAAGTTTTGTTCCCCTTTAAATGGGAAATACAGTGGTACATCGCTTAAAGAGCATAATGCGTTCCAGAGGATTGCTCTTTAAGCTAGTTTGCTCTTTAAGCAAAACACCATTGTAAATGACCAGTTGTGGGGGGGATTACAAACCCTGGTTTATTTGTTAAGCGAGTTTTGGTTGGTTTTATTTGTTAAGCGAAGCGAACATTCAGAGAAAATGCTGCTCTTTAAGCGAGTTACTCTTTAAGCGAAACACTCTTTATTGCGAGGTTTGACTGTAGTGTAAAATCAATTTTGGACTTTGGCCATTATATTTGCTATTTGTTTTTATGTCTCTGTCCCCAGATGAATTAAAAAGAATCAACCAATGATCCCTAGAAGGCACAGGTTGGCATTTTATGTTTCTGTGGTTTGGGTCATTGGGTGGGTCAAATGTTGTTTGAGGGAGTCCCATTGCCCACCCTAATCCATGTGATGAGTTAATTAATACAAATATCTTGCCCCAAATTATGCCTGAGGATAGCCGCTAACCTAACTCAAATTTCTACACTAAAATGCAAAGTAGACTAAAGGGATTGCCTTGGCTTACTATTAGAAGATTGTGGAGGGAAATGGGCTCATTTGAACATCTGACTTTCTTGTCATTTCAATGCAATTGCAGAATGCCTTACAGCTCACCCAGTTTTGGCCACTGTATGTCAGTTTGCTGCCAAGAACAGAAGGAAGAAAAAAGTAGTTTTCAAATCTTTCAAGCAATCTCGATTTCATGGCAATTTCATCAGCAAATGGAGCTATGAACAGAGCAGATATTATGTGCCCCCACCCCCACCCAAGGGAATTCACAGATGTAGGAGCTGAAGGAACATCTCTTGCTACCAAACAATGTAAGTACTGGCTAGCAGTGGAAGAATCCCAGTGGATAGTTACCTTGCTGAGATTCCAGTCTGTCTGTCAAGGAGAATTTCTCTTGTCTAGCAGTTTAAGCAGTACAGTCAGTAGCAGGGACAACTGTTGGTACATCAAAGCATGTCCTGTCACTGTTAATGAGACCTTGCTTCAGATACTATTCACTCTTCCAGGAGCACACTGTTTTCTGTAGAAACCTTAATATCAATGGAACTCACTTCACAGGAAAGTTTGAACACCTTCTCTCCTACAGGCAAAGGTTTAGTTATTTCTGGGTGTGATCAGTCAGTTGCAAAGGTATGCCATTGATCACACTGGAAATGGTCACTTTCATAGTGGTGATCTCCCTGAAAGTGACCCTTCCATCTTTCAGAGAATTGTTCCAGTCCAGCCCCTAAAGTAAAAGTGGTAAGGAGAAGGTAAAGGTCACCCTTGCTCGAAAGCCTGTCATATCTGACTCTATGGCTCAGTGCTCATCTCTGTTTATAGCCAAAGAGCCAGCGTTGTCTGTGTCTGCAGACGTTTCCATGGACACATGGGAGGCATGACTAAACATCGGAGTGCAGGGAATGCTGTTTACTTTTCCACCGAAGTGGTACCTGTTTATCTACTTGCAATTTCTTGCTTTTGAACTGCTAGGTTGACAGGAGTTGGGACAAAGACAGGAGCTCAATCCATCATGCAGTACTCAGGTCTTGACCTGCTGACCTTCCAGTCATCAAATTCAGCATCTTGGCTACTACAGCTGGACAAAAAGAAAGAAAGAAGGAAAGAAAGAAAGAAAGAAAGAAAGAAAGAAAGGCCCATCTGGGCATAGATCTGGATTGGGCTGGAGCGAATTTCCTCATATGTAACTTGATTGCTGGGTAATAAACTCACACCCTATGTTGGTCATTAGGAAGTTACCACTGCTCTATCTTGTCTTATTTTGGTGCTACACTTCTTTCAGCATGTGTTAAATTTGTTGTTGTTGTTGGTGTCATGATTGTAATGATGCAAATCTTTGTGCTTTGATTGTCATTGCACACAAAAATGAGGAGAGGCAAAAATGACTCTCCTTGTCCCATGAGAGGATGAATAATTTAGCAGCACTCTCAATACAAAAAATGGGAATGGCTGTTTTTGCACAAATTAAGTAAAATTGTGCAAAGAGTATAAATAAATAACGCTTGAATGTCAGTCATAAAAATTGAGCAAAATGACAATGCTTGCTGCTTTGTTGAACAGAATTTTAAGGACTGGAAGCATCAGGTAAACTTAAAGGTTGCCCTTGCTCAAAAGCCAGTCAATTCCAACTTTAGGGTTTGATGCTCATCTCTGTTTACAGCCAAAGAGCAAGTGCTATCTGCATCTGCAGAGCAGACGTTTCTGTGGACATGTGGCAGGCATGTCTAAACAACAGAGTGCATGGGACACTGGTTACCTTCCCACCAAAGTGGTACCTATTTATCTACTTGCAATTTCTTGCTTTCAAACTGCTAGGTTAGCAGGAGCTGGGACTAAGACAGGAGCTAAATTCCATTGTGCAGCATTTGGGTCTTGAACCGCTGACCTGCCAACCTTCCAGCAGTTAAGTTTGTCACCTTAACCACTAAGCCAATGCAGTCCATTTGGAAGCATCGAGGGGCACAAAAAAGAGCATTGATACAAGTGGGGGTAGTTTTATTAGGTAACAGCAGCCTGCACACTCCTCTCTCCCCACCCCTGGTTTTTTTTTATGCATGCATCACTAGGCTCCACATTCTTGGAGTTCAGCAAATCTTCCTTTCCTTTTTGACAAGAGCTGACAAGAGAGTGGGGCGAGAAGAAGAAAGTAGAGCTGATATTCAATTACTGAAAACTGCCACTTTGTTAGGGGTGGGGTTTTATGGCTTTCTTAAACTATATACCCCACTATATCCTTTTCTTGGAGTTCTACTTCACCTACAAGAACCTTGCTGGTGCAGTGGTAAAACTACTGTACTGCACCCCAAACTGCTGATCTTGACAGGGATTAAGGTTTACTCATCCTTCCAAGGTTGGTAAAATGAGTACCCAACATGTTAGGAGGTAAATGCTAATTATCTGTGAACTGCCCAGAGCGTGCACTAAGCAACAAACAAATAAATGTAAGCAAATCAATCCTGACTGCTCCTTGGAAGGACAAATATAGAAGCTGAAGCTCAAGTACTTTGGCCACCAAATGAGAAGAGAGGACTCAGTGGAGAAGGCCCTGATGCTAGGAAGGATATAAGCCAAAAGGAGAAGGGGGTGGCAAAGGATGAGAAGCCTAGATGGCATCGTTGATGCAGTAGGCATAGATCTGGATGGCTATGGAGGATTGCAGATGGCAGAGGAGCCTGGAGTTTTGTGGTCCATGGGGTCACAAAGAGTCAGACTCAACTGTGCGACCGAACAACAACAACAACAACAATGTAATTGTTATCAGTCTTGATAAACACACTTTATTGATATCTATAGGTGACTTATCTGGGAAAAAAGACCTAAACAAGAAGACTGAGGCTCATCGAGGCCTGACTCCCAGCTAGCACCAGGGTAGGAATAGGAAGAGTTTGTGTAGCTTGAGTGGAGGGAGATTAGGAAGAACATGTAGTAGACATCAGCTTTTCGGATCTGATCCCTCTTATAGTAACAGTCACTGTTCCTCCATCAGTTACACCTTTTTGGAAGATCTGAGACAGAAACAGGTTTTTTTTTTTTTTTGGCAAACTACTTCATCTTCATAATTTCCTAAATGACTGTGATCCATTGCTCAGATTGAGAAAATGGAGTGGTAAAAATAAAATAGACAAGGTGAAGTGTATGCTCTGGTTATAAGCCCATACACTTGGTGGTCAGTCTCCAAGGATGCAAAAGAGCTCCCTGTCTAATTAAGCACTCTTAGGATTATAACTTTAAGCTCCTTCTGCTGAATATACATTTGAATGCAATTTATTCTGCAAACAGGAGCTCCCAAGATTTAAACATGGTTTCCAGATGGACATTTTAATTTCGTTACACCTCCAAGGGCAATATCATCATTAGCTAGCTGTCAACTAAATCGGCATCGTTCGGGTGTCAGATAATACTGGAAAACAAAGAGAGAGATTTTTTGGGCATGTTTCAGAGCAGAAAATTTGATGGAATGTCTGGCATCAAAACCACAGCAGGAAATTGACTTGACCAAGTGGCACTGCGATCGTTTTATATGCGGGAGCTCTCTGTTTTCAAAATACCTTTTAACAGAAAGGTAGTACATAAATGAGATACATAAGAACTGCATTTTGAATTGGAAATTCACAAATACACCATTGCTCCTATTTTTTAGTTTCTCACTGAATATGAATCTGTGCGGGAAATAAATAACACCCATTACACAGCCAGTATTTTAATTTGATTGAAATACATTTACTGAATATTAGGGTATGAATTCCCACCTGCACCCACTCAGAAACTATTACTTGAAAGAAAATTTTCATTTTTAATTCATTAAAAAGTATTTATTCCTTAAATTAATTACAATGTTTTTAATGTTTAGATTCAATTGCAGTCTTTTGGAAGATTTACTATTTAATTGCACATATATTGTGTTTTAATTTGATCTTTTTAATTGTGTAATCCACCTCGAGCTCCCCATGTGGAAAAAGGTGGCCTATAAAGAGAGAGATAAAGCTTGTCACAACAGCTGAAAAAAATCCTTAAAGTTAGTTGGACCTGTTTATAGCTACTACAGTTTGATGGAATCTACTGGATGTTAACTATTATTTGTGTTGCATATTTTCCTGGGTCAAAACTAGGATTTCCCAACTCATGAAGAGGAAGCAGCACCATCAATTATTTCTACTTTTTTTGTCAAAAAAAAATTGTTATTAATTTTTGTGAAGAAAACCTATTTGTGCTAAATTTTAAGTTATAATTAATTTTGGATTTTAAAATTTAGGGTTTGAATTTGGTGGTAAAGATGACTGACTGACTGATTGAACATACTTGGATGCCAATTAATTTATAGAATGATGGTGGGACATGATATGCCAAGACTGAGATCCACAGATTTAATTATGGGGAAAATATTAGAAAAAGACTGATGTTATGTACATTTAATTGCTCCTTCAAAGAATAAATAGCTTTGACAGGGTAGGTTTCCAGGGGAGGAGGCTTTTTTTTAAAAAAGAATTATGTTAGTGGTTGTCTGCATGGGCATAATAATCCACTCTCTAGGGTGTTTTGGGGCGGGCTGGAGTAGGTTGGTTTGTGATTTTTAAAATTGTGTACATTTCTTGTGTGCTGGAGCAGATCAATCAACTCCAGCCTGCCCTCTTTTCAGCCCTCATGAGAGGGCTCTTCTAAATGGTGCTGCTTTTATTTTACCCTATTTCCACCATATGTGCATGATGAGGACACGATAAAAGAGACTGAAGAAAAACTGCTTTTGGTATAAACATCTGGTTAGCCATTGCTGATCCTGATAATTAAACACTTCCCTGATTTTCTGGGTGCAGTCAGGGGAAGTATCATTTCCTCCCTGAAGTTAGGTAGGTGATTGCTGTTAACTACAGGTTCATGGTGATCAGCTGATTGACTAAGTGGCCTGTTATGGCCATTCTGCTGTTGATCCGCTGAGAAGAAAAGAGACATGTACAATTAAGATAGTCTCTTCTCCTTTACCAAGAAAATGAGATCCAGGACAGAGGGAGGGGAGGTAGTATACAAATATGTTGGTTGCTATGGAGTACCTTTTATATCTCACCAACCACATCTGGAGTATCCTCATGCCCTACTGAGCCCAGTTGCTGGCTTGGCAAAAATGTGGAGGAAAATGGTTGCCATCTGATCAATAGCAGTGTGACTCCATCAGCTCAAACGGTGGCATGCGGCTTTCTGGATCTGTTCTCTCTTTCCTTCTGCCTTGCTTTCATTAGATCTGTTGATTGGCTTAGTGGAGGGAGGAAACACTCCAGTCCACCCTGAGGTTGGTAAAGGAAAAGGTACTTCATACCAGCCAATATATTTTTACACTACCATCCTTCCCTCTGTTCTCTGATCCATTTTCTCAGAAAAGGACAAGAAAAGACCCTGAACCACATTTCTCTTTTCTTCTCAGTCAGCTATAGCAGTCCAGTTAGCAGGCAAGCTTCTCCTGAGGTTTAATTACTGGGATTAAGAACTTCTAGCTAATTCACAATACTGTACAGGTAATTGCTGTTTAGAAAAGGGAAGTAGGCTAAACATCATTTAGCTCTTCTCCCAGTTCTCAGGTGGTCTGAGAAATCCTGACACTGGGAGGGCCAGTGTAAAAAGGGTCCTAGTTGATTAGTCAACTGCTTTTGGACTACTAAACTAAACATTTTAAACATCTAAACATAGACTCAATTTGTGATACTAAAATAAATGAGAATTCCAGTTAGGTACAAACCTCCACATGTACAATACACAATGTACCATATAGTGGTGGAGGGACACCAAGCTCATAGTTTCCTCCTTGCCCTGTCACATTCACTGTCAGTATCTGATCCTTGTGCTAAGAAGACTCATGTACTTGCATGATGGAGGTGTAACTTCCTACAGTACCTCCATGACTTCAAAAGTCTCCCTTTATTGTCAACAACCAAAACCCAAACTGACTGACTGCGAGCAACTAAGCTCTCAACAAGGGAAAAATCAAAATGTTCTTGGCTGTCATTAGGCTGAACATACCTATTAACTGCGTGCCACAAGGAGTAAAAAATTGCTTCTGTGTGTCAGGTCGCCCTTCCCTGAGAAATGCTTTTGTATGTTCTTTTTCATTATTGGTACTACATTCCCCCAGTGTGAGAGTGTTCACATCTGGAACATGAGTTCACTAAGCTTCTTCAATAGAAAGGATTGTATACCTTTGTGACTAGCTAAAGCTGGCTGTCATACTTTTTCTCCTAAAAAAACACTCTTCTGTACACACAGCTGAAATTCTTAGCCTACCATTTTCAGATGACATACTAGGGAACACATTGTGCATATTTTCTCTTTAACATATTTAACCTTGTAAAATACATAAAAAATAGCATACTGTCAATTTGATTCTGATTTATGGTTACTCTTTCCAATACGTTCCAGGATTTTCTAGTTAGACACTACTCAGAAATGGTTTATCATTCCCATTTTATGCAGCTGTCCTAGGATTTTGCAGCTTGCCCAATGCTACAGAAGATGGCTTTATTTTGGGAGACACAGTTGGGAACTGAACTCTCAACTTCTGGCTCCACAACTAGTTACCAGACTCCCTGAACTATCCAGATGATTTTTGTAAGGCATATACTTTAATGTAAAAAGGAAAATCACAACATTATGATTAAAATCTGCTCCTATTAAATCCAAGGAATTTCCTTGCTCCTTGAAAAACCACGCTAGATGGTTTCCCCAGCCTTTCAGACCACTTTTGGGCGTGGAATACTGGAAGAGGTTCTACTCTTTCATGTTCTGCTGATGGAATTGTTTCCAGCAGCATTACACCATTGGATGTACTCCTATCTATCCATGCATATACCAGCCTGTGACAACCTGCAGCCAGGAGCTCTGCCATCATATAAATGCCCTGCTATATCTGGCTGGACATCCCACTATCGTAATGGAGTAGACAGTATAGCCAGTGACTCAACACTGAGTGTTGGGCAGTGGTAAATAACACACATCTGCAACCAAAAAAGTGCATAGGAATTTTTTACTGTTTCTTATAGATGTTTACTTAGTAAAACTGAGGAAAAATACCTTAAAAATTCCATCTTGTCAAGTTTTCTTGCAAAACTTGTGTTTTTAGTTTAATTTAGCATGAAGTTTGCTAAATAAATTCAGGATCGTGATTGCTGTATGAGCCACACTCAGTTTACATCCTGCATTCAAATGTGACTGTGTTCGTTTTTAGTTCTGTATTATGGTTCCAAGGGGTTGTGTTATTTCTCTGGACAACTTTTGTTTTATTTGTGATGAATACACTATTAAAAGTCAACAAAGAAACGTAAGTGATTTTGTGAAGAAATTGTATTTTGCTTACTTCAAGTTGAAACTTGGGGATCAAGACAAAGCGTGGGTTCCTCATAAGATGTGTAGAAGGTGTGAAGAAGATATTTGCTTGTGGTTTAAAGGTAAGAAAACCTCATTCTGTTTTGGCATTCCTATGATGTGGCATTAACAGCAAAACCACACTACCGACTGCTATTTCTGTTTGGTTGATGTGAAAGGTTTTAATACAACAAATAAAAAGGAGATATCTTACTCAAACCTTAATTCAGCTATTCGTCCAGTGCTTCATAGCTCTGCAATACCAGTTCCACACCCACATTTCGGTTTGGATAATATCCTGAGCAATATGGAGGATGGAGACACATTGCCTTCCCAGGACGAATCTAGCTCAGATTTTTCTGTTGGTGAGGTACCTCAACTTTTTTCTCAGAGTGAGCTCAATGACCTAGTTAGAGACCTTTCCAAATATTCAGCCAAATTGTTGGGGTCAAGACTAACAAATAAAAACCTGCTGTCACCTGGAACATCATTTTCATGGTACAGGCACTGAGAGAAAGAATTCACTCAATTTTTCTCCAAAGATGGAAATCTTGTTCAAGGGCTAATGAAGTGGTTTGAAATAGAATATGATTCATCTGAGTGGTGCCTATTCATTGATTCGTTTAAAACAAACCTCAAAGCAGTCTTGCTGCATAATGGAAATACATTTGCATCACTTCCTATAGGACACTTGGTGCATTTGGGTGAAAACTATAATGATTTAACTGTGATTCTTGACAAAATCAAATATCAAGAACATTGCTGGATGGTTTGTGGAGACTTTAAAAGACTAACCATGTTTTTCGGCCAGCAGCCAGATTATAAAAAAATATCCTTGCTACCTATGTTTGTGGGATAGTCGAGCCAGAGACCTCAATTGGACAAAAACTGAATGGCTATTTTGAGACACCTTAATCCCCAGTGGAAAAAAATGTCATTAATACAACCTTGGTTCCAACAGAAAAGGTTTTGTTGTCACCTTTTCATATTAAATTATGAAGTGGTTTGTTAAATCACTGCTAAAAGATTGGGAATGTTTCAGATATCTGTGTTCCAAGTTCTCCAACTGTCTGAAGCCAAGTTGAAAGAGAGAGTTTTTACTGGCCCCAACATGCAAAAACTGTTATCTGGTCCCCTCTTTTTAGAAACAATGGGAGAAAAAGAAAAGGAAGCTTGGGACTCTTTCAAAGACGTAGTTCACAAGTTTTTAGGGAATACTAAAGACCCTCACTACAAAACCATTGTACAACACATGTTGAATAAAGCTCAAGGATCCAAGATGAGCTTAAAAGTTCATTTCTTACACTCTCATGTCGACTATTTTCCTGAACACTTGGGAGCCTACAGTGAAGAGCAGGGTGAAAGATTTCACCAGGATGTCCGTGATATCAAGACATGCTACGAAGGAAGATGTAACATCAATATGCTAACTGACTACTGTTGGATGCTCAAACAGGAAACAGAAAATGGAAAGCGAAAGTGTGTATGGAGGAGCATAAAAGAGAAGAAGAAAAGGTTTCACAGACAAAAAGAGTGAACATGGAATGTTAAGTATATATTATGAAGAAATTGTTTGTTTAATTATAAGAAATAATATGTTTAATTAATTGTAATAAAATAGTGAATTTCTCATCACTCTTATGCTTTTTTAATGCAAAACCCTCATATTTTGCAAAAAAAACTGTACATGATGGGGGAAAATTGATGTCATTTTTGGATTCAGCTCACTAAAAAACATAAAATTTATGCCCGCTCCTGGACGGGGACTCCTTGCTCATGGTCATGCATGCTCTGGTCACCTCCAGACTTGACTATTGTAATGCGCTCTACATGGGGATGCCCTTGATGACCATTCGGAGGCTGCAACTGATCCAGAATGTGGCTGCTCAGGTGGTGATGGGGTGTGGGCGGTGGTATGCCTGTGCCTTGCTACTGCTTTGAGAGCTGCACTGGTTGCCGGTGTGCCTTTAATGCCCTACATGGTAGTGGGCCAGGGTACTTAAGAGGACATCTGCCTGTCCCATTAGAGCAGACCAGAGGGGCTCTCTGATAGTTCCACAAGAAGGAGGGCCTTTTCTGTGACCGCTCTGGCCCTCTGGAATCTCCTACCGGCTGAGCCGCGGGTCTGGGCAGAGCTTCTGCCCTTCCGAAAAAACTTAAGGCCTGGCTGGCATAGCAGGTGCAGGGGGTGGGGTGGCTGGAGCGACGGCCACTCTAAGTTGGCTGATATAAAGGTTAGCTGGGTTTTTAGCTTAGTTTAAAAATCACGATGTGGCTGGTGAGGGTGGGTTTGCGAATTTTTAAATTTTAACCTTAAAAATTTTAAACAATGTTATATTTTAATGTCTTTGTATGCAGTGATTTTATATGTTGTAAGCCACCCAGAGTTGCTTTGGCGAGGGGGCGGCAGCACAAATGTGAATTATTAAATTAAATTAAATTATCAAAAATATCTTATGCAGCTGATTTTTTTTTTTTGCAGACCTGTGTAACCTGACTCCCTAAAGGGGCCAAAGGCTATGGGCGGATGAGCCTCTTTAGGTCGGGTGATGGCCCCCTCAGTGGAGGAAATGCCATTGGAAATCATCATATTGGGCCAAAAGGCGAAATGAGCAGAGGGGGAACCAGTTCACTATTCTGATTCCCACCAGTCATGGAGGTGGAAGAGGACTTGCCAGATGGACTGCTTGTGAAGGCGCACCTTGTTAATATCCTCAAGGCTGTGGCAGTCCATTGCAGTCCTGGTGTTAAATCCTGCATGTCTCATTCATATGTACAGAAGGAGATGGCTCAGTGATCACAGTGTGTGGGTCACTTCATGGCAAGCAAGGATCCACCTTAAACAAATCCACACTGATGGAATTTTTCCTGTTTCTCATTCTTCTTTCAAAGTCCAATGGTGATGGGATAAAGGCGGTGGAGGCAGGTTTAGGGTGAAAATGAAGCTTCTTGTTCGGACCTGCACATTGACAGCAGTGAAAATGATTTCCATGAAAAAAATGTACACTCGGATATGAGTATCAGCCGATGACAATATAACTGGATTTCATTGAAAGGTGGTGGTGGTGAGAATCTGATATACTTCTAAAATGACATGGCCAAATTCATGAAGCTGAATCACAACTTATTATTAATTGGTTTTAATGATTCTTGTCATATGGGGCTGTGGTGACTCAGTGGTTAAGAAACTCACCTTGTTAGCTGGAAGGCTGGCAAGTCAGCAGTTCGAGATCTGAGTACTGCATGGCAGATTGAGCATACATCTCTGTCCCAGCTCTTGGAGACATGAAAGGAGCCTCTTTTCGGCATTCCCTGAGCAGAGTTTCTTCCACAAAAATCCTTTCAACCCAAAATCATTTCTGACACAAATCTTGTCATATATCTTCTTAGCTGTGTAGCTGAGTGAAAGATAAAGACAGCTCTTTGGCATGTTACAGTCATTTAACTTTGAGCAGTGTATGAGCAGATTGGCTTCATAATGTAAACAGACAGAAACATGTTTAGTGGACAGAGAAGAAACTGGCAAGCTGTTCCACAAAAGTTATATTTAGAGAAAGGATGCCCTGTGAGCAACAATCTGAATATATAATGGGCAGATGGAAACAAGGGAATCAATCCTTGTGGAAGCATCTGTACGTGTTTTGCCTGGTCTTTTGGGACCCCGTGTCCTTTCTTTTGTTGTTTATTAATGCAAAACATTAGTGTTCCATTCTGTGCCATCTAGCCACTGCCCTGGATGGCTTGTGGGACAGAGAAAGCAAATACAGAAGTGAAGACCGTGAGTTTGTGTGTACAACAGAGATCTTGGGAATTGCCTTCAGCACACCAGGATAGTGAGGTTGGATTGTGGATAACAACCATACAGCTTTCTTTTAAAATAATAATAATAATAATTCCGATTTATCTAATATAGGTTTTGTCACATCTCTGTAAACCCCCTTTCCCTACCCATAAAGGAATCTTGTTTTTCAATCCAGGGCAAGGCATCAGTTGGGGAATCTTGAATGACTGGCAGCCATTTTGTCTAAGAGAACGAGGAGAGATATTCCAAATGAAAACACTCAAAGGTGTGATCTGAAACTGCACCTCTGACTTGAGACTGCAGCCCTTATTTTAAAATGTGCTTTAAGCAGATGTGGCCATCTCTTTTGCACCATGCACACAAAGATGTGGTGTCCAGCTTGATGAAGACCTATGTGACTCAAAGCTTGGTGTATGAATTTTTAGTGATCTGTTAAAAATGAAACCCGCTCTTGACTTTGGATTGGGTTCATGGACCATGTGGCTCCCCCTCAGCCCCTGCTGGCTTCTCCTTGTAAACCCTTTGTCTAAAGGAGATGGGCAAAATCTCTCCAGCAGCCTGCCTGCTGATCTACCTTCTAACAAAGCTACAAATTAGCATGTACACAAATGACTGCAATCACATCATTTTTATAATCCAAAAATTTCCTTGGCATTCTTAGTTTCACTCACAGCTTGAAAAATACATCACCATTAGCATGCACTCCCTGACTTTGCAGGAGTGTGGAGAAAAGCAATGCCCCTGATTTTGACTCTTTGCATGGCCCTGTCCATCAATAACCAAATCCAAGTGCCTTTGTGTTCAGTCCTTAATATTAGAAGGGATTCATTGCTTTCCCCTAGTGCCCTTTGAAAAGGCTACTGGACTCAGCTGCTGTGGAAAGTGGTTGCACTCAGAAATAATGCTTTCATAAGAAAAGCTGTGATTGACCTTGGTTGCCATAAAGCAAAACAACTGCACACACACACACTTGCATGAACATACACACACACAAGGTAACAAACTGAAGAAATTTCACACCTGCCTACAGCTTTCATTGGCTGTATAACTTTCACACAAGGCCTAGATTGATTCCAATTTAGAGAACACCATGGACTGCCATCTGATTTTTAAAGGAAGAATAGTATGTGATCTGACTATATGGGGACACATGCTGGAAGGGACAGGAGAGCTGTGCTTCAGTACTGATGGTATAAAAAAGATTTTCCATTGTTGTATCATTTTTTTCCTGTGCAAAAAATATTTCAAGGAAAGTATTATTTCCTTGAACCATATATTTGAGCCATTTATTCAATACCATATAGAGAATTTTACAAAACGTCAAAGAAAATATCACTTAATTATGGGAGAGAAAATTGTTTTATGTCTTTGGAAGACTACTGTGCTCTCTGGTTTGGATGGGCACTAGAGATTCCTTGCTCTACTATCTGCAAAATAGAATAGATGGTCCATTACACTTTGAAGGAAACTGTCTGTGGAACAGCATCAGCTGTATTTCCCCAAAAGTAGGCAAGCTGGTGTTGGCTCTCAACACTGGTCGATGAGCAGTGCTTACATGTGTTGTTCATCTCAGAAAAAATGGTCTCAACATGTTTTTGACTACCGTGTGTGTGGGAAGAAGGTGTATGGATCACTAGCAGAATTGTCAATAACTCACCAGACTAATGTTCCACAGCATCTTTCAGGAAATTAAAATTAAAAGTTTTATAGAGCCAATATGCATCTTTAGCACAGGTTTTTTTCCCCACTGCTATTTTAACAATGCATAAGAAATGTCTTGCTTTTGGTGGACCCACTAGTATTCTGTTTTTGACACTGGTGAAACAAATACTAACATAAGCTTAGGAGTAAGCTTTGAAGATGATAGCAGCCCACTGTTGTTTTTCCTAAACAAATAGTTTTCAGATGTATATTACCTAGTTTGAAAAAAAAAATGGACATTGAGAGGAATGTAATCATTTGAAAGATCTGCTTGTTTCAGTACCTTGTTTCTCACATGGACCCTCTGGACATCTCCAGGAAGCCCACTGGTAGGTTACAAGAGCAAAAGTTTCATCAACATCCCAGTGTTGTTCACCATGTACTCAAATCAATGGTACATTGGCTCTGCTTCTGGTGGAGGTGATATATAAAGATCATGCACAGCATTCATCATTAGCAAAATCATCTTTTATTAACTGATTAGTCATCTCACCATATCAGGTTAAAATAAAATAATTAGATAAAATATGATTACATCTTGTTGTTCAATTAAACAGTGGATTCTGACTCTTTGCGACCCCATGGACCACCACCCTCCAGGCACCTCTGTCCTCTACCATCCTCCTCAACCCACCGAACTCTGTGCCCACTGCATCTACAATACCATCTAGCCATCTCATTTTTGGCCGCCCCCTTTTTCTTTTGCCCTCCACCTTTCCCAGCATCAAGGCTTTTTGAAGTGAATCCTCTTTTCTCATTTGATGTCCAAAGTACTTTACCTTCATCTTTACTATTTGACCTTCTAAGGAGCAGTCAGGGTTGATTTTTTCTAAGATCAACCTATTTGTTCTCCTCGCTGTCCAGAGGACTCTCAAAACTCTCATCCAACACCATATTTCAAAGGCATCTATTCTTGTGTGCTCGGCTTTCCTTATGGTCCAGCTCTCACAACCATACACTACCACCTGAAATACCATTGCTATGACTATGCAAATTTTTGTTTGCAAGGTGATGTCTCTACTTTTAACTATGTTCCCCAGGTTTCTCATAGTTTGTCTCCCAAGAATTAGTCACCTTTTTGTTTCCTGGCTGCAATCCCCATCTGCAGTGATCTTGGATCCCAAGAAAGTAAAATCTGTCACTGTTTCTACTTCTTCCCCATCTATTTTCCAGGGACTGATAGGGCCTGTAGTCATTATCTTGATTTTCTTGATGTTGAGTCTCAAGCCAGCTTTTGCACTCTTTTCTTTCAACCTAAGCAGGAGCTTCTTTAGGTCTTCCTCACCCATTAGGGTGGTATCATCTGCGTATCTCAAATTGTTGATGTTTCTCCAAGCAATTTTGATCCCAAATTGTGATTCCTCCATCCCTGCATTGCGCATTATGTGCTCTGTGTATAAGCAGGGTGACAACATGCAGCCTTGTCTTACTCCTTTTTCTATTCCAAACCACTCGGTCACTCCGTATTCTGTCCTAACTGTTGGTTCTTGGTTCATGTACAGATTTCTCATGAGGCATATAAGGTGTTCTGGTATTCCCATCTCTTTAATTACTTGCCACATTTTGTTGTGGTCCACACAGTCAAAGGCCTTAGTGTAATCAATGAAACAGAAGTAGGCTTGTTTCTGATATTCCTGTGTTTTCTCCATGATCCAACGTATGTTGGCAATGTGGTCTCTAGTTCCCCTGCCTCTTCAGAACCCAGCCTGCACTTCTGGTAATTTTCTCTCCACGTGCTGCTGAAGTCTATCCTGTATTATCTTGAGCATCACTTTGCTAGCATGTGGGATGACCGCAATTGTTCGAAATCTAGAATATAGAAGGCAATAATTTGAATCCATTATCTTTTAGAGCTTTAAAAAATTCAACTGGGATACCATCATCTCCACTAGCGTTGTTGTTTGCAGTGCTTTTTAGGGCCTTTCTGACTTCACTCTCTAGGATGTCTGGCTCAAGTTCGATGCTCTCATCATTGTGATTATTCAGGGTGTTGAGGTCCTTTTTGTATAGTTTAAGGTTGCAAGGGCGACCTTAAAGGTGATAAAAAAAGACAAAAGAAACAAAAAGTTCAAAAATAGTTCCAAAACTTGAAAAATACTTCAAAAATACTATAGCAAATGATAAAAAGGCAAGAATAAAGCAGAACAGACATACAATAAAAGGCTAGCTACTTATTTTAGTACTTACACTCTAGCAGAGTCTCAGATCATAAGTGAGGTGCATTCCTTATAACAGGGACTCTCAACCTGTGGCCCACGGCACCACTTCATGTGCCCCCCCTCACTTCCACCACACCAGGAAGTGCTATGTGGTAGAGGAAGGGCTGTCTGAGGGAGTGTGACCCAGCCCCCAGCTTAAAAAGGTTGAGAACTCATTCCTTATTGTGTTACAACAGATTAACATAGCATCTAAGAGGTAACTGAGCTAAGCTAAAGTAACTTCTGACACTGCCTGTAGACATTAAACCTTTGGCTTCTGGACTCTTCCAGAGGGCATTCCAATAAAGGGTTAAGTTCCTTAAATCTCATGAAGATGCCCTCACTTCCATAGCTGAGACTATCTCCCAATTAACAATATGCCAGGGAATGGGCCATCCTGACCTTGAAGGTTTTCTTACTGCAGATATTTGTTTTCCCTCAATTACTGAAGAGCATTATTCCCTTTTCCCTCAGTGAACCATAACTCATAGGGGAGGGAACCTCCTGTGGGTTGGAGAATCCTTAACAAAATGTCTTGGTGTATCAAGACTGCCTATTTCAAACAAAACCAAGACAGTGTTTAATTTTTTTTCTACATCTCTAGTCATGGTAGCGATCCACTGAATGAAACAACAGAACAAAGCATTTAAGAATCACAGACATAAATAAATAATATTCCATATTATCAACTAACAAAATAAAAACTTTTGTGAATTATAACAAATGCCATTAAACATGAAGTCAGCCATATATGAACTACACAATTACATTTTCAACAAAACCAATTATCTTCACCACCCATTTAATTAATGTCACTTGCTTGAAATGCTCTCCAGAATTAAAATGAATCATGACATGACTAACGCAGTGTAAATTTGTCTTTGCATAGTACCTTAATAAATGCTCCGGTATTTCATCTGAAAATGCAAAGTATTGGTAAAGCTAAAAGAAATGCAGTACAGTACATTCCAATTAAATGGTCCTGTTTCTGCAAAAAAAAAAAAGAAAAAACCTAAAACACTAACAGCAAACACAATAATAATTCGAGAAGTAGGAATGATAAACATTCCTTTTAAGAAATAATTAAAATTAGCATTTTGAAAATTATCAGAGCTGCACAACTAAAGTTAAACATTTAAAGACTATCTTGGGTGTATTTTTGGAACAATTTGGGACTATGTGTGTAAAATGCATAGATCCCTTTTATTTCAGCAAGAGACGCTTAAGGGGAAGTGCTGGAATCAATGGGCCTTAAAAACCTGCATAGTTATACAACCATTTGCTAGGGCTGTGGAGAAGAAGAATTCAACACAACACCTGTCCCATTAGTTCAGGGAAGAGCTTGCTTGGAGGCTGAAATGGACACTGCATTTCTCCTCAGAACTGAGTTATGTGGGCAGCTCTCTTCATTTTCTACAGCCATGAACATCATCTCCTTCAGGCAAAGGGTTTAAAAGGAGAAATCAAAGAAATCCACAAATGGCCCCTCTCGCTTTCTTTTAATGTTGTGTTCAGAGCCTGGAATGTTAGGCTTAACTACTCATTACTTAAATAATAAAAATGGGTTAGCTCAGTACCTGAAAACAGTGATATTGTCAACTTACTGGCCAGAATCCTACTGGTCTTTGTATACAGTTTGTATAACGTGGTGACTAACTACACCTAATTCACAAGGTGTTAGGGTGGTCTCAATTATGTGCTCAGTCATTGATATGCCCTATTGTGCAACTGAGATGTACCGTTATCAGTAGGAGTTTACATAAATCTTATGCAAACACTAGTAGGAGTCTAGTCAGTATGATATATCTTGGGACATTTTCATCATCCCTGTAAGTATTGGGATTTTCTGGGGAAGGATAACTTAATCACACTCAATGGCTAAGTTTACTATGCTAAAGCCAAGTTGCTATCAATGGAATTTACAGAGGAGGTGACTTGCTAGATTCCCATTTATTCACTAAGCCTACTCGAGTATAATTTACTGTGCCAAGCAACAGGATTCTGACCAATTTGTTTTACATTTATTTATTTATTTATTTATTTATTTATTTATTTATTTATTTATTTATTTATTTATTTACAGTAATACCTCGGATAACGTTTACCTTGGATAACACTAAAATTGCATAATGTTAAGTAAACTGGGGAGGAGAATTGGATCGAATAACGTTAAGGTCCTATGGGATGGATAACAACCACTAAAGCATGTGCGGTTACAATGTATCTCTATGGAGCTTTAACGTTATCCGATCCATCCCATAGGATTTTAACATGCATCGGATAACACTAAAAATCGGATAACACCAAGACTTGTGGAACCAAGTCTTAGAGTTATCCGAGGTATTACTGTACAGTAATACCTCATATAACATTAGTATCGAATAACACTAAAATCGCATAACATCAAGGAATCTGGGGGGAAGAATTGCATCAGATAACATTAAGATCCTATGGGATGCTTCAGATAACAACCGCGAAAGCCTGTGTGGTTACAATGTATCTCTATGGATCCCATAGAGGATCAGATAACACTAAAAATCATATAACACGAAGACTTGTGGAACCAGGTTTTAGTGTTATATGAGGTTTTACTGTACTTGAATTTGTATACTGTCCTCCTTGCTGGTATGACCCAGGGTGGTTTACAATATCATAAAACAGTTATAAAAATCTTAAAATTTTAAAATCATTAAAAAAGGTAAAGGTTTCCCTTGCTTGACAGCCAGTCATATCTGACTCTAGGGTTCAGTGCTCATTAGGGTGACCACAGTGATAGCGGGAGAAAATTATTCCCCGAATTTTGTCAACAGGAACTCCACAAAATGATCCGTCTTTGCAGATTTTACGATAGCCAAAGTTTGAACACGATTGGAGCATGTTAACCCATGCCGCTGGGCACTCAAAGTTTCAAAAAACTCAATTTTTTTGGCTGGCTAGTGACGTCTTTGTTCCGTATCTCTTAAACTTCTCATTATTTTCTCATGATTTATGTCTCAAATTATAGGCAATATTGTAAGTAATTTCTATTCTATACATATTTGTTGCTACTTTTAGCTGAACCGAGCTATAACAGCCTTTGTCATCAAAAACATGACTAGGAACCTCTATTAACGAACTTATGATATGAGAATTATTTTATATTTTTCAAAGTATGAAATTAATTATGATGGAATAAAATGACAGAATGTTTTGTTTTTTACATATTTCAATGTATTTAAATAAGAAAATAGAGTGACATTACATTGTTTACCATCTTTAAGAAGGATACAATAATGAATAATACGTCTGTTTCATAGCTGAAGAGCCAGCGCTGTCTAAGTCTACAGATGTTTCTGTGGTCATGTGGCAGGCATGACTAGACACACAAAATGCTGTTGACCTTCCCACCAAAGTGGTCCCTATTGATGTACTTGCAATTTCTTGCTTTCAAACTGCTAGGTTGGCAGGAGCAGGGACAGAGACGGGAGCTCATTCCGTCCTGCAGTACTCGGGAATTGAACTGCTGACCTTTTGCCTTCCAGTCAGTATCTTAGCCACTTGAACCACTACAGTCCCTTGTGTCTAGCTGTATGCTCTCTCACCCTGTTCAGCCATGGGAGAGAGGGCTCAGCTGTGCCGGGGCCGGCAGGCTTAAAAGAACGTGCTGCCGCCGCCCAACAGACTTCCGTTCTCACCTGGTCCAGCCGGGGGAGAGGGGGACCAGCTGCATGGCCCAGCTGGCTTAAAAACAATATGCTTCGCCTGTCCTGCCAACCTGCCTGGAAGGAGAAGTGGCTGCAGCTGTTCATGCTCAGTGGCTTTATGAACTTCACTGCTGCTTTGTAATGTTTTGTCAAGCTTTGAAATGTTTTTTCTCTTTGCACTTTAAAGATGTATGATGTTTCTGTGATGACATGACATTGTGACTTTATGTATTGCTGTTACATGTCACTGTATCATTTACTATGTATTATTTACTATGTATTATTATGATTGTGTGTAAATTGTAATTATATATTTGTTCTGTGAACTGCCCTGAGTCGGTTTTACCGAGTAGGGCAGTATATAAATTGAAAAATAAACTAAAATAAAACCCCAAAAACATGGGGCATGCGGCAAAAGAATTCAAAGGGTGTTTCAGTGTCACTTTGCAGAATCCAGAGAAATATAGCATTGAACTCAGAGAATGCAAGGCTTATGTGGAAGGAAGACTTTTGTGCTACTGACTCTGTTTTCTTGAGGGAAAATCGCCAGCTTTATAAACCACTTTATAGAAGATTTAGGTTGACACAGTTGGGTGCCTGAGGGATATGCAAACTCTGTCTTGCTGCTAGCAGTGCGGAACCTGGCAAATAAAACTGTCAAAGCCATTTACAATTAAGGTATCAAAAGAGCACCTTAATCGAATACAAAACAATGTAACAGGTTAGCCACTTGCCCCAATTTATTATCAGACGTGCGTTCCTGAGCCAACTTCCATTTGTGAACATTGCTAATGGCGAACAAGGGAATATCTCCAGGTTTATTGAAAAACAACATCTAATAATAAACAAGCAGATGCGGACATAAATCAATAAGTGGCTGCCATTTGTTAGCATTTTAAGAATCTGAATATTTTTCTGCCAAAGAGGCAAGCCTTGGTATTATTATTATTATTATTATTATTATTATTATTATTATTATTATTATTATTATTATTATTATTATTATTATTATTATTATTATTATTATTATTATTATTATTATTATTATTAAAAATACAAGTTCATAACCTGAATATTTCCAAGTATAGATAGTACTGTTAATAGCATATTATATGAATGAATGAAATTTAACAGGCATAGCTGCAAAGTTAGGAAGCCTAGGGAAAACCTAGGAAGAAAAACAAGTGCACAGTTACAAGACGGAGGATACTTGGCTTAGTAATACTATGAGTGAGAAGGGTCTTGGGATTGTTGTAGATCACAAGCTGAATATGTGTTAACAGAGCAATGTGATTCCAAAAAAGGAAAATGCTATTTTAGGCTGCATTAACAGAAGTATAATCTCAAAAACCTGTGAAGAACTAGTCCCCCTTCTCTTTGGCTCTAGTTAGACCTCATCTAAAGTACAGTCAAACCTTGAATAAAGAGTGCCTCCCTTAGAGTAACTCGCTTAAAGAGCAGATTTTTCTCTGAATGTTCGCTTCGCTTAACAAAAACAAAAAACAAAAAACCAACCATAAACTCACTTAACAAATAAATCGGCATTTGCAATCCCCTCCACCAGAAGTCACAATTGGTCACTTATAATGGTGTTTCGCTTAAATAGCAAACTCGCTTAAAGAGCAATCCTGTGGAACACATTATGCTCTTTAAGGAAGGTACAACTGTACGGTGCCCCATTCTGGAGACCACACTTTAAGAAGGATGCCAATAAACTGGAATAAGTTCAGAGGAGGGTAAGAAGAATGATCAGAGGACTTTCTCCAAGAGGAAAAATGGAAAGAAATGGGCATGCATAGCCTCGAGAAAAAGAGACCAAGGGGGATATGATAGCACTTTTCAGATACCTGTACCTGAAAGATAGCCATTAAGAGGACAGGCAGGATCTAGTTTTGATCATCCCAGAGTTCGGGACATATATTAACAGGGTCAAGTTATAGGAAACCAGATATAGGCTAAATATAAGGAAAAACTTTTTAACTTTTACAGCAGTATGAAAATGGAACCATTTATTTTGGTGAGAAGAAAACTGGACAGCCATCTTGTAATATCTGCTTTGATTTAGATTCTTGCACTGAACAGAGGGTTAGCCTTAGTGGATCCTTCCAACACAAATATTATATGATTCTATATAATCACAGTTAAAGGGCATTCTTTCCGTACTTAATAGACTTCAGGACATGTAAAATATAATTAGTCAGGAAGAAAAGTAATTTTGCTCCTTAGCTCATGTTTAAACCAGAATCTTTCAAAGCATACAAAATCACAAGTAGAAGGGACTAGAACACCACAGTATAGTGGTACCTCGCTTAAAGAGCATAACGCGTTCCACAGGATTGCTCTTTACGTGAGTTTGCTCTTTAAGCAAAACACCATTGTAAGTGACAAATTGTGACTTCTGGTGTGTGTGTGTCTAGGGGGGGGGATTATGAACCCTGATTTAGTTGTTAAGTGAGTTTTGGTTGGTTTTAGTTGTTAAGTGAGGTTACAATTCAGAGAAAATCCTGCTCTTTAAGCGAGTTAGTCTCTAAGTGAGGCACTCTTTATGTGAGGTTTTACTGTAATACAATTCCGAGGACTAGAGAGAGTCTTTGAACATGTCCAATTTAAGCAAGCAATATACAGTAATACCTCGGATAACGTTTACCTCGGATAACGCTAAAATCACATAACCTTAAGTAATCTGGGGAGGAGAATTGGATCAAATAACGTTAAGGTCCTATGGGATGGATCGGATAACAACCGCTAAAGCCTGTGCGGTTACAATGTATCTCTATGGAGCTTTAACGTTATCCGATCCATCCCATAGGATTTTAACATGCATCGGATAACACTAAAAATCGGATAGTACCAAGACTTGTGGAACCAAGTCTTAGTGTTATCCGAGGTATTACTGTATCAGTTTTTCTTAACAGTATTGTGGGTAAATGAAAAACTGAATTAAAACCATGAATTAAAAAAAAGGGAGAGCTATTTAGCACCTTTGTCCCTTTCTTATCAGACAGTCTCAATTTTTTCTCACTACAGAAAAACTACCACAGTAACAAAAGTACTTGTACAACGGGGGTGCATGGGTGTTTGTGCCTACAGTTGCTGCCAATATAGCCAGTAGTGAGGGGTTATGTAGGGTGTCACCCCAAAACATTTGGAGAGCCACTGTTGTCCACCCCATTGTATAAATTTTATAATGAAAGGCTGGCATTGTTATGTTCTCGCTCCTCTGTTGTACACCTTCTGCTTTATGGCAGTTGTATGGTTGCTCACAGTTGCATGTTTCAATTTTTTCATCTTCTCTGTAGTAGATGATATTAGGGTACAATCACAGTAGTCAGATAGAACTTCTATTGGGCACCCTTGTTTCTTTCACTTAATTACTAAATGGGGATATAAAAACAGATGCCAAATCTGAGGTGTTTGTGTGTTCTTTAGCTGATCATGGGGCACAACATACGGTCCATTAACAAAGGATTTGTCAAGCTACAATTTCCTAGAATCATTTTCTCTGTTTACTTCACCATGAGTAGAAACAGTGATTTTTTTTCAATTCATTTGTTCTACAGTACCACTAATTTCCTACAATGTGACTAGGACAGCATATATACCTCTCATCTCCATATTGTGTCTCCCACAACCCTGTCATGTTGGGAGAAAGTGACAGGCCCAGGATGACACAGTGCGTTTCACACCTCAAAAGGAACTAGAATCTGAATTTCCTATGGCCCAGTCACATAGTCTAGTTCCCATATCCCAGTTCCCAGGGCCATAGGTAAAATTTTAGATTTTTTTTTTTTTGGGGGTGGTGGTGGTTCAGGAGGGGCAAAAAATTTTTCCAGGAGGGACAACAATGTCACACTCACATATATAACATTGACACCACGGGGGGGGGGGAGGTGCGGGCTATTAGCTCAGGAGGGTTTTCACCCACTCTGGCTACAGCCCTGCCAGTCCCTCAATATACCATAACCTCCAAACTCATAAGGCTCTCAGTAAGACTTTTCAGTTATTTCTGACAACCTCCATTCCCACCTGCTCCTTCACTCCAGTTAAGAAGGAAGCATTTCTTTGGAAAGGATAGGCATTCATGCAGGTGTCCTTTCCTTTCCTGGCCTCAGGGAACTCACAGCACAGCTTAGTAGTGAGGCCAGAGGCAAGCACAATTCAATATCCATATAAGTATATGACATAGAGGGAAACCTCCCCACCAGAAACCCAGCTTGATGTGCATTGGCATGTGGAAAGAAACTCTTCCCTCAGGTGTACAACTCATTTTCAAGCTATGAGTTTCGATGCAACTGACAGTTTTATCAGGAAGTCAGTTTTGGTTGGCATGAATGTTCTTAGGGGGCGGGGGCGGGAAATACATTTCCCATCGCATTCCAAATCTCCCAAGGGATTTACATTTGGAAAAGAAGGGGATGTTCAGGGATATGAAGGCGAGGCTTTATCTGTGCACTGAAGAAACTTACATTTTGCTCCTTAATTTCTCAAGTAATACTTTAGCTTGACCAGAATACCTTCCTTATTCATCTCAGGTTAATTTGTAGCTAGTCAGTAGCAGAGCCTAGAAAGTGTAACTTTTTTTTAGGATGACCATATGCAAAGTTTAGGAATTACAGTATAATCCAAAAAACTAACTTCTACACTCTAGTCCTTTTTCTTTTATAGTAAGGAAAAGGTTGAGTGTTCATGCTTAGTGCTGCTGTGTCTCCTTTTTCCAGGGCTAGGATATGACATGATTAGAATATGTGCCTTTCAGCTGATAATAGCATAAAACCCTGGACAAGTTTGCATTCCAAGAGAGGTCTCTACAGTTTTGTGCCAGGTAGGTATACACTTTGGCAATGTCACTTATCCTTGCCTTTCACAAGGCCCCTTCACATACTGCACAGGAGGAAAAACAGTGTTTTATCCTCTAGTCCTCTGTTCCTGTCATCATTTAGCTCCCCTTGTCTCCTACAAATTAACCTCAGAGATTGAAATTTTGGTTAATGAGAATTGTAACTAGTAGTTGCTTAGATGTGACATGTAACATCTAGTCGCTTTCATAAACGATTTTCTTGGGGTATTTTATAACTTATAGGGACATTTTGATAGGCATATTTAGCTTTTATGTCATTTGGTTAGTGGTCCAAGGGGAAGTGTTTAGTGGTTTAGGCCAGGGGTTCCCAATCTATGGCCTGTGGGCCAGCCCCAGCTCACAGCATCATTTCATGTGGCACATGGCTGCCTTTGCCGCTCACGGAAGTGGAAGCAGACACATTTATGCTAGTCATAAAAAGTGCCAGTGCCTGTCATAAACACGGAAGTGGGTACAGCTGTCATAAATGCACCTGCTTCAGGGGTGTGTGGTCAGGCCCATGACGTAAAAAGGTTGGGAACCCCTGGTTTAGGCATCTGACTGCAGAGTCAGAGATTGGCAGTTTGATTCCTCACTGTGGTTCCTTGACAGAGGCTGGGTTTGATTATCCAGAGGGTCCCTTCCAGCTCTGCAGTTCTAAGATGATGGCGGTGGCGGCAATAATGATTGAGTTTTGTATTTTTATAAATATTTCCCTGGTTCAAAATCAAAATTGGCCACTAAATAGCATTTCCTTACATTGATCTGGTCAGTTGGTAATCACAGTACAATGCATTAATAATGCAGAATGTGACAAGTTACTTCCATAATTGCCGTAGATCAATAATTATAACAGAAACTTGGTTGCCCAGAAATAGCAAGATGACACAAGATCCTTTAAAAAAGTAATATTTTGAGATGTCTTAATAGGGGAAAATGTGACGTTTTCTGTTTAAATAACAGAAAAATCAGATGTACAAATATTGGATGGATGAAACATGGGTTGGCAGTATTGTAGTATGGGTGAAAATCATCTATGGGGATATTTGCAGATCACAAACTAAACATGGTTCAAGAGTGTGATGCTGTGGCAAAAGAAGGAAAAACTAGTGCAGTACTGCTTCAATAGTTATGCATCAACAAATGTGTGCTCTTCAGATCAGGCAATTAATAATATCACTGTATTCTACTGTAGTTATACTTCACCAGAAATACTGTGACCAACATTAGTTTAAGTACTAATGCTCACAAATATTATGTCCAGAATTAGCTTAGGAGTGTGATCACACTTAGGAAACAAAGTCTTGTGAAGAAGATTTAAGGGAGCTGTTTAGTCTGGAAGATAAAAGATTAGGATGCAATAGAATAGTCATCTTCAAACATTTGAAGGGTTGTTCTTTGGAAAATGAAGCAAGCTAGCTTCCTGTGGCTCCAGAGGGGAGGGACCAAAGTAATAGGTTCAAATTACAAGGAAGAGCTTGTCAGAAAGAAATCCCAGATAAGAGTTTTCAGACTGGAATGAACTATCTTGGAAGATGGTGAATACTCCTTTTGTTACAGATTTTCCCATGGAAATTGAACAGCCATTCTGTCAGGAATGCTTTACCTGTTGATTTCCTGCACTGATAAGTAGTTGAATTTGATGGCCTTTGGCTTGTTTTACAATTCTGTGATCCTATGAAATAAATAAATAGAATACCACATGTCTACAATTTTTAAAGAGGTACACTGAAAGAAGAAAAGAAGAAACAGAAGCATAATGGAGGTATCTTTTTTCAGTTTGTGTTTTTATTCCTTCTTGGTACAACCATAAGTTAAACGTATGTCTCAAGCAGGTTACCTAGATATTAACAGCCATTGACCTGAGAGCTATTTTTTCAAGGAACTGCTATTTATTAACAATACATCTTTCTAAGATTATCTCTACCACTGAAAGAGGTCGTGTTCAGGGAAAATTTGGCCATTACTGAAAGGAAAAAGAGTGGGAATAAAAAGAAGAAAAGCTAGAAACAGTAAAATAAGGAGAAGAAATGAAAGATAAATAAAATATTGAGAAGAACTAAAGAAAGAGAGGGTGAGAGAAAGAGGTTATGAGGTAGAGTGGGTTTTGGACAAATATGTGTAAACAAATTAATGGCTGTCAAGAAAATAAAAATTATAAAGTGGGGCAGAATAAATGACAAAAGAGAAAATTGTTTGACAAAAAGTATGTCAGGGTTAGAAACTAGAGAAAATTAAGCAGGAAAAGAATATGACATGCAGTTAGTCTGTTTGGGTTGGATGTAATATGATTGCTAGTTTATTAGTTACAATTGATTTAGCTTTGGCTGAGAATGGGATAATACAGTACATCCAAGCACTGGATGACCTGTCTGACAATCTGTCATAAACAGAGTTCTTGCTGGAGAATACTTGATACCGGTAGGTGATCTGAAATGGGAGCCACCTGAGTACATGGTCAGTGCTTGGCCACCCTGAACAGCTTGTGACATGACCCATTTCAAGCAATTTTCTGCTGAGTACATAATATATAGGAAATTGTGAACCGGTCCATCCTTGCTCTCTCCCCAATCCAAACTTGTTTTGGTCTAGTGGCAAAGGTATTCTTTTGTTGGACCTGGGCTGGAGTGATGGAGATCAAATTGCATGTGCATTGAAGGGTCATTTTAAAGGAGAGCACACAGCGAAGTGACCCGTTCCAACATGTTTCAACACAAATCTTGAAAAAGCTGCAGATTGCTAACAAAATAGCGAGCTGCTTCATAGTCCTGAGGGGACATACAAAGGAGGCAGGTTCCTGGATATGAAGAGATCTCTGATTCATGTTTTGGCCTCCTTGTCGCTATGGGCATGTTTTATTTCTGCTTCCAGGAGCGACGAGGGCGGCACGGGCCGGATGATTCGCAGTAAACCCATTTGTGTGGATTCATGGGGGCCTGGGCTTCTGGGAATTAAAGTCCAAGAACATCTGGAATGCCAAGGTTTGCCATCATGGGATTAGATACTTGAATTGCCTGTGGCTTTTAATAGAAAGAAATCAAACTCCATTGTGTGAAATCAGGCAGCTGCAGATTTCAGTCCCACACTGTTTCATTTGGAAGAATTGCTTCTTTGTCTGAGTTTGATAATTAAAATCAAGATTAATGTGTTCCCAGCCTGATCAGTGACAGCCACATTAGGAACACAGATATTCATGCAACATGTCTTATTAGTTAATCCAGATCATAAAATGAAAATTGAAAGATTTATTGGCTCTGCAGAAACCAAGATATGTGCATTAAAGCTCTTTTTTGGGTGGTGGGTGGGAATAAGATACTTCCCAATACATATGAGAAATTTCTATGAAATCAATCCTAATGCAAAGTGGCTGTATATATGAAGTGTAATGACTGTAATTAATTGCATTTCTAGTGGTAAGCACAACTAATATGGATTTATTACAATTTAGGCATAAATGATAAGGATGCCTGGCTACTTCAGATATAAATTTCATCTCCATTCTCTCATTATTTTCAAATACTTCTTAATACTCTGATCATTGGGGGTGGAAATCTTATGAGGAAGATTTTTCTTTTTTCTTGAGAGTGAACTAAACTGGGCATACAATGACATAAATATGCACAGAATTATGCTGCAAGCAGTGATGGGCAGCCAAAAATTTTACTGCCACACTGTGGGCGGAGCCGACATCATGGGCGGAGCCAACATAATGACAACATGGCAGAGCCAACATCATGATGTAATAGATGGAGCCAACAATGTGGGCAGAGAAAAAGTTAAAAATTTATTTTATTTTATTTATTTCCTTCGACTTATTATCCCGCCCAATCGGGTCAAAAACCCAACTCTGAACAGCTGAACATAAAAATACATTACACATAAAAATACAAATTAAATACAAATTAAATACACATAAAATACATTAAAATACACATTAAATAGACATAAAACACATGAATATACATTAAATACAAATTAAGTAGACATAAAGCACACCCAAAAGCACACACTAAATACATAATCCACCTACCTATCCCAAACCCAAACCCGAGTCACTTACCCTGGGGAATAGAGCAGGCAGCAAAAGTGGCCGTGTGGCCTGGCGTGGCCTGGCATGGCCTGGCAGCATGGCCTAGCCTGGCCCTGACCAGCCGTGCAGCCTGGGTCAGCAGTGGCATGGCCTGGCCCGGCCCAGCCCGGTAGTGCACAATGGCCTGGCCTGGTGCAACGGCAAGCGTCAGTGGTGGGCGTCAGTGGTGGGCGGCAGGGTTGGCGTCATCGGTGGTGGGTGGCAGCATCGGTATCGGGGGTGAGCAGCAGTCGGCAGCAGTGGCGGGCAGCAGCAGTTGTGTCTGCATCGGTCATCATCAGCGAGTAGTGGCATATGGCGGCATGTGGCAGTGAGTGACGGCGGTGCAGGGCAGCAGTGTGAAGTGGTGGTGCGACACGGGGCGACTCAAGTGAGGGCCACTATTGCCACCCCTCCGATGAGGCCGCTGAGGGCCTCCCCTGCTGCCCTACTCTGCAGCCCAAAATGGCTGCTGGTGAGTGCACATGCATTAAAATACCAATTGATGCATTCACACTGAGTACTGGAGGCGTGCATGTGTCAATTGGTATTTTAATGCATGCGCACTCACCAGAAGCCATTTTGGGCTGCAGAGTGGGGCAGTCAGTGAGGCAACCGAACCGGTTCCCTAAAAAAAAAAAAAAAAAGTAACCACCCCAGGTGGTCTCCTGGGAAGGTTACTACCCCCTGGGAGACTACCCAGGATTGTTACCACTGGTCCTACAGAACCGGGGTGAACTGGCCCGTGCCCACCACTGGCTACAAGTTTACAATCTTATGACTAAAATCCTCTTCTGTAATTTATGCACTATAAGGCTGATGATGTGATCTGTGGTGATTTTTTCAGGGAAAACCCCACTTTCCTATTCCTCCCTGAGGTTGGGGAATTCTGGGAGCTGTCATCAAGAAAAGCAGATTTTCCAGACTGTACAGTTTTCGCTTTATTGACACATATGGTCTTGTTTTCCATGGCTAGGCTACAGAAGCTTGACATGTTGTCATTTTCATTCAAAGAAAAGTTAACATCAGGGTCTTGAAACTGGTGACCCATTATATTCTCTTCAAAAGTCATGAGGACTATTCACAAACATGGTTTTACACACTATGATGTGACACTGATGTTACAGGCCTTGTTGCTATGCTGCAAGTTTTCATTACCACATAATTTTCTGCTCCCATTCAATGTTTACTGAGACTGATCACATCAGAAATAATTTGATCTCTCTGTGTGTGATCAAATGTGAAATGATAGTTATATCAGTGTTCAAGCGATGTCACTGTTGGCAATCAGTCTTTTGTTTCTGAGAAACCTGACTTACAAAGAACATGCTCATACCTAAAGACAATTATAAAACAAATCAATCTAATTTACCAGTTATGGGAAGCTCCTGCTGTGGACAATCATACACAATTATCACCTAAGGAATTCTTTCTTCTAGGGATAGGGTATGTATAATGTACAGTTGGGCCCTTGAGTAAGTCCCAGAATGTTCTTAACCCTATTCAGATGTTCAGGAGTTGTATGCTAAATATATAAGGAGTTATTCTGTAACGAGGAATAACCAACATGGTTAGTGAGGAGGGGCTATCCTCACCCTCTCCTTTGTTTCTTTGCTCATGCATTGAAGCAGTGAAGAGTCTGAAGTGGAGAGGTTCCTTGTTGCATGGAGACTTTCCAGGGCCACTTCATGTATAGCCTACAGGAGAACAGCATCTCTTTCCCTTTTGCTGTGTGGATGATTGTGCTTCACAGACCAAATGAGTAGGGCTTAGCTCCTCTCCTCCTTCTGTGTTCCTATCTACTTCTGCATTTGAAAGATGACTTCTAAAGGGCAGCATGTTCATGACTGCTCCCCACAGGATTTATTGTAATGTGAGAAATATGAATGCCCCACAATGATCCTCCACAGATACTGCAAGCTCTCTTTTTCAGAGAATCAGTCTCCATTAATAGAGGGGGTGTCAGAAATGATGGTGACGAAGGGAATTTATGAGATACTTATTACATAGTGTCTGAACCCTATGGCAGGACTTTTCTGATCATTTATTGTTGGCCCTAAATGAAGTTTATTGATGGGCTTGACAGAAAATCTTTCCCTCTGTTATTTCCCCTCCAGTGTGGATATGACCTTGTTGAGAAAATTAGAAAGATGTCTCAGAAATGAGCTGTTTCCACAATATTCTGGGTGTTTAATTTAACATCTTATTCTCGTTAAAGATAGATGGCAAAGCACCTTTGCTCTCTTTCCACTTGTCTAAGCTAGGTAGGCTTAATTAAGAGGATCAGTCTTGACAAACTTGAAGGAGTCCTGCTTTATTTAAACAAATCAACAAAGTTATAGCTAACTGAACTGAAGTCACCTTGGTTCAGTGCCTTTTTGTTATAAAGTAGAACTCTGGTTTTCTTTCATGGGATGTGCTTTATTTTTCAAAAATAGCAGATGGAGATAGTGGGAATTTTTTTTTAAACCAAAGTGCGACTAGCCTTCTACACGCCATTGAATAATGCTTTGTCACTTTGAACGGTTTAACTAAAATCAACAGCCGAGCTGACAAAGCAAAATTCTTTGGGTGTACATGTGTGTAAAAGAAAGACAATGGTAGGATTTAGAAGGGATTCGCTTTGTTTAGTTATGGTTTTATCCGATCACAAGGGGGAATTTTTATCATCTCTGTGAATATAGGACATGAAAGGTTGCAGATTCCCTGTTCAATAGAAAGGTGAGCAATAAGCTAAAATGTTTGCTGTGTTTTTAAAACAACTGAGAAATATAGCAGCAGTCGATAATAGCTTGCAAAATGTAATGTGGTGGTGAGTGAAGTGGAAGACAGGCAATTCACGAGGGGAGGGGGAAAGTTCAACTAACTTTCACAAGACCTGACAAAATGTCTCACAAGACTGAATAAAAATAAATGCAGAAAACCTATCAGCCCGGAAAACACACTATTAATATTGTCATTTTCCCATAGGAGAATGAAAAGGCTAATCTCTCTGGATTTATTTAGCTCTTTCATTAGGTCATCTCAGAGATTTTGTTCATGTTGTGTATGGCTAATTCACAGTCACATTGAATAAGATAAAAGGAAAACCTGAAAAGACAAGTTATGATGGCCCTTCCCAGGGTATGCTAGATATAAAGTTCTCAGGAATCCCTCCCTTTTGATGGTGATCTGGTATCACATAACACAGGGGTGCCAAAAAATTTTGGGCCGTGGACCAGTCACATGGTTCAGGGGCCAGGTCACTATGGCCTAGGGGCCAAATCTGGCCCCTGACACCAATTCATCCAGCCTGCAAAGCCCTCGTTGCTCTGCTTCTGGGAGTGACGACGGCTTTGTGGGCTGGATTAATTGCTGCCGGGGCCCAGATCCGGCCCTGGACAATAGTAACCAACCCCATGAACCATGTGAATTGGCCTTGGGGGCTGGATTCAGCCTCCAGGCCATAGTTTGGGCACCCTTGATGTAACACTTGCAACATCACACAGGTTGGCTTTTCTTTTGGGAGGTTTCTTTTGTTCTAATTCTGTTGAGCTATCCAGTTTCTGTTTTGTGTACTGTGAAATCCTTCTCATAGTAACCTTGATAACGTTTTCTTGTGGGGAGCATGTGAGATCCTCAAGTAGAGGTTTACTATTGGTACTCCTAATGAATTTCTGTGGCTAGATGAAGATTTGAATCCAGATATAGGACAGCACTCTATCGCTACTGGATTTTGAAAAAGAAAATAAACTTAAGGATTTCAAAATAGGTCCACACTGCATGTTGGGGACAGCTTCAGCAGTGTGGGGTTTACTTCTTGCACTACAAACCATGAAGGATGCCAGGTTCTGACACTGGTCCATCGTTTCCACAGTTATTATTCCTTTTTCTATTTCTTTGGAAATTGTATACACTAGAACATCGGATAACGTTTAGACTTGGTTCCACAAGTCATGACGTTATCCAATTTTTAGCTTTGTTTGATGCATGCATCGAACAACGCTAAAAAAAAAAAAGCCCTGACGTCAGGGACAAACCGTGCGGTTTGTCCCTGAAGTCAAACTGACCCTAGGCTAGCAATTGCTAGCCTAGCATCAGTTTGACCTCGGGGGCAAGCCAAGCAGTTTGTCCCTGAAGTCATTCACAGCCCGGATGGGGTTCGAAAGAAGCCTAACGCAGCCCAGCAGGGCTGCGCTAGCCTTCTTCTGACCCTCATCTAGGCTGTGTTCGAAGCCTAGAGGCACGCGAGCGGGCACCTCTTCTCACCACCCGACCTGACCCTTAGCAAGCGCTAAGGGTTGTGATGGGTGGCGAGAAGAGGTGCCCGCTCGTGCGCCTTGTGATGCGCCACCGGGTCCCTTCTCTTGCCACCTGACATGAACCTCAGCAAGTGCTAAGGGTCATGTCAGGTGGCAAAAAGAGGTGCCCGCTTGCGCGCCTTGTGGCACGCCACCGGCCACCTTCTCTCGCCACCCGACACAACCCTTAGCAAGTGCTAAGGGTCGTGTCGGGTGGCAAGAAGAGGTGACCGCTCGCGCGCCTTGTGGTGTGCCAGTGGGCATCTTCTCTTGCCACCCGACACGACCCTTAGCAAGCACTAAGGGTCGTGTTGGATGGTGAGAAGAGGTGCCCACTGGTGCGCCTTGCTGCGCGCCAGCAGGTGCCTTTTCGGACAAGCCAATCCTTGCCTGGGTGTGCAATTGTGCACCCCAGCAAGGATTGGCTTGTCCGAAATTCCCTCCCCCCCCGGTGATTTCGGACAAGCAGGTCCTTGGACAAGGATCAGCTTGTCCAAAATCCCCCCTGGGGTGATTTCGGCCAAGGCAAGCCTTGCCTGGGTGCGCAATTGTGCGCCTGGGTAAGGATCAGCTTGGGCAACAATCCTCCCCCCACGCGGGGGGAGGGATTGTCACCCAAGCAGAACCAAGTTGCGGCTGGTGATCCCTAGCCGCAGCTCGGTTCAGCTTGGGTGATGCCTTTCCTCTGGACCCTACTGCGCTCGCAAGAATTGTTGCGAGCGCAGTGTGGTCAGGAGGAAATGCGCACTACCCAATCCACCCCCACCCCCCAGATGATTGGCTCGGATAACGCTAAAGGATTGTTATCCAGAATTGTTATCCGATGCAAGTTTTCCCCAAAAAACTTGCATCGTTATCTGATTCTAGCGTTATCCGATCCAATCGTTATCCAGTGTATTACTGTATCTTTTATTCTGATCCAAAGTTGACTGACTGGCATAAGCATGCCAGGAACACAAAGGATATTATAGTATTCAACGTTGCTTTTCAAGCTATTATAATGCTGTTTTTGTCCTTGTGATTTGGTTACAACCACGATGTTGGCTGAATTTGGCAGGGTTGTCCTGAGAGTGAAAGAGGAAGAGAAACAGTCACCTTAAAGTCAGCTCATTTGCAATATCTGTCTGCCCAAATTGTGAAAGAGCCTAGTTTCCCTGCATCTCATCTCATGTAGATGCAGAACTATTACAGGGCAATTTTTAGGAGAGGCAGGTGAGTTTGGGATGGAAGGGATGGTTGGTTTCCTTTCTTTAAGGTTGCAATTTTGTATAAAGGTAATCCCCATTGCAAACCACCTCTGGAACAAGAACAATTGACTACTACAGGCATGAGACATGGAGCAGCAATTTCATCCTTTCTTCTGCCTAGCAATGTCTAGTTGTAAGCAAAGCCAAATATACAGACCACTAACTGCATATTGCTCTGATCTGCCCACTGCTTGAGAATGCCTTGGGCCTTGCATCCTGACTCAGGCACTGGGAAAAATAGATATATAAGGGTAAGCAAAGACTTGGTGAATGTCCTGGCAGGTGAGCTACGTTTGACTTGACTTGATGAGTCAACAAGTAATGAGTGCAGGTCCCACCCACCCCCAATGTGTTCATTCCCAAATGGAGAGAGTTGCCCTCTAGGGTTGTGGGGGGAAATTCTAAGGATGATGCAGGCCTATAGCCATCTGTATTCCTTATGTGGAATCTTTATGCCTTAAGGGAAATGTAGTAGCCCAATTTTCTCCTTCATTGTTTTCAAAATGTGAAAGAATCAGGCTAAAGCAGGGAATGTAAATTAATCCACACTCTGTTTGGGTGGTCTTTCCAGATTTTGGAGAGGTTCTGGCTCATGTAAAAAGGCTATACAAACAATGCTACACCATCCCCTCTCTTCATACACTCTTTGTTTCACAGGATTAACATTATGACAGAGGGAAGAGGAGCAATTCAAGGAGGGATCCTTGAATGACTTTCTTCCCAAACTGCCCTCCAAAGTTGCATCAGGTACCCTATCAGGAAGAGAAAAGGACATGGCTCTTCAAAGGCCAGGAAGGATATTTTCAAGAGATCAGCCATTTTGGATGTTGAAACAATAGTTGTTGTAACACCAGTTGTGTAGTAGTAAATTTAGAACTACAGGCAACTCACTGTAACAGGGCTGACTGCCAGCCACCCAGTGGTGGGATGTCAAAAATTTTACTACCCCATCATGATGTCATCACAGTGTGGGGGGAGCTAACCTCATGATGTCATGTGCGGGGCCAAAGAAAAAATAACAAAAATAAAATAAAAATAAGCACACACACACACCCCTCAACCCACCCACCCACCCACAACGTAAATAAAATAAATAAATAAATAAACAAATAAATAAATAAATAAAATAAAAATTACATTAAAATACACCAACCCACCTAAATACCCACCCACCCCAAACACAAACCCATCACTTACCTGTTAGTATAAGTGCCTAGGCAGCACCATGTTGCAAGATGGATATGTTCATCATACCAGTTCGCTAGGATAATATGCCTTAATTTAAATGTAAAACAACAGTACCTCCTTAAGGGTTCTCCAACTGGAACAGCAATTGGAACAGCACAGGTGTAGCTTATCGATGAGGTAACTCCAAGACTTTGCTTAAAAACCCCAAGCCAGGCCTTTTTAGGAACTGTGGTAGTACGTCAATATAGGTAAAGGTATTAAATACACATTAAAATACACAGAGACACACCACATGCAGAGGTGAGTCACTTACCCTGGGGAGCAGACTATAGGGAGCTTCAGGCTAGCAGCTTCTCTTCCTCCTCCCCACTTGGGGGGACAGCAAGGATGCCATGCATATGCACCAAGCACTGTAGGCATGCATGCACACCAAGTGCTTGGCGCGCATGCATATTGGGGAAACCAGTGAAAAGGTAAGCCCTGAACATGGTTCCCCCCAAAAGCTGCTACCGGTTCTCCAGGACACTAGGAAAAGTTACTACCGGTTCTGGCGAACTGGTGAAAACCTGTTGCATCCCATCACTGCAGCCACCATATATGAAGATCCAAAAATGCAAGCAGCTGGATCAGTCAATATAAGGTGCAGTATTTTGTAAACATAACAATCTTGCCTATTGAAGAGCGAACCAACTTTGCCACATGACAGAGAGAGCTTAACAATATGCTGTTCCAGGGAAAATCCCTTCCTTTCCTACTTACTGTGAAGGCTACAGCTTAACTCAGAGAGAAGAAAGAAACCTTAGAGTTGGAGGTAGGTGGTGGCAACAGAGGAGATACTCAAAATGTACCAGGTAACTGACCTTGCAAGCCCCAGCTCCATTTATATCACAACACAACGCTATGTGATAGGGGCTTGGTGCTCAAATATGTAGTGAGGAGATAAGAAAAGGTTTTCTGTGCTTTAGCACCAGAAGCATGCAAAACTAGATGCACTATACTTAACATTGCCCTTGAAGTGAAAAATGTAATCATGACTGAAAAAAAAGGCAAACATTCAGTTCATCTAAAACACACACAGGGATGCCTGAATAGGAAAGGGTTATATTTTAATTCTTTGGAAAGAATAACATTGTGCTCTAAGCAGAACCAGCTACCAATGAATAGGCTGCTCCATGTACTTAATAAACAGTCCTTCTGATTGGCCCTATCTTTTCACTATCTGTCTGAAATAAAATGTGACTTGATTTAGCTACCCTCCTTTTTTTAAATGAGATTTTTATTTATTATTCCTCTTCCTCTGTTTATGTAGCAGCCACATAACGACTTAACTTCCCACTTATCTTCCCCCAACTGAACATTTTGTGTTGTTGGCAATTAAGCAAGTAGAAGGAGAACGAGAGAGAGCATACAAGTGCCAGACAAATGTTTCCCTTCGAATACTCTCACCCTTCCTGTTTATTTCTGGAACTTCCAAATCTGCAGGAAGTAGGGCAATTATAAAAGTCTGAGGAAATGCCTGAGCTATGTAGAAACCTGATGAGGAATGTTATGAGAGTCTGGATTGCTCGCCAAAGGTATTTTCACGATTTTTACATTTATTTTTGGAAACATCTGTTGACTGATACACATTGCAGACAGTGGTTTGTGAAAACATGGGCACCTTGTTTTTTCAGCCTGAGCAAAGACAAAATGTGCTGGGTAGTGCTAGGGTCATTTTCTGGGCAGGAAAATGACTTTTTTTTTTTTTGCTGTTCTGCAAATTCAGGGCAATTTTACGCTACATTTCCCATGGGAAACATGGTGGCACTTTACATGTTCAAGCGTCTGTTTAAAAGTATTTCAGGTGCATAGTTCTAAGATTAGGGCTTGCATTCTTAAAACACATGAGTGTGGATCTGCTTAGACCACAATATCCCAAACTGATTTTTGGACTTCAATTCCCAGAAGCCTAAGTAAATTTCCCAAAGCACTGATCAGCCAATGTATTGACTGAGGGTTCTGGGAACTGATCTCTTAGAGCAATGATGGCCAACCTTGGTACTCCAGGTGTTCTTGTGCTTCCATTCCCAGAAGCCCTCATCAGCAGGAGTGCTGACTTAGGCATCTGGAAATTGAAGTCCAAGAACACCTGAAGTGCCAAGGTTGGTCTTCACTGTCTTAGAAAATGCTCTTATTGATAAGAGCTTTCTGCTCAGTCACCTTGCTTGTACAACCTCCTGTGTTTCCTCTTGAGGGGAAGCAACCATATTGCCATAGGAGGTCATAGGGGTTGCAGTGGCACTGTGGTTTAGAAGCTCATCTTGTTAGCTGGAAGGCTGGCAAGTCAGCAGTTCAAGCCCCAGGTACTGGATGATGGATTGAGCACCCGTCTCTGTTCCAGCTTATGGGAATATGAAAGGAGCCTCATTTGGGCTTTCTCTGAGCAGAGTATCTTTCACAAAAATCCTTTCAACCCAGAATAATTCTGACACAAACTACTCCTACTCCTACTCCTACTCCTACTCCTACTCCTACTCCTACTCCTACTCCTACTCCTACTCCTACTCCTACTCCTACTCCTACTCCTACTCCAGGAGGTCATAGAGGCAATGTTTGGAGAAAGGGGGAAACAGCAACAATTACTTCTCCTCTTCTGTCAGTGGGAGAGTAAACTCTTTTTCCAGGGACATTTCATTTGTAGAAAGGCATTTCAGGGTCCAAGCCATAAGGTATGAAGCAGTATTTAATGCCTGCCCAAATGCCACTTAGTGTGGTAAGAGTGCTCAGCCAGTTTCTGCTAGAGGTTGTGCATGGGTTACATGGAGCTTTGCCGCCAGGGTGAATTAGTGTGAGTTGTTGTGAGGGGTGGCGGTGTCCATGTGAATTCCCTAGGCCTTTTGAAAGGCATGTGTCAATGATGAGCAATAGGGTCTTCCCAGTCCCAAGTGGGGACTGTCACAAGTGGAGGAGGAGCAGCTGCCTGATAGGCTTAGCAGGCAAGTATAAAAGGGCAGGCGGGTCAAGGTGAAACTCCCTTCATTGTTAATTGGACACATCAGCAGAGGAGGAGGAGGAAAAATGGGAAAATGCAGTGGTGGAATGGAAACCTCTTTTTTGTGCTTCGGTGAAGGTGACCACAGGGAAAGCTTTGAAATGGAGACAGCTCCATTAACCTGATTGCTTGAAAATCCCATTTTTTGCACCTTTTAAAAACGTTCCCTTGTTTTAAAATTTGGGGGAGGGTCTTCCTATATTATCCCCTCCTCAAGTCTGTGCTTATTTTTATCTATCATTCACAAATTCCACTTGCAGGCTCTCCAGCAGTGTCATAAAACATATTTATTCATCTTAGAAAGATCATTGGAATGTTCTCCTTCCCTCATTCTACTGACTGCACAAACTGGCTTGTCAACAAACTAGGACAGGGGTTTACAACCTATGGCCCACAGGCCGCCCCTGGCCCATGATGGCAAATCATCTGGCCTAAGGAGGTGACCCAGAAGTGGAAGCAGACACATTGATGACAGTTGTAAATGTGCCTGCACATGTGGAAACATGCCCACCATGGTTTACACCAGAGTTTACGGCAGGGGGAAACCATGTGTTCAGCCTGCTCAGGTGTCTGAGGTGGTGTTGTCTGGCCCATGGCATGAAATGGTTGAGAACCTCTGATCTAGGACTTTCTCTTTTAATGTAGGACTTGCTTGAAGGAAGAGAATTATTTCTTTATTCACCCAATAAACTATTTTTAATAAAACTGATTGCTCAATTCAGTTTCTGCTGCTCTTATTGCATTGACAACACACCAATTTTCCTGCATGCGTCTTTCTCTGACTAATGCTGTTCTGAAACATTGGTGCAAACCCTCAAATTTAAATCCCATGTTCTTTGTAAGAAGACATCGCCACTTACATTAGTAAATGTCCTAACCTGATAGCTTAGTTAACAGCAATAGATAACTGCCCATCTCTGCTTTAGATAGTGGCAAGACTGGCAAAATGGCCTCTTCCGTTGACCTCAGACTCCATGGGAAACTGTCAGCCAGGAGGCAAGAGAGACATTTGCCCTACCAGTGAAATAAACAAGCAAACCTTACCCCTTGACTAGCTCTAGATGTAATGAAATTATAAACGGCTATTTTTACAAGTTTAGCCATAGAGACAGAACAGGAAATTGTGCGCGCGCACACAAACACACACCACACACCATAGAACACTAAGCCAGCCATATTATTTTGGTAAATGAGGTAGAAATTCTTACAAGCTTTTCTCCCCATGCCTACCAATAACAGCAAAGTAAATAACACATACAATTAGCTGCCCATCTTTAAGCCCCAAAGACAGTTGAGGGAGATCCTCACATTGTCTAGTGGTTGCTGACTGCACAGCACTGATGGATTAGCCACCCATCACTACATGATGAACTAGCACAATGCTTGGATTATTCTGTCTGGGAGTCCCCCTCCACTTCTGTTCCACATATTATAATGACCAAACATTATCCTGCCTATGTACACCAGCGTGACATGACCAGCATAACATTTGGAGGCAAACTGCCTCAAGTTAAGAAACAGCCATAGAAACCCCTCTATCTTGCACACTGTGCATTGTGACTCAAGTTGCAACAGGTGGCGTTTGCAGTGACTTCTTAAACAGTTTCATCCAAAGTTCGCAGAGAGGAAAATGTATATCTCTGGTGCTAACCCTCCCCACCAAGAAAAACTCATACCAAAATCAGAACAGAATGTTCTACACCAAAGAGTTGTTTTTGAAATAGTCTTGCTTCTCAAACACAAGGAATGTAGGTGGCACTTCATCACATAAGCTTTAAAAAAGGAAATGGAAAAATATATGAGTGCCAACAATAACGAGGAAAATATAATTAGCAATCAAGAATTCCAGGAAATCAAAAAGTGGACTGATACTTTGCTACTGGAGGCTGGGAGAGGAAATAAACAACAAAAAAGGTGTTTTTCTTTTGCCTGGGAAACCCTACATGACAACTTTGAACTCCTTTGGGATTGGCTATGAGATTTCTCTCCAAAGAGGTCTTGTACAGAAAATCTTGGAGTGAGGAAAAGAAGGATTTTTCTTTCTCTCTCATCTTTGGAAAGAATGAGACCCGGTGAGATTCAGATCCCTTGTTTAAAAGCCAGTACCAGAGTATTATGATGACCCAAGGAAGAAATAGGCAGCCAAAGAAAATGACATAGGACTATAATTTTTTGTTTCAGTCTGCTTGCACTCTTCAGAAGTCTAGATTCTCAATTTTGCACATATTTAATTTTCCAGACTGTTTCAGAGGCAGATACATGTAACCAAACTAAAAGTACAACTACACCGGGGGGGGGGGGGGATAAAAATGCATCCACTGTGAAGTCACGCCCAGGAAGTTGGATTTTCCCAGGTGAGTTTCCTTTAGTTAACCATGCTGGAGTCAACAGAGGGAGAAGAGGAAATTAGCAGTCTGCGTTGTTTGCAGTTTGTTAAGGTAGCTTTGCAGTGGTTGGCCAGATTTGCAAGAGACCTAACTACATCAGTGCTATATTAACAAACTGCAAAGAACTAACTTAACAAACTGCTGATTAGCAATTTCCTTCCCTCTCTTGCCTGCATTTTTATTATTTTCTCCCCTTTGGACTACAGCTGCCCTAGTGTACCAGCACTTTCACCAGGCCCTTAAAATGTAGACAAGTTTAAAGAGCCAATGGGAAACTGATACCCTGTGAATGCCCCTGTGCCTCCTCTCTTCCCACCTTGAACGAGGAAGCTGTGATAGCCAGTTTTTGGTTGTTTATTCAGCCTTGAATATGCACTAGCTTAAGTGATCACACTGCCTGACATGCTGCAAATTCATTTGATTTGGAAGAAAATAGCAGCAACAGCATATATAAAAAAAGTATGGTTGGCAGAGTGGATGGGATTCTGGGCTTTTCTTCTTCTTCCGTATCTAGGCCAGATGTGAAACTGCCAAAATGAAGGCACTGCTTGGTGAGTTCATTCTGCAGCTCCTTTTGCCTGACCTAATGTGTGAAGATTAGCTGCCATTACCAGGGTAGGCCCGATTGTGGTTCAAAAATACCACAATCTTCGAGGAGGCTCTTTATGTGTACTCTGACTCTGGGCTGATTTACACTGACATATACAATACTGTGCAAAAGTCTTAGGCTACCACCAGCTGATTTGGGGAAAATTCAACTAGTGATTCCGAGAGGCATAATTCAGCCCCCAAGCCACCTAGACCAGTGGTCAGCAAAAGTGGCTCTCCAGGTGTTCTTGGACTTCAATTATCAGAAGTCCAAATCAGTACTCCTGCTGATCAGGGCTTTTGGGAATTGAAGTCCAAGAACATCTGGAGAGCCAAGTTTGTGGAGTCTTCTGCTGACTCTTGTCTGAGCCCCTCCAAGTTTGTAGAAGTTTGGTTGCCCTGCAAATCACTCATTGAATTTCCCCCCCAAATCAGCTGATATTTTCACAGTATTATATGTAATTTAGTCAGTGGAAAATAATATGAATTAGATACTCCTAATTCTTGAGCCTTTCCTGCATTATTTGCCAATCAGGCAAAAATGAATGAATCCAGATCCAGGAGCACCTAAACTTTATATACCTTCAGGAGAAGTGTGACCCACTCTTCCTAAGCAGATTGAATTCACTCCTGAAACAATCATCCAGACTCTTAACATAACCATACAAAGTTAGCAATGAGTGATCGAAGAAAGAATCTTGTCAGAGATGGAGGCAGAAGGAGAAAGTGAAATGAGGTATGAATTCACTGCAAGGTTTTTTCTTCTTCTTAAAATGTTTGAAATTTCTACATAGTAGAGAATGATTTTGCACAAATGTGTTTGGAACAGAGTGGCACGTGGCTATAAAGGTATCTTCCTGTCACTTCTGGGAAAATGAAGGAGCAAAGAGGCTTCTAAAACAGACAACTTGCAACATAATTTGAAAATAATAAGGTTACTTCACTTGTAGTATTATTTCATCTCCTATTCTGGCAAGAAAAGGCAAACATATAAATATGCTACTCAGGATCACATATCTGTTTAAAAATCAGTGTGTGCCTTGAACAATCTGAACCCATTGATTAAAGGCAACCTAATCAATGGATGGAGGTTGATTGACAAGGCCAGTAAATGAAATCCTCTTGAAACTCTACTTACAGATGAACAGTAGGAAAATCAGTTGCATGAACATTTTGAAATATGTATGTCATTATGGAGTGGAAGTGGGGAGAAAGACTATGAATCTCTGTTTTACTGGGGAAAGTAAGTTTGCTTCCAGAAGTTGCTTCAAAAGCTTTCTAAGGTCTTGTGATGAACTGTTTTCTTCATCCATAGCTAATCAATGGTTTATAGACCTAGTAATATGCTACATACCTATATAGTGGCAACTATGAACATTATGCAAAAAAGAAAAAAGAAAAAAAAGAGTTGAGGATGTGCACTGCTCCCTTTTGATTCATGTCTAAATAAGGATACACAGATTGGGACCAGCCTTTGGCCACATGCTCAACTGATCCATGTTTATGCTGGTGTACGTTTATAAGAGGATGGTCCACTCCTAAAGACTATTGGATCCTATTGGTTTCCAGAATGCTCTGGAGAGTTTTCCAGCTGATCTGGTTGAAACTTCTGTTGAATCCTAGGTCACTAACCGGTTCTCAAAAGTGACCCAGGTGGTAGATTGGATTGTTGCAGAACTCAACCATCACCATGGTTCATGGATAAGTTGTTGGCAATGAAGCAGGAAAAAAACAAACAAACAAAAAACCCGACAAGGTACAGATGGAGAAAAACTCCCACAGAATGCAATCTAACTGCAGTCAGGGAAACGTCTGGTAAATATTGCTACACAATTAAGGCAGCAAAAAAAGAGCCTGTAATAACAACGTAATTAACGAGGCTTCAAACCAACATGTTCATGCAACAGGTGGAACTTTTTCAAATTGTTCACCATCTCACAAATGCTGGCTAGACTTCAAATGCTTCAACCAAGCTTAGACAATTGCAGCTAGCTAGCAGCCCATTTTAGATACAAAACGGAAAACAATAGACTTCTCTTTTTTTGGATCAGGAGATCAGACTGAGATGTCTGGTGCACATTCTAGTCAAGGCTTATTGGGTTGGTTCCAATCAGTAAAGCCTGATGATGTGGACAAGGCACTCATGTGCTGTAAAGCTACCTCCTCTCTTGTAGGCCCCTGTCCATCTTTGCTGTTAAAGTCTGCCAAGAGGACAATGGTAGAATTGGCCGGTGTTTTGACTAATAAATCTCTTTAGGAAGGCCACATGCCTTCCTGTTTAAAAGAAACCACAGTAAAGCCCATTCCTAAGAAAATCAACTTGGCAACAGATGAATTAAGCAACTATAGACCCATTGTAAGGCGTCCAACACCTTACAAAACTGAGTCCGGGACAGTGGGGCGGGGCCAACGTCACGACGTCATGGGCGGGGCCAACGTCACGACGTCATGGGCGGGGCCAACGTCACGACATCACGACGTCATGGGCGGGGCCAAAAAAATAAAGGAGCAAAAAATGGCTCCAATAGTCAGCAGACATTTTTTGCCATTTTTGGGAGGAAAAAGAATATAAAAGCCATGGCTTATAATAGGGGAAACAGTATTGGACCAATACTGTTTCCTCTATTATAAGCCATGGCTTTTATTCTTTTCCCCCCCCAAAAAATGGCAAAAAATGGCCTGATGGCTTCTTTTCGGGGGGTGGCTTATATTTCTATATACTGCATGCTCGGACACAGAGAATAACACCCCCCAACTCTGCTTACCTTCAAGCTCTGCTTATTTTCTCTCCCGACGAACAGCTGATGATCAGACTCACTCGGAGGCTTTTTTTAAAACTACAGTAGGCAGGGAAACAAGGAAGGGGGAGAAAAAATTCAGCGATTTGATTGGATCTCTATGTCAGCTGACATAGAGAGCCAATCACATTTTGCTGAATAGGGGAAACACCTATTCAGCGATGTGATTGGATCTCTATGTCAGCTGACATAGAGAGCCAATCAAATCGCTGAATTTCTCCCCCTTGTTGTAGTTTTAAAAAAAGCCTCTTTAGTCTGATCAGCTGTTCGTCGGGAGAGAAAAAAAGCAGAGCTTGAAGGTAAGCAGAGTTGGGGTGTGTGTGTATTATTCTCTGTGTCCAAGCAGGCAGTGGGGTGGCTGTGTTTTCATAACACATGGCTTATTTTCGGGGGGTGCCTTATATTTAGAGCCCCCCAAAAATCGGCACATGGGTGGCTTATTTTCCAATAAACTGTGCATGCGCAGAAACTCAATCTGATGCATGCGCAATGCATCAGATTGAGTTTCTGCGCATGCACAGTTTATTGGAGCCATTTTTTGCTCCTTTTTTTTTTTAAATGCCTGCTGCCGAAGAGAAATCGGGACAGCCGGGACGTCATGGGGGAATTCCGTGACCATTTTCCTAAAAATGGTAACTCGGGATTCCCCCTCTCAAATCGGGACTGTCCCGGAGAATCCGTGACGGTTGGCCGCTATATTTGGGAACATTCAATTTCTGGGCAAGTTAATAGAGTGGGTGGCAACTGATCAGTTGCAGGTGTTCTTGGATGAAGAGGATGGTCTAGATAGGTTTCAATCAAGGTTTAGGTCATGACACAGTATTGAAACAATACTACCATGTTTCCCCGAAAATAAGACACTGTCTTATATTTTTAAAAACTCCAAAATATGCACAAGGTCTTATTTTCAGGGGATGTCTTATTTTTCCATGACGAAGAATACAGTACACATTTATTGCTGATACAGCAGATTGCCAGGGCAAGATTTAGGTGAATGCCTTATTTTCGGGGGGGGGGGGCTTATATTTCCGAGGTGGGGAAAAATAGGGGGGTGCCTTACTATATGAGGAGGTCCTATTTTTGGGGAAACAGGGTAGTTACTCTGGAAGACAATCTACTGTACTAAAGGAGAACAACTGGGGAAATGTAAACCTAATGGTGCTCCTGGATCTTTCTGCTGCCTTTAATACCACGGGAAGGCTATTTTGTTTAGGGATCTGGGTAGAAGGTGCAAACCTCGTTAAGCTACTCTCAACTCCAGAAAAGCTGTTGAAATAAATAACTGGGATGTATGTGTTCCTAAGGAGGGCCAGTTGAGGCACCCAGCAGAGTAGGACAAAAAGCCAATGAAAAGAAACATATTTTCCTGTTTGCCAAAGATAACAGCTGAGGTAAATGGCTAGTATATACAAAGGGGCCAGGGCTAGCCTGTGGGCCCTTGTCCTCCTTGTGCACTTTGGACTTGTAAGGAAGGTTCATCTGAATCTCTCTCATGAGACTGCACTGTGAATCAACACTCCAGCATCCTCTTTTGGTTATGTGAATGAGGTCAGGCGAACAAAATAGCTTTCGATGTGAACAAAACAGACTCTGCAGCGGGAATGAATGAAATGGGGTGCCATTATGTATTAATCCTCTTAAATCTCATGCAATTTTATTCCTGTGATAGGCCGACAGACCATTTTATAAGCCCTCTTGATGTGCATCAGGGCTAGAGGCAGTAGCAGTGCTGACAATTTATGACATGCTGTTTGCCTGAAGCTTTTCAAGGGTGCATGTAGATAATTTCCTAATCCATTATTACCAGGCAGAGATGACACTTTCTGTTGCATTAATTAAGCAGATGCACAAATAATAAAAAATAAATGGTCTGCTTGTCTGTATAACAATCTTTTCATTGCTTGTTGGTGACAAGACACTTAAGAAAGCAAAAGAACTTGTCTTTAGAATGTTATTTTTCCTTTCTTTGGTTATTGTTCTTTCCTGGATGAGGAGGACATGTGCTTAAATTTAACTGTACATTTCAATTTTTAAAAAACCAGAAGCACACTTTTGAATAAACACGAGTTTGTTTTTGGGAGTAAAAAAGAGATGGCATTTTTGAGCAGTTGAATCTATATTTAACTATTTCATAGTTGGAAGTAAAATAAGTAGTTTCTTGTACATGAGTTTTCCTCCAGTAACAATGAGACATGTTCTGTCAGTCTAGGATGTTGACTAAAGATCCAGAATTAGGCTTGCTGTTTTGAAAAATGTAGTAAATCTAACTGTAGCTGAATAAAACTAAGGATTCTGAACAATGGTTTAATTTGTCATTTTTGTATCTGTTAAAAATAAAATTCAATCTAGTGTTAGGATTTAAAAAAGAATATGGCAGGGGTCTCAATCGGTGCTGGTCCCCACTCAGTCATGGAAGCTCACTTGGATTTGGTACAACTGCTCCTTAAATATTCCATTTATCTAGGGCTGCTGTAATTTGATTCCAACTTGATTGCACATAGTAACAATAAGTCTGGTCAACTTATTTGCTAGACATCTCAGTGGTTTAGGTATCTGGTTGGGAGTTCAATTCTTCATGGTGCCTGCCATGAGAAAAGCCAGCCTTGGGCAAGCTGCATAGTCCCAGGATTCCACTAGAAAGGTTTGTCATATACCTGTATCAGAATCAGCTTGATGGCACACAATTATATAGTTATATAGTGACCTACTTACATCATCTGCATGTCTTAATCTGGCACTATCTGTAGGGAGTTAGGATAGAAGAGGTTCTTTTCAAATAATGATGTACATTTTCATTGAAAAAACACTGAAAAGAGGCAATTTCAGCAAGCTTTGTTGTTGTTGTTGTTGTTGCTTCTGCTGTTGCTGTTGTTGTTGGTTCCATAGTAATGTATGGTTGTGAGAGCTGGACCATAACGAAAGCTGAGTGCAGAAGAATAGATGCCTTTGAGATGTGGTGTTGGAGGAGAGTTTTGAGAGTCCCCTGGACAGCAAGGAGAACAAATAGGTCAATCTTAGAAGAAATCAACCCTGACTGCTCCTTAGAAGGTCAAATAGTAAAAATGAAGCTAAAGTACTTTGGACATCAAATGAGAGGAGATGTTCCACTTGAGAAGGCCTTGATGCTGGGAAAGGTAGAGGGCAAGAGAAGAAGGGGGCGGCCAAAAATGAGATGGCTAGATGGTATTGAAGACACAATGGGCACAGAGCTGAACGAATTAAGGAGGATGGTGGAGGACAGAAGTGCCTGGCAGACAGTGGTCCATGGGATCGCAAAGGGTTGGAATCGACTGTGCGACTGAACAACAAAATTTGTAGCAGCTCAGAAGAAACAAAAGTGGCACAGTAGTTAAACTGCTGTACTGCAGCCAAAATGTTGTGAGTTTGATCTTGACAGGTTTCAAAGTTGACTCAGCTGAAGGCTGTTGCTAATGATGTACATACTAGTTCCTGAATTATTTTTATTTATTTATTTATTTATTTATTTATTTATTTATTTATAGATTTATATACCGCCCTACTCGGTAAAAACCAACTCAGGGCGGTTTACAGAACAATATATAATCACAAATAAACACCACAATTTCCACAACAAAATATACTATGAATACCCCATTAAACAGTCAATTACAAAACAACCTATATAGGGTAACTCACAGTCATACAGTGTACACACACACACACACACACACACACACACACACACACACACACACACACACACACACACACACACACACACACACACACACAATATAAGTAATAATACAAAAACTGTACAAAATTCAAATGCAAAACAATACAATCAAATAATAATACAGTAATACCCCGTATAACGCGAGTATCATATAGCGCTAAAACCGCATAACATTACAATGTAGCAATACAGTCTAGCAATACAATGTAATAGTACAAATGGGAGATACAATATAGAAATATACTCCAGCAATACAATATTACAATACAATTAAATTGCAATTAAATCATACATACAGTGTCCTTCCCCCGCCCGCAGCCAGCAGCAATTACCCCTCCTCTGGGCATAGATGGAGGGGCCCGGAGGGTGGGTGGGAACAGCTCCTCATTGCCCGCAATGGCATCTTCGAGCCTCCCATGGCCACAGGAGGCTCCTTTATCCTCCTGGCCGGTGTCGGGGCTGGAAGGGCATGGGGCGCGTCGTCATCGTCTTCGAGCCTCCGGTGGCCACAGGAGGCTCCTTTATCCTCCCGACCAGTGTTCTTCTAGTTTAAAAAGAATTCAGGACCAGTGGAAATCAGGGCAGTGTCTAATAGAGTACAGTAAAACTCCAGGTTACAATGGAGGTCTGTTCCAACAGCCTCCGTTGTAACGCAAAAAAATTGTAAACTGAAAAATCCATAGGGATTCATTGAAAAATTAAAAAACAGTCCTGAATTGATCATTGTAAACAAAACAAACAACAACAACAATAAAAATTGTAAACCAGGATGGCATTTCTATAGGATTTGCCATTGTAAACTGCAGCAAACTTAAACCGAGATGGTTGTAACCTGGTGTTTTACTGTATTTAATATGGTATACAGTGTGGTGTAGTGGATAGAGCAATGTACTGAGACTCTGGAGAAGAAGGTTCAAATCTTCACTTCACCATGGAAACCCTTTGGGGGAGTGAAACTGATAAAACCATTCCTGAAATGTCTCACTTACCTACAAAACCCTATTAGGGTCTCAAAATGTCAGGTTCTGACCTGATAGCACACAACTGACTGTCTAATATAGATATATCAATCAATCAATCTTTATTATGGTCCAAGACCAGCATAGTACAGGAAAAGGAACAGAAGTTAAAATAAGGGTACTTAAAATATATCAAGAGACAGTAGTTAGAATGAGGGTAGTTAAAATATATTTTTAAAAAGAGCATTTTGCTCAGAGTTAAGGAATAGTACAATTAGTTCATAAGATTAATGTTACAACTATTACTAAGCCTTTGAAGTAGCACTAGTAGTTTATTTAGCTAATATATTTTTATGTAGATGCTGTTCTGAATCTTATTATTGGCACACTAACAAGGCATTTTCTTCAGGTATGCCAGTTCCTGCCCTTTCTCTGCTGTATTCCAAGAAGTTCGGGTGGAAGCACAGCTTGGCAGTCTTAATTGGATAAACCATGGTAAATGGTCAGTGCAGGTTTCTGGAATTTAATCTTGACTGATAATGTTTCATCTTTAATGTCTTAGCCATTCTCTTCCAACTCAGCTTGAGGTCGTTTAACCTTCTTGGGTATATAGCAAATGGCCCAGGCAAAATATAAGGAAACTAGTGGGCAAATACTGGTGGAGCAGATGGTGGTGTGTAGTATTTGGCTCCTACTGAATGCTGCAAATAGTCTAGTTATAGCAGATGGTGAATTACAAGCCAGGAGTCCCTCCTCAAGAGAGTTAGTTTCTTCAGCATCTTGATGCAACAATATGTGTCTGTTCCCTGCACAGCTTTGTGTGAAATCTGCCAATATTCTGTTTGTGTGAGAGGTTCAAAAGATAAAATGGCATTATATTGTTTAAAATTTCTGTTAACCATGAAAGTCTGCACAGTACTTATTTTGGTAATTGTTACAATGTTTTGACTAACAGCTTGACAATTTTTGTACTACAAAGTTGGTTGGGAGTATAAAGCTTGTTTATGCCGAGTCAGACCACTCAACTTTCTAACCCAGTATGGTCAATATAATAAAAGTCTAGAATTTTTTTGAGTGGTGTGGGATTGCATGAGGTGGAAGCATCTCCCATAACATGAATTGACAGAGTACCATGCTAAATGGGAAAATATGTATAAACCAGACAATAAATCTTATGTAAAAAGATATTCATGCATAAGAGCTTTGGAAAGTTACATGTTTGTGTTACAGGTCCCAGAGCACCCAACTAGCATGGTCAGTGGCGGCACTGGCTGGTTGATTCTGGGAGATGTAGCTCAAGCAAGTCATTGTACCAAACTGTTTAGTGGGTTTTGTGTGAATTACATCATGTGCATTATAGTCACCATCCCCTCTGTCCTTCATATTTTCATCCATGTAATGCAAACAATGGAATGAAATGAAATAGAACCCATAATCTTCATGATCAGTGATGCCATGGCCTGGCAGGCGGCTGAGGGCCTTGCCCCCACCTCTGGGCCCACAGCAACGGCCTGAGGGAGAAGACACCATGATCTGGCAGGCGGCTGAGAACATCACCCCCTCTTCTGGGCCCACACCAACGACCTGTGGGAAAAGATCCCATGGCCTGACAGGCGGCTGAGGACCTCACCCCCACCTCCAGGCCACCATCAACAGCCAGAGGGGAGTTAGTCTGTGTTCTGCTTTGGTTGTTTTGTGTGATTGTATTTTATGATTGTTACTGTACTGTTGCTGTTTTTACTGTAAGCTGCCTTGAGTCGCCTTGGTGAGTGGGTGGCAATATAAATCTGAACAAACAAACAAACAAACAAACGAATGAATTAATAAATAGACCACTTCTGCCAAGCTGCTACAATGTAAAATGTATTTTTTGTTGCTACTGTTACATGCCATCAAGTATTCTTCTTACCTATGGTAGCCCTATGAATGAGAGATCTCAAAAATGTATTTTTGAGAAATGTCCTGTCTTTAACAGTCCTACTCAGCTCTTGCAGACTCTAGCCTGTGGCTTCTTTTAAGGCAGTGGTGGCGATTCTATAGCATCCATGCCAGAAGGGGCATGCAGAAACCTCTTTGTTGGCACATGTGCCAACTCCCCAGCCCAGAGTTTGCCCACCCCTCTGCCCAGCAGCCCAATGAGTGGGCTTCCTCCCTCCTGCAGCACAGAGTTCATCCCATCCTCTGTCCAGCAGCCCAATGGGAGCACTTCCTCCCTCTCCCAGCACTCAGGGACTCGGTTTCTTAAAAGTTCACCATCACTGCTTTAGTAAATCAATCCATTTTACATTTGGTCTTCCTCTTTTTCCATTGCCTTCAACCTGTCTTAGCATTATTGTCACTTCCAGAGAATCTTACCGTATTTTCTCATAATGTACCCAAAGTAGGACATGTCATCTGTTTATATCATCTGGCAATTTAGATCTACTAACTCAGTCCCAAGATGCAAAACAATGCAAGTTTCTTTCGGGGAGGGTATAAATGCATAAATCTGCAACTGTGTGGAGGCTGGCAAAAAACATTAACAAATACACAGCAAGTGCAGAAAGACTGGTTGATGGATTTTAAAAAAACTATACCTAATTTATCCGATGATTCCAATTTTTAAAGTTCAAGTAGCAAAATGGTTGTTATTGTGGTTTAACTATTTAATTTTTATAGCTTACATATGGCTAGATGGTATTGTGGAGACAATGGGCACAGAGCTGAGTGAGGTGAGGGAGATGGTGGAGGACAGGAATGCCTGGCGGACAGTGGTCCATGAGGTCACAAAGGGTCGGAATCGACTGTGCGACTGAAAAAAAAACACCATATTTTGTGCAATGTTAATTTCCACACAAATCGGTCCTGTAAATGTGAAAAAGTATGTTGAGAAAGGCAAAAAATATCTCACTGTCTTAAAGGTAAAAGAGAAAAATGTTTGTTTTATGACACACAAATGAGGTAAGCAAGTACCTATGTTCCTCATTTACATGGATGAAGAGCTAGGCCTGTATCCTGTGATGAATTAGTCCATGTATGCACGATAGCAGCTTTGGAAGTGGATTCATCTAATTGTTGAGGTGCTTCTAACTTGCTAGACTCGTGACTAGCACAGGAAAAGTGTGTCACTAAATAGCTGAATCTGCTTCCATTATTGCTCTTGCATGCATGGTATTTTGCAATAGGACACCTTTCGCAATTATTTGCATTCAGTTATATCTTCTGTGGATCTGCATATGTGAACAGAAATCCCCTACTGTGCTTAAAGTCCTGTTGTTTAATTAGGCTGTTCATAATTCATATACATTGACAGTTTACTGCAGAATACTTTATAAAGGAGTTCATAGTAAGAGAGTAGATGCTAAAAAAAAAAATTAGACTAAACGCAGAGAAACCTTAATACACAATATAAATCTATGGAACCTGGGTAGGTTTCAGATGTTTGCTTCAGGAAATTATTTTTTCTTAAAGGAAGTAATTCCTCATCAGAACAAACACCTGATCTAATTAAGTAAAACAAAATACTCAGAAGAGATCATGGCAATTTGATAGTTAAATAAGTACTAAGCATACAATCCACATTGTTTCTAATAATCTGTCCTGGTTTTTTAAAAATAGTTTTTTAAAGCTGACTTTGCACTGGGAACAACTAAGAGCCAAAAGGAGCACATTTCTATAGTTCTTGAAAAACTAGACAAATTCTTCTCTCTCTCCCCCCCCCCTTCCTTCTCCATGTCTTGGCCAGACATGAAGCTGCCAAAATCGAAGGCACCTTGTGTTGACCAAGATCAGCTGGCAACAGAGCCAAAAAAGGAGGTCCAGAAGGGGAAGAGCAGAGAATGTGTTGAGTTCCATCAGATCTAAAACATTCTCAGGCTAGACATACAGGCATTGTGCCAGTATTCCTTTTGATATCCTGGACCCATCTGTATAAGGCTCTATAGGCCATAAACAGCACTTTGAGTTAAAATTGAATTGAATTAAATTCTCCTTTTTACATACAAACCTTTTAGTGAAATAAATAAAATTGCCTTGGATTCAAGCTAGCTAATTAAAGCCTCTGCTTTCTTAGGCTCTCCAAAGCTAGTCACTTGGGGGGAAAAGAGAGTTATGTAGCATGCTCGTTTGTGGTGAACTGGACTACAGGTATCATATTTATCTAGAGAACAATTCTGATCAACTGTTCTGGGCTTTGCTTGCTCTCTAGTTCTTGGAGCATTATGTAAGTTGCAACTTGTCACATAGGGCACTGAAGAGCTAAGTGAGAATTTGAGTTACAGGGGAAAATAATGGTGTTCTCTAAATTGTGGCTGGGAATCATTATCCCTTCAAATGCTAATGAATTCCCAAGTCCAATGGTGAGGCATAACGGGAGAAGACAGGGATGATAATTAACATCTGCATGGCAGAAGATTCTCCACCCCATCTCAGGACCAATAGTCTTCAATAGCACAAAAGGAACACAGAAGAAGTTTACATGGGATTCAGGTTTCCTATAGCATGCAGTTGTTATAGATCGGGGATTCTCAACCTGCAGTCCATGGGCCAGATATAGCCCACAGCACCATTTCATGCGGGGCCCCTACCGCCTCCACCACACCAGGAAGTGCCATGTGGTGGAGGAAGGACAAAATGACTGTCCGGCCCCTGAAGCTGTCTGAGGGAGTGTGGACCAACCCCCGGCTTAAAAAGGTTGAGAACTCCTGTTGTAGATGTATGCCGCAAAATTATTATTATTATTATTTTGCATTTTAGTTATACCAATACATTTTATGTTTAATGCTTTTATTCCATTTTAAAAACAATCATTGTTTCTTACAATTGCAGTAGCACACATAGTAGGATTATTGCAGTCTTCAACTACTAGTGGCTTTATTTGTGTCCATCTTGTGATCCAGCATGCCACATCCCAGAATATAAGCAGCAACTGATTAATGAGCAGAATTTTGAGCCTATGTAACTTCCTTTATGCAAGTGTGAAATGGATACTGATTAATGTGTGCATGCTTGTGATTTAAAATAAAAACTCTTATTTGTGAGCTTGGACAAAGATTTGAACTCAGTGGATCTTGGGTCCCTTCCAGGTACAGTTCTATGATTCTTTGGCTGAAACCTGGCAGCACAACTTACACTGCATAAAGCTAATGATGTTGTCAGCTGCTGTGTTGGTTTTTTTAAATTAAAAATTTCCTATCCTTTCCTGCTTGAAGATCCAGGGTTCCTTTGATGGAGGGGGGGGGGGTTTGTCTTTAATTTGCTTGTGTTCTTTTTTTCAGAACAAGTGAGAGAACAACATTTGGAAGGCCTATTGAGAGTCTTTTCCTGGGCCAGGTGCAGGAAGTGCTGATTTGAGAACTTGGGCAGAGTTTCCCAAACTATGTTCCATGGAACATTGGTGTTCCCTAGAAGGTCAGAAAGCGTTCCGTGAAAAAATATGAAATTCTGGTAAAAACTCATTGGTAAATGTGTAATGCCACGAAGTTTGTTTTGCATCCATCCTTTCTTGTATCTGCACCAGATAGAAGAATTCAGCTTTCTAATATTGTGCCTGACATTTGTAATTCAAAGACTCAAAAAACATCCATGTCATTAAAATTGTTATTGATCATTTATTTTGGAATAAATGTTTATTTTGGTTTGGTAAACTCTTATACTTAAGTTATTTGTTATTAAAACAGAAAAAAAAATACCAAACCTATCTTTCTATTACAAAAACCGAAGTTTTAGGACCTAGGGAGATAATTCTCTGTACCCTATTAATTTTGTTTTGCCAATGAATATGCTGCCTTTATTCCCAGAATTTGATTCAGCCATCCCTTCATTGTTTGCAGCTCCTGTTTCATGGGTAAAACCTATCAAGAAGATTAATGCAGTAGGGAGGAATGTTGTGTTTCATATTCTTTCCCTTTTTTTTTACTCTGGAAGAAAGAAAATAGTCCAGAAGGTTCCATTCTATGGATAATGACACCAGTGTTCATTGTACCATCGTCATGAAATGTAGTGTACAGTCAAACCTCGCATAAAGAGCGTCTCGCTTAAAGAGTAACTCACTTAAAGAGCAAAATTTTCTACGAATGTTCACTTCGCTTAACAAATAAAACCAACCAAAAACTCACTTAACAAATAAATCGGGGTTCGCAATCACCCCCACAATTGGTCACTTACAATAGTGTTTCGCTTAAAGAGCAAACTCGCTTAAAGAGTAATCCTGTGGAACGTATTATGCTCTTTAAGCGAGGTACCACTGTATTTTTTTTAAAAAGTCTACTTGGAAGAATGTTCTTTCCTCTTTACATTTTGAAATGCAGCTACGTTATTTTGCAGCAGAACAAAATCACTTTTACAAGACAGGTCTATAAACAAGTACACTCCAACAGAAAATCCTGAAATTGTCAGGTGAGTCCTGTTAACTTTGGTTTATGTGCAGTCCTATTGTGTTCTCCAGATGCTTTGTCTAAAACTGAAGACAACAATAAATCTGAAGGATACCAATTAATAAATTCAGTTATCTTTATTCTCCCTTCATTATGGAAAAGTCTGAAAACCTACCATAATATATTTTGTCATGACAAAAAAAAAGTTACACGTTCACACTTCCATTTCAGACTCCCCGTGGCTTCCATTACATTTCTTTTGATTCATCCAGTGCCTCACTACTCAGTCAGAACAAAGTTCTTGAGGTCCTATATCTGTAAAAAAGAATGCTTTATGCATGTCACTTTCATAATGGATCTGCTTCATTGCCATGGAAAAGAGCTTGGCTACCCCAATATATAGTTTTCAAAATAAAATGTATTTATTTTTTGGATTTACTTTAAAAAATAAACCCCATTGCTCTCACTACGCTTAAGGCAGCATACCATTTCTACGGAAAGTACCACAGAGCTCTGTTCAATGACCTGAAGCTCTTGTTTAGAAAGAAACAAGCTACACCCTTGAAATCTCTGAACATGTAGCATACACAAATATTTCATGGTAAAAATCTGTGCAAGCATTTGATGCATATACAACAGCTAAGGCATTAAAATTTGATGTACATTTGGGGATGTGTTTGCTGGAGAGCAGGAGACTATGTACTGAAAATGTTCTGTAGTTTCTGGAGAAGTCTGAACCGGCCGAGGACATGCATACATTAGTTATATCCTGTTTGAATTACTGTAATGCATCCACATATGTAGGAAAAAAGTGATATGTATATCAGACCATTAAAAACCAATTCATCAGCAATCTTTCCTAGTTGAAATACCACCTCTTCAGCCTGAGCAACAATATTTTGTATATGGAGCAGAAAAATATATAAAGGAATGTCGCATAAATTCATGGCAGAAGTTTGCCAAACAGGTTGCTTAAGCTGAGCTCCAAGCTGGTTACAACTGGACTCTGGGGTGTATGGTTTAATTCTTCATTGGGATAACATGTAGTTGGAATTTTCCAACGAGTTGTGTAATGACCACACGGCTTTGTTGTTTGTCTCACAATGTTTGAGGATATCAGAAAAGGCTGCACCATTGATGAGACTGCATGGACATCAAACAAATGGGATTACAAACTGAGAATAAGTACATTCACCAGATAGCATCATTGATTTGGTTAACATTTGACCTTGATTGGCAACCCCATCTGGTATAACATCCAGATTTTATATCAGCTTTCTGATGGAGGTTGCAGTGTTTATGTAAGCTCTTTCTCCAGTTCCCCAGCCAAAGAGGAAACATGTGTTTCAAAAACAGGTTATCTCTGTGTGCGCGCACGCACGTGCGCATGCAGTATGCAAATTGACTCACTGGTTTCTATCTGAATAAATGGCAGAAAATTCTAACTACATGTTACTCCAGTGGAGCATTAACCCAAAGCCCACTTGCAGCCAGGTTAGAGCTCAGCTTACGAAACATGTTTGGCAAACTGCTGCCATGCATTTTTGGGGCATTCCTTTATATCTTTTCTGTTTTGTATTTTGTATTTGCATTTTGGATTTGTATGCTGCTCTATTCACCGAAGCGAATGAGAAATGTTGGTGCACAGCCTGAAGAGGTGTTTCAACCAGGAAAGCTTGCTGATTAATTGATTTTTAGTCTGATACTTTTATGAGACCCTCCTACATTTTTGTCATGTAAGGGCCATACAGCGATGTTGTTCGTAATATGTTCTACTTCCTACTGCTTTTGAGCAATGTGCAGATTCTTCAGCAGGTCTGTAATGTTGCAGCCAGGTTGCTAACTGGAGTCTGTTACTGGCAGCTATTTCATTTCCAGGTACAACTCAAAGTACTGGTAGTGATATAGTTTTGTTCTCAAATATCTTGCTATGGTTTTCCATTAGCTTCATTATGCCTAATGGTTGAGCCTGCCCTTTTAGATCAATTTTTGGATATAATGAGTTGGCTGGCTAAGTAAGGATAGTACTACAATATCAGCAGAGACAATAGAAGCTATCCGGCAAAAAGAAGTTTTAGAGGTTCTTGAGTTATTTTCTTCTGTCTAGTCACATCCTAGTTGAATTAGGTTCCTGACAGCAGAGGCAGAGGTTGGGAATTCAATTTTCCATTGTGTTTCCTGGGAGATGAGCCATCTGGGCAAGCTGCATGATGTTGGAAGGGACCCAGAAGAAGGAAACAGTAAACCACTTTTGAGTATTTTATACCTAGAAAACCCTGAAAAGGGTTGCCATGTCATATTTAATCTGGCAGCATATCATTGTTGCATACATCAATGTATAAGTGTATTAGATGTCTAGTTCTTAGGCTATGAACCATAGAATCTCTCAGATAAATTATACTAGTTTTGAGTATCTTCTTCTTTACTTCCTCTTTTACCCCTTCACGTGTCAAGGAAGATACTTTTGACTATATGTGTCCTTAATATTTATTTTGTAAGTAGGAAGTACAAACAACATATAATTATTGCAGCATCCATTAATGGTATCAGAAATATGAATACAGTAAACCTCTACATACAATACCCCCCCCCCATTCCACGAGGTTATTTGTACGTCAAAAAAAGTTGTATGTCAAAAACACATTGCTTTACCAAAAGAGGCCACTAGATCCCACCATATATTTTTTGTATGTCGATTTTTTTTCCTATTAAAAATTTGTATGTTAATTTTTTAGCCAGGATTTCTATTTGTATGTTGAATTGTTTGTAGGTCAAACCATTTCTATGATGGGGTTCCACTGTATTTAAAAATCCCGGGAAAAGTTTTGCAACATGGTATAAAATACTATAATATATACAAATAATACTGTTGAAACACTGTGGTTGAAATCCTGTAGCAGCACATTGTCACATGCATGTTGGCAGAATGTCATTATCAGTGGCAAATCATCATTAATGGCTTCCTTTGGTGATTTTGTGGTCCACAATGTATGAGTTGCATGTGTCCTGAAATTGTCAAAGGAAGTCTTCAATCCATGACAATTTGTTGCTGCTGTTGACATTAATTCCCATTGTACATCCAGAGCTGCATTCAGAGCTGCCCAATGTGATTTCAGCCTTTACAAATTTTATGAAACCATTAATGTGCTAGAATTTTCTGAGGGTTACTGATAGTGACAGTGTCATAGATGGTGGTGTTCTTTATGGGATATATGTTTATCAGCAGGATGGGTGAAGCCTCCTCATTTTGCATATTAGATATTATCCTGTAGTTCTCCTTACCTTTCAGTACTTAAGTAGCCATGGTTGCCACTGAACAGTGCACGTGCATATAGTGTTTTATTCAACCAAAAGAGCTGTGCTACATGAGGAACACTAAACAAGTCTAGAGCATTGGTTCTCAGCCTTTGCTCCTCATGTTCCATCATTGCATTTTTAAAGAATGTGAGTGCCACCATTATCAAAACAAACCCCCTACATTTAATAAGGGGAACATTTGAGTGTCTATTTTGTTTATTATTTATGGTAAGTTTGTTGGCAAAGTCAATGAAGGATTAGAATGAAGGAACAATGAGTGACTCATATGTCTCAAGGTCATAGGAGGATAACTCGTAGCAAACAGAGGTAGTAAAGCCTGCATGTCACATCTGCAAGAGAACATCTAACTCAGGAAGAGATAATTCTTAGTAATCATGGCAGAGACCTTGTTTCTATGCCCCACTGAGGTACTGTGGGACTCTAACATGACCTTAGCTGTGACAATGGGTTCTGTCAGTAGGTTTCTTCCTCTGAAGTTTCAGAGAGCCTTTAGTGCAACCTGCAGTAGACAGAATGTAAAAGAAAACACAGACACAACAAAGAGTGTGGTTGAAAAGCAGTATGGAGAGCTTTTAACACATCTCTTAGTATTTCATAATAGCATACAGCTAGCCTTTATATGGCAAATGCCCTTTGTGTATTACTGTCTGCTACCAATGCCAGGTAAAATCATAGATGACTATACTTTCTCCTTTGTCACATGGTTTACGTTGGGTTTTTTTTGCCTCCATGAGGGATTTTTAAAATTAAACAATCCACTTATCAGGTACACATAGAGGTTGTTGTGCCAGGTGGACAGATTGATGGGCTCTGCAAAGAAGCTAAAACTGAAGGTCAGCTAGATGGGATACATTAAATTAGATATTAAAGCAGATGGTGTGAGCATTTTCTATTCCAGCAGGATTGACAAATGCATTAACAAGTGGTATGCAAAAATGCCAAATCCTACCATTTTCAATTGAGAAAAAAAATCTAAACATCTCTGAACTCATATTTCTTTTAAAACGAACTATTCATCTTTGCGTGGGTTGTTTTATGAGTCCGTGAAAAGTGTTTTTAGTAAAGCCTAGTTGCAAACTTGGTCTGTGGGAAAAGTGTGAGAATGAGGACGTGCAAACCTTTCTATAAATCTGAGAATGTTATGTGGTAAAAATGTCACACCCTCAGATCTGTTCCTTCTCTTCTTTGGGGGCTAATGGACCTTTTTACTGTTCACTCTATTGCCACAATCCCAGAAGTATTTGCCAAATGAAATGGGAAGTCTTTTTGCTGCCCCATTTGTCCTGTTTAACAGCACCTGTGCTTCTTTTACTGACAACGAAAGGCAATGAAACAGAAAGTCCCAAAGTATATTTGTAACCTTTCAATGTTTTCTTTGTCTTCTAGAAAGCACCTTGTATAACAAAGAAAATTAGTTATTTTGTGTTTGGGTAAAATGAAGGGAGGACAGCTAGCAAAATCTTCTGTTTGGCAAGATGAAAATGCATGAGAACATGCAAAATTTTAGTATTTCATACTGATTTCAGTGTTTTTCTAAAGAGATTTCTTAAAATGGTGAAGATTAAAGCTGTTATTAAATAAATAAAATACTGGGACCCTAATAAACGATTAACTTCCTTCCTTCAGGGCACAATAAATATCTAAGTATTAGAACTGTCAAGTTTATAGCTGGGGCCATTCAAAAGAAAAGATGTTTTATTGATCAGATAGGGGTTGCATGCAAAGGTGATGAATTTAATTGAGTAAATTTTATATCTCATTTTATTGTGATTGTATCAGTCTACTTTTAATCTGTTTTTCTAATCATATTTTATCTAATGTATTTTATCTCATTTTAACCTGATATGGTCAGGTGACTAATTAGTTAATAAAGGATACTGAATACTAGCTTGGAAGTAACTAGTTACAAATAATGAATGAATGATCAAGTTACAAATAAAGAGTTAGTTGTAATTAAATCTTTTTTTGACTACTAAGATATAACTTTATTGTAACAATTGTTTGTTCTAAAGTCAATTCGGACTTATGGTGACTTTTTCCAGGGTTATCTAGATAGAGAATATGCAAAAATGGTTTGCCATTCCCTTCTAAAAATGCCCTGGAACTATACAGCTTGCCCACCACTGTAGTAGTCTAACTCTTCTCCCAAGAGACACAGTGGGTAAATATACCCCAAGATGTTATTGAGTTAGAGGACAGAGTTTAGCTGTTACACACGGAAGGCTTACCACTATTAATATATTGCACAAGTGTAGGTCAGAATACAGCTGAAAGAATAAGTAACATAAACAATGTAAGGATAATAAGATGCATAAACAAAGGTTCTTAGTGTCATACATGTCCTCTCAATATAGTTGCTAAGTGTTTGGTACTTGCATGCCTTTCTCACAAGAAGGGAAATCACATTATAATTATTTCTTCCGGAATGCAGAAAATATGTAAAACTAATATGAATGTGCTGAAATGTTGCCAATTTTTTGGGTGGTGGTAGTTTGACATGTCTCTGCATATGTTAAAAAGATTGACAACGGATGCCAACATAGTTGTCATTGCAAAATGATTCCAGAAGACAAAATAATAAAGAGGGCAAAAAAAATCTGCTGCGTTGTTATTACAACTATTTAAAAGGATTCCCTCCCAACACTTTCTGCAATCCATTTGTTCTCTGGTGATTGTCTTACAAACAGGCTTAGCCCATTTTGTTACTGGCTAGTGTTACAGCAAGCATAAAAACAGTTTGTCAGCAAGGAGGCTTTTGGGCTTGGGCACTTACCGGTACCTCTACCTGCTCCTGACTGGTACCAGGACTCATTTGGTCAGCACAAATGTGTTTTCATATGTATGGATTTTGCGTGCTCAAAAATATCAGCAGCAAGCACTGTGGGGACAAAGGAGCAAGTCATGGATATGTTACCAAAATGGGCAAATCACAGCTTGGGTGGCTGTGGGTTACCAAAAGCAATAAAAAAAAGAACTGCAAATTATAGAGCAAGAGAAACAGCTTTATTTTTAAAAAGGCTCTTTTGCAAATTGGTTCTCTTCTCTCTACCTGCCTACAAGAGATGGGTAGCAGAAAAGAAGACAAAGCAGTTCAGGAATGCAAGCAGTTTTATAGAAAAAAGATAACAGGTAGAAAGGGTACTTAGAAAATACACATTTTACGTTTTCTTTCCCTGTCTGCTAGCCCTCCTTTCACATACTTAAGCCAGTTTGATTCCAAGGACATCACTGGAAATTTGCTTGGGGACATCTCCTGTATTCACACGTCTTAGAATCTGAGGTCGATAAGTTATGAAGGTGGTGTGTGTGTGTGTGTGTGTGTGTGTGTGTGTGTGTGTGTGTGTGTGTGTGTGTGTGTGTGTGTGTGTGTGTGTGTGGAGAGAGAGAGAGAGAGAGAGAGAGAGAGAGAGAGAGAGTTGAAGACTTATCACGTGCACAAAGATGGCTACATTTCTCCTACAGGTACATGCATATTGTCATCACAAGTCCTGAGCATTCTTGCTGCACAAGGCCTGTTAACAGGAGTAGATGTGTTGATGAGGGATCAGCTTAAAATCCCTGTTGGTGGTAAGGGAGCCTTTAATACAAGCCCCACCGACAGTGTAATGTTTAGGAACAATCTAGTGATATCATGTGTGCTGCAGAACCCCAAGTCAGTACATCTGCTGATCAGGGCATCTGGGAATTGAAGTCCAAGAACATCTGGAGAGCCAGGTTTGTTGACTCTTGGTCTAGTGGATTTTTGGAATTGTCTAAAAAGTCTTCTACTGAAGTAGAAGAAATCAGTAGCTTAAGGCAGATCATGAAGCTAAAGGTTTCTACAGCAGGCTGGAACGAAGAACAGAATATTACTGCACCTGTCATGGTCTATATATTTTTATTATTACTAAACTAAGCCCCACCAAAATGACCCATAGGGCAGACTTAATGTATTTCTAGACAGTTCTCCCCTTCCCTGTCTATGTATTCTCCAGATTTCAATCAGAAATACACAGAAATGAAAAGAAGGGGAAAATGTTATCTAAGTGTTGCTGCACAAGATTGAATATCTAACACATTTTTAAAAAATACATTTCCCCTGACTTTTGATAGATATTCAGGGGAAGTATTCAATCCCATTTGAATGAGAACAAGCCTGATAGCATATTAGTCCTTCCCCTATCTGTTCATAATGTTTTTCAGAGAGATCCAGCCTGCAGCTAAATAGACAGTCCAGAAATGCCCTACATTATCTTTGATCTAAAAAATACTTCTCATTGGTTGCATTTACTATAAAATCAAGAACTGGGTCTTCGTTGGTATGTTTTATAAAAGGAAACTGAAGATGAAGGATTAATGATTGTTCATGACCAAATGCAACACCCAAAATCCTCTTTTGTAACGTACTGCCAGTACCATCTGTCTTTCAATCAGACCACCTTTGATAGCCTATAATTAGAACAGGAAAAGCCTTAAAGGCCAACTGTGTGTGGTTGTCATAGTGGGACTGTCCCTTCACTTCCCTAGAATATGCACATCAGCTCACTTTGTTTTCTAATTGGTCAGTCATGTTTCTCAAACATTAACAGCATTTCAATTCCAGTTACCAGTAAAACCTCACATAAAGAGCGCCAAGCTTTGAGACTAACTCACTTGAAGAGCAGAATTTTCTCTGAATGGTCACCTTGCTTAACAACTAAAACCAACCAAAAACTCACTTAACAACTATATCGGGGTTCACAATCCCCACCGCCAGAAGTCACAACTGGTGACTTACAATGGTGTTTCGCTTAAAGAGCAATCCTGTGGAACGCATTATGCTCTTTAAGTGAGGCACCACTGTATTTAATGTCTGTTTCTGCTGTAGATGGATAACTCTGGAGACAGACAATTTGGGGGCAGGCAGTGCGTGACCAGTACTGAAGGAGACCAATTGCTGCACCTCTGGCAATGGAGAAATAAATCTATCTTCTCTCCTGTCATAACATCTCCACAACATTGCCTAAAAGATGTCTACAGGCTAGTGAGAGGCCTAATTATTCTAGGCTGTCTTGCCTTAGACAGTGAGTCATGTTTTGCTTGCTGGGATGAATTTGCTCCCTCCTTTACAATCAAAAATACCTCATGTTTTTTCTGGTTTAGAGCCAGCAATGGTGCTCCCTGGGCCGGTCTGGCCGGGGAGTGAAAGGATGAACATCTGTGGCCCCTAGTCACCTACAAAGTGATGCAGGCTGCTGCTTGCGGCGGAAGCCACCGGTGCTGCAGGGCGCTCCCTGGGCTGGTCTGGCCTGGGAGCAAAAGTACAAATGTTGTATATTGTGTTAGACTATAGTATCTCTGAAATGTTTCTTATATGATGTCTTGATGTTTTACAATTTGTAATTATGATTGGAATTTTTTGGGATGTTTTTGATGTTTTCTGATGTTACATTTGCTATGTGATATTGGTAACTGTTTGTATGCTATGTAATTTGCTATGTAATTGTAATTGTTTCTGTTGTAAGCCACCCAGAGTCGTTGTGCGAGTGGGGTGGCATATAAGTCGAACAATACAGTACAGTACAATACAAAACAATACTTCCATAGTTTCTGGCATAATCTAGGGCAGGAGTTCTCAACCTTTGTAAGTGGGGGCTGGGTCAAGTTCCCTCAGGCAACTTTGGGGGCCAGATGGTCATTTTGCCCTTCGTCCACCACATGGCACTTCCTGGTGTGGTGGAGGCAGTGGGGGGGGCACATGAAATGGTGCCATGGGCTGCATCTGGCCAACGGGACATAGGTTGAGAATCTCTGATCTAGGGCTTTACATTTGAGCGGTATTTTCCAACACGTTTCTGTAGATGACTGCTAATGTGGAAGGCATAACTGGCATTAAACAAGCCCATTAGCCCTAACAGGCATTTGGAAGATGCTAGAATCTCCTGATTGGATTTACCAACATATTTACCAATAAGTTATCTTTTCGATTTAATTCTAAAGTAGATCTGGTGCCTCTTTTTAAATTTCTTTTCAGAAAGCCAGAATATGCTGACTACTTCTTTTGGCTGGATATATTTTTGAAGTTAAGGATCACAAATGTTTGGCTTAGGATCATTGCCAGTGCAGTGATTCACACTTTGCCTTAATTAAACCACTTCCTTGCCGTAATACAACATTAGTCTTAAACGGTTCAGCACTGGTGTCTGGAGGTCAGGGCTCCACACTAAAATATGTAGAGAAATCTGGGGATTGTACTGCCACTTAATTGTTATAATTTTTTATTTTACGTATATTCAACATTTGTTGTGATATAGGGGAGAATTTTGTTGGCTGTGCCATTTCCCCCCCAGCTGCCACCATCTCAACCATCAAAATTCTGCAGCATCTTTAGCAGCTTTGTATGGTGGAGGAAAGTGCTCTGGTAATACCAGAGGAATGATAGATAATCTTCCCTTTGAAAGAGTATCAACGTAAAATGGATGGTGCTTGAACATTGATCTCAGATAGGCGGGCTAAGGACAATGGCAGATGACACAACATGGGCTAAAGCAATTTGGCAAACAGTTTATTCCAGCATAAAAATGATTTTGTGGGAAGCTGCTTCTTAAGCTGTATATTAGATTTCGCCCCACCAGCCCTCAAAACATTATAATTTAAAGTAATACAAGCCAAATAATTCATTACTCATATCAAAATACCTTAGATACTTAAAACTTCCTCAAACATATACACAAAACCCCCAGCATACCAATTTTTTTACAACACATTTGATACATGAATAATTCATGGAAGACCCAGGGAAAATATTGTACACAACACATTTAATTTGGAGTGTTCTTTTCTTTAAATGTTTCAGAACTTCAGAGAGATCTAGTATTACAGATAAGATAGGAACAATGGCTGACCTTAAAAAGGAAGGATTTCCCATGTTCCCTCTTGTATCAAGCCACAGACCAGTTTGTAAACACAACTAGCACTCTATAACAATATGGATCTTGTCCAAAGTACATTTTATTGCAGCCATATGGTGCAAATCTTCAGTGGTTTTTGGTCACTCACCCTTTTCCCTTCAAAAATAGTACTCCATTCTTTGGAATATTATCTATCTTTCCATTTGTCTGTCTACTAACCTACCTACTATCGTGGCCAGAGCTTGAGCTGTGACAACAAGGAATCAGGGAGTTGTAACCACCAAAGTTGTTCAAGCAATAAGAATCTAGAATTTTGTTAGCCATAGCCCTAAAGATGAACCATCACCCTTGGCTAGATTTTACCTGGTTTCCCATTATAGTTCCTCAAACTTGGGAATTCTAATGAGGTTTTTATTCACAAACAGCCATGGATTGTGGCCTTAACATTTTCTTGCTCTTGATAAGATTACACTATCAAGACAAAAGCCCAAGGAAAATTACTATTACCTCTCTTCATCCAATTAAAAATAAATGGTTTGGATAAATACTCCAATCCAACTATTTGTCAAAATGACCACCAATAGGCTAAACAGAGTTGGAACTTTATATATGTGAGACATACTTGATGTGGGAAATGAAGCAAGAAATCTTTTTACATGCAAATTGCTTCATTAAACGAGATCAGTATGCCAGGTTGCTCCATAGAATAACATCAGTCTTGCAGCTAAATAAATATTTTATGTAAGCACCACCTTTTCCCACCTAATATTTTGAAAGAATCAAGGGGATTAGCAGCATATTTGTTTGTAAAGCAGGAATCTACATGTGCTTCAGCAATGTAATTTTAATCATCATACTGTCAACTATAATATTTCAACATATGTACCTCTTCAATGGCAGGAAATTACAGGATTTTAAGGTCTGGGTGTGGGATAGCTTATGACTGAAGATATGAACATTTTAGGTGTGTGCCTCTTGTTACAACATGCAGAAAGTCTGTTTATAATAGCTGACCAAAAAAAAAGAAGATGAAAATACTAGTCCATATTGGAATGTGGCTTGAAACTGAGGGAAAGATTGCTAACCCTTATAAAATGTGAAATTCATCTGCTGTTATCTCACCAAAAGGTACAAATTATTCATAATAGCTTAGAAAGAGAAATGTAAATTCAAAAGGGGAAATAAATCACAGGATTTTGACTCTTATTTACTTAAATCTCCTACAAGTGTGAATCATACTTTTTACTAATATGAATGGGATCTCATCTGAAAGTTGCATCATGACACATTAACTTTGTGTGTGTGGAGTGGTCCTTTCTGTAAGTAAGAAGTCCCAGGAAAAACATATGGTAATTACAATTTTACAATCTGTTCATTTGCATAAGAAATCTATAAGATTTGTTTTCTCTCAAACACCTTCAGCAAGCAAATACCTTGAAGTCTTTAATGCATGTGGGGGTGGGATCCAGAGAGAGCCAGCATAAAGTTGTGGACTGAGTGCTGGACAAAGACCTGAGATATCTAGGTTCTTGTGCCCGCTAAGGCATGAAACTCACTGGGAGACCTTAGACCTGTTTCTCTCTCTTAGCCTGGCAAATGCAATATATTTCTTTTCCATAGGTCCATGCCAGGGGTGCCCAAACTATGGCCTGCAGGCTGGATATGGCCCATGATGCCAATTCATCAGGCCCACGGCACCCTCGCTGCTCCCAGAAGTGGATGGGGAACGCACCTGCTAGTGCACATGCATGTACGGAACCACTTCCAAGTGTGGTGCAGGCATGTTTGCGCATGTGCAAACCTGCCCATGCCACTCCCTGAAGTGGATGAGAATGCCCAAGTCTGAGGGCGTGGTCAGGCCCCTTTGGCCTACACCCTTAGTCTAGACAAAAGGGTAATCTCTAGTCTAGGTTATTTGTCAGTAAACCCTGCTTTTAAATTGATTTCAAAAAACTGATTCAAGGCAGTTTTCTCCTAGAGAAGCTTTGGTTCTTCAGAAGCTGTTGGACTCTGACTCGTATCAATCCCAGCCTATTTGGTCAATAATGAAAGATTGTGGGAGCCATACCATAGTTCATTAAATGTTTGCAGGGCTACATATCCTCCTGCCATGACGTATTGCAATCCATGTTTATCTGTCTTCTGAAGTGTAATCCAGCCTGTGGCTCCTGCCAACTTCATCTTGGCGAAGGCTGGCTGGTGGAATCTCAATTCTTCCTCCCCTGGCTTTTACGGACATTTAAAATAGGGCTCTGCTCCTCACAGCCAGCATTGCCAGTGAGGAGGCTGTGAATTTCCTCAAAACACCATCTTCTCTTTCAGCCATAACTTTCCTTTGTTCTAAATTTTAATCCAAACAAAAATAAGGCTTTCAGAGGCAGGAATAGAGAACAAACAAACAAATCATCAAGTTTGACTGCCTTGTGAACAACATAACTTCTTTCCCATGAGCACTGAGGTTAATGGACAGAGCAGATTGGACTATACAGTAATACCTCGCTGAACGAGCAAAATGTGTGCCACATGTTTGCTCGTTCAGCGAGTTGCTCATTCAGCAAAGCACATTGCGATCAGCACTTGTGTCAAAGGTAAGAACGGGAGCCCACACTTTGCGATGGGGGCTTGGGTCACGGGTTGAACGGCTGCACGCCCCCATTCTTACCCACGACCCAAGCCCCGATCGCACACTGCGATGGGGGCTTGGGTCGCTGGTTGAATGGGAGCGTGCCTGTTAAACCCGTGACCCAAACCCCGATCGCACACTGCAATGGGGGCTTGGGTGGTGGGTTGAACGGGAACGCACCTGTTTAGCCCACCACCCAAGCCCCGATTGCACACTGTGATGGGAGCTTGGGTGGCAGGTTAAACAGGTGCACTCCTGTTCAACCCACCACCCAAGCCCCCATCGCAGTGTGTGATCGGGGCTTGGGTGGCAGGTTAAACAGGCGCGCTCCTGTTCAACCTGCCACCCAAGCCCCCATCGCAGTGTGCGATCGGGGCTTGGGTGGGTGGTTAAACAGGCGCTCTCCCCTTCAACCGCGTCAAATGTCATTTGTCCTGAGTTTGTCCTATGATGTATACATCTTAATAAAGAGATGTACAGTAATGCCTTGCATAGCGAGCATCTCGTATAGCGAGTAACTCGCTTAACGAGCAGACCTTTCCCCCAAAGGTCTGCTTCGTTGAATGAGCAAAAACTTGCTTAATGAGAAGCTTCGCATTTGTGGGGTGTTTTGGAATGTGATGGGGGACTCCCCCGCCGCGTTCCAAAACACCCCGCAGACTAGAGCGTGCTGGCTGGGTGTTTTGCAATGCAGCGGGGAGCCCCCCGTCTGTGTTCCAAAACACCCTGTAGCTAAGCCACCTGTCAGCTGGGCATTTTGGAACGCGGACGGGGGACTCCCCACTGCATTCCAAAACACACAGTAACACTGTCTCCCAGAAAATCCAGTCCCTTATTGGGGGAAAAACAGTAGTCAATAAGGATTTATGGGGAGAGGAAACTTTAATGTTGCACCCACATATTTTGACAAAGAATGTTTCCCTGTTGCAAATAGGTGTGTGAAAACATAGATCTGTTTTCCAGCTGAACAGACAGAAAGAAGATGACCTAGGTTACAAGCCATACATAGAAGAGGTACGGGATATGCATCTCCTACTCCTTCTTATTCTTAAAGTCAGTGGTCTGACATTGGAGCATATGTAGGATTACAGAGTAGTGGACAGTCCAGGTGAATGTAAAATTTACTACATTCAAGTTGGCTATTGTATACTATCAAATATGGTGCTTGACACACATCTATGACAGTTTTCAAATGACAACAGATCTTGATGACTTTATGTCATGATAGTCATGCTGGTCATACTGCCAAAGAGTCACAGTGGATGGTACATAGCAATACATAAGAACAATTTATTAACGGAAACATCATTGCATATTTATTGAGGGATGCCAAGGTGGAAGTTGTTTGGGAGCATGCATGCATACATATGAATTCTAAGATAATAAGAATATTAAGAGACTATAGCTTTGCTATTTCATAACAGAAACTAGTTGAATTCTGTATCCTGTTTCCCATAATAGCTATGGGAGAATCTCAAGCAAATATTAAGGAAATAGTTGTCTAACGCTTGTGGTCCCCTTGAGCTGATGCTAATGGTAGTGAACTTGTGGGCACCCAAGTGTTGTTGAGCTAGAATTCCCATTCTCTCTCATCAGGCTGGCTAGAATTGATGTGATTTGGAGCTCAACAACACCTAGAAGGCCACAGTTGCCTTTGTCCTATGGTTTTCAGAGACATGCTACCTCTGATTGCTGAGTTACTATATAGCCATGTGATGCTATACTGCCATCTGATCCAGAAGCGTAGCATGCCTTAACGGGGCTCCGTATAAAAATTTGTTTGGGGGGCCCTTGTGAAATAAAAAAAATTGGGAAGTTTTTATTAATTTTTGCTGTAGGGGGCCCCCGTGGCCCGGGGCCCCCGTATAATTGATACGGCAGATACGGCGGTAGCTACGCCCCTGATCTGATCATTATCAATATTTTGCTTCCTGGTAAGGTTAGGTGATGATTATGATAAAGATAAAAATAGAAAACAAAAGATCTGCCCATAGGATTTGCTCATTCCCATGCATGCTTTCCACTATTTGGCATGTATTTCACCAGTGAAAACCTACATGTATAACTAGAGTATTCCACCATCCTCCCAGAGCATTTTTTCCTCACTTTCCTCAGAAATCTAGGAAGGACCCCAGAATTAGCTACTGTTGCCATAATGCTTTTGAATTGAAAAGGACAGACTGCTAAAATAAAGATCTCTCAATAGTGGATGCTAGACTCCTTTTTCTTTGTCAATTGGTTCAGATGTAGGAAGCATCAAAATAAAGCTGCCAGCAGTGCACTGCCACTGCTACTAGGGCAATGCACAAAAATCCAGCCCTCAGTGGATTTCAAGAGTAGCATTAGAGCTTCAAAGGAGAGCTGGCTTAGCATTGAACTGTGTCTCTTTGGAAACCTGATCAACCAAGCAATTCCAGAAACGCCTGTGTAATATTGTGGTCTTTTATTTATTTTATTTATTTATTTATTTATTTATTTGCATTTAATATCCCGCCCCAATCGGGCGGACCCGACTCTGGGCGGCTTACAGCATAGCTCATAATATATATGGCCTTAAAATTCATAAAATTCATAAGAAATTCATAAAAAATTTAAAACATTGAACAGTGAAAACGGATAAAAACCCATAATAACAGCTACCAGATGGGGGCGGATGGCTGCTCTTAAATTAGCCATCCTGGATGGGAACCTGCATTGCTATGTCCCCACACTTGACCCGCCAGCCATGTCTTCAGGCCCTTTCGAAAGGGCAGAAGCTCCGCCTGCAGGCGCAGCTCTGTCGGAAGGAGGTTCCAAAGGGCCGGGGCGAACACAGAGAAGGCTCTCTTCCTGGTGCTCGTGAGGCGAGCCTCCCTAGCCGATGGAGTAACAAGAGAGCCCCTCTGGTCCGCCCTGGTGGGACGGGCAGACATTCTTAGGGTGACGCGGTCTCTTAGGTATCCTGGCCCACTACCATGTAGGGCTTTAAAGGTAATGACCAGCACCTTGAATTGCACCCGGAGGCAAACTGGCAACCAGTGCAGCTCCCGGAGCAGTGGTGAGGCCCGAGCATAACGCCCGCACCCCATCACTACCCGGGCTGCCGCATTCTGGACCAGCTGAAGCCTCCGAATGGTCGCCAAGGGCAGCCCCATGTAGAGCGCATTACAGTAATCAAGTCTGGAGGTGACCAAAGCATGCGTGACCATGAGCAAGGCATCCCGGGTAGGTCCTGATATAAGAAACTCTAGTACAGTAATACCTTGGATAACGCTAAGACTTGGTTCCACAAATCTTGGTGTTATCTGATTTTTAGTGTTATTCTATCCAATTCTCCTCCCCAGATTACTTAACGTTATGCGATTTTAGTGTTATCCAAGGTAAACGTTATCCGAGGTATTACTGTATAGTAAAGAAGGCTGGCTTAGAAGAAAAGTTAAAGTCCAACCACATTCAATATGGATCCAGAACTGTCTCCACCCACTCTGTATCAGCAGTTGCCTTTTGGAATAGTAATGACAATAATGAAACCCCTGCAACTAACATTTTCAGTAAAAATGTTATTTTCACAGAAAATAAAACCAATCTCATTTTAAAACCCAATAAAAACTGAATCTACAATTTATTAAGTGTTAAAATGGATTAGAATCTTTTAATATGCAAATAAGTTTATTATAATATTATAAGTTATACGTTTATTATAATATTAAGGTAGATTAATACATTAGGACATACAAGTTAGTGGTAATTTCAGAGTGTCGGAAATATGTTTTCTAAACATTTCTTTTCCCACTTAGGATTCTGTGAAAATCAAATGATATACTATTTGTTTGTTAAGTAGGCATCTGTGTATGCTTTCAGCATAGGCACTTGACTGCCAAATGAAGGGGTGGTGTGTAAATGTAAATAAATAAATAAATTTCAAAGTGGAGTGATGTGTCATTTCTTTGGTCGCTGGACACAGTTAAGTAAGAAACCTGGATGAGGAGGAGTGGTTGGACGTAGTATACACACTCATGGTAGATGGGTTCATACTCTTCCAGAAGCAAATAGGGGTGCTTCTTAGTGATGCCATGAACCCAGGTCTAGTAAAGAAAACACCTGAAGGAGGGCCACAATGGAGGTTCTTAAGACATGGCTGCCCTAGCAAGAGAGGAGGCACTTCGATGTTAGAGCTTTAAGGATAACGGACATTGTTTCTGTAGATACTTGTCTATAGTATGTGAAGAGGACATCAGTGTATGGTTCCTCCTCCCGCTCCCTAAACTCCAGGCTCTACCTGCTTGGAGAAGGATAAGAGCAACGTCCTCCAGCCGGGAGGCCGAATGGACTTCAGCTGTGGGAGGTGGCAGGCTGATAAAACCCGCGCCACCACCTTTACCAGACTTTCGCCCAACGTCCCCAGGATAGTTATGTTGTGTATTGATAGTTATGAGGTATTTTGATTTATTGTGTATTGATTTATCGTGTATTGATCTATTATGTGTTTTGATCTATTATATTGTAACTACAGTACTGTACTTATTGTTCTGTTATATTGTATGCCACTGTATCTTTCCTGTATTGTAACTTTGATTTTGATGGATTCCGTGAGCCACCCTGAGTCAGTTTTTACCGAGTAGGGAGGCATAGAAGTATAATAATAATAATAATAATAATAATAATAATAATAATAATAATAATAATAATAATAATAATAATAATAATAATAATAATAATAATAATAATAATAATAATAATAATAATAATAATGATGATGATGATGATGATGATGATGATGATGATGATGATGATGATGATGATGATGATGATGATGATGATGATGGTTTTTCTTGCTTTCATTTTTCTTTTCTCCAGCTGCTGGGGCTGCTTGCCTTATCACGCATATACTAAGAGAACTTTAAAAAGGAGGGGGAGTTAAAAATACAATTTCAAAACACCTAAGAGCTCTTTGGGGAAGGAAAAACATTGGTTTTGTGAATGAGCTGGCTATGTATAAGGTTATGTGATTGATGGAAAGGCCTGCCAACCAGGGCTATTGTGTCTCAGATGGCTTTTGCTGCAAACCAGAGAAGCAGACTTCTCTTAAATCAGATTAAACCAAGAAAGCTCCCTATATGTCTAAAAAGCACAGCAGTGTGTATGCATTTGCAGCAGGCTCTTTGCAGATGAAATATACATCTGAATTCTTCTGCCCAGGTGACCTGACATAAAACACAGTTTCTGAATTCACTAGCCTCTGATCTGCAATATAGGAATAAAATGCTGAATGTTGTCAGCATGTGACTGTAAAGATGGTGGGAGAGAGACATATGAAGCCCACCGAATGCTTCAGAGTGCCTTTTAAATCCTAAGTATTATTAAAAGTACTTTTTCATATGCTAAAACTGCCTGAGTTTGGAAAAGTTACTTTGAAGATTACAGCTGAGGCTTTGCTTCAATTGAGCTGACCTGGATTTCAGTTCACTGCAGTTTAAGCTGAGATCTCTTCCCACAGAATTTCCCTTTCATGTCATGTGTCAGATTTCCATGTGTTACATTTATTCTTGATTCTATTTGTTTACAGCTTTTCCCCCAGAGAGCTCATTTTCATTTCACAATAACCACAAAAATGGTGCTAGGTCAAGCAAAGAGTCATAGACATGCCTAAGGCCACTCACGGCATTTGCTGAGCAGGAATCTAGATCTTAGTTTTCTCAGAGCCAAATTCAATGTTCTAGTGACCCTGTCCAACACCTCACACTGCTGACCTAGAATGTATTAGAGTTAAACATTTATGACCCACCTGTGAGCTTTTGATTAGCAGACTATGTGGAACTGGGAGGGGTGTGTGCAAATGCACCACTGATTTCTTGCCCTTTTTAGTAAGAGGAGTTCAGTTATCCCACCAGAAGTTCTCCAAACTTCTCTTTAAATTCTCTAGGTGTTTTCCCAAGAGGAACCTGCAAATCTCCTTTGAAGTTACTTTAGTGGGAATTCAATATCAACCTAACAAAATATTAAATTCATTTAAAACACACAATCCTCTGGTTTATAGATGATTTGTGCTTCTGTATGCATGACCCAAAATATTAAAAATGGCCCAATATTGCTACACAATATCATGCTCCTGTTTTCAGAAAGAGAAAGGATGAGAAGCTTTACATGGCAAAGGGTAGCCTGAATGTTGACAACTCATTGGGTCTATCCTACCATGCACATATAATAAGAATGCAGAACTGACCAGAAAAGACAATATTGCTTGGGAAAGGGGGACAGCAAGAAAAGAAAAAGACCTAACATGGGATGGGTTGTTTTAAT